>JAVHKZ010000015.1:1200000-2400000 GCA_035079395.1 Aspidiotus destructor
AGATGTGGCAGAAAAAAATAACTACCCCATAGAGTTTTTAAACAGTTTAACACCTTCTGGAATGCCACCTCATAAATTAACGCTGAAGGAAGGAGCCATCATTATGTTACTAAGAAATTTAAATACAAAAAAAGGTTTATGTAATGGTACGCGTCTTTTAGTAACCAAACTTGCGAAGAATCTCATAACTGCCACTGTTCTTACAGGATCAGCTAATGGAAATTCGGTTTTCATTCCTCGAATTGACTTAGCTCCTTCAAACACTGAAATACCTTTTATATTGCGCAGACGGCAATTCCCTGTAAAGCTGGCCTTCTCCATCACAATCAACAAGGCTCAAGGTCAAACATTAGATAAGGTTGGAGTATATTTACCTAAACCAGTATTTAGCCATGGACAGTTGTACGTCGCTTTATCAAGAGTTCGTCGAGCATGCGACATCAAAGTAAAAATTTTAGAAGGTACACAGCAAGGAAGATTATTGAGCAATTCAAATGGAATATTTACTAAAAATATTGTTTATAAAGAAATATTGTGATTAGTCCCATAAGTTCGCTATTATTTCTTTAGAATGTATGTACAGTTCAAAATAATCACAATTTTTTTTACAGGCCACTGCTGAAATGAGTACAACCACTCACGTTTGAATCTGCTTACAATGACTTCTACATCTAACTACGTGTCGTTCTTATCATTGACAAATTCCTATTTACGTTGTGTGCATTCTGCTTACTACCTACCTACCTAATCTTTGACAGAAATGAGCGCCATTATCAACATAACGTCTACTTGATAGCCTGTGAGATGTAAGCGTGTCTGATTTATACCTAGATAGAGGCGGAAGTAAAGCGGTGATGGTGTCAGAAATTCCCAAAGCAGCGCATGAAACCTTGGCTGTGCATTTGTACAACTATGTTATTGAGTGAATGCCTGGTGCAGACTAAGAACAATTTTCAGAGTGCACTGAACGACAGCTTGACAATGTGGTTGGCAGTGTGCGGCACTTTATCTGGTTGCATAAATGGAGAAGATTGAATGTTTTGTGTACTTGAGATGATGGTGGACAGTTATTGAGATAGCGCTGTATTTCATACATTACAATCCATCAAGGACCATAAAATGAGAATTTTACTAACAGATATAAGATTCCAGAAAACAAGCCATAAGTATGAAAATTTCTCAATTTATGTTCTTGATTTGTAAAATATTTTACAGTGCAAAGGATTGCAAAGTTTGATGACAACATACTCGAACATACTTCACAGCTCTTTGTACTATAAAATATTTTGGAAGACGTCCTAAGCCGACCTCCACGTGGTGTCTTCTGGTTGATGCTAACAGGCTTAGTTATTCCAACTTTTTTCCTTTTTTTGGTTTTCATTTTGCATCCTTTGCTATATGATGGGTCTATTACAATATTGTAAGAAGTATAGAACGGAAATAGCAACGATATAATCTTTCTTATTCCACCAGTAGTGTTGGACATTTTTTTGGGGAAATTCCTATTTTAACAACATTGGCGAGTGGTTTGAGAGGTCGCGGAGCGACCTCTCAAAACACGAGTCTGCCTAAGCGCCGCAGGCCTAGCCGCCAGGCGCGCCGAAGGCGCGCCGTAAGCGGCTAGTCAGTAACAAATGTAGTTCAACAATAATATAAACACAAATTCTTATTCTCGTTTTTTCAGCGTCTGTAGTACCTAGAATAACGTTTAATAGCTCAAAATGAGCGTGAGAATCTCCTCTTTGATGCTGTAACCATGGTTATGTTAACATTTTCACTGTTTTCAAGTATTTTGGCTGAAAACGAGACCCTCTCGAAGTTGAAAAATTCAACTTCTTAAAAACATCACTGTATCATTATTCTCCAATATTTCTCCTTCGATAATACATCAAATTAATCACGAAGACTCACAGATTTCATTTCAATCGTGGTATTTCGTTTATTTTGTAAAATCATACTGCTATATACTTCGTAAGTTGACCATATTTTCGTTCCAAATGTCAACACGCGCGGCTGGAGCACAGCCAGCAGCAAGTTTCACTCTGTTCAACGAATTTCAGCTGATAACGATTTTGTGACGTCAAGGAAAACTAGGCTATTGATAAAACGATGGGACCAAACTCGACAATAATCGCATACTATCGATCATAATTTGTGGGTATCTTTGCTCTTTTGCTCACGTTATCAATGCTGAGACGTCACATGGGAAAAGGTCGCGCATAAGCAAGGCAAGATCGAGAATATTTAGTGCATTGTAGAGTTGTTTGTTGTTATCCTGTTCATGTATCTGTGTGTTGACTCGCCAACAGATCGCGTATTTGATTAAGGAACTGCCCTCTGGCGGTTAAACAAATATTGTTTTCTGATTCACGTCCGTTGCCGATTGGTGCAATTTGACACCAAAAGGTGAAGATGTGAAAAAATCATACAAAGCTGTCCAAAGATGAATTTTTCTGAAAGATAATTACAAGCGCTGCAACTTTCCTTCTCTTAATTTTTTCAAATAAGATGATATTTAGGGCAGTAGAAACGATTTTATTTGTAAAACCTCTTAGCATCAAGATATGTCGTCACCTTTTGGTGTTACTTCCTCATTTTGCCATATGCAGCGCTTCCTTAATCAAATTTGCAAAGTGGAAGCCACAGGTGTTCAGTATTTATTTATTTATTTAAGAATTTAGATTATTCCAGCATACCGACTTATTCAGATTGCATGATCACAGACAATGTTTTGCTTTGAAAGGGGCTGGTCTGATCATATCACACTCTCAATTCTAATGGACTGATTTCCCAGTGATGTATAATTATATGGAAAATTTACATTTGCAAGCTGCTTTTCTGCAGTTCCTTCATAGTGCTTGTTTGTATTTGATAAATACTATACAAACCCTTTAAATGTTAAGCATTTGCAGTATTCTTAAACCAACTTGGAACAAACAATAAACATTTGCGTTGCAAAACATCTGGGTAAAATGAACAGCAGGGCATGTACTCTCAGATTGTATAAATAGTACCTACAGATATATCTAGTACAGATACCTTTTTGCAAAACGAGATATAAATGATGACATCACAGGAAATCAGCCCATTGAATTAGATATTGTGGTACATACTAAGTGCGTTTGATGACATTCATCTCACAATTTTTGATACTCGGAACATATCATTTTCACGCGCCAATTCTATCTTTGGTGGATCACGCTTGCCTCTTTCTCAATAACTATCGCTGTGATATAAATACCTCATATCTGCCCCCTCTTGTCCTCGAGTGAAGACCAAGAGAGTAAAACGCTCCCGAAGCTGTTCAAACTACAGTTTATGTATATTAGCTTTGACAATTTACGGTTTTTTGCCTTCCCAATGTGGTCTATTGCTCTCCAATTTACAATTTGTCGCCTTCCACTTTACAATTTTGGAGAATAAAAGTCGTTGGTGAAGATGGAATTGAACAGGGATTGGGAATAAGAGAGTGCTTTGGGATGTATAGGAGTTCGGTTTGAAAAGCGTTGAAGACGAGACGTGTTTATCGTGTTTAACGTGTTCAGTGCGTTTGAAGTTGCTATCGAGCAGCCAAGTGATAAAGAGACTATCTATTGTGAACAAAGAGCATAGACAAAAGTATTCGTGTATACTCGTGAATTTTCAAATAACGGTGTACGGTGAACCAGAGCGAACACTGTGATCAATACGCAATGGACGAAGAAATAAAAGCACTAATTAAACAGACGGCGGAGGATGTGAAGAACGTGATGAAAGTGGTCTCCGAGTTCGACTCAAAGATGCAAATGGTAACCTCAAGAGTCGAAGAGATAGATTTGAAAGTGGAAAAAGAAGTAGACGAACGGGTGAGACTCGAGAGAAAAGTAGATTTCATGGAGCAACACAGCAAAAAATTCAATCTTATAGTGAATGGACTGCCGCAGAAGCCAGAGGAAAACCTACAAGGAAGATTTAGGAGGCTAGCGGAAGAACTAGGAGTACAGTTAGACGATTGGGAGATATGTACCATACACAGACTTCCGAGTAGGGAAGGAAGAGAACCAGGCATCATAGTAAGACTAAATAATCTCGACAAAAAGATGGAATTAATAAGAAGTTCCAAACGAGAAAGACTAGAGAGCGAGGGGATGAAGATTTTTATAGACGAACATCTCACCCAGAAAAATATGGAAATATTAAAAGGTGCCAAACAACTAGTCAGAGATGGTCAACTATGGGCCGCTGGTCAAAAAATGGAAAAATTTTGATCCGGGAGAAAGAAGAAGGTCCAAGCCAGCAAATAGAGAGTATCAAAAAGCTACCAAGGAAAGGTAGAAATGTGGAAAGAACGGAGGGAATCAATACGTGGAGCCAAACACTATCACCGAAGCAGAGTCAAACACAGGTGCCAAACAAGACAAACAGACAGATGAATCAAAGAGGTCCGAACGATTACAAACAGAGTGAGAAGAACAAGAAAGCAAAGCAGCCAACGGTCCATCAAACGTCTATGGAAAGATTCACGAGGAGTACATCGAGGAGTAATATGGATAAAGAGGATGGAAGGGAGACTAATAGAAAATAGAATGTAAACCGAACTCGACGGCAACCGCCCCAAGACGGAATGCAGTCACCGTGGGGCGAGAAGACTGCTAATCAACCGATTAAAAACAATTACTTGCCACACAAAAGACAAGTAAAGAAAGGTACGAAAAATGAAATATTTAATCTATATTACTATAATTGTAAAGGAATGGCTGGGGAGGAAAGAGTGATAGAATTTGGAAACGCTTTAAAACACATCAGATGGGACATAGTGGGGCTATCTGAAGTAAGGAGGGAAGGGGAGGAATTGGTGAAGAGGAGAAATGGAAATTACTTCTACTTTTATGGCAATACAAAAGGACAGAAGGGAGTGGGGTTCTACATAAATGGCAAAGTATGGAAAAGAGTAAGGGAAATATACCCGATAAATGAGAGGATTTGTGTACTCAAAATGGTATACAAGAATAAAACGAATATGTCAGTAATCCAAGTCTACGCACCTACAATGGAGGCCAGTGAAAGTGAGAAGGATAGTTTCTACAACACGCTTAGCAGCACAATAGATCAAGAGAAAGAGTATTACAAGATAGTAATGGGGGACTTCAATGCGAAGATAGGAAATGAAGGAACAGTAAGATACAAAGATAGTTGCATAGGCCCCCATGCTCTGGAAATAACAAACAGTAACGGTAACAGAATGATAGAATTAGCTGAAGAGGAGGGCCTAAAAATAGGAGGAACCTACTTCAAGAAAAAACCTGAGCGTAAGTGGACATGGATTTCACCTAATAGGACAACCAAGAATGAGATAGACCATCTACTCACAAATGACTTGTCAATCATAAAAGACATAACACCGCTTTCCCTCTCCAGCTTCCAGTTCCCCTCAGACCACAAAATAATAAAATGTAAAATACAAATAAGAAATAGAACCGTCTATAGCAACCATAAAAAGAGTATAAAAAAATTAAATTATATTATCCCAATTCACGAAACGCAAGAGGCGAATGAGTTTGTGTCGAACCAGTTCAAAAGGTACGAGCTAGAAGATCCAGAAAACATTCAAAAATTGTATAGTAAACTAATAGAAATAATCAATAGTTCAAAGGTACGGCAAAGCAAAATCTAAAGAAAGCACAGACGACAAGATCTCAAAAGAAACAAAAGAAATGATAAACAGAAGAGAAGAAATGAGAGGGAAAGAGGAGCTAACAGTTGAACAAAAAGTAGAACTGTGTGAGCTACAGAAGTTAATAAAGAGAAAAATAAGAAGAGATGTAAGAGAATTTGAGGAGACAAGAACGCAGGAAATAATCAAAAGTAACTGGTCGACTCGGGAAGTGAGAAAAGAACTCATGAGTGGGCACAAAATAATAAACAAGCTAAAAGACAGAGATGGGATCATTAGAAGAGGGAAAAAAGAAGTACTTAGAATAGCCACAGAATTCCATAGCGAATGGTACAAAGAACAAGAAACTCATTCTTACAATAGGGGAATAAAGACGGACAAGGAAGCAGGTGAACAGATAGAAGACAATCATCCCTCCTCCCCCTCCCCCCACCAATTATGGAAAGAGAAGTGCAACATGCAATAAGAAGTCTAAAAATAGGAAAAGCTCCAGGCCCAGACAAAATAGAAAACGGTAAGATAAAGCAATTATCAGACTCCCTGATAGGCCCCTTAACGAAAATATTTAACAAAGTTGTAACCACGGGAACATGCCCTGAAGAATGGCGCCTTTCAGAAATAATAATCCTCCACAAAAAAGGAAGTAGGTCAGAAATTGCAAACTATAGACCCCTTAGCCTCACAGACAGTATCAACAAAATATTCATGAAAATAATGAAAAACAGATTATACAACCAACTAGATGACAACCAGCCCCCCTCTCAGGCAGGTTTTAGAAGGGGTTACTCTACGGTGGATCACATTCAGACAGTAAAACAAATAATAGAAAAATCAATAGAAAGTACACTTACTATTTGTGGACTTCCAGAAAGCTTTTGACTCTGTGGACCACTGTGGAATATGGAAAGCAATGAAAGACCAGGGATGTGACAGACAAATTATAAAAGTTATACAGAATATATATCGAGGAGCAAAAGCGTACATAAGAATTGAAGAAGAGGGAACTAAATTTGAAATAAAAAGAGGGGTAAAGCAAGGCGATCCACTATCCCCAAACCTCTTCACCTGCCTGCTGGAAGACATTTTTAGAGAATTAAATTGGGAAGAATATGGTATATCAATCAACGGGGCTAAAGTAAATAATCTAAGATTTGCGGACGACATAATCCTTATAGCAAAAACAAGTGAAGAGTTAGAAAGAATGGGTAATGAACTATTTAAGGAGAGTGAAAGAAAAGGCTTACTACCAAATAGACTGAAAACAGAATACATGAGCAATAATCCCCACTCACAACTGGAAATAGAAGGGACGAAATTCGCCAAAGTAGAAGAGTATACGTACCTGGGACAAGTGGTTTCATTCAGGGAAGGGATGGAGAAAGAAATAAAAGCTCGGAAAAGCAGAGCCTGGAGAAGCTTTTGGGCTTTGAAAGGGATACTCAAAGGAGAAATGAGTGTGAAAGCAAAGATAAAAATATGGGAAATGTGTGTGCTATCAGTACTGAGTTACGGAGCACAAACATGGGCGATTACTAAATCTCAGATGGAGGGGTTAAGGGTCACGCAAAGGGCTATGGAGAGAAGCATCCTAAAAATTAAGAAAAAAGACAAAATAAGAAATCAGATAATAAGAAAAGAAACAAACGTAAAAGATATAGGATATATCATAAAAAAATCCAAATTCAAATATGCAGGGCATATGATGAGAGGAAGGGAGGATAGATGGGAGAAAATGACAACAATGTGGAGACCATATGAAGGAAAAAGAGGGAAGGGGCGCCCGAGGACGAGATGGAGGGATGAATTGGATAAAAGGGTGGGGTCACTGTGGCACAGAGATGTATACGACAGGGAAAAATGGAAAAAAATCGGTGAGGCATATGCCCGTCAATGGGCGGTTAACGGAGAGTTCGGATAACAAATAATGTAAAATATATATAGGTACAGTACTTCAAAACACTCTCAATAAAGTGCTGATATTATTATTGGGATGTATAATCCGGGAAGCATTTTGTAGGTTGTCTGAGTTCTTCTTTGGAAATGGGGTAGTTATGTGGGAGTGGGTCGCATGCTGATGGTTCAAACCTGCTATAAAAGAACTCTATGGCTGTTTTTTTCAGAGCTTGTGCCTCGAAGTCAACTTGGAAGCGTGTGGAGTTGTAGGTACGGTAGAATAATTTTCGTCTGCTGATGCCAAGTTGTATTTCTTCTGACCCTCATGGAACTTTATTAGGTTAATAGGTTCCTACAAAGCGAGGGACAGAGAGATCTGCCAATGTGATGATGAAATTGGTGAGATTCTGGGGCTGTGGATGGATTAGATCGATTTAGGAAAAATGAAATGTTATTCGAGGTGAGGTCGTGACAGAAAGGCCATTCTCTGGAACGTTTGTCCGTAAGGTATCTACCAGAGTCGTAAGAAGAGTTTGAAACTGATCAGCAGTCAACGACATTATCACAACACATATACGTGATAGTAGGAAAGAAAAAAAATTTCAAAGACGTTCAATCCGACGTAAAAAGATAACCATTTCACGTAAAGTGATGAGGAAAAAAAAAATATTTTTACTGAATTAATAAAATTTAAATCAAGAAAAGAAAAAACAAAAAAGAAAAAGTCCTCGTCGCCAATTGTTGTTGCTTTAAGGGTAGTTCATAGCGAGAACAATGATTAGAAACGTGTTATCCGGACTGACCGTAAACGTGTATTGTGTGTAAGATAAGACAGTACTGTTATCGTAGGTTATAACAGTTTAGCTGCGTTGAAAAGCTAGGGGGTTGGAGAAGTACAACTGTTGTGAGAAATTATTTCTGCTGTGATCAGGATTGATGAGTGGTTATTGTCGCATATAAATCAAGATGAGTGTACTACGCAAGTTTTGGAGAGAGGGATGAGAAGGAAAAGGTAAGATCAATGGATCAGAGGAGATGTGAGTACGGTTGAGCTGAGTAGGAGTGCAAGGGTGATCAAGAAGGGTCAAATCGGAAGATGATCAAGAATGTTACCACAAGCATTTGTCTTAAGTTTTGATGTTCGAGATAAGACCCAAGGAATCCTGCCTACCAAACAGATGATGTGTGTATGAAAAAAAAAAAAACTATTACCAAAGAAAATTCCAGTCGTTTGATCTGACAAAAATCTTCAATTTTTACTCTTAGGTCGCCGCCATTTTTTGGTTCTTAACCTCAGAGCGAGCGGATGTGTAAACGCCGTAATGCCGGATAAACTTTTTTGTAGTACTTCAGTGATGCCAGAAATACTGAGAGAAGGAAAAAATCATCTCCGAGAACATGTAAATGATCTCCCACACAATGTGGTATCCAAGCGCGGTACAAAAACATCACTCTTTTTTATTATTCTGTATTTAAGTTTGCGTGCCAAAGTTATATTGTATAGACTGAGCATTAAACGAGAAATTTTACTAATTAGGTACTCAATATTATATCTTGGCAAATTTTATGCATAGAAAATAGAAATCATCGCCCCAGATAGAGAGGCAAGCCATCCATCACAATATAATAATTTACCGTTGTAACTTATTAACAACCAAGGTTAGATTATTGAAGTGAATGTTGACCTGAAATTTTGTGGTATCACACTTCTCAAATCTCACCAGAAATTGAATGAAATCCTCACTATCTTTAATTCCTTTGATAAATATTGTGTGAACTGTTGCAGATTCTCAGTTCTTTGTCTGTCATTCTGCTGAATCCCTAGTTTCTTCCTGAAGATCCAAGCAATGGAGGAGAAAATGGACAGCACACCAGGGAGAAACCATTGTCGCGTAGTTCAAGAGGTAAGCCATTCAGCACAATTTATCATGATAAAACGTCTTTATTAAAACGCAAGTCAGATCAATGAAATGAATTTTAGAACCCTTTAATTGTATCCAAGCTCCTAAAAAGTTGTGGAAGTGAAAAGAAGTAGGTATTTGAAATTAAGAATGAGTTTCAACATTATTATTAAGACTTATGAGCAAATAATCAACATTCATCAAACCATGTAGGAAACAGTATAGGTGATAAGCAGTGATAGATTCAGATCAAGTCCTTCAATTTGGTTTTCTAGTGTGGTTGAAAAAAAACAATTTTTTTCTCGCCCAATTGATAATGGTATTTCTCTTCCAGTTGGAATGTAAAATTTGATTAAGGTAGTCATTGATCGTAAAAGAACGATGGGTTTTATTATGAGAAATCTGATCTTACTTGTCACTAAACAGTGCACTAAGAATTTTTTTCAAATCTAATCTTAAGGACTTCTTTGTCTATTACCTACCAACGGAAGTACTGCTGAAATTAAAGAAATTTTTGGCAGGAAAATGTTGTTTCTCTTATTTTTTTCTTGCCTACTGTACATATCAAGCATGCAAATAAGGCTATACAAAAACCAAATTATTATGATCATCACATCAGTCAAAATGGAATCCAAATAGGTGAATATTTACAACACAATATATTTAAAATTGGGATTAGGTTTAAAATGAGTTGAAATGAAATATTTTCTTGAATAGGCTATTATAGAAATAATTAGGACCAGTATTGTTATAGGTACATCATAATTCCAATCATCCATATAAATTTAATATTATCAATAATAACTACGTGGAGAAGTTGAAAGATAATTTAGAAAATTCTGCACAGTGTTATGGCTAGAAAATGAAGAAATTGCTAAAAAGAAATGGTCAATTTCGACTTTAAAAATACAATTTTTCAGTTTCAGAGTAAGTAGGTAGGTACATATAACCTAGTACAGTCTTTGGAGATTTTCAAGAAACCTAGACTAGATTATTTACATCCATAAGTAGATATCAATATTTGCCTCATAATTATTTAAATTTCGATTGCTCAATTAATACTATCTTAAGAACGGAAACTTTTTATCTACAACCTTGATTGAAGGTATGAATATAATACTGCATATTTCCAACTTGGAGTCGTGATGATGCATGAATCATTTCCACAAGTGCAATCTAAGCTGGAATTATGTTTTGAAATGTATCGCTATAGAATTTCTTCTCGGGTAAATCGACATTGATCACATATACCTGAAGTAATATGATGGTACTGGATCAGTTTCATGCTTCAAAATATGAGTTGTTTATGATGTTTCCAAGTACAATTCATTTCCTCAAATATTGCATTTAAATTGGTATCTCAGATCTGGGTCAGATTCATGGATCAACACATGGTTCTTTAGATTGCCTTTCCGCATAAATTTTTTACTGCAAATATCACATTTAAATTGGTATCTCAAATCTGGGTCAGATTCATGGATCATTATATGCCTCCCTAGATCGCCCTTCTGCGTAAATTTTTTACTGCAAATGTCACATGTAAATTGGTATCTCAGATCTGGGTCCAATTCATGGATCAACATATGCCTCCCTAGATCGCCCTTCTGCGTAAATTTTTTACTGCAAATATCACATGTAAATTTGTATCTCAGATCTGGGTCCAATTCATGGATCAACACATGGTTCTTTAGATTGCCTTTCCGCGTAAATTTTTTACTGCAAATATCACATGTAAATTTGTATCTCAAATCTGGGTCAGATTCATGGATCATTATATGCCTCCTTAGATCGCCCTTCTGCGTAAATTTTTTACTGCAAATGTCACATGTAAATTGGTATCTCAGATCTGGGTCCAATTCATGGATCAACATATGCCTCCCTAGATCGCCCTTCTGCGTAAACTTTTTACTGCAAATGCCACATATAAATTGGTATCTCACATCTGGGTCAGATTCATGGATCAATGTATGCATCTTCAAATTGAATTTCCGAGGACATGTTTTCCCACAAACATCACAATTGAATTGACACTTCAAATCCTGGTTGGAATCATTGTGCGTCATCATAATATTTATTGTTGGACTATTTGTGGTGTGTCTACACAGAAGTAAAATGACTGATGAAGCACATTTTCTGCAGGAGATGAGCAAGGAAGTTGATGACAATTCTAAGTAATACACTTACGGTACATTCTTTGAAGTTCAATGTAGTGTTGCTAGTTATACAGTCCATTGAGATGGTGCACCACAAATCAAATCATTCTAGTACCGTAATCAAAATATTGTTCAATGACATCGACACTTCCGGCAGACTGCATTTGATCACTTTGAATTGACAATGAACATGATGATTAATTACACAGAAATGAAATTGATAGAGCTGTTTCACTGAGGAAAGTGGAAGGATGCAAAAACAATTAAGAACAGAATGAAAGAGCGAATGCGTTGTTTTAACAAAGCCGTGTTCTAGCCAAGGGAAAATGTGAAGTTACAGATGATAATATTTAGTTGGATAGGTTCTGTTATTGGTAGTACCCTGTTATCTGTATATCTCAGCTTGTGAATCTGCTTGAAGCTGATGGACTGCTATTGGGGTACTTTTGCCCACACTTATATCAGTGCTTTAGTGTTGTGGGAAATTGACCTTTGTATTATACCATTAATATCTCTCATTTTCAGAAAGCAGGTAGTGAGGCTCACACTCATAGGCTCAAATACAAACAAATAAATAACATCAAGAATTTGTTGAAGTACAAATTGCCTTTCAAATTTTGATCCATCGCTCTCCAATTCACAATTTGTCGCCTTCCGCTTCACAATTTTGGAGAATAAGAATCGTTGGTGAAGATGGAGTTAAACAGGGATTGGAAATAAGAGAGAGCATTGGGATGTATAATCCGGGAAGAATTTTGTAGGTTGTTCAAGTTCTTCTTTGGAACTGGAGTAGTTGGGTGCACTTGAGGTGAGTAGGAGTGTCAGGGCGGAGAAAATAAACAGCACACCGGGGAGAAATCATTCCCTTATTTCAAGAGATAAGCCATTCAGCACAATTTATCATGATAAAACCTCTCTATAATTATTAAAACTCGAGTTAGATCAATGAAATAAATTTTAGAGCCCTTTAATTGTATCCAAGTACCTGAAAAGTTGTGGAAGTGAAAAGGAGTAGGTATTTGAAATGAAGAATGAGTTTCAACATTATTCTTCAGACTTCTGAGCAAATAACAATCTTCAAACCATGTTGGAGGTAGGTAGTATATATGTGATAAGCAGTGATGAATTCAGATTCATTTTGGTTTTCTGGTGTGGTTATTCCTTCGGGGAGGGATACCCAAAGAGTGGAAATAACAATTTTGTTCTTTTTCTCGCTCAATTGATAATGGTTTCTCTTCCACTTGGAATGTAAAATTTGATTGAAGTAATCAATTATCATAGAAGAACGATGGGTTTCATTACGAGAAATTTGATCCTATTTGTCACTAAACAGTGCTCAAAGAATTTTTTTCAAATCTAATCTTAAGGACTTCTTTGTCTATTATAGTACTGGCTTACTGACCAAAAATGACGAAATACTGCAAAATTTAGTTGTAAAATGATATTTGGTTTTGTAGTAGTTATGACCGTAGAGAACATTTTTAGAAGGTGGGCCACTCAAAATTTTCCGTAGGGGGCAGAAAGGGGTGTAAAATGGCGCTCAAAAAACAGTATTTTGCTAATATCTCAAAAACGGTTGGGAATAGGAGAAAAATATCTCAGTACAAAAATAATTCTCATTTAATTCACTTTTTTCGCCAAGACTGATCGTTGAACCACAATCAACACAATCAAGTGAAAGTGAGTAAAATAACACGCAAGTCGGGAGTACATACACGGCTACGCGACGCACCACGCGGTGCACGGTCTACCATCAGCGTGTTGGTAGTCTTGAAATTATTTTCTCCTATTTCTGTTTGTAATTACTCAGACATGGAGGAGGATGCACAATGGTTTAGAAATACTTTTATGCGGCCAAAACGTCCATAATGGGTATTAAGTCATGTTTTGGGTCGCGGAGTCAAAATTTGGCGTCAGTTTGGCACAAAAGCTTCAAGAAATATGGCCTATTTTTTCAGTGAGAAAATATGTTTGTTTGGTTAAAAAACATGTTGTATTAATGGAGATGTGAGTGTGTAACTACTGTATATATTTTGTGAGTAGTAATCTGACAATATAGAGTATTGCATGCATTTGAAAGTCTCGAATATAAACTAAACGACGAAGGAATAGCCAGATGTACAACAGAGCTGTGTTGTCAATTGTTGATACGATTTCACCCTCGCGTGATTAGCATATTAGGAGTACACAATAGAAGCAGAAAGGAAACATTAGCCTATTAGAAACTGATAGGCCAGGTCTACGCGACGAGCTGTCTGCAGTTCCAACATTTACTATTGTAATTGCGTGGGGTATGTGTCTTTCTACAGCTAAGGAGTTTTAACTTATGTAGAAAAAACGGATGTTGGAACGCAGTGGAAGACACGTGCAGTGAACTGGTTTCAAGGGCCAGCGTGCACTTGCTCGGTTCGTGCGACGAAGTCGAGAAGAACTCAACTACCCTTACAGTATCTAAGTCGGTTTAGCGTGATCGGGTATTGAAGTTTTGTGTGCGATACGAGAGTATTACGTTCTATACGTTCTGTTTCGATCGCGTCCGAGTTTTATAGGTTTATTCGAAGTTTTATTCAGACTTATTACTTGACACTTATTGCGATTTTGTGCTGTATTCGGGTAGTGTTTGTGTGAGCTGTTAAGATTGTGTTGGTGAGTGGTTCACTGAGTATATTTGTAATTTACATACGTCTGCTTTTAGCTAGGGATGATTTAAATATAAGTATTGTAGTATTATGTCTTGCGGCACGCGCGGTAGAACAAAGGCAAAGGCGGGTTAAGGTGAATGCTGAGTGGAGCTTGGTGTCACTAATCTGTAACTCAAGGTAGCCTACTGTTGTAACGTATGCTGACGTCTGTGGTCCTGGGGAAGGGCAATGTTGTATTCATCGTTGTCGCAGAGTGGTCCTGGCGGGACCACAAAGGTAGGACCTGGATAGTTAGCTGAGGCCCTGGGCAGCCGAAGGACTGTGCTGACCCATGGGTATGTTGAGTAATGCGAGTCTTGTCGTCGTGGTCAAGTAGAGTCAGGGACTCTCTTGACGAGTGGCCCTTAGCTAAGGCCTGGACCTGTGTGGTCAACCCCCTGAGACGGACTTCAGGGTAAGGAGGGGCGTCGTCATTCGAGAAACCCAATGAGGGCGAGGCCCAAGAGGGGACTTCCGTGACGATCGACACCGGCTAGTCGGGCAGAGGAGGTGCCGGCTGAGTCGGGGGCCGGGGCTTGGCCTCCCCGGATAAGGTGGTAGTGGACTGACCCTGCTCAAGTGGACACTGCGGGGTAACCGTTTGTTGCCGAACCCGTAGCCATCAGACTGCCGTCGGGCAGCTAATGGGGACTCGACATTATGTGGATAGTTAAGGGGAGGCGACCAGAACGTTCTACAAGTGTGACAACCGGGGCAAGGCCCTGGGTTGGTCCCAAGATGAGAGAATAGACGGAGGTCTGGTCAAATCCCAATAACGGGTGAAGGAACTGTCTGAGACGAGGGTGCGCGTTGCCGCCAGCTAGGTAGGATAAATAGGAGTAAATTGCAGGTGTGCTCAAACGCGACTTGAAAACTTTTACAGGGACTTCAATGGAAATGCGGAGTTGGCTCAACATTGAAATGTGTCAAGATTCAAACTTATGTAAGTGGCTCTTAGTGTACGTTAGGTAGTATTTCGGACGGTTCAGGCGCTTGCGCGTTTTATTAGGGTTACAGAGTGCACCTGTGTTTTAGGTCACAGATACAGATGCAACAAACATGTGTTACAAAATTTTTTTTTTCTTGATAGATAAACATAGTTGTTTAGGTTTGAGAGTAAAACTGCTGTCAAATTTGAAATCAGAGAAATACAGCCCAACACTCTCATTTTGATCAGATGAATCCGTTTTGTTGCTTCATAATTTTTTTTTAGAGCGCTGTTATACTAAATGAAACTTGATTCATTCAAAGAAAGAATGGGTAAAAAATCGTTTTGCAAAAAGTGGCATATAAATGTGATTTAAAATGAAGTATTAATACTTAGTATAGGTAGTTAAATCATAATATTTTAACATACGGTGCAATACATTGCAATCTATTTTTGTGAACCTGTAGAATACTAGGTTTATTATTATAATCAAATCATTATACTTATTTTTTGTATTGAACTTTCCAAGGGGTTTTCTGTCTTGAAAATGAAAAATATTGAACAAAAACTTTACATAATCAGAAAAATGCTGATCTTGAAGATACAAATACAAAGAATAAATTGTATTACGTAAACATCTACATTTTTTATTATCTCGTCAACTGGGAAAACTCTTTGAGAAACATCAAAGTCATGAAAATATCCTATTTCATGTTATAATCAAGTTGTTTTCTTTGTAACTAGACCTCTGTCAACGATTCTGTGCAAAAATCAAAAGTGGACCAGTGTGAGACAAGTCGAACTGAGAATTAAAGATGATTTTTTTTTCTCATATTTATAGAAATATTTTTCTATTTTCTTGTACTTACTTTGTTTTTTTTTTGGATTTTTATGAAAAATTTTACTTCTTGTACTTCCCCTCTCTTAACGTCAAAAACAATGGTAACATTATAACATAGAAAAAAAGTCTTTGTAATGTAAAAAATTAATAGTATACCTACATCTCTGTAGACCAATACAGTTAAAGCGTCAAGTAGCAATAGTATAACGTAGCTGGGAGACCGTGCCATGGCGCGGTGTAACCGTGGACCGCATTGCATTCTCTACTCCCAACTAACATGTTATTTTACACACTTTCACTTAATTGCGTTGATTGTGGTTCAACGGTCAGTCTTGGCGAAAAAATGAAGAGAACGTTTTTTATGTAAAATTGAAGGAGGATTATTTTTGTACTGAACTTTTTTCCTCTTATTCTCAACCGTTCTTGAGATATTAGCAAAATATTGATTTTTGAGCGCTATTTTACCCACCTCCCTGTCCCCCAAGGGAAATTTTGAGTGGCACGCCTTCTGAAAATGTTCATTACGGTCATAACTACTATATTGATAAGTATCATTGTTTAACTAAATTTTGCAGTATCATTTCACTAACCGCTAGTACTATTACCAACTAAAATACTGCAGAAAATTAGAACAAATTTATAGCACAAAAACGTGAGTTACTGCTGAAATTAAAGAAATTTTTGGCAGAAAAATTTTGTTTCTCGTATTTTTTCCTAGCCTACATATCAAACATACAAATAAGGTTATACAAAAATCACATTAATATGATCATCAGTCAAAATGGAATCCAAAAAGGTAAATATTTACAACACAACACAGGTTTGAAATGAGTTGAAATAAAACAGTTTCTTGAATAGGCTACGGTATTGTAGAAATAATCAAGACCAGTATCATACATCCTATTCAAAATCATAATTGCTATCACCCATATAAAGTATTAACAATAATAACTAGGTATGTGAAGAAGTTGACTGATAATTAAGAAAATTCTGAGCAGTGTTCTGTCCTGAAAATGTGGAAATTTCTGAAAAGATATGGTTAATTTCGAATTTGAAAATACAATTTTTCAGTTACAGAGTAAGTAGGTACATAGAACCTACCACAATCTTTGGAGAAACATAGACTAGATGACTTACATTCATGAGTAGACATCAATAAAATGTCTCAATTATTTCAATCGCGATTGCTCAATTAATACTATCCTTAGTAAAGAAACTTTTCATCTGGAACCATTTATTAAAGGTATGAATATACTTAATACTGCACACTTGGAGTCATGAT
The DNA here is from genome assembly GCA_035079395.1 of Aspidiotus destructor. Lineage (NCBI taxonomy): Eukaryota > Metazoa > Arthropoda > Insecta > Hemiptera > Diaspididae > Aspidiotus > Aspidiotus destructor. The sequence continues at coordinate 1,217,333 of JAVHKZ010000015.1, forward strand.
GGATGGATCATTTCTACAAGTGTAATCTGAGGTAGAATTATGGTTTGAAATGTATCTCTTTGAAATTTCTTCGAGGGTAACCCGCATAAATGACATGCCTGAAGTAATATCTTGGTACTGGATCAGTTTCATGCTTTAAAATATGAGTCTTTCATGATGTTTGCATGACAATCATTTCCTCAAATATCGCATTTAAACTGGTATCTCAGATCTGGGTCTGATTCATGGATCAACATATGGTTCCGTAGATCCCTTTTCTGTGTAAATTTTTTTCTGCAAATGTCACATCTAAACTGGTATCTCAGATCTGGGTCCAATTCATGAATCAACATATGGTTCCGTAGATATCTTTTCTGTGTAAATTTTTTTGGGCAAATATCACATCGAAATGGGAATTTCAGATTGGGGTCAGATTCATGGATCAACATATGATTCTTTAGATCACTTTTATGTATAAATTTTTTTTTGCAAATGTCACATCGAAATTGATATCTCACATCTGGGTCAGATTCATGAATTATCATATGCTGCCTTAGATTACTTTTCTGGGTAAATTTTTTCTCGCAAATACTGCACTTGAACGGATATCTGAGTTCTGTTTCAGATTCATGTATCCTCATATGCTTTGTTAAATTACTCATGCTAGTGCATTTTTGCTCACAAATTTTACACTTGAATTGATATCTCACATCTGGGACAGATTTGTGGATGAACACATGCTCCCTTAGGTGGCTTTTGCGTGTGAATTTTTTTCTGCAATCGTCACATCTGAATTGGTATCTCAGATCTGGATCAGATTCATGGATTATCATATGCTGTCTTAGATTGTCTTTCTGAGCAAATTTTTTACTGCAGATGTCACATATGAATTGGTATTTCAGAACTAGGTTAGATTCATGGATTAACAGATGTTTGTTTAGGTCTCCTTTCTGTGTGAATTTCTTCTCGCAAATACTGCACTTGAATGGATATTTGAGTTTTTCCTCAGATTCATGAATCAAGATATGCCATTTTAAACTGTTCTTTGAAGTAAACTTTTTCTCGCAAATATTGCACTTGAATTGATATCTAACGTCTGGGTCAGATTCATGAGTCAACATATGCCTCGTTAAATTGCTTTTTGAAGTAAATCTTCTCCCACAAATACTGCAGTTGAATCGATATTTCAGATTTGGGTCAGATTCATGGATCAATGTATGCATCTTCAAATGGTTTTTCCGGGTACATGTTTTGCCACAAACATCACAGGTGAATCGACATTTCACATCCTGGTTAGAATTGTGCGTCATTATAATATTTAATGTTGGACTATTTGTGGTGTGACTTCACAGAAGTAAAATGATTGATGAAGCAAATTTTCTGCATAAGATGAGCAAGGAAGTTGATGACAATTCTAAGTAATACACTTACGGTAGGCTACATTAGTTAAAGTCCAATATAGTGTTGCTAGTTATACAGTCAATTGAGATGGTCCACCACAAATCAAATCATTTTAGTAATCAGATATTGTTTCAAAGACATCGACTCTTCTGGCAGACTGCATTTGATCACTTTGAATTCACAATGAACATGATGATTAATTACACAGAAATGAAATTGATAGAGCTGTTTCACTGAGGTAAGTGGAAGGATACAAAAACAATCAAGAACAGAATGAAAGCGAGAATGTTTTTTCAATAAAGCCGTGTTCTAGCCAAGGGAAAATGTGAAGTTACAGATGATAATATTTACTTGAGTAGGTTCTGTTATCTATATCTCAGCTTGTAAATCTGCTTGAAGCTGATGGACTGCTTTTGGGGTACTTTTGTCCATAGTTATCAAAACTTTGGCGTGATGGGCAGGGATGGTAAGCCAGCCGTAAGCCTTATGTTTCAAGCCTCATAAGCCGTATTGGACTTTGAGCAGTAAGCTTTTAAAGCCTAAGCTGTATTCTTGTAAGCTTTAAGCTAAGCCTTTTTTTTCACCTTTCTTACGGCATAACATCAATTGAACTTTGAAAAAACCGCGACCTGTAAAATTTGATTTTCTGCCCTAAGGCTCAAATTTTAAGCCGTATAAGCCGTATTTTTTTTGGCTTTAGGCTTTAAGCTTTAAGCCAAAGCAGTATTTTTGTGAGCTGCAAGCTTTAAGCTGAGCTATATGCTGATCAAATTTAAGCTTCAGCTTTATTATACAGCTGGACATCCCTGGTTTTGGGAAATCATTCTATTATACCAGTATTACCTCTAATTTTCAGAAAGCAGGTAGTGATGTCTCTCACTCATAGGCCCAACTACAAACAAATAAATAACACTAAGAATTCCTGCAAGCAGCTATTGGAAGCTACAGGTGTTCAGCTATATGATCCATACAATTCTGCATATACTTGGTTCCAAAATTTCCATCTTTCAATGGCAAGATCTATTTCTTCTGACCCTCATGGAACTTGATTAGGTTCATGGGTGAGATTCTAGGGCTGTGGATGGATTAGATGGATTTCAGAAAATTGAAATGTTATTTGAGGTGACGCCGTGAAAGGAACGCCAGTTTAGCTGTGTTAAAAAGCTAGCGGGTTGGGGAATTACAACTGTTGCGAGAAATTATTTCTGCTGTGATCAGGATTGATAAATGGTTACTGTTGTATAAATTAGGATGAAAGAACTAGGTATGAAAGTTTTGGAGAGAGGGCCGAGTGAACTGTTTCAGATTCTCAGTTCTTTGTCTGTCATTCTGCTGAATCCCTAGTTTCTTCCTGAAGATCTAAGCAATGGAGGAGAAAATGAACAGCACACCAGGGAGGAATCATTGCCGTAGTTCAAGATGTAAGCTATTCAGCACAATTTATCATGATAAAACGTCTTTATTAAAGCGCCAGTGAGATCAATGAAATAAGTTCCTTCCTGAAAAGTTGTGGAAGTGAAAAGAAGTAGGTATTTGAAATTAAGAATGAGTTTCAACATTATTCTTCAGACTTCTGAGCAAATAACAATCTTCAAACATGTAGTAGATAGGTAGTATATGTGATAAGCAGTGATGAATTCAGATCAAGTCATTCAATTTGGTTTTCTAGTGTGGTTATTCATTCAGGGAGGGAGACCCAAAGAGTAGATAACAATTACGGTTTGATTGGTAGAGGCTCTGCTCGCACAAAAAATGTAGAACTTTTTTTAAAAAAGTTTTTATTTACGTTTCGACGCTTCTGAGGTTTGTGCGAGCAGAGCCTCTACCAATCAAACCGTAATTGTTTTCTCTGCACGGATAAACTAATATCTTAAGTAGATAACAATTTTGTTTTTTTTGTTCTCGCTCAATTGATAGGTACCTAATGGTTTTGCTTCCAATGGGAATGTAAAATTTGATTGAAGTAGACATTTATCATAGCGGAACGATGGGGTTTATTATGAGAAATTTGATCCTATATTTGTCACTAAACACTGCACTAAGAATTTTTTTCAAATCTAATTTTAAGGACTTCCTTGTCTATCACCAACTATAGTACTGCAGATAATTTGGGCGAATTTATAGCACAAAAACGTACGTTACTGCTGAAATTGAAGAAATTTTTGGCAGAAACATTTTGTATCTCGTATTTTTTCCTAGCCTACATATCAAACATACAAATAAGGTTATATACAAAATTCACATTAATATGATCATCAGTCAAAATGGAATCCAAATAGGTAAATATTTAGAACACGACATATATAAATTTAAAATTAAGTTTAAAATGAGTTAAAATAAAACGGTTTCCTGAATAGGCTGCAGTATTGTAGAAATAATCAAGACCAGTCTCATACATCCTATTCAAAATCATATAGACTATAGATGACTTACATTCATGAGTAGACATCAAAAAAATCTCTCATAATTATTTCAATCGCGATTGCTCAATTATTACTATCTTAAGTAAGGAAACTTTTCATCCACAATCTTTATTGAAGGTATGAATATAAGTAATACTGCACACTTGGAGTTATGATGGATGAATCATTGCTACAAGCGCAATCTGAAGTAGAATTATGATTTGAAATGTATCTCTTTGAAATTTCTTCGAGGGTAAACTCACATAAATGACCTCCCTGAAGTAATATCTTGGTACTGGATCAGTTTCATGCTACAAAATTTGAGTCTTTTACGATGTTTGCTTGACATTCATTTCCTCAAATATCGCATTTAAACTGGTACCTATTTTAGATCAGGATCAGCTGGATGGATCAGCATATGTCTCTTTAGATGGCCTTTGTGCATGAATTTTTTACTGCAAATATCACATCTAAATTGGTATCTCAGATCTGGGTCAGATTCATGGATCAACATATGCTGCCTTAGATCGCCTTTCTGTGTACATTTTTTACTGCAAATATCACATCTAAATTGGTATCTCAGATCTGGGTCAGTTTCATGGATCATCATATGCTTCCTTAGATGGCCTTTGTGCATGAATTTTTTACTGCAAATATCGCATCTAAACTGGTATCTCAGATCTGGGTCTGATTCATGGATCAACATATGGTTCCGTAGATCCCATTTCTGTGTAAATTTTTTTCTGCAAATTTCACATCTAAATTGGTATCTCAGATCTGGATCAGATTCATGAATCAGCATATGGTTCTTTAGATGGCTCTTCAGTGTAAATTTTTTTCTGCAAATGTCACATCTAAATTGATATCTAAGATCTGGGTCAGATTCATGAATCATAATATGCTTCCTTAGATCGCCTTTCTGCATAAACTTTTTACTACAAATATCACATCTAAATTGGTATCTCAGATCTGGGTCAGTTTCATGGATCATCATATGCTTCCTTAGATGGCTTTTGTGCATGAATTTTTTACTGCAAATATCGCATCTAAACTGGTATCTCAGATCTGGGTCTGATTCATGGATCAACATATGGTTCCGTAGATCCCTTTTCTGTGTAAATTTTTTTCTGCAAATGTCACATCTAAATTGATATCTCAGATCTGGGTCAGATTCATGGATCATCATATGCTTCCTTAGACTCGGTTTGTATATAAATCTTTTACTGCATATATCACATCTAAATTGGTATCTTAGATCGGGATCAGATTCATGGATCAACATATGGTTCTTTAGTTGGCTTTTCTGTGTAAATTTTTTTCGGCAAATGTCACATCTAAATTGATATCTCACATCTGGGTCAGATTCATGGATTATCATATGCCTCTTTAGATTACTTTTCTGAGTAAATTTTTTTTCGCAAACACTGCACTTGAACGGATATCTGAGTTCTGTTTTAGATTCATGCATCATCATATGCTGTGTTAGATTACTCTTGCTAGTGAATTTTCTCTCACAAATTTTACACTTGAATTGATATGTCACATCTGGGAAAGATTCGTGGATCAACACATGTTTCCTTAGATGACCTTTGTGCATAAATTTTTTTCTGCAATTGTCACATGTGAATTGGTATCTCAGATCTGGGTCAGATTCATGGATCATCATATGCCTCCTTAGATTGCTTTTCCGTGTGAATTTTTTGCTGCAGATGTGACAAATAAATTGGTATTTCAGAAGTAGGTTGGATTCATGGATTATCATATGCTTCCTTAGATTGTCTTTCTGAGCGAATTTTTTATTGCAGATGTCACATATAAATTGGTATTTCAGATTTGGGTCAGATTCATGGATCAATGTATGCATCTTCAAATCGTTTTTCTGGGTACATGCTTTTCCACAAACATCACAGGTGAATTGACATTTCAAATCCTGGTTAGAATTGTGCGTCATTATAATATTTAATGTTGGACTATTTGTGGTGTGACTTCACAGAAGTAAAATAACTGATGAAGCAAATTTTCTGCAAAAGATGAGCAAGGAAGTTAATGGCAATTCTAAGTAATACACTTACGGTACATTATTTGAAGTTCAATATAGTGTTGCTAGTGATACAGTCCATTGAGATGGTCCACCACAAATCAAATCATTTTAGTAATCTAAATATTGTTCAAAGACATCGACACTTCCGACAGACTACATTTGATCACTTTGAATTGCCAATGATGAACATGATGATTAATTACACAGAAATGAAATTGATAGAGCTGTCTCACTAAGGAGTATGGAAGTATACAAAAACATTTAAAGAACAGAATGAAAGACAATGTTTTTTTTGACAGAGCCGTATTCCAGCCAAGGGAAAATGTGAAGTTACAAATGATAATATTTACTTGAGTAGGTTCTGTTATCTATATCTCAGCTTGTAAATCTGCTTGAAGCTGATGGACTGCTTTTGGGGTACTTTTTTCCACAGTTATCAAAGCTTTAGGGAAATCAATCTATTAGGCCTATACCAGTAATACCTCTTACTTTTCAGGTAGTGATGTCTCTCACTTGTAGGCCCAACTAGCAAACAAATAAACAAGAGAAAACACAAATTTTTGGCTAAATTTTACAATACATTCATTTTCTCAGGGAAAAAAAACTATGCGTTTTGAACGTCTTCAGTCTTCTTCAAATGTAGGTGTCTATTGTGAAATTTACCCGAAAATTTGTGTTTTCTCTTTTTTGAAAAACCAATTTCACGAAAAAATTTTGTAATCATACAAATAAACAACATTAAGAATTCCTGCAAGCAGGTATTAAAAGCTACAGGTGTTCAGCTATATGATCCATACAATTCTGCATATACTTGGTTCCAAAATTTCCATCTTTCAATGGCAAGATCTATTTCTTCTGACCCTCATGGAACTTGATTAGGTTCATGGGTGAGATTCTAGGGCTGTGGATGGATTAGATGGATTTCAGAAAATTGAAATGTTATTTGAGGTGACGCCGTGAAAGGAACGCCAGTTTAGCTGTGTTAAAAAGCTAGCGGGTTGGGGAATTACAACTGTTGTGAGAAATTATTTCTGCTGTGATCAGGATTGATAAATGGTTACTGTTGTATAAATTAGGATGAAAGAACTAGGTATGAAAGTTTTGGAGAGAGGGCCGAGTGAACTGTTTCAGATTCTCAGTTCTTTGTCTGTCATTCTGCTGAATCCCTAGTTTCTTCCTGAAGATCTAAGCAATGGAGGAGAAAATGAACAGCACACCAGGGAGGAATCATTGCCGTAGTTCAAGATGTAAGCTATTCAGCACAATTTATCATGATAAAACGTCTTTATTAAAGCGCCAGTGAGATCAATGAAATAAGTTCCTTCCTGAAAAGTTGTGGAAGTGAAAAGAAGTAGGTATTTGAAATTAAGAATGAGTTTCAACATTATTCTTCAGACTTCTGAGCAAATAACAATCTTCAAACATGTAGTAGATAGGTAGTATATGTGATAAGCAGTGATGAATTCAGATCAAGTCATTCAATTTGGTTTTCTAGTGTGGTTATTCATTCAGGGAGGGAGACCCAAAGAGTAGATAACAATTACGGTTTGATTGGTAGAGGCTCTGCTCGCACAAAAAATGTAGAACTTTTTTTAAAAAAGTTTTTATTTACGTTTCGACGCTTCTGAGGTTTGTGCGAGCAGAGCCTCTACCAATCAAACCGTAATTGTTTTCTCTGCACGGATAAACTAATATCTTAAGTAGATAACAATTTTGTTTTTTTTGTTCTCGCTCAATTGATAGGTACCTAATGGTTTTGCTTCCAATGGGAATGTAAAATTTGATTGAAGTAGACATTTATCATAGCGGAACGATGGGGTTTATTATGAGAAATTTGATCCTATATTTGTCACTAAACACTGCACTAAGAATTTTTTTCAAATCTAATTTTAAGGACTTCCTTGTCTATCACCAACTATAGTACTGCAGATAATTTGGGCGAATTTATAGCACAAAAACGTACGTTACTGCTGAAATTGAAGAAATTTTTGGCAGAAACATTTTGTATCTCGTATTTTTTCCTAGCCTACATATCAAACATACAAATAAGGTTATATACAAAATTCACATTAATATGATCATCAGTCAAAATGGAATCCAAATAGGTAAATATTTAGAACACGACATATATAAATTTAAAATTAAGTTTAAAATGAGTTAAAATAAAACGGTTTCCTGAATAGGCTGCAGTATTGTAGAAATAATCAAGACCAGTCTCATACATCCTATTCAAAATCATATAGACTATAGATGACTTACATTCATGAGTAGACATCAAAAAAATCTCTCATAATTATTTCAATCGCGATTGCTCAATTATTACTATCTTAAGTAAGGAAACTTTTCATCCACAATCTTTATTGAAGGTATGAATATAAGTAATACTGCACACTTGGAGTTATGATGGATGAATCATTGCTACAAGCGCAATCTGAAGTAGAATTATGATTTGAAATGTATCTCTTTGAAATTTCTTCGAGGGTAAACTCACATAAATGACCTCCCTGAAGTAATATCTTGGTACTGGATCAGTTTCATGCTACAAAATTTGAGTCTTTTACGATGTTTGCTTGACATTCATTTCCTCAAATATCGCATTTAAACTGGTACCTATTTTAGATCAGGATCAGCTGGATGGATCAGCATATGTCTCTTTAGATGGCCTTTGTGCATGAATTTTTTACTGCAAATATCACATCTAAATTGGTATCTCAGATCTGGGTCAGATTCATGGATCAACATATGCTGCCTTAGATCGCCTTTCTGTGTACATTTTTTACTGCAAATATCACATCTAAATTGGTATCTCAGATCTGGGTCAGTTTCATGGATCATCATATGCTTCCTTAGATGGCCTTTGTGCATGAATTTTTTACTGCAAATATCGCATCTAAACTGGTATCTCAGATCTGGGTCTGATTCATGGATCAACATATGGTTCCGTAGATCCCATTTCTGTGTAAATTTTTTTCTGCAAATTTCACATCTAAATTGGTATCTCAGATCTGGATCAGATTCATGAATCAGCATATGGTTCTTTAGATGGCTCTTCAGTGTAAATTTTTTTCTGCAAATGTCACATCTAAATTGATATCTAAGATCTGGGTCAGATTCATGAATCATAATATGCTTCCTTAGATCGCCTTTCTGCATAAACTTTTTACTACAAATATCACATCTAAATTGGTATCTCAGATCTGGGTCAGTTTCATGGATCATCATATGCTTCCTTAGATGGCTTTTGTGCATGAATTTTTTACTGCAAATATCGCATCTAAACTGGTATCTCAGATCTGGGTCTGATTCATGGATCAACATATGGTTCCGTAGATCCCTTTTCTGTGTAAATTTTTTTCTGCAAATGTCACATCTAAATTGATATCTCAGATCTGGGTCAGATTCATGGATCATCATATGCTTCCTTAGACTCGGTTTGTATATAAATCTTTTACTGCATATATCACATCTAAATTGGTATCTTAGATCGGGATCAGATTCATGGATCAACATATGGTTCTTTAGTTGGCTTTTCTGTGTAAATTTTTTTCGGCAAATGTCACATCTAAATTGATATCTCACATCTGGGTCAGATTCATGGATTATCATATGCCTCTTTAGATTACTTTTCTGAGTAAATTTTTTTTCGCAAACACTGCACTTGAACGGATATCTGAGTTCTGTTTTAGATTCATGCATCATCATATGCTGTGTTAGATTACTCTTGCTAGTGAATTTTCTCTCACAAATTTTACACTTGAATTGATATGTCACATCTGGGAAAGATTCGTGGATCAACACATGTTTCCTTAGATGACCTTTGTGCATAAATTTTTTTCTGCAATTGTCACATGTGAATTGGTATCTCAGATCTGGGTCAGATTCATGGATCATCATATGCCTCCTTAGATTGCTTTTCCGTGTGAATTTTTTGCTGCAGATGTGACAAATAAATTGGTATTTCAGAAGTAGGTTGGATTCATGGATTATCATATGCTTCCTTAGATTGTCTTTCTGAGCGAATTTTTTATTGCAGATGTCACATATAAATTGGTATTTCAGATTTGGGTCAGATTCATGGATCAATGTATGCATCTTCAAATCGTTTTTCTGGGTACATGCTTTTCCACAAACATCACAGGTGAATTGACATTTCAAATCCTGGTTAGAATTGTGCGTCATTATAATATTTAATGTTGGACTATTTGTGGTGTGACTTCACAGAAGTAAAATAACTGATGAAGCAAATTTTCTGCAAAAGATGAGCAAGGAAGTTAATGGCAATTCTAAGTAATACACTTACGGTACATTATTTGAAGTTCAATATAGTGTTGCTAGTGATACAGTCCATTGAGATGGTCCACCACAAATCAAATCATTTTAGTAATCTAAATATTGTTCAAAGACATCGACACTTCCGACAGACTACATTTGATCACTTTGAATTGCCAATGATGAACATGATGATTAATTACACAGAAATGAAATTGATAGAGCTGTCTCACTAAGGAGTATGGAAGTATACAAAAACATTTAAAGAACAGAATGAAAGACAATGTTTTTTTTGACAGAGCCGTATTCCAGCCAAGGGAAAATGTGAAGTTACAAATGATAATATTTACTTGAGTAGGTTCTGTTATCTATATCTCAGCTTGTAAATCTGCTTGAAGCTGATGGACTGCTTTTGGGGTACTTTTTTCCACAGTTATCAAAGCTTTAGGGAAATCAATCTATTAGGCCTATACCAGTAATACCTCTTACTTTTCAGGTAGTGATGTCTCTCACTTGTAGGCCCAACTAGCAAACAAATAAACAAGAGAAAACACAAATTTTTGGCTAAATTTTACAATACATTCATTTTCTCAGGGAAAAAAAACTATGCGTTTTGAACGTCTTCAGTCTTCTTCAAATGTAGGTGTCTATTGTGAAATTTACCCGAAAATTTGTGTTTTCTCTTTTTTGAAAAACCAATTTCACGAAAAAATTTTGTAATCATACAAATAAACAACATTAAGAATTCCTGCAAGCAGGTATTAAAAGCTACAGGTGTTCAGCTATTATGATCCATACAATTCTGCATATACTTGGTTCCAAAATTTCCGTCTTTCAATGGCAAGGTGTATTTCTCCTGACCCTCATGAAACTTGATTAGGTTTATGGATTCCTAAGAAGCGTGGGATAGAAAGATCTGCCATTTTTTTATTTTAACTCTTTTATTTTATCGAACTGCCCAGAGGGCATACACAGATACATTTCATAGGTAGTAAAATTAATCACAGTTTTTTTTGACGTCGGCCAGTGCCTAAGTCAGTTTTCTATTGCTTACAGAGTGCGTTTCAGTAGGTAAAATTCATACAAGTTTGCGCGGCTTCAACCGTTTGAGTCTTCTGGTGTCGGCTCCGGTGTCGAGTAGCTCGATCGCGGTGATATTCACATGTTTGTGAAGCCGGTGTTCGTGCCTTTTTGCGTGGATTTTGATCGCTTCGTCGATTGTAGGAACGTTGAGGTCGCGGTGGAGGAGTGCATTTGTTACATACCATGGCGCGTTGGTGATTTGACGCAGTAACTTATTTTGAAAGCGCTATATAATAAGTCGATTCGATTTCTTTGTTGTGCCCCAGATCTGCAGGCCATAGGTTCATACAGGCTTGAGGATAATCTTGTAAATAATGAGTTTATTGGTTAAATTCATAGGCGATCGATACCCGATTAACCAATACAATTTTCGCAGCTTGATGTTTAGCTCCTCTCGTTTTTTCTTCACATGAACTTTCCATGCGTCGATCGAGATGCATGCCCAAGTATTTGTCCGAGTCAGCTCTTGGAATGAACCTCTCGTTTATGGTCGTCGGGATGTAGTTGCTCTGGCGAAGGGTAAAATCAATCCTAACAGATTTCTGTTCATTAATTTTAATCTTCCAATTTTTCGCCCAGTTGCAGATTTTATCAGCTGCTGATTGTAGGTCTGCAACTGCCTGGTCGTATGTGCTGCTTGCTGATAAGATGGCTGTCATCAGCGAACATTGCTACTTCTGTTCTGGTCATCGCGGGGGTATCTGCTACGTATATGATATACAGTAGCGGCGACTTTAAAAGTCATACGACTAGACAAGGCGTCGTTGTACTGTATTCTAAAGCTTCTCTTATGCAGGTAGGACTTTAGTATTTTGCAGAGGTTCCCGGGGAGGAACCGACCCAGCTCATAGAGTAGGCCTTCATGCCAAACCCTGTCGAAGGCTTTCTTTACGTCAAGGAAAATAGCGGGGCAGAATTTCTTGTCCTCCATTGCGTTTTCAATCATTCTTGTGATACGATGGATTTGATCAATAGTAGAGTGCTGACTACAAAACCCGTACTGGATGTCGGGTATGATGGGCTCTTTGTCAACGAGGGGCTTGAGTTTCTTTAAGAAGAGCTTCTCAAACAGCTTACTAGGAATCGATAACAGAGAGATGGGTCTGTATGACTGGAGTTCGGCAAGTGGCTTGTTTGGCTTGGGAATCACAATGATCTTCGCTTGCTTCCATTCTTTAGGAATGTACTTAATTCTCAGGATGGCGTTGTAGACATAATACAAGATATACAATTGCCTTTTTCGGAAGTTCTAGGTCTTTGCATCATTCTTTGAAACGACATTTCAGCCAAATGATATATCTTCCAACATCGAAATCACTACCGAGCCAGCTAACGACGTATCTATCACACTATTCACACCCAAAGAAGTCGCTCATGAGATCGACAAGCTGAACGACAAAAAAGCACCTGGAATTGACAGAATCTCAGCTAGGATGCTTCAAGATTTGCCATGGGATGATAAAATTGGTGAGATTCTGGGGCTGTGGATGGATTAGATTGATTTAGGAATATTGAAACGTTATTCAAGGTGAGGCCGTGAAAAAAAGGCCAGTTAAGCTGTGTTAGAAAGCTAGCGGGTTGGGGAAGTACAACTGTTGTGAGAAATTATTTCTGCTGTGATCAGGATTGATAAGTGGTCACCGTCGCGCATAAATCAGGATGAGTTGACTATGAAAGTCGAGAAGGAAAAAGTGAGATCAATGGATGAGAGGAGCTGTTAGTGCGGTTGAGGTGAGTAGGAGTGCCAGGGTGGTTAAGAAGGATCAAATCGGAAGATGATCAAGAATGTTACCACAAGCATTTGTGTTGAGTTTTGTTTTTCGAGATAGGACTCAACATAACCTCGCTACCAAACAGATGCTGTGTATATGAAAAGAACAACAGCTCTTATCAAAGAAAATTCCAGTCGTTTGATCTGACAAGAATCTTCAAATTTTACTCTTAGGTCGCCGCCATTTTTTGGTTCTTAACCTCAGAGCGAGCGGATGTGTAAACGATGTAACGCCAGCCAAACTTTTTTGTAGTACTTTAGTGGCGTCAGAAATACTGAGAGAAAGAAGAAAATCATCTTCAAGAACATGTAAATGATCTCCCACACAATCTGGCATCTAAGCGCGGTTCCAAAACATCACTCTTTTTTATTATTCTGTATTTAAAGTCGCGTGCCAGAGTTATATTGTATAGACCAAGCTTGAAACAAGAAATTTTACTAATTATTCAATATTATATTTTGGCAAATGTTATACATAGAGAATAGAGATCATTGCCCAAGGTAGAGAGAGGGAAGCCATCCATCACAATATCATAATTTACCCTTGTATTAAAAACTAAGGTTACATTATTGAAGTGAATGTTACCCTGAAATTTTGTGGTATCACACTTCTCAAACCTTACCAGAAATTGAAAGAAATCCTCGCTATCTTTCCTTCCGTTTTGATAAATATGTGTAAACTGTTGCAGATTCTTAGTTCTTTGTCTGCCATTCTGCTCAATCCCTAGTCTCTTACTCAAGATCCAAGCAATGGAGCAGAAAATGAAGAGCACACCAGGGAGAAATCATTTCCTTAGTTCAAGAGGTAAACCATTCAGCACAATTTATCATGATAAAACCTATTTTATTAAAACTAAAGTCAGATCAATGAAATGAATTCTATAACTGTACGTATTGATTTTCCTTTCAATTGTTCTCAAGTGTCAATAGTTCCTGAAACTTGAAATTAGGAAAGAGTTTCAACATTATTCTTCAGACTTCTGAGCAAATGATCAACGATCTTTGAAATATGTAAGAGGCAGTAGGCAGAGATGAATTCAGATCAAGTCATTCAATTTCGTTTTATAGTGTTTCTATCCATTCTGGGAGGGATACCCAAAGAGTAGAAATAACAAGTTTGCTTTTATTTTGTCTCGCCTGATCAATAATGGGTCCTCTTCCAATTGGAATGTAACTTGAGAAGTAGATTTAATTGAAGTACCTAGTTATTTATATCATGGAAGTTGATGGGTTTTATGATAGGAAATTTGATCACTAAACAGTAAACAGTGCACTACAAATTTTTTTCCAAATTGAATCTTTAGGACTTCTTTTTCTATTAACAACCTGAAGTACTGCAGGTAATTTGAGTGGAATGGTAGCACAAGAACATAAGTTACTGCTGAAATTGAAGAAATTTTTGGCACAAAAATGTTGTTTCTTTTATTTTTTCCTAGCCTACATATCAAACATGCAAATAAGGTCATGAAAAAAAACAAATTAATATGATCATCAGTCAAAATGGAATCCAAATAGGTAAATATTTACAACACAACATACTTATAAGTATAAAATCGGGATTAGATTTAAAATGGGTTAAAATAAAATATTTTCTTGAATAGGCTACCTATCGTATTATAGAAATAATCAAGACCAAAATCATACATCCTGTTCAAAATCATAATTCCAATCACTCATAAGTATAAAATATTAACAATAAGTAATAACTAGATGTGAAGAAGTTGACTGATAATTTAGACAATTCTTAGCAGCGTTCTGGCCTAAAGATGCAGAAATTGCTGAAAGGAAATGATTAATTTTGACTTTAAAAATACAATTTTTAGTTACAGAGTGGGTAGGTACATAAAACCTGGCACAATCTTTGGAAATTTTCAAGAAAACTTGACTATAGATCATTCACATTCATGAGTAGATATCAATAATTACCTCATAATTATTTGAATAGCGCTTGCTCACTTAATACTATCCTAAGCAGGGAAACTTTTCATCTACAACCTTGATTGAAGGTATGAATATACTTAATACTGATTTTTTCTAACTTGGAGCCATGATGATGGATGAATAATTTCCTCTACAAGCGCAATCTGAGTTGGAATGATGTTTTGAAAAGTATCTCTATGAAATGTCTTTGCCCAGGGTAAACCCACATAAATCACACCTGTACCTGAAGTACCGAGTTAGTAAGTATCATGTTACTGGATGAGTTTCATGCTTTAAAATATGAGTCTTTTATGGTGTTTCATCAAATATCGCATTTAAATTGGTACGTCTATCTAAGATCTGGGTAAAATTCATGGATCATCATATGCCTTCTTAGATGGCCTTTGTGCATAAATTTTTTACTGCAAATATCGCATATAAATTTGTATCGCAGATCTGGGTCCAATTCATGGATCAACATATGCTTTCTTAGATCGCCTTTCTGTGTACATTTTTTACTGCAAATATCACATGTAAATTTGTATCTCAGATCTGGGTCCAATTCATGGATCAACACATGGTACTTTAGATTGCCTTTCCGCGTAAATTTTTTACTGCAAATATCACATGTAAATTGGTATCTCAGATCTGGATCAGATTCATGCATCAACATATGCTTACTTAGATTGCCTTTTTGCATAAACTTTTTACTGCAAATATCACATTTAAACTGGTATCTCAGATCTGGGTCAGATTCATGGATCAGCATATGGTTCTTCAGAACGCTTTTCTGTGTAAATTTCATTCTGCAAATGCCACATATAAATTGGTATCTCACATCTGGGTCAGATTCATGGATTATCATAATATGCTTCCTTAGACTGTCTTTGCGAGTAAAATTTTTACTGCAGATGTCACATATGAATTGGTTTTTCAGATCTAGCTTGGATTCATGAATTAGCAGATGTTTTTTGAGGTCCCCTGTCTGCATAAATTTCTTCTTGCAAACACTGCACTTTAATGGAGATTTAAGTTCTTTCTCAGATTTATGAATGAGCATATGCCTTGTTAAATTGTTCTTCAAAGTAAACTTTTTCCCACAAATATTGCACTTGAATTGATATCTGTCATTTGGGACAGATTCATGAGTCAACATATGCCTTGTTAAATGGCCCTTGAAAGTAAATTTTCTCCCACAAATACTGCAGTCAAATCGATATTTCAGATTTGGGTCAGATTCATGGATCAATGTATGCATCTTCAAATTGAATTTCCGAGTACATGTTTTCCCACAAACATCACAATTGAATTGACACTTCAAATCCTGGTTGGAATTATTGTGCGTCATCATAATATTTATTGTTGGACTATTTGTGGTGTGTCTACACAGAAGTAAAATGACTGATGAAGCACATTTTCTGCAGGAGATGAGCAAGGAAGTTGATGACAATTCTAAGTAATACACTTACATTATTTGAAGTGCAATACAGTGTTGCTAGTTATACAGTCCATTGAGATGGCCCACCACAAATCAAATCATTTTAGTACCGTAATCAAAATATTGTTCAAAGACATCGACACTTCCGGCAGACCGCATTTGATCACTTTGAATTGACAATGAACATGATGATTAATTACACAGAAATGAAGTTGATAGAGCTGTTTCACTGAGGAAAGTGGAAGGATGCAAAAACAATTAAGAACAGAATCAAAGAGCGAATGCGTTGTTTTAACAAAGCCGTGTTCTAGCCAAGGGAAAATGTGAAGTTACAGATGATAATATTTAGTTGGATAGGTTCTGTTATTGGTAGTACCCTGTTATCTGTATATCTCAGCTTGTGAATCTGCTTGAAGCTGATGGACTGCTATTGGGGTACTTTTGCCCACAGTTATATCAGTGCTTTGGTGTTGTGGGAAATTGACCTTTGTATTATACCAGTAATGTCTCTCATTTTCAGAAAGCAGGTAGTGAGGCTCACACTCATAGGCCCAACTACAAACAAATAAATAATTACATCAAGAATTTGTTGAAGTACAAATTTCCTTTTAAATTTTCATCTATCGCTCTCCAATTCACAATTTGTCGCCTTCCACTTTACAATTTTGGAGAATAAAAGTCGTTGGTGAAGATGGAATTGATCAGGGATTGGAAATAAGAGAGAGCCTTGGGATGTATAATCCGGAAAGCATTTTGTAGGTTGTCTAAGTTCTTCGGAAATGGGGTAGTTGAGTGCGGTTGAGGCGAGTAGGAGTGCCAGGGTGGTTAAGATGGGTCAAATCAGAAGATGATCAAAAATGTTACCACAAGCATTTGTGTTGAATTTTGTTGTTTGAGATAAGACCCGGGTAACTTGACCATACAGATGCAGTGTATATGAAAAAAAAACTGTCACTAAAAAGAATTCCCGTCGTTTGATCCGACAAAGATTTTCAAATTTTACTCTTAGGTCGCCGCGAATTTTTTATTTTTTCTTTACTTCAGAGCGAGCGGATGCGTGAACGCCGTAATGCCGGATAAACTTTTTATGTAGGTACGTAGTACTTCAGTGATAGCAGAAATACCAGGGGGAGTGAAAAATCATCTTCGAAAATATGCAAATGATCCCCGCCCCCCACACGAAATGGCATCGAAGCCTGGTACAAAAACATCACTCTTTTTTATCATTTTGTAGTTAAAAATTCGCGTGCCAAAGTGTTGGTATAGACCGAGCATGAAACGAGAAATTTTACTAATTACCGGTACCCACTCAATATAGCTAGCAAATTTTATTATTTAGAAATTGATGCAGAAGCCTTCGTTCTGCACACGTCCTACAAAAATAAGTGGATTATTCAATTGTTCCTAATTGCTATTTTTTGTTATGCAGAACTGGTCTCAAGAAATTCAATCGTAATAGAGAACTAGCGGGAGAACGATACGATTGCATGCTCGTACCAATTCGCAATACGACTGCATTGTGGAATGTCGATTAAACTTGTACAAAGATACTTACAAGCGAGAATTCATTACCGGTCGTGAATAACATGAAGAATATTCGAAGCTCGCCTCACAATTACCAAAACTACGTCAGCTGATTATTCAGATGACGCCGATTGTTATGATTATTAATTCAATGTTTTAATTCTATTTCAACGTAGGTACTTACAGGTAGGCTGAAAAATAATGTGGCTCGCTCTTAATCAGTCGTTAAGTAGTATCTGTTCTTCATCATTTTGGGTAAGTTGACATTATTCTTTGTCATTGAATTTTTAATTTTCATCCGTAGGTAGTAATAATTTTTTTGATTTTATTTATTCAGGATACGAATTTAACGTGGAATTCGCCGGATCCTGTGTTCACGCCTTGTTTCGAGAGAACCGTTTTAATATGGATACCTTGTCTGTTTCTGTGGCTGTTCTCACCTTGGGAGTTTTATCATTTGCGCCGAATGAAAACTTGCAGTATACCTTTCAATCTGTTCAATATTTCTAAATTGGTGAGATATTTGGTTATTTTCTGAAAGCGCGTGTTGAATACAGCCTACGTTCCACGTCTCTCCTTCATGAAATACGAGACTGAATGTGACCAAAGACCAACTGTTTTTCCAATCTTGTAATAGCCATACCATGGTCATCGGTCATTGCCCTTTTTCGACCAAGCTTGTCCCGTGCACGCCTCCACGCCTCGCACTCAAATAAGGTGTGCTCTGGTCCATCATCCCGTCTTTGGTTACAGTACGAACACTTTGCCTGCTCAACCTTCTTTATCTTCTCATGAAGGTACTTGTTGAAGCAGCCATGGCCGCTTAGCACCTGCGTCAGGTGAGAGTTTAGTTGGCCATGGTGTCGGTTCATCCACTCATCAAGGTCGCGTATCAACACACGGGTTTTTCAGTTTCCCAGCTCCCTTTGGGCAATTCTTACTTTCCATTTCTCAAGCAAGGAGCGCCTGGCCTCCTGCTTAACCCGTAGAGTCTCACGGTTGGTCGTTGTCGTCTTTTTTGCTCTGAACACCACCGCTCTCTCCTCAGAAAGGAGCTTGATTAGTGGTGAACGTGCTAATATGCAAAGAGCCTTCGTCGAGACAGTGCGGTAGGCACTAACACACCTCAGCGCAGCTCTTCGTTGGATCTTTACCTTCTCTTGTCTTCTGTATGGTATCTTCATGGAGTCGACCCATACTGGTGCACCATATAGGAGGATCAACAAGGCGGTGCTCATCATGACCCTTCTTCTTGCTTCTCTCGGTCCTCCTAGGTTCTTCATCAGGCGGCTTAGGTATCCAACAACCTGGCCTGCCTTTTCCGCTGCCATCAGGAAATGGTGCCTGGCGTCGAGTCAAACCGGATGCCCGGGTACTTCATCTTCTTCTTGGTCTCAATTTCCACACCTTGCAGGCGAAAAAAGGGTGGACTGAACTTCCGACGGGTCATGAATAAAATGGCCTCCGTCTAACTATAGCTGCTAGTTCGAGTCCAGCCAACGCGTCACTTCTTCTAAGGCCCGGTTTACCCTGCTCTCCACCGCTGCAGTTGTATCCGAGGTACATATCACCAGGATTTCATCCGCATGGCAGATAAGCCTAACCCCCGGTGGCTGCTTTACCTTAAATATCCTGTTAAATGCAACGCACCACAGAAGCGGCCCAAGGACCGACCCCTGCGGCACTCTACAAGTAACCGGGCACTTTACTGTACCAGCAGACGTCTCTGCTTGGATTTCATGACAGGTAAGATAGTTGCTGATCATCCTGAGCACGTATGCGGGCACTTCTGCTTCCTTGAGGGCTTGCAATATCCTCTCAAAAGGAATCAAATTGAACGCATTTCTTATGTCGAGGCTGACAGCTGTGCAAAACTGACGCGTAGCTATCGCTGACTCGGCTATCCTCTTTAACTGAAAACCGTACTGGCTACTAGAGATTATATCTCTTTCCTTCAGATAGTTGTCCAGTCGATTGACTATCACTATTTCCAGGAGTTTCCCAACATTGTCCAACAGACAAAGGGGACGGTAAGAGGATGGTAGACCAGGTGGTTTATCCTTCTTATCGATCAGCGCTAGCCTGGCTCAATATGAGAAAGATTTTACAAACAATCACATACAAAGTTTATCAGAGACCTGTAACGTGAGGCCTTTCGAACGGACGTTCATCATCGGACTAAAGCTGCGTGAGAGCATCGCGTCAACACCAGGTGGAAACGGTGACGCGTCGCATCGGTACTTACACGTCGGTGCAGGCGTAAGAAGGAGACTCAGAAAAGATTTTGACGATGATCTCATCTTCGCTGAGAACTCTATTTACAAGCTGGTGCGCGTGATGATGTTTCATCTTTTCGATCTCGATGGATTCGAGCGCGAGACGACGGCGTTTACTGGCTTCAATGTGAAGGATGGTTTCATCTCCGCCGGTGTGGGACTCTTCCAGTAAGTGCCTAGCGAACGCGGATTTAGTGAAATTCTTGTTCTCGAAGGCGCTTACGTGGTCGTTAATCCTAGTGTAGAAAGATCTCCCAGTTTCGCCAACATAAACCACAGGACAATCCCGGCAACTCAGCATGTACACCCCACTCTTAGATAAGGAGGGGGACGAATCTTTCCCATTAGGGAGTAGCCTTCCGAGTTTAGATGAGGGATAGAAGATGGGAATCCTATTAGTGGTCCGCAAGATGTCACCGATTTTAGAGGTGAGACTAGGGAGAAAGGGAAGGATGATGAAGTTTTTCCTTGCCCTAGGAGGGGGGGGAGAACGAAGTCATTCCCTGAAGGGCGATCTTAATTTCCTTCTTGCGGATCATACCATCAACATCAACATTGAGGTTATTCACCAAGGCCAAGTGTTTCAGAATAGAAATTTCTCTATCTCGACCTTGGGGAGTAAGGGGGAGAGAAGTTAAACGGTGGATGTGGGAATTAAGAGCCGCGATCTTATGGGGGAAAGGGCAATAGGAAGAACCACCGACAAGGATATCGGTGGTCGTAGGCTTCCTATAGATCCCTATTTCGACGCCTTGAATAGAGAGGGTGATAGTAATATCCAGAAAATGATCGCGTTTTCGTCACACATTTGGTTCCTCAAGGCGTGCCTCCATAAAAATCTTCAACCGAACTTTATACAGTGCCGCATCATCTCCGCCGACAAATATCTGAAGCAGAAGCTACTCACGCGCACCAGCTCGTAAATAGAGTTCTCAGCGAAGATGAGATCATCGTCAAAATCTTTTCTGAGTCTCCTTCTTACGCCTGCACCGACGTGTAAGTACCGATGCGACGCGTCACCGTTTCCACCTGGTGTTGACGCGATGCTCTCACGCAGCTTTAGTCCGATGATGAACGTCCGTTCGAAAGGCCTCACGTTACAGGTCTCTGATAAACTTTGTATGTGATTGTTTGTAAAATCTTTCTCATATTGAAATTTGTTTTTTCCTGTTTGGAATCCTTTAAATACGAGCTTTGCATCCTCAAAATCTGTTATTTATTTGATCATGTCTCGTAAAATCATAGAAACTACCAACAAAATGGCTTTTTTCCATCGCACAGGGAACAGTCCCCCAACAACTGTCGCATTGAATGTATCAACAAGCAGTGCCGGGTCAATTGAGTGTATGGCGCTCTAGACTAGATTTGGAATCTAATCCGGGCCTGGAACCTTCAAGTACTTACCCCGCAGTCTATTGACTGCTGCATCCCTTTTCTGAACTCGGCAATCTGGGTGGTCCACTAGTAAACGGCTCTCCTTTTCTTTGGTAGACCTTGCCTGGGCATGTCATCACTATAGGATAGGTTGTCATGAATTCCCACATGTACATCTTGTTCGTGTACTCTCCTATGTAGGGTTGTTTGGGATGATGATGTTGGTGTGCTCGACTTCTTGTAGACTTTAAATTCTATTCTGTCGTTCTTTAGTACGCTCTCATTCATCGCATTTGTTTCCAGAAGGAATTGGTACACTTGTCTGTTAGTGCCTTAGTGCTTGATCATACAACTAGGATATCATCTACGTAAGTTGGATGGGTCTGCGAGTAGTTTTGACTCCGCAATATACGGGCTTCAGAACTTATCACTGAATCCGCAGTATTTCTGGTCCATGATGTCTTTCACTATTTTGACACCCTTTGGTCTGTAAGGATTCTCATGATATCTGTTACCTTGCAACAGGCTGAGAAGTTCCTCTCGTAGTTTAGTGTCGAACATGTTTGTCACATTCATCAAGGATACCAATTTATTGAAATTTTCATTCTCTCTTATCCCTCTAATGGCTCCCTGTTGTTTCCGCCAGTGCTTTTGTTCAAATGCAAACTGGCAATTTTTTGTGCCCCTAATCTTCGCTATCTCAATTGCAACATGGTGGTTGAATGCTATTAACCAGTGGTTTTATCAGACAGTTTGTTTTGTGGAGTTTTACACGCCCCTTGAATTTTGGTACCCCATAGTTCATCTTAAGCGTTCTCTGATAGCCAGGTATGTAGTTGTCTTTATAGTTTTCAATCTGTTCTTGGTTTCTGGATTGAGTCCTTTTTCAGTTTTTTGTATCCATTCTCTGCAATTCACAACTCCACTTTCTGTGTGTAGTTGTTCATCTCCATTATCGCTATACCGTGTCGATTTTTTCCGCCAATTTGTGGTCGATTCTGAGTTTGATACTGTATCGACGAAGAATAAATTGAAATTATATTTCCAAATTCGCTTCAATATTGAAATTCTCAATTATAAAATTTTGTATTGATACATCCACCAATGAGTGCACGGGTGCAATCTGTAATCAATGATTTGCAACGCCCTCCCGTCAGCACTTAAAATGGACTTGCGGCATTTCGTTTGTTCGGTGATTCCTCTACCCACAGATAATCTACTCGATTCTGACGGCATCAACAGTGTGTGTCGAGTAGAGCAAATATTGTAGTAATCGATTCTCAGTCTTTCAATCAGTTTTGGTCGATTTACAAACAAAATTAGGTGGAACTTATTCTACAAAATACCCGTTTGAGTTAATTTGTGCACAAAAAGACATCTCATAATGTAAAACTTGGTCTAATCTACTGATTACAGGTATTAATCGTGATACTTGGAATTTCTTCGCTCACCGAAATCTTAAATTATGTTTTATTTGAACCAAAATCAGGATCATCATCTATCTATCTTTATTCTCCGCTCATCAAAATCATGACGTTCGTGAGTAAAACATTACGCTGCTATCTCTTGACAAACTCAACCGAAATTATTGTGATCCTATCTGGCAAAATTCATTGAGTCTATTCTCACACTTAATGACTGTATTTGATGAAGTTTTGGTCTGTGTTCAGAGGATGTTTTTTCCTGTGAGCTGCCTCACAAAGAAACTCGGTGAGTTTGTCAATGAGCCGATGGAGGGTAATTTTCCTTTTCTCCATAATACAAATTAATTTTTTATTGTTCGGTATCTAGTGCCTTTGTTTTGTTTTAACCTACTCGAATGTCAGGAGCGGTAGCCAGTCTTCCGGAGTACTCTTTATATTCTCAGTTCTTCTCGTTCTTTTCGGAGCGGCGCAATTTCGCACAGAACTAAGATCGACTTCAAATTCAACTTCTCCGGTAAGTATAGTGAAATCGTAAACCTTTCCACATTCAGATCAGCATTTTATTTAATTATTTTTCTGAATTATTTGTTCCAGGAGAGCTATAGCAATGTCGTGGATCATATTTCCTACCTTATTTACTATCCAGTATCGGTAGCATTGTTCATCCTGAATTGCTTCGCTGATTCCCGTCCTATTTTTCAAAAGGTTGACGTTGATGACGAGGTATGTCGGTTGGACACTGTGCCAAATAATGTAATTGCAACATTAGCCTTACTCATCTTCTTATATTTCTTGTTTGTAGAATGTGTGTCCGGAATATCGATCGTCATTTTTGTCTCGGATTTGTTTCGCTTATTTCGATAGTTTTGCGTGGAAAGCATACAGAGAAACTTTGACCGACCAAAATCTTTGGTCTCTGGAATATGATATGAAATCCAGTTTTATTGCGCAAGAATTTGAGTCCAAGTGGTATTCGATCTCAAAGCGGAAGGAAAAGTTAGTTTTTTCTCTTTGTTGTAACTGAATCGCACATAGGTATAAGAAGAAATACGGCTTACTGTTCCCTCCTCTGAGGAATCAATTAGGTAGTGGCGTTGATGAGAGGAGATATGAGGATATAACCCCCCCCCCCACTGCTTCTTTTCCTACCATCTCTTACATACTTTTTTGCGATTTACATTTAAAAAAAAAAAAATTCCTCTGTTTTTTTTTTTTTTTCAACTCTGCGAGTGTCTCATTGAAAATTGTAAAAGGAAGAATCATTTTATTGTGCCAAAGGATGATATAATTTTGCTGTTTTGCTAGAAAATTTTGGATTGGTTCTTCCTTGGTTCGATCTCTGTGCATGATTTTCCGTAGGGCGTGATCTCATTGAGAACAGAGCAAACTTATAAAAATTAAAAGCTCATTCTCTTCTCTGTGTTCATTTCACAGATATTTTCCCACCTCGAGCCATTTCTAGAGATTTTAAACCTCCATGAAGGTTTTCAAGAATTGAGGTACATACTATTCTGTTCAGGCCAAATTTCTTAGGTCCATGTCACTGGCCCCTCCCTTAACGAATTTTGTACCAGGACCTAGCTGAATAAATTGTGCTCGATTTGTGCTGAATTGTGCCGCAAAAATTACGTTTTGTGCTCCATCTCTTATGGAGATATACTCAAAAGTTTTTGGGGGGGGGGGCTAATGAAATGTGAGCCCCCCCATGTGACCTGCGTTTTTGGAACGACTTAGAAGAATTGTTCTACATTTGTGCTGAATTGTGCCACAATTTTTATTTTTTGTGCTCCATTCTTTCCTTCATTTTTCTTGGGGGGGGGGGCTAATGTAATCCGAGCCCCCCCCCCCAACTTGACTAGTGTCTCAGAAATGGGTTCGTGAAGTCTTAATTTATTTGTGCTGAATTGTGCTACAAGTTTTACATTTTGTGCTTCTTCCATTCTTTGTAGGGGACCTGTGAAAAGCTAGCCCCCCCCCATGTGACTTTCATTTTTCAAGTGCAATTTACGAATGGGATTTGATTTGTGCTGAATTGTGCTACAACTTTCACATTTTGTGCTTTCATTTTTTCTGCTTATTCATTGATATTGAGGATCCCCCCCTCTCAGATGGCATTTTAGCGTGTGGCATATTGAAAACAAATGTTTTGGGGAACCCAAGATCTATTTTCAAAGATTTACAATTGGTATTCGTCCATGAATCAGCAATAGGTGACTTGTCTCAGAACTTGCAATTAGTTTAAACATCATTTGTATCTTGAGTCTTATTACAAACACCTTTTCATAGGAAACTTTTCGTTTGAGGCTTTGGCTTCGGCAAGACAGGAGCCCTTATGCATTGGCAAGTAGAGAATGAAAAAAATCTCCCAATTGATGGGTATTTGGGGCGTTGCTCAAGATTTTTATGTTACTTTAATTTTGCGTAACATTTTCTGGGAACCTATATAAGAATTTTCTCGCTTTGTCCTGCCTATTGAACACAGGGTCTCATCCAGGCCTGTAGAGGAGGGGGGAAGGAGAAAGTGGGGAATTTTCCCCGGGCCCGGATTTTTTGAAATTCTTGAAAATATCTCAGTTTCAGAGGGTAGTGGGTGAAGATAGCGAGCAAAAAATTTTTGAGTATAAATTTTAGCTCTTAGGTTCTGGGGGGGGGGGCATGATTGAATTTTCCCCTGGGCCCGCTTTTTCTCTCGACGGCCCTGGTCTCATCATTCTTATTGCGAGCTCATGACAAAAGAAAAGTTTGACGGTATCATTTCCACCACCAGATGAAAACCCCAAGAAATTCCAGGCATTTATCAGCCTCAATCAAAGACTGAGTTGTAACTCATCTCTTATCTCAAGCAAAACCAAATTCGCGGATCATTACATCAGTGTACCAACAGTTTGCGCATCAGGCCAATGTTTACATTCACTCTCATGGGAAATAGACAAAACGGTTGTAGGGCCCAAAAAGGGTCAAATTTCCGCGGTGAGAGATTGAAGAGGGCCCGGCTTCCATCAAGAAGGGAAAACGTATAGAAATTTCCGTTGCGTTGGCCGCTGAAAGGAACCGAGACTAGGAAACTCGCTTTCTGTTGAGAACTCGCGGTGAGAAATTGAAGAGGGCCCGGCTTCCATCAATTGCGTCGCGGCGCTGTAGTCAATCTCTCACCGCGATCTCTTACAATGGGTGACCTTTCCGACATTATTCTCTTTATCGGTTAATACAATGAGAAGTCCTGTACGTTTACCCGCCCCAATTGCGTAGCGGGGCTTTAGTCGATCTTTCACCGCGATCTTTTACAGAAGGCTACCCTTGGGACATTATCCTGTTCATCGGCTAACACAACGAGAAGTCTTGTACATTTACCCGCCTCAATTGCGTCGCGGGGCCCTAGTCAATCTTTCACCGCGATTCTCAACAGAGTAATTCCCTGTAGCTCGTCTGCCGTTGTCAGCTTGCCATGAGAGAACCATCAGACCCCGGTAATTCCTACAGGCGGCCAAAATAAGAAAATACCTTCCGGGTTCACGCGAAGCAGAGAGTTATTCCCTGTAGCTTGTCTGCCGTGGTCAGCTCGCCGTGAGATAACCATCAGACCCCCGTAATTCCTACAGGCGGCCAAAATAATAAAATTCCTCCCGGGCTCACGCGAAGCAAAGAGTGATTCCCTGTAGCTCGTCTTTTCTTATTTTGGCCGCCCATAGGACATACAGAGGCATGATGGGGTTCTCTTTGTAAGCTCACAACGGCAGACGAGCTTTAAGGTATCACACTCTGTTTTGCGTGAGTCTGGTAGGATTTTCCTCGATTTGGCCGCCTGTACAAGATAGGGGGTATGATGGACCTCGCACCGCCTGCTCGTGACGCAAGAAGAGCTGGAAGGTATCACTCTCCAGTTTGCCTAGGATCGGGATCATTTTTCTGAATTTGGCCGCCTGTACAAGACGCAGGGGTATAATGATTCCCTCACCGCAAGCTTGTGACGGCAGCCGAGCCTCAAGGTATTACTCTGTACTTCACGTGAGCCCGGGAGGATTTTTCTTAATTTCGCCACTTGTGGGAATTGGGGGTGTCTGATGGTCCTCTCACGGCGAGCTGATAACGGCAGACGAGCTGCAGGGAATTACTCTGTTGAGAATCGCGGTGAAAGATTGACTAGGGCCCCGCGACGCAATTAAGGTGGGTAAACGTACAAGACTTCTCGTTGTGTTAGCCGATGAAGATGATAATGTCGAGAAGGTCGCCTTTCCCAAGAGATCGCGGTGAAAGATTGACTAGGGCCCCGCGACGCAATTGAGGCGGGTAAATGTACAAGACTTCTCGTTGTGTTAGCCGATGAACAGGATAATGTCCCAAGGGTAGCCTTCTGTAAAAGATCGCGGTGAAAGATCGACTAAAGCCCCGCTACGCAATTGGGGCGGGTAAACGTACAGGACTTCTCATTGTGTTAGCCGATGAAGATGATAATGTCGAGAAGGTCGCCTTTCCCAAGAGATCGCGGTGAAAGATCGACTAAAGCCCCGCTACGCAATTGGGGCGGGTAAACGTACAGGACTTCTCATTGTATTAACCGATAAAGAGAATAATGTCGGAAAGGTCACCCATTGTAAGAGATCGCGGTGAGAGATTGACTACAGCGCCGCGACGCAATTGATGGAAGCCGGGCCCTCTTCAATTTCTCACCGCGAGTTCTCAACAGAAAGCGAGTTTCCTAGTCTCGGTTCCTTTCAGCGGCCAACGCAACGGAAATTTCTATACGTTTTCCCTTCTTGATGGAAGCCGGGCCCTCTTCAATCTCTCACCGCGGAAATTTGACCCTTTTTGGGCCCTACAACCGTTTTGTCTATTTCCCATGAGAGTGAATGTAAACATTGGCCTGATGCGCAAACTGTTGGTACACTGATGTAATGATCCGCGAATTTGGTTTTGCTTGAGATAAGAGATGAGTTACAACTCAGTCTTTGATTGAGGCTGATAAATGCCTGGAATTTCTTGGGGTTTTCATCTGGTGGTGGAAATGATACCGTCAAACTTTTCTTTTGTCATGAGCTCGCAATAAGAATGATGAGACCAGGGCCGTCGAGAGAAAAAGCGGGCCCAGGGGAAAATTCAATCATGCCCCCCCCCCCAGAACCTAAGAGCTAAAATTTATACTCAAAAATTTTTTGCTCGCTATCTTCACCCACTACCCTCTGAAACTGAGATATTTTCAAGAATTTCAAAAAATCCGGGCCCGGGGAAAATTCCCCACTTTCTCCTTCCCCCCTCCTCTACAGGCCTGGATGAGACCCTGTGTTCAATAGGCAGGACAAAGCGAGAAAATTCTTATATAGGTTCCCAGAAAATGTTACGCAAAATTAAAGTAACATAAAAATCTTGAGCAACGCCCCAAATACCCATCAATTGGGAGATTTTTTTCATTCTCTACTTGCCAATGCATAAGGGCTCCTGTCTTGCCGAAGCCAAAGCCTCAAACGAAAAGTTTCCTATGAAAAGGTGTTTGTAATAAGACTCAAGATACAAATGATGTTTAAACTAATTGCAAGTTCTGAGACAAGTCACCTATTGCTGATTCATGGACGAATACCAATTGTAAATCTTTGAAAATAGATCTTGGGTTCCCCAAAACATTTGTTTTCAATATGCCACACGCTAAAATGCCATCTGAGAGGGGGGGATCCTCAATATCAATGAATAAGCAGAAAAAATGAAAGCACAAAATGTGAAAGTTGTAGCACAATTCAGCACAAATCAAATCCCATTCGTAAATTGCACTTGAAAAATGAAAGTCACATGGGGGGGGCTAGCTTTTCACAGGTCCCCTACAAAGAATGGAAGAAGCACAAAATGTAAAACTTGTAGCACAATTCAGCACAAATAAATTAAGACTTCATGAACCCATTTCTGAGACACTAGTCAAGTTGGGGGGGGGGGCTCGGATTACATTAGCCCCCCCTCCCCAAGAAAAATGAAGGAAAGAATGGAGCACAAAAAATAAAAATTGTGGCACAATTCAGCACAAATGTAGAACAATTCTTCTAAGTCGTTCCAAAAACGCAGGTCACATGGGGGGGGCTCACATTTCATTAGCCCCCCCCCCAAAAACTTTTGAGTATATCTCCATAAGAGATGGAGCACAAAACGTAATTTTTGCGGCACAATTCAGCACAAATCGAGCACAATTTATTCAGCTAGGTCCTGGTACAAAATTCGTTAAGGGAGGGGCCAGTGACATGGACCTAAATTTCTTGACTATCCTCTCCATATGAAAATCAATTCCATTCTGAGACACGCTTACTCCTTTCTAAAGATATCCTCCTGTCTCTGCCCTCTCAAAAAAACTTTTAATCATCGGAGATTTTCTTGACTAGAATCACTCAGATTGACCAGGAATTTGAAAATTATTGGTATTGACAAGTTTTAGTCATGGTGTCATCGTATATAAGAAGCGTAGAATTTGACTTTGCCTCAGGGATTTGTTCACCATCTTACTCGGCCATTTTCTGTTTCTTATCAGTGGGTTTTGAACCTGGAACCCCTGGATCTTCTTTAAACGGAGGCACGCACGCTCAAAGTGGTCTCCGAAAAACCGCACCTCCGGCACCGGTGTCCACCCTTTTGGGCATTGCGTCGGTAGTCCAGAGGGGTCGAATTGAGAGTGGCCTGGCTCCATTTTCTCCATGGGTTCCGCGCGCTGAGCAATGTCCGTCAATGAGGCCACAACAGGGTTCTACCCTACTGACCGAGGAAGTGCTCGGCACTCAACCTGGCATTCAGGCAGTCCTGTACCATGGACACACGCGTATCTACTCCTCCACCAGAGTGTTCAGCCGCCACTGGGAGCCCACTAGGGGCTCACCTGCACCGAATCGCGACCCTGGCTTCTCAGGCGAGGGGTTCTTCTTCCTCTTCCTCTGCTTCTTCTTGTTTGATTTGTGTTTACCTTTTTCTTCTTCTCACCCCGGACACTTCCTCCTGAGCGCCCTATTTTTGGTGGTGGTACTGATGTTGAGGTAGCAGCAGCAGCAGCAGCATCGGGGATGGTGAGAGGCCACAACGTGACTACATTTGCCGCTCCCATTCCGTGTTCATTTTCTTCTTCATTACCCTAGCGGCCAATGTAGATATGTGGTTCCATGCTTTCGTTGAGCGTAGTGCTAGAGGTGAGTTCTTCATCTTCCCAGATCTCCTGTAAGGACCGTTTTAGCTCACTCCGCTCACGTCTCTACGCCTCACACTCGAAGATGGTGTGTTGTGGTTCATCATCCCGCTCCTGACAGTGTGTGAACACGATGGTTGCTCCTTCTTCCCCATTTTGTATAGGTACTTGTTGAGGCACCCATGGCCACTCATCATTTGTGTAAGATGATTATTCAACTGGCCATGGTCTCGGTTCATCCACTTGTCAAGATCACGTATTAGCACGCGGGTCCACTCGCCCTTTCCTGTCTGGGCGAGTCGGTCTTTCCACTTAGCAAGCGAGGAGCGCCTGGCCTCCTGCTTGACCCGCAAGGCTTGTCGGATGGTCGTCTTCTTCTTTGCCTCGAACACTCGTGCTTGCTTTTCTACCTGTAAGTCAATTGGCAGTATCCGTGCTAATACGCAAAGTGCGTCCGTCGACACAGTGCGGTAGGCACTAACACACCTAAGCGCAGCTCTTCGTTGGATTTTTTCAATTTCTCTTCTTTTGTACTCAATCTTTGTCGGCCCACACAAGGGCTCCATAAAGGAGGACTGACATCACTACACTCATATGAAGTCTTCGTATGGCTTCTTTTGGTCCTCCTTGGTTCGACATGAGGTGAGACAAACGTGTCACCACCCTGGAAGCTAAGCTTGCTGTCGAACCAGAGCCCCAGGTATTTTAAGGTCTTCTTAGCTTCAATTTCCGCACCTTGCAGGCGAAAGGTGGGTGGATTAAACTTCCGACGGGTCGTGAATATAATGGCTTCCATCTTTTCCACTGCCAAGCTTAATCCGGCAGACTCGATCCAACGGGTCACAGTTTCTAGTGCCTGGTTCACCTTGGTCTCCACCTCGGCAACAGTGTCGGCAGAGCTACCCACCAGGTTATCGTCGGCATAACCCTTGGTGGTAGCTTGATCTTGAACAGACCGTTGAATGCGATATTCCATAATATGGGCCCTAAAACAGAGCCCTGGGGAACTCCTCTTTACTGTGCCGGCAGACGTCTCTGCATAGACCTCTCTGCAGTTCAGGTAACTGCAGATGATTCTTAGCAGGTGTCCAGGCACCCTTGCGTTTAGTAGCATCTTCAAGATCTTCTGCCACGGAATGGTATTAAACGCATTCTTTATGTCGATGCTGACAGCTGCGCAAAACTGGCGCTTATTCATAGTCGTGGAAGCTATCTTCTTCAGCTTGATTGCGGCATCTAAAGTGCACCGTCCAGCTCGGAAACCGTACTGACCCCCGGAAATTATCTTCTTGGACACTAAGTAGTTCTCCAACCGCGTTACTACTGCCCGCTCAAATAGCTTGCCGACGTTGTCGAACAGGCAGAGCGGTCGGTAGGAGGACGGCAGGCCAGGTTCGCTTCACTACCTAATTTCAAATTTTACGTGTTCAATTTAGGAAGACTATCGATGGTACTGCAGAACAAATGGAATTGTTGAAGAGAAGTAGCAAAGCAGCTGGCATCACACAGAAGCAGAATAAATCCATACTTTGTCCCTTATGGGAAGCTTTTGGAGGATCCTTCATGTTCGGCATTTCGTTGAGAATCATCCAAGATTTTTTGCTCTTTGTAAACCCGCAGCTTTTAAAGTACTTGTATTTCCCGCTTTTTCTGGGTGTATTCATTTTATTAATTCAATTAATACTGCACGATTTCTTCTTTATTTTTAAAACAGAGCCATCATCGGATTTATCAGCGATCAAAATGAATTCTTGTGGCGGGGCTACTTCTATGCCATCGTATTATTTTTAGCCCCTACAATCCATGTATTCTTCCAAACGCACTATTTTTACATCATGAATCGCACCGGGTCTCGGATACGAACTGCTTTGGTGATGGTGATTTATAAAAAGGTACCCAGAGCCTTTAGAACCAAAATTTCGATACTTAGTCGCCTGGAGGTTGGGTCTTCGTATGGCATCTTTTGGTCCTCCTTGGTT
Source organism: Aspidiotus destructor (assembly GCA_035079395.1). Classification (NCBI taxonomy): domain Eukaryota; kingdom Metazoa; phylum Arthropoda; class Insecta; order Hemiptera; family Diaspididae; genus Aspidiotus; species Aspidiotus destructor. Next base: position 1,249,358 of record JAVHKZ010000015.1, read on the forward strand.
CGACATGAGGTGAGACAAACGTGTCACCACCCTGGAAGCTAAGCTTGCTGTCGAACGAAGATTTTTAATTCCACCACCTCCCTCCCCCGAGATGCGATCAGTGATTGTCAGTCGCGCTTGATCAGATTCGCTTTCCTGTAAAAGCTCTCCCTACAATTGGGTCGGGCCCTCCGCCAGCATTTTACAACCCTACCACTGTGAAAGAGTTGTTTGTGAGGTTGAAGGATCTTATATACCAGTTGATGAGAGGAGTGGTGTTTATCAAATAAAATGTAAGGATTGTAGGTGTTTTTATATTGGTGAGACCGGCCGCCAGATAGAGTCGATAGTAGCTGAGCACCTAAAGTCTTGGAATAAGGGACACACGGGGGAATCAGCCTTCGCCGATCATTTGATCCGTGAAGGATCGGAAAGACTCTTCCATACGGAGAAATCCTACTGCATTCGTCATCTCAACACCGATGGAATTACTACTCTAAACACGTACATTCCGGAAAATGGCCTAATTGAACTTGTTTATGATTCACACCGCGACTTCTCGTTTGAACAATCTTTGTGATCTTAAGTTTTTCAAAATGAAATCCTTTTGTTTACAGACCATCATATCAATTAAGCGAATCAACAAATTCTTAAATGCCGAAGAGTTGGATGAAAATGCTGTCCAGCGTGAGGAACGACGTTAGTTGGACAAAGGTCTACTATATTTTATTGCACTCGAAGTGAATTGCATCGCACTCAATGTTTACATCTGTATCTTCTAGCCGAGTCGGTGATAATCGAAAATGGCCAATTCTCGTGGGAAAGTTTTGACGGATTGCCAATTTTAAGCAACATCAACGTGAAGGTAAAACCCGGTTCCTTGGTCGCAGTAGTCGGACCTGTAGGTTCTGGTAAAAGCTCTCTTTTGTCGGCCATGCTCGGAGAAATGTATAAACAATCCGGGTTTGTGAATATGACGGTAAATGATTCCTTCTCTTTCATCTTGTTCACGTGCTAATTTTGGTACGTCTTTTGTGTAATTTTAAGATCGCCTTCTTGCAGGGTAGAATCGCTTACGTTCCTCAGCAAGCTTGGATACAAAATGCTACGTTGAAGGATAATATTACTTTCGGGGTGGCATCTAATAGTTCGCATTACGAGGAGATTTTGACAGCTTGTGCTCTGAGTGCAGATTTAGAAGTTTTCCCCGGTGGTGACCTGACTGAGATTGGCGAAAAGGTGAGGATTTTCAGTAGGTGAGTTGTTCTTCTCTGTTAAAGTTTGTTTACCGTTCATTATTTTATTGCAGGGAATAAATCTGAGCGGTGGGCAGAAGCAGAGAGTAAGCCTGGCTCGAGCCGTTTACTCGGAAGCGGATACTTATTTGTTGGACGACCCGTTGAGTGCTGTTGATTCTCACGTTGGTAAACATATCTTCAAACATGTCATCGGCCCCAATGGATTATTGAAGGCGAAGGTACCTAGATTTTGATTCCTTACTCCAGAAATTCGTGGCTCTTTGCTCTGTTTGCAATAGCCTATGTACTTTAGTCTTTTTACTTTTCCAATGGTAAGGTGGAATTCCTATTTGAACTACTTCTTTTTCCCTCCTTATCTCGATGAGGTTCGTTAGATGAGCAGATTTATTGTATGAAAAAAAAATTTTTCCTTCCTCACTTTAGTTCAGTATCCGTTCTTCACTTGACTTTTAAAAATTGTCTGTTTTCGCTACAGACTCGCGTATTGGTTGTCCATAGTGTTGCGTATCTACCCAAAGTCGACTATATTATCGTTTTAAAGAATGGATCGATATCCGAGTCGGGGACATTCAGCGAATTATTCGAGAAGAAGGGAGATTTCGCGGAATTTCTTACTACTTATCTAAAGGAAGAAGATGACTTTTTGGGTAGGTTTCGTCAAAGACATCAAGTTTACAAAAATGAGGTTGCATGGTTGACAAAAAATTAAATCTGTTTGTTACAGGTAAAGAAGAGGAAGTTTTATCTTCGCAAGACGATGTTTTGCGACAAAGAAAGAAAGGCAGTGGTGATGAAATACCCTCACCGTCAACAAATAGGTAAGTTATTGCAATGTAAAATTATAGGTTCCGGACGCGTACGATTTCAATTCCATCATACGAAAATGAACTTACATTCATTTTTTCTTGGCCTAGCTTGTTTGATTGAAATTATGATTTTTTAAAACTTGTCTACTTCTCACTGAGGGGCTTCTCTACTGCTGTCTAGAGAAACTTTTTTTATTTGAATCGAAGTCAGTTTGAATACAGAAAAGGGCCATAGACATACGTCCGCGGATCCAGGAGATGGGAATACGGTTCGGAAACCAAAGAAAATTCGTGCAAACGTGGATCCAGAAATTAGGGAAAGGGTTTCAATGGAGGGATGCCACATAGAGTTATAACTGCGGTTCCGAGTATGGTGGCTCGAATTGAGAGAAAATACCATTTTTTTTTTTCATAATTGAAAATCATAATCAATATTATCAAACATCAAATGGTGGTTGGTCAACTTCGTAATTTCGTTCGAAAGAAAAATACTCACAACTTCGTATTTTGTTTCAGCCAGAAAAATATGTCAAAATGCGAAGCAAAATCAGAGAAGCCCAAAATTATTGGACAAAAGCTGGTCGAAGCCGAGAAAACAGAATTTGGAATTGTAAGTAAATCCCAAATTGCTTCAGCTTCAGGTCTTAAACAGGATATCTTAGCGTCCGTTTTCAGCAGAGAGTTTGCTATTACTTCTGTTTCATATAGGTCCATATCCGTATTTTGGTGGTGACAACCCTTTTTGGTTTGAGCCTATTGAAGAGAGGCTTGGAAAAATTGAGAGCTGTATACATATGACTCGCCTCGAGTAAAGAGTTCTTAAATTCAAGCTCAGTGCGAAGACGTTGCCTGCTCAACTTTACTCAACTTCTCGTGAAGGTACTTGTTGAAGCAGCCATGGCTGCTTAACACCTATGTCAGGTGGAAGTTCAGCTGACCATAATCTCGGTTCATCCACGCATCAAGTTAGCGTATTGAACAAGAGTTGTCCATTTGCCCAGCTTACTCTGGGCAAAGCAAGGAGCGTCTGGCCTCCTGCTTGACCCGTAGAGTCTCTTGGTTGGTCGTTGTCTTATTTTTTGCTCTGATCACCACCGCTCTCTCCTCAGTAAGGAGCTCGATAGGTGGTGAAGGTACTAATACACAAAGTGCTTCAGTCGAGACGGTGCGGTAGGCACTAATACATTTCAGCGCAACTCTTCGCTGGATTTTATACATATCTCTTCTTCTGTACGGTACATCCTCATGGAGTCGGCCCATACTGGCGCACCATATAGAAGGATCGACTAGACAGTGCTCATCATGATCCTTCTTCTGGCTTCTCTCGGCCCTCCTAGGTTCCTCATCAGGCGGCTCAGGTATGCAACTACCCTGCTGCCATCAGACCTGCCCCTGTATAGTTACATATATATGAGGAGGTCGAAATTTCGATCTTTTGAGCTATTTATGAAAGGACAGAGGAAACTTGAGAATCTATTTGAGAAGTCGATTATGATCAAGCTGTGGTTTTATCGAGAAACTAGAAAAAGCTTTTTGCAGAAATATTTACAGAGGAGGAGCTGAGTAAAATTTTGAATTCCAATTCTGTCGAGAAGATACTTTGAAGTTCTATCTACGACTTGCATAGGTGTTCTATTCCTTAGAAAACGTGGGGAAGTTCAAAGTTCTTGAGTCTCGTAGAGGAAAGAAGAATTAGAAAAATGTTGGGCTCCGAAGCCCAAGTTCTCCGTTGCTTCTTCGTGTTGTTCAGAAGTCTGTAATTATCTTATGTATACTAAAGATTGTCGCATTTTTTGTTTGACAGATTAAATGGAACATATACGCGTATTACTTCAAGGCAATTGGTGCCGTTTTCATGACGGTTACGTTCGCTTCGAATATTCTTCAACATGTAATGATCTTCGCCTCCAACTTGTGGTTGTCAATATGGGCTAGCGATACGTCAGCAGTTATTGATGGTCACCAAGATACCGCCAAAAGAAACTTTTACCTAGGAATTTATGGATTGTTTGGAGTGGGTCAAGGTAAACATACAAAACTTTGAACTCTTCAAAATGAGAAGGTATGCAAATGAATATCGACGAGGAATCGTTTCATTCGAGATGATGATTCTTTCTCATTTATTTGCATAGTGTGAGTCCTATTTTACTGTGCATATACCCAGACACCTTCGTTTTCGAAAACCAAATGTGTATATATCCCCACTAGGTGTTTATCGCAGATGAAAAATTCAGCTTCGGCTTTCGGCTTCAACTTCTGACCTTGAAAAATATAGCTTCGGCTTAGGCTTTTGACTGTTCAAAAAAAATTTGACTAGCTATCGGCTTTTTGTCAGCTGACTTTTGGCTTTTCAATTATTGGGAAATTTGACACGATCAAGAGAGAAGGATCTCTGTTAAGGATACAAACAAACAGGGCATTGCAGCTGAAACATACAGCTTCGGCTTTTAGCTTGAAGCTTAGACCTTGAAAAATATAGCTTTGGCTTTTGGCTTAGGAAATACTTGAAAAATACAGCTGACTTTCAGCTTTTAGCTTGAGCTATCGGCTGTTTTGATGAAAAACTCCGGCTTTTGGCTCAAACTTACAACATAGCTTTGGCTTTTGCTTTCGGCTTTGAAAAAACATGATTAATAATACAGCTGACTTTCGGCTTTAGCTTTCGGATTCTGTCTGACTGCAATGCCCTGGGTATAAATTTAAACCTAGCCTCATTATTTACAAAAAAAAATATTAGTTGATTTTCAGACTATTAAATATTGATTTTTTTGAAACTGTATTGTGTTTCTCTTTTTCAGTTTCTCTCCTCTCTCAACTCCAGAAAAAAAAACTAAAAAATTTGCTCTACTTTTTTTTTTTGAAATAAAAAAACATGGTTTTGTACAAACTTTTCGAAATTCTGAGGAAACCAAAAGCCAGTTAAAAAATTCAGCTGAATAAAACTTTTAGCTTCCAGAGGTGCGCTTAAAGCTGGCTTTGGCTTTCGACTTATCAGTAGAAATTTGGCTGAATTTGGCTTTCAGCTTTCGGCTGGCTTGCAGCTGAAAGATTTAGCTTCGGCTTTCGGCTTAAACTTCTAACTTCAAAAAATATCGCTTTGGCTTTGGCTTCAACTATTCAAAAGAATATTTGGCTAGCTTTTGGCTTTTTTTCAGCTGGCTTTCAGTTTTTTAATCATTGGGAAAATCGGACACAATCAGGAGAAAAGGATCTCTGTTAAGGGTACAAATTCAAACCTAGCCTTTACTTTTTACAGAAAAATTTTTTTGGACTCCTAAATATTGATTTTTTCATCTCTGAACTCTAGAAAAAGAAAAAAAAAAGAAAAAAAAAAAAAACTGAAAAAGTTACTTCACTGTGTGGTTTTGTACAAACTTTTCAAAATTCAGAAGAAGCCAAAAGCTAGTCAAAAACTTTAGCCAAATAAAGCTTTTGGCTTCCAGAGGTGCGCTTGAAGCTGGCTTTTGGCTTCTATCTTATCAGTAGTAATTTGGCTGAATTTGGCTTTCAGCTCTCGGCTGTCGGCTGGCTGCAATACACCGTAAATACCGGCCACGCTTTTTTTGAGTAGTTGTACCAAAAGTGAAATGAGATTAGAGCAGGTGAACAATCGAAGTCAGCCGTCAGCCGAAGTGGCAGGGTTTATTACTGTTCACTGCAAAAACAGAAACCAAATGACAACTTTTCAAACATCTATTCATCAAAATTATTTTACAAAACGAATTGTCCAAACAAGACTGAGTCGCTCAGCGCCTCAGTATCCGGGTCTCTTGGTTTTTTTTTTTTTTTTTGTTTTACTCTATTCCCTGACTGTAAGTTACTCTTCTTTCTCTCAAATTATTAGTGGAACATGGAAAATTGTGACTCAAAATTTCTGGAGTTTCTTTTTTACTAATAAGATGAGGAGTTTGAGATATCCAGAAGTCCTGAGACCCAAAGATATTTGTAACTTCTTGTCTTATACTCAGACCTGAAAACCGAGAGAGACTGGTCAAAGAATATACGCAGTATTTTATGATTGTTGAGGTACCAAGAAAAATAACCTTTGTACTACACTTTTGCCAAAGACTGTACCGAAAAAAAAATGCTACGCAAAAATAAAACTTGTAGAGACTGCACAGATTGACGTACGTCTACGATAATGAAAAACTTCCGAAATTTGTAAATTGCTATGCGAAAGTAAAATAAGACAATGTCTCGTATAACTTGAGTGACGTCACAACACATTTTTACGGGTGAGAATCTTTTTTTTTTTTTTTTTTTTTTCTTTTTTTTCGCGGTTGCATGTGGGCTCTCGCCTTGCCGAAGGTGGCAAGAGCCCCAAAAACTAATACTCGTCGTCTCTGGGAAGTCATTATACACTTTCTCCTACACGGTTTTAATAAAGTTTTATTGAATCGCAGTGAATGACGCTCTAAAAACGTGATACATTTAACACTATTCGTTATTCTTGTTTTTCTTCATGACAGGAGAAAAGAATTTTTACCCAAGAAATTTTGAATGATTGCTGGGGAAACCCTCGCCTTTTGTATGAACGCCATTTTAAACGAGTGCATACATTTTTTATTTCACAGCTATCATGCAGGCGTCACGTTCGCTTTCTCTATACTTGGGTACAACGAGAGCTGCCGCTAATATCCACGACCATCTTCTAAGACATTTTATGCATTGGCCGATGTCCATATTTGATACTACGCCTGCGGGACGGATCCTTAATCGTTTCGGATACGACATCAATGTTCTGGATCAAAATTTACCCGACAATTTGGGAAACCTCATCAACGATGCGTTATCGGTACGAGTTTTGTTCATAATTACATTCGAGTAAGTAATTTCGATCCCGTCTCTTGACCTTCCCTTCCCTCGTGGGATGATTTTTTTTCTTTTCGGGAGTATTTTATCAACAATGCCTAGATCTCCCTGTTGTCGAATGACCTTGACCAAACATTAAGGGCTGAAAATTCTGACTTCGGAGCTCGACCTATTTATGGCAGAACTCTGAGGGGTGGTTCTGATTTCTAGTTTCCAAAACTGTCTACTGTTTTCTTTTCCTTGATACAATAATTATATTTTTATTGATTTGACCCATGAAATTAATGAAAGGATGTTTTGTTTTATTTCAGATTATTGCTACCCTATTAATCATTACTTATAGTACACCGTTATTCACGATTGTAATCGTGCCTTTGGGGGCCGTTTACTATTTTGTGCAAGTGAGTTCGAAGAATTTCTAAGGGAATCTGTTTTATGGGAGGCATTTGATATTTGCGATGCTTTCTGCAAAAAGGTACCACAAGTCGGTATGGTGAAAGCTCCTTGTATGAAACTGGCCGTCGAATTAGGCCCATCTTATACCAGGAGCGCGCTTGAGATTGTCATCATTGACTTCTATGATCCGTCAATGGCTTCAATAAAACATCATGAACAATTTTTATTGCATCACATAAACTTTACATGAAAGCCAGTTCTACACGAGGAGCTTTCACCATAGCGACTTATAGTACCTTTTTGCGGATGCGGTTCGTGTGCTGTGTTTCCGATGGTGGTCGAGCCTCTATCCTGTCTGAGAGACTTGGAAAAATTTTGGTCAATTGCCTTGAACTATATTTACTCTAATGTCAATTTTGAGTCGATTTAAATCAGCCATTGACTGCTGTGATCTGCTCTACTATTTAGAAGGACAAAAAGTGCTCGACAGCACACTCAAGTCGACCTCAAATTGACGTTTGAGGTTGATCAGCGTACATCACCAGAGAATTACAAATGAACTCTGAATTGACGTAATAGCGCAGTCGCGTCGGTTTTAGATCTATGAAAAATTTAGAGAGAAGTCAAGGAGAAATTGACCTGACTTTCAGGGTGACAAATACGTCGATTGTCGAACATTGACCAACGCTGACGTGAGGTCGGTTTGACGTCGATAGTCCGAAAATTGACGTCAGATCGACAGTCGCTTGGTTGATGAAAGCTGCGAGGCTGCTGTTAGTTTTTGATCTAATTGATCGATTGTAAGTTATCCAATTATCGAAATAAAAGGTAGTAATTCTTCTCATAAAACAGATTAGGTTTTTTTTGCACCATATTGGCTTGATTTAAGAGACGTGCTTTTCAAATTTAACTCGATTTATTTATTAAAATCCGAACAGAGATTCTACGGAGTTACGTCAAGACAATTGAAACGTATGGAGTCGACTTCCAGGTCTCCTATTTATTCTCACTTCGGTGAAACGGTTTCAGGTGAGTTGTGCTACTCATTTTTCAAAAAAGTTTGGTAAGCTAATATTCAAGAATGATTTTTTCTTCTCCACAGGTGTCCAGTCTGTGCGTGCTTACGGTCTGCAAAATATGTTCATCAAAATATCTGAAAATAAAATTGATTATAATCAGAGGAATCTTTACACCGGCCTCATCGCCACTCAGTCAGTTCTCAACCATAATTTTTCAGACTGCGAAGTTTTTCTGACGCCGTCGACTAATGACTTTTTTCTCTTGCAGATGGTTGGTGATATGTCTCAGAATTATCGGTACCTTTGTTATGCTTTTCTCTGCACTTTTCGCCGTCTTAGGTAGAGATACTCTAAGCGCTGGTCTTATTGGTCTGTCAATCAGCTATGCGTTACAGGTCAGTACCTTTTTTTTGTTCTATTATGGAAGTTTAATTGGTCTGAACGTTCGTTTTCGACAGTCGAGGGACAAGGAAAAATGTGTGGCCGTCCGCGCCTCTTGGCGACGCTGTTTTATCCGGGACTGACGGTTGCAATCTTTCCTTCACTCGGCAATATTATTGGTCCACCAGGTAACAGCTCTCCTCTTCTTTGGAGAACCTTACCTAGGCATGGCTGTCTCGCATGCTTTGGTGACAGTCTTCATCATCCTCTCTGCTGCCACTTCTGCATTTATTTTATGCTCTTGGACCCATGTGAGAGCGAGATAAGTTGCTTTCAAACAGTTGCTTTTCAGTTTTTTGACTGTCCATTTTCCTACCAGCTTTTGTGGAGCAGCGTTCTCAATATTCCTGTGGATGGAAAAGTAGGGTGTACCGATGGTCGCTTCCAGAAAGCACCTGATCCGGTACTGCCCAGCGTTCTTTTCGTCGGGCTCAGTTCTCTGATATCAAGGTGATGTCGATAATGGACCCATAACCTTGATGCACTCCGGGTAGGAGTGTTTCCCACATTGACTGTTTCTAGTCCTTTGTAAACAGTCCACTTTTCCAAAGCATACCACCGGTGGTTAGCTTGATCAGAACGCCATTCTTCAGACGAGCTATCAAAATTGCCAGCTACAATCAATTTCTCACCTCGCTGTCTGCACAAGCTTTCTTCCAAATTGTCTAGGAAATTCTGTAACTCCAATACAATGCAATCTAGTAAGAAGTAGCGAGTGTAAAAAACTATATCGGCCGTCTGCCCTCCCCCGCTGTCAACTTCTGACGAAAGTTTTATAGTATGAACCCAGTAATGTGGATCCAAGACGGGTAAAGATTCTGACCTGGTTGAAGATTAAACGAATTACGGCCAAGTGGCAAAATGTTTTTGAGGACCACATTGAACATTGCAAGTCCCAGATTCGAGTAGAAATTTGTGCGTTTTTTGTATTACGTCATCCTCCCCCCCCCCCTTCTATTTTGTTCAAAAACTTCGGAGGATTTCAAGAGCATCAAGTTTTTTTTCTATTATCTTTAATATTATTGGTCTTATATCTTTATGCTCTGTCAACCGTCTAGATCACGCCAATGTTGCAATGGTTAGTCCGCAATGTCTCCGAGATGGAAACGAGTATCGTTGCTGTGGAACGAATCAAAGAGTACAACGAAATCGAGGAAGAGGCTCCTTGGGTACATCCGGATGAAAAAGTTCCAGCAGATTGGCCAACAGAAGGGGCGATCTCGTTTCTCGACTTTCAGGTGCGCTATCGAAACGGTCTGGAAACCGTACTGAAGGGAATTACATTCCATGTGAAAGGTGGCGAAAAAGTTGGTGTTGTAGGGCGTACGGGTGCTGGGAAGTCGTCGCTCGCTCTAAGCCTGTTTCGTATTATCGAATCGGCGAGTGGTAAAATCGTGATCGATGACGTAGACATATCAAAAATTGGCTTACACACTTTGCGAGGTCGGCTAACCGTCATTCCGCAGGTAAGCCTCATCTTTAGAATTATTCTCACCCAATATTGTATCGAAAAAAAGACGAAATGGTTGATCGCATTCCAGGATCCAGTGTTGCTTTCGGGCACCTTGCGAATGAATTTAGATCCGAAGGAAGAGTACGCGGACGAACGAATTTGGAAAGTGCTGGAGTTGGCAAATTTGAAATCATGCGTTTCAAATTTGAGTTTTGGCTTGCAACATGAGGTAAGTCAAGGAGGAGATAATTTCAGGTATTTAAATTTTTTTTTCTTATGTTTAGAACATTGATGGGTCATGTATTTGTCATTCATATACGATGAAATGCGATTTTCAGTGTCGGACAAAGACAACTGATATGTTTGGCTCGCGCTCTTCTACGGAAGACGAAAGTATTAGTATTGGACGAGGCGACTGCTGCTGTTGACTTGAGAACGGATGATATGATCCAAGCGACCATCAGGAAGGAATTTAACGATTGTACGGTACTTACAATCGCTCACAGATTGAATACGATTATGGATTATGACCGGTAAGCGTAATGAAGACGAGCAGGTCTTAGATTAAGTCCTGGTCGGGCCTGGTTAGGCCAGTGTAAAAGAATTTGAAGCCTTCCTCAGGCTGGGGTGGGCCAAGCCAAATATTTAGTAGTTTAAATGCGAGCCAGGTCAAAAATTTATGCCCAATCTCAAGCCTGAGGAGGAGCCACCAGTTCTAGATTGATTGAGATATCGTTGTTGTTAAGATATGTATCTGGATACGATCTTTTTGACATGTTTTATGTCTCTTATACAGTATAATAGTTGTTGGAGTCAAAAATAGAATTGATATAATTGATGTCAATGTATTGATATTATCGAGATTGATATATCGATATTATCGAAATTGATATATGTATTGATATAATCAGATCGATGTATGAATGTATCGAGATTGAAATATCGATATATCGAGATTGATATATCGATATTGTTAGGATTGATATATCGATATTATTGACATTGATACATCGATATCATCAAATCGATATATTGATGTTATCGAAATTGACGTATTGATGTCGAGATTGATATATTGATATCATCAGATCGATATTATTGACATTGATATATCGATATTATTGAGATTGATATATCGATATTATCTGGATTGATATATCGATATCATCAAGATTGAAACCCTTTGTTTTTTCAATTGATATCATCAAGGTTGATATGAGTGATCATTATTTTGAAGTTCCTTGCAAACGCCCAAAGACATGATATATAATTTCTGTTTGTACTCTGAGTCTATGAGTTGCGTGAAATTTGACCACCGCGAATGAGCAGGTATTAGGCCTAAACTAGGCTGCTTGATTGTATGTGTAAATAACAAGATCAGAAGGAAGGCTTTAAGAGACGTTTACTGTTCTGTACCAGACAACATAATGACAATATTGTACCGTACGTACTGAGGTATCTTAGATATAATACAGATTGCTAGGCATATCAATATTCCGGTTACACGGCCATACTGACATTCAACGGCGTCCCGACGTTGCACTCCAAAATTTCCTTTACTAGCTACTTGAATACTTAGATCAACTTTCTTGCGGCATGATCGAATTATTCAGATCGAGTAGAACTTTTTGGTACATTCAGTCAATTATTGTCCTTCTCACGGTCATCTTGACTCACAATGACGTACTCGTCATTGAGAAAGACCATTCGGTCATTCTGACTACAAATTCATTTTTGTATCTGATTCTGTTGAAATACTTGCTAGTAATTTTCCAATTTCTATGGAAGGGTTGTCACCATTTCCAGCATTTGTCAATCCAGAATCATGAGTGGTAGTCGACGTAGATAAATCATCTCAACTTTCATTATTGTTTTCATCACCATTCGTGCACGATATGTTCACCTCAGATATTATGTCTGAGTTCGGTGAGCTGTAGGTATTGGATCTAACGAAACCATCTTTCGAGTTGTCGTGTATCAATGTCAAAAAAACGAAGAACAGCCTCCTCACGGATGGATCTCGTTGTAATCCTTGTTCAGCTACACTCGAATATTTTTGTATCGGCGTCAAAGTAGCAATCGGCTCGATACAATATATAACTTATCATTGAATTCTTTTCCAGTTGAATTAAGCTCGTTGACTCTAGAGTTTACCAACATTGTAACCACGTTTGGTCGCAGGCCTAGGCTGTGGACATTCTTCGCATGCAAGCTGAAAAGGGAGAAGAACCCCGTTGTATCATAATCAGAGTCTGAGGTTTCCTGAAACAAACACTCGGTCATACTGACTTGGATTCAATACGCTCATACACAATACTTGTCTAACTTCCAAAGCTTAGACGCAGTTTCTCATTCTATACTTGCTCTGTTGAGCGCATGTTTTTCACATTACAGTCCAGTTTCATTCACTGGCTGGCGGGTTGGCTCAGTCTCTATACTACTTGCCGAACTAGTACATGATTACACATCTGTGGCTCAGTCTCTTCTACTTGCCAGTTGCATAGCGCAGTTTTAGTACTTGCTACCAACTTCACGTTTGTCGTATCTTTCAACGACCACTTTGAGTCACATGTTCACAGGTACTCGCTTAACACTTCCTCACGGTTCATCATGTGACTTACAATATAATACAATTTTCATCAAAACGCGGAGACTATCAAATACCATGGCTGTATCTTCGGTGCTCTCAACTCTAGGTTTCAATTGTCAGAACTTGGTAACCTTCTTGGACACCCTGTTTTCATCCCGTTAGCGATTTCTTGTGTTGTATTGACTTCTTGGAAAGGCTTGTTGCACAGTTGAGTGGCATATTCATGAGTTTGAGCGCGTTTACTTTTTTTATCCTTGGGACTTTGACGTTTGAAGCTTATTGTATCTCCTGGAGCTTATTTGACAACACCATTGGCAATGTGTCTCCACATAGATTTCATCGCATAATAATTATCAACGTTGAATTGGTTTACAAGTTGCGATACCCGGATTAGCCTTATTACAAATTGCGGCAGGTACAGGTTAACCTTCAATTGAATACAATCCTCGTACAGATTCTTCTTGGTTTCTTGTTTGACGTTATTATAGGTGCTTTTGTTTCAGCCATTGATTTGCGCAATGTAGGTACTAACTCTTGTGACTTGTTTGTGCATTTCACTGTCAGCAATTCAGGTCGAGCACTTGGTCTTTCATTTGTGTAGGTGATACAATGATAACATTATTGAGTCCAACTTGAATTTGCGGCTCTGCGACTATGGATGACGCTGTGGTATCTCATCTAGCATTTGGAAGTATTGGGTTAGCTCCGGTACAGTCTTGGGTTGCCGTTCCTTGATTAGGACTTGCACATGGTCCTGGAAGCCGTTACAAATCGTCTCAATGAGTTGACTATCTCCGTTAAATTGTCATTTTAACGCCTCGAGTCGATTTGGTTTGATTTGTCCATGAGTAGATGATGACTCTCCTAATCCATTTCTCGACTTTTGACCTTCCTGGATTACACGGCGGAGTTTGTTCACAACCGAAATTTGGTAGGTTTTACAGGAACAACAGCTTGTGACGTTGATGAAATTGGTGCAATGATCGCCAGACAATGTAAGGATAACAGATTGTGCGTTTCGGTTGGATTGACTCAAGGTATCTCCTGTGACATCTTTTCTCTTCCTGTCGTACTTATTTGATTACGTCGCGTTCTACAGGTTGATGGTTCCTCATCATCACATTGCAGTTGATATTTCTTGATTAGCGTTTGTACAGGTTCTCCTTCTTTGCGGCATCTCATCCTCTGCTTCTAGTATTGGCGCGTTTTACGGGTAATCCCATTTCTGATGTAAATAACAAGATCAGAAGGAAGGCTTTAAGAGACGTTTACTGTTCTGTACCAGACAACATAATGACAATATCGTACCGTACGTACTGAGGTATCTTAGATATAATACAGATTGCTAGGCATATCAATATTCCGGTTACATATGTATAGATCTATACTGATTTTGACATGAAACATGATCTTTTTCTATTTGGCTCCGCCAGAAGAATTTTTGAAATTTTTTTGATGATAATTATGATTTTTTTTTTTCTTCTTTCTGCAGAATAATTGTTCTAAACCAAGGTCAAGTGGTAGAATTTGATTCTCCTACTACGTTACTGAAAAGCAAACAATCGGTTTTTTATAAGATGGCAGCGGATGCTGGTTTAGTATAATTATTATAAGAGTAAATTTTTATTGGTTGAAATTTTCCTCCTCAGTAAAGATTAAAAACTTTGAACAAAAATTGTGTTCATAAATTTTATAGATGAAATTCTTATCATAAGACTCTCATTCGTTGGTTCCATAATTATAGATAATATAAATGTATTGTGACGCGTTCCGAGAAAACCCGCCACTTGTCGGCAAAATGAAAATCGAAAATTCGTGAGCGCGCTACAGTTAACTGCCTATAGATCGCGTTATAGTGGTTGAACGACGCTAAAACTTTGTAGATATGTTGCCGAACGTATCTACAATGAGTTTGTAGCATGATCAAGAAAATGACAATTTCTTCCTTTTCTTTGTTTTTTCGCTCTCCTGTGAAATTTGATTTGCCGACAAGTGGCGGGTTTTCTCGGAACGCGTCACATATTTTTTTTTACTATTTTTCTAGAAAAATTTTTTGCGAGTATCACCTGTGTAGGACTACCTTTCTGCCGTACAAAGTTGAATTGACGTACCTGCAATACATCACAACGATCAGCGAGATGAGGTATTCCGCGCAATGTGTTGTACTTGGGCGTGTCAGTAATGGGCTCGCTCGATAATTTTTTTCAAAGTTGGTTTATTTGACGTCGATTCTTCATCAAAGGAGAATTTACTTCTTTCAGAAACTTGATCGAAATTGCGCCAATATATTTTTGAAATCGACCTTTCGTTGACGTCAATTTTAGATTGATATGGGGTCGACAAACGTCACCACGTTGATTTCAGTCCGACTTCCCCAAATTTATTATGGACCTGGAATCGACCGCTATGTTTTGTCAATTCAAAATCGATTTGAAATTCTGGGGTAATGTAGGCTAGAGTCAATTTCAAATCGATTTCTCCAAAATTTTTCATCAACGAGAAACTTGACTGGTCTTTTGAATCAATTGGAAGTCGATTTGTAAATTTTCGCTGATTGGCTTTAAATCGACCTCAAATCAAGAGACGAATTTGAGTTGACTTCTCTGAATAGTTTCATCAACCTGCGATTTACTGTGTTGGGTTGATTTAATGTTGACCTGTAGCTTCTTGGTGGTGCACGCTGCTCAATTTCCAATCCAATGGCATGTTCAGAAATTATCTCAGGGGCTCCGCAAGAGAGAAAGAAAAAGAAGTCACTAGTTAGTTGAATAAGTTGATGAGTTTGTAGGTTTTTAGAGGTTTGGGGGAGGGGGGAGTTGAGTCATTTTCATTCCTCCATAAATACACCACTGCCCCAAAAAGTAGTCTCAATCTATAGTCGATCTCAAAAGAATTTCTCTTAATTTTTCTATCGACCTCTATTGGACTGTTCCTTCAATCTAATTTTAGATTATTCATTTCCTGTCTGATTTCAAACATACATCTTTAAGTTAATCCGCAGTTGAGTTCAATCGAGTTCCTCGAGTTTTTTTATTGACCGCTCTTTCAATAGAATTATAAAGTAAAAGTAATACATAGTTTAATTTCTGGTAATGTTTGCTGGTCTACTACAATGTATTCTAGACCAGGTAAGTATTAGTTACAAATTTTGTGACAATTTTTCGAGACTAATCCCAATCTTGAAAGCGCTTGGTGTTTGCAATCTTGGATACTGAGCCCATGAAAGTAGACGTACCTATACATTCATCAGCGCACCAAGAAAAAGGCAAATGCCTAGCCGACGAATATTTTGGACCACAAAATATGAAACGAGAAGAAAAGACACAACTATAAGATGTATTGAGCAAGAGAAAAAAAGTCAGCTATAAAAAATGGAATTAAACTGTACAAATAATGATATGTGAACCATGAATACAAGAATTTTTCAACATGTTTCTTATCTTTGTATTTCAACGGCATCCACAAAGAGATATGATCTAATTTTTGTACTACAGAAAGTTTTCTTTCAGTTTTTCATAAATTCAGACGCTCTTAATCTCTAATTGGGACTCTAAATCTAAGGCAATGTGACCTACTGGACTAGTAAAGCATATTTTGCCTTTTGCAGTCTCCCTTAATTTTGCTCTGACACCAAGCGATGTGTTTTGAGCTTCTCCTGAGACTTCTGACAACCTCAGTTGAACGAGCATAGGTAAACGTCTATATTATATTGTGTTTATGAACAAAATTCTTCATTATGAGAAAAATCAAATATACTGTAGCATCAGCACACAGGTAAATCATACCTACATCGGAGCTTTTTGAACAACACAAAAATTAGAGAAAAAAACGGAGAAAAAAAAATGGAATTTTCATTTTCTGCTTGTACAATCTTATAGATGTGATTATAAACAAACATTACTGCTCTCCCTCTGTTTTTTTTTTACCGTTTTTTATCTGCTGTTCAAACGCATTTTTCTGAACTACACAGGGGAGAGTAGTTCAAGGATAACTTACCAGAAAAGCATCATCACATGTGTAATTTCTGCATTGAAAAAGTTTGCGTTTTAGAGCTTGAATTTTTTTTTTAAAGCTCTAGACAAAATTCACTCGAGAATTTTCATCTCGTCTTAAATGAGAGAAAAATCTGTCAACATGAACCCAAATGCTTCAATTTACAATTTGGTGACTCTTAGAAGTATAAAAATTGACCCTCCTTGTCCACAGTGATGTGCTGTTGCCAAGAACAAAACAAAGGAAGGAGTTCGGTTTCTATATTCAAATCAATGGTGCCTAAGAAAAGTAATTATGTAATGACTTTCTTTTACTAGATGGATTTTTTCATATATAGGTATGAAGAAAAATTGAATTTGATCATTCATTCATTTATTAAAATAGGCATACTTATCATAAGATCGAAACAAATACATTCTCTCATACTTTGGTAATTCCACATGTATCCTCATATTATCAACGTTGGATTCCTTATTTAGGTATCTCTTACTTCTGAATTTTGAAAAATTATCAAATTGTTCCAGCTCTGTGTATTCAGTCAATAATATTATATTAACGCCATCGCATGAATATCGCAAAATTCTGCGAAACTATCGCAAATGCTATTAGTGACAGAGGAATCTGCATTCAAGAGAGGTTTTAATAATTGAAGAGATGGATGCGTTATTTATATAAACTTTCAGGAGAAGATTTTTGAATTGCAATTGATGTGAAATATTATTCTTTAGTCTCATACAAACAATATTCAAATTTCAAGAAAAGTTCTAATGTACAAACAAAGATATTCCACTTCCACTTTGAATTCTTTAATCAAAAACTACACTTTTTTTCTAAGGCCCTTCTTCCATCCATCTCGTCAGTTGTGACCTGTTTCAAGATAAGGTCTATTGGCAGGGTACTGGAGCAAGCAGCAAGCAATTGAACTTTGTTCCCGCTTTCCTAGGAAATTTGTGTTATGCTGCTAATGACCTTTATCTTGGAACGGGTTACATAAATTAGGCCTATACCATAGGTAATAACAATGAAAAGCTCTTATTCGAGTTTGAATTCCGTTGTACAAAGTAGAATGATCGTACTACAGAATCAAGGTTCACGATGAAAGTACTCTATGATCTATAGTCTGTTCACGTTAAGAAAGGACTACTCAAGAAAGGGTAAAAGTTGGTACCGAACTTTTTAAATAACATGATACAAACTACTTGAGAAGTTTGTACAAGCTCATACAAACTATATACAAACTTCTCAAGTAATAACTTTTCACTTTCTTTTGGGCCTTTTGCCTTTCTTCACGTGAACAGACATATAAAGAAATAAGTATAAGTTCTGAGAAGTATTTCCATTTCCAACAAATAATTTAATATTGAAGTCAGTTCTAGGATAATGATGTTTGTTTTTCGGGAAACATTTCATGAATGTGGATAATACCCTCGTCCGAATCTGCCATTCCAATAATGGAATTTGGAGTGCAAATGCAAAAGAGTCGCACTCTACAATTTCAATGGTGTGAAAAAAAAGAACTGCTCATTTTCCGAAAGTATTTGGACCAAAATGAGAATGGTAATTTAAAGACCAATAAAATTCATTCTTTTCAATTTTTCAAATAAAGCTTTTGTTCCCGAGATATTTTGAGATTAGTTAACACGTAGTTAAATGGGAAATTGCCCGTGATCATGTCAATAGAGAGTCGACGGTAGCGCGCCATCGCTACCAGCACCCCAAATGGACGTATCTGCATGTCAACGATGAGTAAAAAAGGGTGTTTTTAATGAGGTTGAAGGATCCTTTTCCGCTGATAATGGATATACAGTTACATCCATTCTATTTTGTACAGCTGATTTTGAATGTGGGGCTCTTGAAAATAACACAGCGTGATTGCCTTCACAGTTCACACACACACACACTCCGAGCAAGTTGAAGATCTCATTCCTATCCAGGTTGTTGTTACGTTGACGATATGTCATGTTTCTATTTTGAACGGCAGAATTTTATTGTAGAGACAAATGAACTGTGAATACCTACGAAGAATATTTTTAACATGCTAATTTCTGAGACAAATATTGTGATTGTTCAGTGTGACTTGTGAATACTAACAAATCAAGCTGTTGCTGTTCATTGTGCGCGTTGGTGTGTGTAAGTGCATCAGTGATGGTCAGTGAACTCGCAGTGGTAAAAGTATCATTGCTACTGATGAAAACAGACACAGACACAAGGACACACATACAGCCATTTTGGTTGAGTAAACAAGCCACGTAAACGTGCCAGGTAACAATAGCAGGTCGAGTCCGTACTCCGTTGAGTCATTGTGAATCAACCTCTGAGCAAGAAAGATCGGGCAAAATTTGCACACGTCACCTTGCATTCAAGCTCTCGCCCTTTCTTTTGAATCAGTGCAGTAGTGTCTACAGTGCAGTCCGTTCATCGCAGATGTGGAAGATTAACGCGTTTCTTTTTCCGTTCGGTTTCTCGTGAATCGCGATCGTTTTGTGTTTGTGGGCATGATGGGGTATTTTGAAATAACCACGATTTGCATGTTTCTTATCTGTCTTCTGTGTTGCTTGATCTAACAATGCTGGGATACTAACAGTTTTATATTTAATTTAGAAAATGTTTCCTCTTCCAGGTCAAAATTAATATCGAAACTGTGATCGAAACAATCGTCATTTTGTAGCGGTCGTTCTATTCTGGAACATGGATGGCACGACAACTCCAAGTTTTGACAGAAGGTGTTTTTTCTTTGTTCGCGTCATTACAGCTAGGTAGATTGCAGGAAATACGTGGAGTGCATATGCGGATTGCTCGCGCGCGATGACATCGTGCTTCCATCAATCGTACCTCCTTCTAATTAAAATATGTATTTCCTTTCAGCCGAAATTATTTCTAGGGCCTAGTAATATACCACCGTCATTCCGGAGTAGCCGTTACACTCTGAAACATGTTTGTCTAAGTCGACGACTCCTGAACGACGCGGTATTGGTCAATTACGACCTCGTTCCTTTTGGCTCAAATTAATACCCATGTTTTCTCTTTCAGATCAAAATTAATATCAAAAGAATTGTCATTTTGTAGCGGCCGTTCCATTCTGAAATACAGGTAGCACGGCAACTCCAAATTCTGACAAAAGTTGTACATTTTTGTTTGCGTTATTACGTAGGTGGATTGTAGGAAGTACATTGAGCGCTCAGTGCGGATAGCCTGCGCGAGGATATTGTGCTACCATCAATCATACCTACCTTTTCTAATTAAAATTTGTATTTTCTTTCAGCTGAAATTCTTTTAGGGCTTATTATACCGACCGCCATTCCGGAGTAGCCGTTACACTCTGAAACATGTTTGTCTAAGTCGACGACTCCTGTTTGGACAACTGGTATTGGTCGATTTCGACCTCTCTTCTTTTGATTCAAATCAATCAATCTAATGCTTCCTTTGAGAGAGACTCAGGAAGAGATTGATCCGAGGAAAACACATCAAAGCAGATAGGCTATCCCGAGGCCTACACGCGACGCGGATACAACGACGAGATTGACATCAAGATCAAAAGAATGCGGCTGTTTCATTCCGAAACACAGGTGGCAGTTAACTTCAAGATTTCGACGGTTGGCAGAGATACTTCAAGATTTCAACGGAAGCTGTTATTTATCACAAATGAAATTAAATGAGACTATGGTTACCGAAGCTATGCGGTTTTTACACTGAGTGTCTAAAACACCATTTGAGGCAAGTGCTTAAACATTTCCATCAAAGGAAAGCATCCCTAAAGATGTGGTGACGCGAGTCCGATTCCATTGTTGCGGAATGTTGAGTAGTGCTGACATAAATGTTTAAACGCTCACAGTAACTACTCCATTAGGTCTTGTGTAAGAAGTGCGATGAGCCGTGGACTAGCCGCGCGCGTCAATTGTCGGACTTGGTCGATTTTTCAGGCACTCGCGATCGGATAAACCACGGTGGGACGCAGTATTAGTTTACTGACTCCGCCAACCAGGAGGCGACCATCTGCGGTTGTAACTTAGGCGGAATGTCGTAAACAGTCTTTAGAATTCGTGGTGGACTGATCGTGGGTGTCTGCGCCTTCTCTTGTCTTATTATAAAGGTAGTTATTCAGGTGTAGGTACAGCGCGCCACATTCGGATAAACTGCGCATTCCTCTAAGCCGTGGTGAACTGTTGTGGCTGTGCAAAGTCTTCTAGGTATAGGGATTCATTTTTTTTTGTCTTCTGTGTAGGCTAGGTCTTTAGTGTCTTGGGATGCATAGGAGCCACCTCCACGTGGTGCGTCCTGGGCAACGGCAACAATCAGATTGTTGACGGCTAAGGCTCCTCAGGGTATTAGCGCGAATAATTTTAAGAATCAAGATTAGATTGCTTAGTGAGCTTGAAGAGAAAATAAAGATTTTGATTCGGACCAAAATGTTTTTTAATCCGTATTGTTATATTTTGTGACTTCTTTGTAGGTCATTCTAGAGCTGGTTATCGAGTAATATGTGCTCATTTTTCTTATTTATCTTATTACGAGAAATTGAAATTCAATCGACTCTTCCTCAGGGTAAGATGGGTGAATTAAATAGCTATCCACCAATTTCTACTTATCGACTTATCCCTCAAAATATTTCTTTAATAGCTAACCTAGTTTTTTGGGGATGATATAAAGGAAAATGACGGATGCCGTCCGGAACATTGAAAAATTTCAACCTCCGAGCTACGTAATATGATAGGAGAAAGACTTCGATATGAATGATGGGAGGGAAATGTACGGAAAATTGATTATTGAGCTGAATCTGTTGATGAGAAACTTTGAAAAATATGGGCCTTCGAGCTGAATCACAGTTGCTGAAAAGTACTACGAGTAGCTAACGAAGAATGTTGCGAATTTTTTTTAATTTGTGTGGGTACGGAGATAAATATTGAAATCGTGACAATCCTGCGAAGTTGGCTTTTTCATAAGGAAGGGATTTCGAATTTCAATAATTCTGTCGAGTGGGCCTATGAATTGAGATCGAATGGAAACTTACTCGTAGATTTTTTTCATACCTACCGTACTTTCGACGTTCTCATCTTTTAAGTAAATTAACTGGAAATTCAAGAGAATGTAAAAAGATGCACGCTACAGTCCTTTCAGCCTATGGACCATCATCAAGTACAATAATATGCTCATTCAGATGCGATTCTTCTACCGGTGTAATTATGTTCGTATACATGCTTGTGTTATCGAATGAGATCAGCCTAGAAGAGGAAAGTCAAAGAAACTGCTCATCGTTCAATTTTTCAATTAGGTCATGCAAGTTCTTCATTATAAAGCTAGTAGCTAACCCCAGCCACGAACGAAATCATCGGCCTAATAAGGCAGCCTTCTTTATGAGTCTTGATTATTCCGTACAGCTTCGATACATGTGGATTCATGACTTTGTGGCTGTACTGTGTAGAACATTTGAAGAGCCGTTGAAGAAATAACGAACATTTTTGATAGTTGAAAGCTTCATGAATAATCTCGTGGCCAGACCACCTTTTTTTTAAAGAAGGAACGTAGCCTATAGGTAGCCCAGGCAGGTACTACCGCAACACTGTGTGAGAGAGGTCTCAACTTTACAGCCATAGCTAATTAGTTTTAAAAATATAGCTGCCTCGGTGAAATAACGATGAGCTTATTTCTTTCCTAATTTTGAAAGCCTAAAGAATGCTACTTCAGGATCTCCTGATTTTATTTCTTTGCCACGCTCTTATTCTTGTATGTAGAAAAATAAATGATGGCTAAGTTGTAGTGTACAAATTTTTTTGGCGAAGTTATCGTTATGAAACTGGGAAAGAACACCCATGAGCAGGGGTGATAGGTTCAAGTGGCTAGAGGTGAAGAAAGCACTAGCAGCCATCCATTGATTGATTTTCGAGCCAACCAGAAGCCTGGCAATGATATTGATGAATAGTGGAAAGATGGACAGTTGCTTTTTTGCTGACTTTTAGGTCATATTTTTAGATTTTTTCAGCTGCAGAATCCAATGAATTACAAAAAAGCTGATGGTAAGTTACCGGAAAAAGTTTCTCACTGCTGGAGTTCTCAATGGATCTTTTTGACATGTTTCATACCCCAATCTCAAAATAGGCGTCTAGGCGTACGCACGATCAGCCTTACTTCTGATTCCTAAATTTGCGTCCGGGTGTCCGGGCGTAGGCTCATACAAATTTTCTAAAGCAAGACTTATACTAGACCAAGAAATTGCTGCGAGTGAGCCTTCCAAAAGCCACTAGCTTGAAAACCTCACAGGTTCTCTAAAGAAGTTGAATAAGGGGAGGCAGAGAACCTCTTGTATGAGTCTTATGGTGTTTGAAACGTTGTATGACTGACCTAGGCAAATTGGTGTATGAAGTATTGCATATCAAGTTACTTGAAGGAGCTTTTTTTTAATCAGGACTTGGATTTATTGAAGGGGTGGTGTTTGAAACATTGCATATCTGGCTCATTGAAGGGGCTGAGCTAATTGTTGTATGAAACATTGCATATCCAGTTACTTGGAGGAGCTGTGTTGATCAGGCTATACTCACCGAATTCCAAGCTGTACATACGAGTATGATAGGAAGGGGATGAACTAGGCTAGAACCCCTCCTTGCATTATCCTAGCTTCATAGCTACTTATGCTAGGAGAGGGACTTGGAAAACATTTTCAAACCCGATGGGAGGGGACTTGGAAAATTTTCAGCCTTCGAACTTGGATTTACCCAGAATTTTTCTATTTTTCAACCTCGTATGTGTATAGTTTGATGGTCCAATCTATTTCCATGCTCCACCCATTTCAGATCATTGATTTTGAATTCTAGGTCTTTTCTATTTTTGACATGTTTCGTGTCTTTTCTCTACCACCTAAATCCAAGGGTGTGGAGCTGGAGCTAAAAGAGCCGAAAGAGCGGCTCCGCTCCTCAATTTTTGCTCCGCTCCGCAGTTTGCGAAGCTGGAATCGGGTTGTCTCCGGCTCATTTTACCGGCCCCGCACCCTCGCCTAAATCTCGAAAATGCGTCCGTACGAATGACCTTCGGACTTGTAAATTTTTTAACGTCGAACCTCAGCCCTACCTCTGATTTAAAATTTGCGCTCGGGCCAGGTGTCCGGGCGTCTATACAGTTCTCTAGTGTAGAAAATGGTATTACATCATCATAAAGATATATACAATATACTGGAGATGAACTAGACGAGAACCTCCTTTGTATCGAACTATTTTTATACTAGCTTTATACTGAGATTATACCAGTTAGACTTATACTAGAGGGAGAAGGGGGACACTAACTAGAACTCTGTTTGATCTATGCAGTAAACTAACACACTAGCTTAAGGCTAGGTCTAGGAATCCTGTATACAGTATTCTTTCTTAAGCCTCCTTTATACTAGGCTAGAGTTTAGCTACTATAAACCTAGTCTGCAGTATACCAGGTCCAGTAAAATGAAACCTTAAGAACAGAACAAGAAGTGGGCCCACCCCAGGCTGCTATAGTGGGTTTAGCTTATTTCAATTCTACTAATGACTTTAGGGGGCTCACTCGCTCCGCTCGTTTGCCCCGCTTCTTGGTCTAGTACAAGTCTACTTTAGGATATGTTAAGCTAATGGCTGGTTTCTTGACAGCTTTCCAAAAATGTCTCAAAAAAGCGTCTTGAAAACTACCAAACCTAACCTAATCTATTCCCAAAATTGGCATTATATCAGAAGAGGGACTTTGGAAAATTTTGACTTTCAAGCGAAGCATCTATTAGGTGGAAAAGATGGAATAACCTACTTCAACAGTAAGGAGATGTGATAGAATTTTTACTTTTGAGCTATACGGGTATCTTCCTCCATGTCCTTTAAATATTAATTCTGATCTCCTCAATCAACTCCATTCATATATCTTTGATCTGTTAAGAGTCCTTTCACCTCATATATAGGTTGGGAGATTAAAATCCAAGTTTCCCCATGAAAATTGAAATTATTTGAAGCCCTCTCAAGATATAAGTACAGCTTGACGCAAAATTTTTTTAAATTCCCAAGGAAAATGACAAAAATTCCCAGATGAACTCCCTATAGAACAGGTTCCTCATTGATATTTCAGAGGTGCTCATTAGAACTCATCACAAAGCTTTGAGAAGTCTCAAAGCTACAATATAACATTCCCATATAAAATTATGGAAACCCTCAAAAATGTTTGAAAAACCTCAAACCAGTCATCATGTGTTCAAAGAGATGATTGGAAATATGTCTGGCTCTACAGAATACAACTTCTTATAGCTTAGAATAATGGAGTCCACTATTGAATGATATCGCAAGCAAGTGTGGGTTGCGTGATTGATTCAAAAGGGATAAGAATTTGATATTATGAACATGATATTTGTACCTGCAGACTAGTGTTCCTATACCCTTTCAACTCCAGGTAGCTATATATTTCCTTTTTAGCAACAAAAAAACGCTGTTTGCGTGAACCACCTAATCTTGCGTGCAAAAGATTTCTTTTAAATCTTTTGCACGCAAGATTTGACCAGTTCACGCAAACAGCGATTTTTTCTTGCTAAAAAGGAAATATATAGCTACCTGGAGTTGAAAGGGTATAAGAACACTAGTCTGCAGGTACAAATATCATGTTCATATCGAATTCTTACCCCTTTTGGATCATTCACGCAACCCACACTTGCTTGTGATATATTTAGTAGGTAGTAGACTCTATTATTCCAGCCTGTGAAAGCAATAGTGTTTACAGCAAGATAATACACGTTTATCCTTCAAAACAAATGATACTTAATTTGAGGTAATTAGAAAATTACAGATTTGTGTATTCAACTAGGCCTATTTTGAAATTTTTCAGTATATTCAAATCATTTCAAGTCATGAATGTTACAGCATAGCTTTCGAAGTTTGTGAAACAAAGTACAATTTATATTTGCATATCATGTTCAGATTCTATTTATGCTTTGCCCTCGAGAATTTAATCATACAAGCGTGTATTCATTTGTTACTCAAACAATAATTTATTGGTTCTACAATCACTAGAAAGAATACAGCGAGACAGCATTCTATAAACCTTCTGTTTTTGCTACAGACATGCTGAAGCAATCTGTTTGAGGAAATCCTCCAAACTTTTGATCCAGTTTCAAGTCCTCTGGTCCCCTCTTCTGTCACATACATGAACAACAAATTCAAAGAGTTATTCTAAGAAACGTTTATTTTCCTGTATTGCTCAACATTTTCCATTGTATGAACTCAAGTACAGTACAAAATGATGATACAAATTGCCAAACATGTAAAATGATATCAACGGCCAACGTCTTCATGTTCAACTCAATAAAAGAATCTCACCAAAAGTTTTGAAGGTCAACCTTCTTGTATCACTATTTGACAACAATGGCGTCCTTGAAAGAAAGACCAGTCGGTCATTGTGACTGTAAATTCTTCTTGTTGCGTTCAATTCTGCTGAAGTATTTGCTGGTACTTTTCTAAGGTGTTGAAAATGATTTGGTCTAGATTCATTTAGTTGTAAGTCTCTCTCCCAAAACTACTCAGCCTCCAAGCCTCATTTTTTTTCTTAAAGATTTTACGTCAAGTGGAAAATGACCTACTTGACATTGAGAAAAACTTGGAAAAAATTTCCTTTTTTTGACATATTTCATGTCTTTGCTCTACCCATACCCCAATCTCTAAAATGCGCCCGGGCGTTTGTAACCGTGACATATACAGGACCACTAGACCATAGGAGCCGCGAGTGAGCCCCCAAAAGCTATCAATTTGAAATATTCCAAAGTAGACTTATGTACTAGACCAAGGAGGAGGCGAACAAGCGAAGCGAGTGAGCTCTCTAATAGCTATTATCTTGAATTAATCTAAATTAGACCTATTCTAGATCAAGAAAAGAAGCAAGTGATCCCCTCCAAAAGCCACTAGCTTAAAGTATTGTAAACTAGATTTACGTATACTAGACCGAGCTCCCGAAAGCTATTGGCTAAAATATTCTAAACAGGACCTGTAGTAGTCCGAAAGAGAAGTGAAATCTCTCAGGTATGTATTGAGGTATAGTACAGATGATATGCTAAGAGCAAACTTCTGAAATAATGAAAAAGACATGAAACATGATCTTTATTCATTTGGCTATGCCAGCGAAGTTTTTTTCAAGCTAGTAGCTTTTGTGGAGTTCACTCGCTCAAAACAGTCGAGGGCGCAACTGCCCACAGCGGCAATTAGGCTACATTTGGCACCAAAGTTGACCATTCAGGATCGTGGGAGCTCAGATGTGCATTGCTCTTGGGTTCCACTAAGGCGCTAGAGGTATTCTCGCTCAATGTAAACAAACATCGTAGTGGAGTGCGCGGGTTGGTGCGCGGGATGTTCCCATCCCAAAATCCGAAAAATGAAGTGGAATTTACACGTAAAAAGTCCACTTCATTTTTTCGTTTCTCGGATGGGAACATCCCGCGATGTTTGTTTACATTGAGCGAGAATACCTCTAGCGCCTTAGTTCCACATCTGATAATTTGAATTGAGAACCCTTTTTGCGTGATTGCTTCGATATGAGCATAACGGAAATATTAGATTCCCGATTCTGTACACCTAGAATTTATACGATGACAATTTCTCATCGTTCTTGAAGAAACATCGTGCAAATCATTAGGCACGATTGAGTTCGGTATCGAAGTCGAGAATTATCCGACAATAATTTAAAAGATACAGCAGATTTCAAAAATGAAGAACACGATATAAAATTTTTATAATTATATTTTGTATTTTTTTTTTTCAATTTTCAAGTTATTCAATATTTTCATTCATTTTGGGCAAAGTGGTAAACAATACTTAGTAAAAAGAATTCTAAGTAACTATTCGTACGCGACATCTACAAAAAAAAGAAAAAGAAAGAAAGAGGAAAAGTAAAACACTAGATACTAGTAAATATAGTTTTTCGTACCATAGTATGTAAAAACAATAATAAATATTATGTAACAAGAGTATATCAGGGCAAAAAAAAAAAAAAGGAGAGAAAAATAGTACAGTATCACTACACTTCATTTCGGTAATAAGAGTAGTTAAGTAGCGCAAAAAAAACAATATATGGTTGACGATTTTATGTACATACGGTTATTGTTGCTTGCAGCCTACGTAAGAAAATAGGTTGAAAACGAAAACATACAAGCAAGGTTCATCTCATTTTTATGGATACGTCATCTTCCTTAATTAAAAATAAAAAAAAGGGCAAAATTCCCTCGGAAACGTTACTCTACAAGTATCAAACGATAGAGAAAGAGAGAGAGGAGAAAAAAAACAACGAGAATTGAGTTTACGTATTCCATAATGATTACTAATCAATAGCGACATAACCTCAGATTATTATGTATTAAAAATGAGATCTATAACACAATATTTATAGATACAGAGTACGTAAAAAAAAAACAGGGAGGTTAAGTACTTACATATTTCCTAAATTTATTCGTTTCGCGTTAAACGTTAAATATCACTCTGTATAAAATAGAAATTACTTCTTTGATTCATTATTTCTTTTCCTACAAATTCTTTCAAATTCTTCTTTCTTTATTACAATCCTACATATATGACTGTCAAAATCAATAACACGTTGAAGAAAAAAGACAAGACTATACAATAAATAATAATGATAATAAAAAAAGTCTCAACAAATTATTGCGATGAATAAAATAAATGAATTTACAAATAATTTATAGACACGTGAACCAATTGTTATCATAAATAGTTAAATATTCCATGTTGTATATTAATGTATCATACAATAACGACTAAAATTGTTAAATAGTACATAACTGAAAAAGGTAACTTAAAATATTCTTATTTTTTCGTTCTATTCGTATCGTTCTACTTGAATGTACAAACAAGGGGGACAAAAATAAAAATGGAAAACGAAAAGAAAAAAAATAATAATAAACAGGAGAGACTGTACACAATAATTAATGATAAAAATTATCATTTAATATCACAAAAGTTCATTCTTTAAATAAAAGTGATGAATTTTACACGCGAACATTATTTCGTAAAATAATAATAAAATGAGTTAAAATAAATTTTAAAAGGTAAGAAAAATTCGATTCGATCTCACGTGACTACGTCGTTAAAAATAAAACTTATACATTAGGTATTCGTGATTGCATTTCGTGATTCATCAGACTTGACCGTGATTTCTTCGTTTTCGTTTACGTTTTGTCGTGTCTTTTTTGAAGGCGATATTTCCCGGATCGTCGGCCAACTCCGGGTACCGTTGTACGCTGTGGATATCGATGCCTTCGTAGCCTTCGATGTGACCGCGCGTCATCAGCTCGTCCTTCTCTTCGTCCGTCCAATCTCCGCGCGCACCACTCAATCCAGCTGTGACTAGATTCTTCTCCAACTCCCAGGCACGATCTACAGCCCGTTTATGAGCGTGCTTCAACAGCTGGTGTCGCTCCTGCTGCGGCTCCACTCCGTACCGCACCGAAATGAGCGCGTCGGCGCTGTGCAATCGTAACTCTTTACCATTGGTTGTGTCGTGCGTGGTCGCGTTGAACATACTTCCCAATCTTCGCAACTCTTCTACGTCGTCGCGAATTTTCAACGAATTATCCTGCGCAAGAGAGAGAGTGTCTTAGAGCTGAATATTTGTTGAGTCGGCGAAGAGTATAAGAGATACTTACCTTGACGAAGAAGAATAAATCCTGATCGTGGTGGGTGAAGTGCAAATCGAGGAAGTGCGAATTATTGAACACAGAAGTAATCACATCTTGGACGACGCTATTCACGCCTTCCACAGTCGATATCAGCGCTCGACCATTGTCCGATTTTGAGATCAACAAGCCCTCGCCGAATATCGACTTACGGTACGCTACTCTGGGCAATAAATTACGTGTACGTGCTTCCATCTTAAGAAGCGGTTGTGGAACGAATCCGAAATCTTTGAACTGTTCGGTAATCTAGGAAACATATTAATCGCGTTAGAATATAGATCGAGGACTTGATATCAGAACCACGAGCTTTTACCAACCTTTTCAACGATGCATTGAAGTCCGGAGATCAGACCGAAGTCGGGAGCTAATTGAGGTGAGCTTATTTGCGCGGTAGGTTGTAGCACCAATTCTTTCATGTAAGCCGAGCCGAGCATGTACTTCGTATTGTATCCGTACAGCTGCATCCAATTGTTCAGATCTACGCGGGGTGAAAAACGAAGACATTAATAAGTGGGAAAATTCGAGGTTTGGACCAGGGCGCTGAAGGGTTACTCACCAGTCATATAATTGACCCGCTGCGAATCCGGCGGATTGATTGGATCATTATTGTGGAAGCGGTAGATGAAGATATCAGTAGGCGTGGTCATTTGGTTGGCGAGCTTCTCCCAGTCCGGGGTCATCCACTGGCCAACGGACGGATCGTACCAGCGCTTGTTCAAATAGACTAGACCGGTGTGCGGATCGGGAATGCCGCCTTGGAAGCCGACCGGCACGTAGAATCCTAGGTTCGTGTCCGTGATCACTCGTCCGAAAGGAGTTCGTCTTACTTCCTTGAAGATACGACCGCTAGCATCGAACACCAGTAACGGGGTACCATTCTGATCGGGAGCGACGTAGTATCTGCGCAAAACAAAATCGTGATGTTGAGAATTTCAATTGTGCACCAGCAGGAGGGAGGAAAGAGAACTAGCTATTCTAGGCCCTATTCTATGTGCTTTTCTCCTCTCTCCTCAACACTCTTTCTCATTTTGGTCAACTCTATTCAGTCATTCTTCACCGATCCACTCGTATGAGGACCTTTACCAGTGCCTCATTTTTGACATGTTTCATGTCTTTACTCTGACCTGACCCTAATTTGAAATTTTCCGAGTGCACCCCCCCCCCCTCCCCTCTCGTCTCTCCGTGGGGGATTCGAAAATTCGCGAGTTCATCTTGCCCAGTTTATGTACTAGGTTAATACTAGCTTTATGATCGCTATAATAGCTGTGAGCCTCCATTTTACTAGACCTAATATACAGTATACTATGTAGTTGTTGAAGCCTATCAAAGAATCGATATTTTGATACAATCGAGATCAGTAATCAATATTATTGAGATTGATACATCGACACAATTGAGATCGATACATCGATATAAATGAGATCGATAGATCGATATAATCGAGATCGATATTTTGATACAATTGAGATCAGTAATCGATACAATCGAGATTGATATATCGATATTATCGAGATTGATACATC
Source organism: Aspidiotus destructor (assembly GCA_035079395.1). Classification (NCBI taxonomy): domain Eukaryota; kingdom Metazoa; phylum Arthropoda; class Insecta; order Hemiptera; family Diaspididae; genus Aspidiotus; species Aspidiotus destructor. Next base: position 1,280,290 of record JAVHKZ010000015.1, read on the forward strand.
GACATAATCGAGATCGATATATTGATATCATCAAGATCGATATTTCAATATTTTGATACATTTGAGATCAGTAATCGATACAATCAAGATTGATATATCAATATTATCGAGATCGATATATTGATATTTTGATACAATCGAGATCAGTAATCGATATCATCGAGATTGATATCGACACAATCGAGATCGATATATCGATATAATTGAGATCAGTAATCGATATATCGATATTATTGCAATTGATATATCGACGTAATCGAGATCGATATATCGACACAAACGAGATTGATACATCGACATAATCGAGATCGATAAATCGACAAGAACGAGATTGATATATTGATATAATTGAGATCAATACATCGATATCATCAAGATCGATATTTCGATACATTCGAGACCAGGAATCGATACAATCAAGATTGGTATATCAATATTATTGAGATTGATATATCGACATAATCGAGATCGATATAACGTCATAATCGAGATTGATATATCGATATAATCGAGATTGATGTATCAACATAATCGAGAGATTGATATAATCGAGATTGATATGAGTGATCTTTACTTTGAATTTCCTCGCAAACGCTCGAAGACGTACATAATTTCTGTTTGTACTCTGAGTCTAGAGTTGCGTGAAATTTGACCACCGCGAATGAGCAGGTATTAAGCCTAAACTAGACTGCTTAATGATATAGTTCCATACCGGGCTTGACATGAAACATGATTTTTTTCTATTTAGCTCCGCCCGAAGATTTTTCCCTCCATTCATTGAAATACAACAAAAGCAATACCAACCTCTGGTCCGAGCTTTCGACAGCCACCAACACGCCATTATTATCATAATACAGTAACGCCGAGTGCTGGTGCTTCGGACTGTACAGCACGGTGATGAGTTCCGGTCGATGTGGGTCGGTATACAGGAATTGAGTTATATTGCCGGTCGTATCGTGTATGGAAATGAGCCTGCCGCGATGGTCGTAACGATAGAAGGTGCTGAAGGTTTCGGTATCCGTTGCATGACTCAAATGACCGCTCTCGTCGTAACTCAATTTCACCTGACCGTTACGTATGACAAAACCACGCACGTCGTAGCCTTTCAGTTCGACGTCGCCAACTTGCACAATTCGGTCTCCGCTGTCGTAACCCAAGGAAAGCTTCTGACCTTGGTCCACGATACCGATCGCGTTGCCATTCTCATCGTACAAATATTTCCAGTTGTTCTTGCCGACTCCCTCGAGCAGATGGCCGTCCGCACTGTACGCTATGCGATCATTATAGGTGGTCTGGCCAAATATCACCTTTTGGTTGGCGATACGGCTGCGTGAATCGTACTCCAATTCCATTCTGTAGACAAAACCCAATCTTTAGAGCCAGTTACTAAGAGGAGCGAGAGGGGAGTATGAAAGAACACTTACTTATACACATCGACTGATTTCACATTCAACGCTATACTTCTGATACGCGCGTGTGAATCGTACTCGGTAACTTTGACAAACTGTTTATTGTTATCCTGCACTATGGATCGGTTGAAACCGGTTCGATACATACGAAAATCGTTAATGCCCTCGAGAACGCCCAGATTTGCATTGAATTTCAAGTGCATACTGGGAAGACCTTTATTATTCACAGCCGTATTAATGAGCGACACGCGAGCGTTTCCATCGTGTTGATAACTAAAACAATTCAAATTTCATCAGTATACCCATTTTTTCCAATAGCTCTCGACGAAGCTCCCTTCAATACTTACTTCAGTTCGATGTTGTGTAAATTGGTTTTCGTGCCAAATCTCAGTTTCTCGCTACTAAGTAAGCCGGACTGGTAATTGAATTCGTTCTTCAATTCGAAGCCCGGTTCGATGGTATCGATATTCTTGATCAGATTGGTGCTCTCTTGATATGTGTAGTGTATAGAAGAGAGGCCCGTCAGCACCGTATCGATCCGTCCCGACTGATCGTACACGTAGGTAACTTTGCCCGAGTGATGCGGATAGAGTTTCGCCATGATTTTACCCTCTTCGTCGTAGTGCAGCTCGAATGGGTGGCGACTGACCGGCGAGTAGTACTGATATTTGTAGAAGCCGAGAGAGGTTTGCAGACTGAAGGTGTGAATGTGGCCGCGAGGAGTTGTCAAAGACTTCAGAGCGCCGGCGTCGTCGTATTCGAGTAGATAATCGCTTCCACGAGGGGTGGTCACTTTCAACGGCTGCAGAAAGAAAGGCGTTTTTATTCTCGCTATCAGAACTCAGAGTCTTGATTCAGAGTTTTAATACTCACCAGACTGCTGAACATATCCTTGAAAGCGTACACGGTAGAGGTATCGTCGGCGTATTTGATTTCGGATAGCCGTCCAGCACGATCGTAACCGTACTTCTCGGTCAGAGCTCCCCAACGCCATACGCTCAAACGACTGAAGCGATCGTATTCGAGTTGTACTCCAGCAAATGCGCTGTTCCTAAAACCATTCGAGTTGACCTTTACTCGCTAGTCCGAACAAGAAAACCCAGAGAGAAGCTGGGACTTCACTTACTTAGGAATCCATTTAACCGGTCTGGCTGTACGGTCGTAAGTGATGTTCAAGATTTCGATATGATCATCCAAGAAGACGGCCATTGTTTTTGACTCGCGATCGTACTCCAACGAAAGTAGATTCTGCCCATTTACCCGTAATTTACGTCCAACGATGACTGGTTTAGCTAAACAGATGAAGTTTTCGTCAATCCAGCTCTGCGTTTAAACGTTCGAATTTAGGAACCGAAGGTAACTTACCAACACCCTTCTGTTGCTTGTATCCGCTGATCTTTCGCTGGAAGTACTTCCACTCGAAACGATTTGTTGTCTCGGAGCCGATTTCGGTCTTCTGTTTCGCCGGTACTGGATAACTCTCGGCCAGGATGGAGTCGACATCGGCCAGTATTTGGTACGGAACGACTTCGGTGCCGATCAGATTGCCCCACGGGAGCATCGTCGACAGGCTGCCGTCATTCGATATGGAAGTTCGTTTTTCGGATTCGCCTGTTTTGGTGATTACGGACGATCCGCGGACGGTCATCGAGATCGATTGCTTGTCGTCGTAGGTGACCTTGACTGTAGCGCCTTTGATACTGAGATCAAAGACCAGATTGATAGCTTTTCCCGTCGGCGTGACTGCACCAGTCAGTCGGCCGAAGTCGTCGTAGTGGTAGACGAAGCTACGTCCAGCCGAGTCGAGTTTACTTCGCAGCAAGCCCGTGTCTCCGTGGTAATCGAACGTGATGTTGTAGTTGTCGGGAGTGGTGATCTCGTTGAGCATTCGCATACGGGACATGCGTAATCGACATTTTTGTCCTTTGGTATTCTCGATCGAATTGACCTAAGGATGAAAAGTAGGAATGTTAGCCAAGTTTGCCTTCTATCTAAGAAGATCTACGAGATTGTTCGTATACTTTACCTGACTAGAATAATCGCGTAATAGGAACACTTTATTTCCGGCGGTATCCATAATGGTGCTTAATTTTCCGCTGCTTGTATTCACACTGTAAGAGAATGTGTAGCTGACCTCGCCGGTGAGAATATTTTTGGTCGCGATATGCTGACCAAAGCGATTGAATAGGTACAGCTCTTGCGTTTCCGGGGAGTAGACTTCGTATTCGCGGTCCTCGGTCTCTGCTGGGATGCTCCACGTTACTGACCGTACTCTGAAAAAATCAATGAATTCATTCAGTCGAGTTTTAACTTTCTTAGAAATAAGGGAGGGTGGGAGGAGGGGGGGGGGGTGAAACTTCATCAACAGGTGTGAATATTGGAACTCTTTATCTAGTCTTTGCTGATATATTGGACGAAACCTTTGTTCCAATATGAATGAAACATTTGCACAATTTTCCTCAAAACTTTCGACTTTGGGAGGCAGTAAAAAACTCCAGTCACTTCAATAATTTTTACCTGTAATTAGCCTGGTCAGCGATGTACAGAACACCGTCCGGCGTGATAGCGATGGCGGAAATCGTTTTGAACTTCGCGTTCGCAGCCAACAAATGCGTTTCTTCGTAACAATCGCACTTTCTGTCCAAACAGTTGCACTTCGAATCCGAGCCAGCGTAATGCGTGATGCGGCCATCGGTTCCGACTATCCGAATGCGGTTGATGCGCTGCGAGTCCGACTCGCTGATGTACAAATCGCCGTTGGTGGCGAAAGTTATACTTTGCGGCATGACCAGCGTCGCTTCGACGGCGAATTCTAAATCGCTATCAATTGGCACAGACGGAGGACATTGCAAAGGCCGTCCTGCCATAACTTTTACTCGACCATCCATCGTCAACCTGAGAATCATATGATCGTCCACGATGTGTAGGCTGTTGTCCAAAGGATTGATAGCTAGATCCGTAGGCCACCGTAAATGAACCTAAAAATATGGTCAGTATTACGATCACCCTTCTAAGAATGAAACTCAAGATGGGAAGTACTGAATTATTCTTACTTCTTCTAGGGTCAAAGTTCCTTCACAAGGTATCGGTTTCCAATGTGATTTGTGCATGTGATTGCCGATGATCGTAGATACAATACCGTCTCTGTCAACCATTCTAATGTTCGTTCCGTCAGCAAAGTACATGATATTCTCAGACGAGATAGCAACGCCTACATATAAAGACAGAATATGATAATCACAATCGAAGAAGAATCAATTACATCCATCGCAGAATGAGTTATCACCTTTAGGATACGCCAGTTTAGCATCGCGAGCGAGACCACCATCTCCACAGTGTGCCTCATCGCCCGGAAGACAGCGTTCCCCTGAGCCTATGTACGGTTCCCAGTTGCGATCCGGATCAGAGAAATCGTTCACGTCACGTACTTTTAGAATCTGATGACTTTCTGGGTCCGAAATGTAGAGCGTACCGTCGAGTGGACTGACCGCCATGTGGTATCTATACGCAACTTTGGTAACGCTGTAAACACGCATACAGTTATTACAGAGACTGCAAGGGGTAACATTAGTAAATAAAGTTATTTCAACTCACTTCAACCGAACCACTGTTCGCACAACACCATCGACCATTCGTCGTCGAATTAGATTAAAATCACCAATGAAGAGGGAACCATCAGCCGCTGCTGCCAACGCAACAGGAGCTAACAATCGTGTCTTCTCTCCCGGGCTTCCGTCGCACTCAGCACAATCTAGAGGTCGTTGATGACCGTCTCCGAGACTAGATTTTATCACTCTGGGCTTATGTTTCAAGTATATGTTCGAGCCATCACCCTTTTGCAGAATACCTAAGAAGAAGGGAGGAGATTAAACCTCAACAAAATGCTCAGATAAAATAATTTGACCGGCTGATAGGTATTTACCTTCATGGAAGTTATAGCGATGATGAATATCCAGATTCCATCCACCCACTTCCGAAATACTCATATCATTTCCGCTCAGCTTGGTGGTCTGCGTATTCCATAGAATATCTCTACAATCTGTGTACTCGTAACCAACTTTCACAATAGCTGTAGTCACGCCATAGACTCGTTGCCTAAAAAAAGTGCATTGTAAGCATATTGGAAACTTCTATTTTCAGAATTATGTTCCTATATAGATTACGATATTTACTTGTAAACATTCAACCGATTCCAAGCGTACGTATATCTGATGTTAGGGTCGGCTTCGAATTTCTTTTCAAATAGAATACCTTCGATAGCGATGCTCAAATAAATCATTTTCAACGAACTCGGTATGGTCTCAGGTGTGAGTTGTAACTGTATGGTGGAGAGATATCCAGGAGATTTGGAACTGTGGTAGATGAGATTCAATCCTGTTCCAGGAATCTGGACGCTTTCTTGTATCACCTATTTCAATACAATTTGGTTAGCTCCGTCTCCTTCGCTCGACTTAAGTATAATAGTTATGGTCGCATCATTTGACTTACCTGAGATTCTGCTAATATAGCGCTGCGATCGGGACAACCTCCTTGGAAACTGTGCTTCCAGGTAGCCAGAACGATTGGTTTCATAGCGTCGTAGTTATGCGATTTGCAAATTTGCGGTACAGTTCGCGGGCTCTTATCTTCGGATAACGACATGGTAATCGTATCGATCATCACAATCTGTTGAAGAAACGAGCGCATACAATGAGATGATTTGTGTGAAGGAGAATTAAAATGAAAAATGATGAAGACGAACCTCATTCCACGGCACGTAAGTAACGAAAGTTTGCGGCTTGAAAGGACTACGTCCAAACTGCAATACGACTGCCCCTCCGCCGTTGACTAGTAAATCAAATTCGCCATCTTCTCTCGTTAATGTGAATCCTTCCAAAGGCGTACTGGTGCTGACACGAACACCCATCAAGCCCATTCCCATGGCGGTGATGATGCGTCCGCGCACGACAGCAGAACGACTAGATGAGAAAAACGATATTTGATATTAGTCGAAATATTAAAGGCTGTTCTCTCTTCAGAAAATCATGCAATTCATTTGTTTACTACGTAAGTACGACTAAACTACGCAAAATGGAACACAAAATTTGTTCAAGAGTCGATGAAAAAGAGGGTAATTCTCTGTATAGATAGTCATTACAGAGTCTTGTTACTATAGAGCGTTGTTCATTATTTTGACTTTGTTTTTCAAATTCATGAAATATTTTTTTCTTTTTCATCTTCAAAGATCGACCATTGTGTATTGTGTTTTTCATATTCCATTCCAAAACTAAGAATCCCACTCGCCAAAGGCAATCAAAATGAATCGGATTGGGCTGGCATGTCAGCGCTGAAAGATGAATTGACGTAATCAACGACCAGGCAAACTGTATCTTTTGGATATGGAAGAAGATGGAGTTTTTTCCTGATTAATGATTTGAATGTACGTCAATTCAACTTTGTACGGTAGAGCGCTAGTATCGCTAGGGAACTATATTAATGAATGGGTACGCCCGTCCGCCATTTTGGTTCTGAGTGCTTTAAACCTCCATCTGCTGTACAAAAAAAGATTGACAAACATGCAGAATAATAACGATTTGGAGAAATAGGGGCTCTTCTCATCGAGGGGAGGTATTTTTTCCAAATCTCTATTCTGCACGGCAGCGCAGCAGCATGAGAATTACAAAGCCTAATGTTGAATTTTTGTGTTTTTTGGGGATAGCCGTTTTTTGTGAATATTCCTCGAAATGTTTGAATTTGAACGGAATTTCAAACCAGGCATAGATTCTAGGATTGCTGAAAATGCGCGTGGTTTTTTCAGCAGTAATGGTACTTTTGTCAAATTCAAAAGAGACATCTAACCTATATAGCAGACAGTGGGTACTTGAAAGAAAAATAAAAAACTTTAAATAGGTATAACTCTTGAATGAAGCAAAATTCAAGATTTTGTTATCCTGGTCTAGGATTTGAAGAATGTGTGTTTGTGGATATCTTTTCTTTTACAAGATGTCAATTAGATGAAGTCAAATCTACCTAATTTGAATAGTATTTCAATTGTTTCATTTTCCTCCAATACTTAAACTTCTACTGCTGAAGTTCAGATACCTTTTTTAATAATCCCCTGGCTGTTCAGTAGAAGTGCAGTGCCATGCTAGCGCTGCTCAGTTCAAATGTTGATATGAGATTTGATGGAGCAACGTTGTGGCATCCTCACTGCTTGGCAAAGTTCAACTTGGGAGTTGGGACTGAGGCGCGGGTTTACGGGGGGGCGCAGGGGGGAACATCCCCCCTCCATACTTCCAAAAACGGGCTGAAATATTGCAAACAGACCATATTTTCCAAGCAAAGCGAAGAAAAAATCTTTCAGACAATGGAATATCCCCCCCATTCCCGCAAAAGAAAAGTGTGGCTAAATCCACCCCTGTCGGACTTGTTGAAAGATAACTTGTTGGAAAAATTCCAGATGCTGCTATTGCTTATTCTCATCAGTGTTTGGATAAAAATTGAAAATGAATGTCCTGATGTCAAGAAGGGGAAGCAGAAGAAAATCAAGTAAATGTTTTCAAAATTCAAAGATATGGTTCAGATATTATTCTAAAAATATTCAGGTAATTAACTCTAAATTGAATGGATTAAGTTTGTATTTCACAATTCAAAAATTTTTGCAAAGTTAGTTTAGGATCAAGAAAAATTAAATAATATATAAAAAAAGGATAAAAAATGATGATATTAATGACAAAAAGATGCAACAAGATGGAGGAAAACAAACTTCCCCAGAATTTTCTGCTTTTAAACGCCATTTTTTTTTTTTTTTTTTTTCTTTGATTCCTATTCACTTTCTTTTGCCATCAGGACTGCTAAAGAAAAATAGAACTCGATTTCAACGCATATTAAGATGAACAGCTCAATCAGCAAGAGGAGTGTTCAAAATTTACAATACAGTGGCGGGGGGGGGGGGGGAGGGAGCACTCTTGTAAATTGATTTTATGACTAATAGAAAAATTTGTGTCATGTACCTTGATTTTGTGCCTGATAACACTCTGCTTTTTCTAGTGTTTAATCTAAGTCATTGTGACGTCATTCAATCTACTAAGTAGGCGCAAAGATGTTATCAATACTCATGATAACATGTTCAAATTGTGGATTTGGAAATGAATAGGTAAGCAACTGAGGGGCTATCCGGAATAAGGGCAATTTCTGTGTACATTTTAAATGGGAGAATTGCCCATTATGTATTTATATTCATGATTAGGAACTTCTCAAGTATTTAAAAATATGTCGGCGGTTCTTTATTTGTTTCTTGGGTGAAAATCTGAAGGCAAGATCAAAACGTTCCTGAGTACCTATTTCTCATGGTTATAGTGCATTTGTTTACAGTCAGAGTTGGTAATGCAGGAGAAGATCGGCAAGTTTAAGCAGGCTATAGGGCACGGATTTGGAGCTCGTTAAGTTGCAATAACTTGATCCCCTCTGATAATACATAAGTACAGCAGAAAGCTGTCTTTTATAGTTTCCTAATCGAATAGGATAATGATTGATCAAAATTATTCAGGTAGTTTATAAAATTTAGTTTATGAACTCATTTTCCGCTAATAATATCTCTCTCTTCAATATCAAAAAAAGAAAAAAAAAAGTATTATTAGGTACTCTGAAAACTTGTGCTAATTAGGCTAATTCATCATTATTGAAGTTTTATCTCGAAACTTCTCGCATCAAAAGATGTCCTCCTCTTCAATTCTTTGCTTTACAGTATTTTATTCCTTTGTTTATTTTCTTTTTTTGTTTCTAAATTTAAAGTCCCAACTATATAAATGTGAAAACAATTTTTTATTAGAAGTAAAAAAATAAAAAAAAAAATCAAGCATTGATCCAAGAAGTACCTAAATTCAGATTTTTGCAAGGTTAAGTAATACAAAATGAATACCTAGAGCGATAACTGATTATCAAATTGTTTTAGCCTATATTATTTGAAAAATTTATTTTATTCGTGGTAACAAAATTCAGAAAATGAAAATGCCTTTATCTTCATTTTCTATATTATTTGATTTAATAAACAAGAGTTGAAAGTATAAAAAAATAAAGTTTATAAGACATAATATTATAGCAGATTTGCCTATTTCTTAAATCATTGTTTCAAGTTCTTCTTGCAAGATATCGGCGTCGAGTCACGTTATTTAAATGAATTCACGGAGAATGAAAAAAATAGCATTAATGGACAGGCCTAGTTTTTGATTTTTTTTCTTTTTTATCTATTGTTTAACAAGCTTTTTATCGGGTTTGGTGACAAAAACCACATTGAAACAAGGAGAAACTCTTGGAAATTGAATTTTTTTTTCCAACTCGCAAGCCTTTTAACTAACTAGAAAGAAAGAAAAAAATATATATTATACCTATCTCACGTAGGTATCATCCTGACGACTATGTTACTTAGCTATCATTGAATTCAGGAAACCAATCCAAATCACATAAGAGAAAAAAAACAATCTGCTGTTTTTTCTTTTTTTTTTTCTACTTTTTTTTCTACTTTTTTTAAAGAAGAGAATGTTGTGCAGGTATTCTCATCAAAAGTTGTCGTCGTTGGTGCCAAAAAATTATTCGCGCTGTCCTCTACCTTAAATCATTTTTCATTGTGAAAAGTGAATTAATGTCAATAATATTACAAATAATAAATTCCTTCAGTTCAATTCTTCACAAAAAACAGTTCAATTTCTCACAACACTATTAGAAAAAGAAAAAATTTAGGTAATATATTATTCGATTGATCATTTCTCTGTTTTTTTTTTTGTTTTTTTTTTTCTGTAACAAGTAAGTAATTTATTCGTGATCACAAATAATTTGATAGCTTTCGAAAATATTCTACATCGAATTAAGAGGAAGGACCAGGTTTGGAATTTCATATTGTATTGATTAATACTCGGCTTTCCAGAAAAATCGCGATATTTTATTTCCGAGTTTAAAATATTCGATGTTACCCAGAATGTATGAAGTGATTTTTTGAGCGGACCTCCAACGCGCACCCAAATCACTGTTGTAATGCAATTTGAAGCCCGTTGCTCCATCTTAGAGAAATTGAGATAAATCTGATGTCAAAGGAAGAGTTTTTACGTCTCAATTATTCCTTAATTTTTTCCTCTTTGAACCTAATTTTATTAATGAACAACGATTTGATGCTATTTCGTCGAATTAGGGAAAGGGAAAGGAATTTCTCAGAATATGGTCCGAGGGTCAGAAAAAATCATCCCAAAAAACTTGACGATGAAACTAATTATTAGGCTATAGTAAAGAACGGTCATCGTTCGATGAAAAATTTCAATTCAGAGAGAATGGCAGTAACTCAGGGTGTAGGTTAAAATTCGAGCACAGCTCAATATTAAGGAAGTGCACTGGCATTGATTGCATCATAACGCACCGTACAGAGATCAAGTAAGTATAAGCAAGCGGTATGTATAAAGCGACCAACACAAGCGCAATGTATACACGAACATAATTATTTTCGATCATAAATAACAAATATAATATAGAGGATTTGCAAAAGACGAATACACACAGGAGAGAATCGAAGAAAAAAATCCTGAATGATTATCATAAACATGCACCTACATGATGATAATACTAGTATTAATCTTTAGACCGTTCGTAAACATTGGCGCCTATTTTTTTGCCCCAACTCTACTTCATAGAAGGATTTTCTAGGCGCCAGTGCTTAAGAGATTATGATATCGTTCAATAAAGCTCCGTAGTGTAATTTTCCATATTATAAAAAAAAGAAGAAGACTAGCATTCCGAAAAGCGAAAAAACTCCCATAAATGACCCCCAAAATAGTATTTACGTAAACTACAATTTTTTGGAGAAAGAGTAACTCTACAGTGTTTGTTCGGGTATGAAAACGAAATTCTACCAAAATGCTACATCTACGTAATCTAAATGGGGGAAAACCTTACAAGATGACAACCTACTGTCTAGATTATAAAGGTCTTACTTCGTATCTTTGTTTTCTTACCTTGTATTTAGGTGGTTCCAATAAGTGCTAGCAGCGTTAAAGAGATTTTAAATGATGACATTTTATTAATGATTTTTTTCAGAAAAATTGTCATCCGCTACTAGCAATTTAAAACGGATTCATGCGACCAATAAGGGATGAATCGGTTTACGATTGCTAGTAGCCGAGATTTTTTTGTTGTCCGAGTTTAGGTATGATAAGGTAAGTATAATAACAATATTATGTAGAGGCAACGATTTCGATTCTCTTCAGATAGGTTAATCAACATCACAAAACATCGAGATTAATATTACACAAATAATGGAATAGGTAAGGCATATTGGAAATAACTTTCACGTGGTCACAAAAGCGATAAGAATAAAAAAAAATAAACAGAAGAGCAACAGTGCTATCAAGATGAATATTCGCTACCGTAGTATCCCTGATTCTAGAAGAACATCCCACCACCTATTTTCGTATTTTTATCCCAGCTATACTATGAAGGTATGATCTTAAGAAGCTACAACATTGTGGATGAAATTCTCTTACCTTTCGTTGAAATTCTCCTGTCTGGCGTAATTTTGCAAACTTCCTTCCTCGATTAGGAACTTTGAGCGTTCGAAGAATGAAGCGGTGACAATCGGTGGCTGCTTTTTGTTCAAAATATTTTTAGGTAAAGGCGCTGAAACGCACAACTGACTTATTTTGCACGCTTCGCTTTTACAGCACTCCGGATCTTCGCAATCGGTTAAGCCATCTGGAAGAAGATCGAGGTTTATAGAATTACGTTTGTAATTTTTTCATCTTACCGAATGCGGTACAGTACCTTTATCGTTATCTTTTCCGTCGCTACAATTCAATTCCAGTTGGACGCTACAATCTCGACCGAACCATCCGTCCGAGCACTGACACTCCCATGCGTTATCCATGTTCACTCTACATTGACCGTGGTTGGAGCACGAATTCGGACATCCTTCCAAAGTACAATGTTTACCATTCCAACCGGTAACGCATAGGCAGGTTCCATTCTTGCACTGACCGTGTTCGTTGCACCTTTACACACATACATATGAAAATCCATATTCTAACAAAGAGCAATTAGAGAATGCGGTTGTGGAATTTACCTAGGGTCGCAAAGTTTCACATTGCAGTACTCTCCACTCCAACCGAAATCGCAGGTGCACGTCTCGCCCACGCAGTGACCGTGCGATCCGCAGTTGAGATCGCAAATCTCGCGAGAACAATCGTCACCAGACCACAGAGGTTCGCAATTACAGGTTTGAGTTTCGATATCGAATTTGCCGTGACCGGAACAGTCGGGTAGACATTGCAGCGCGTCCTTATCCGGTTGAATACAGTCGGCTCCTTTCCATCCTTTCTTGCAGACGCAGGTACCGTCCAGGCAGACACCGTGTCCGTTGCAGGTCGGATGCGGACAATCGATTTCTTCGCAGAATTTTCCTTTGAAGCCTCGCACGCACATGCATTGGCCGTTTGAGCATTGACCGTGACCGTTGCAGTCGGCTATCTCACATTCGTCGTGTCTGAGGCTGCAATCTTTTCCTTTCCATCCGGGGTTGCATTGGCATTCGCCGTTCACGTAATCTCCTCTTTGGTTGCACAGCACCGGGCAGACGTCTAGAAGTAGAAATGGTATTGAGTGTTATGGACGGGGAAAGTAGCATAAGGAACACGAGTTTATTCTTTGTAGAGGGAAGGAAAAACCCAAACGCGGATGGGCGTATCCTAAGATTTAGGGAACCTGTTTTGAGGGGGGGGGGCGGATGCCGGGCGCTGTCTGGCAGACTTGGGTCTCAAGAAAAGACACTGTCTGGTAGAAAGTGGGGTTAGGAAAAATTCCGACATCCGAGCTAAAGGTCATAGGAGGGGGAGTTAGAGGAGAAGAGGAATGGGGATTTAACCTGGTTTGGGGACTTGGGAAAATTTGTTAAGATTATTTTGCTGAGGCCCATACACAATTTCTAAGAAGAAGGCAGCGGTTGAGAAAACGAGGACAAGAAAAAAACATCTGGACAAAGTAGCTTCAAGAGAGCAGGAGATATGAAGTTTTAGCCCAGTTAAGCAACTTGCAAAAGTTTTCGAAGATGATTCTGCTACCACAAGAGCAGAATCCGTGGCAGTACTGCCAGATATACGGATTTTGGGTCCTCAAATACGGATTTTCTGTGCTCAAGGGAAAAGTACCTTAAGCAGGTATATGAGAGATACTTTCCTCCTAGTCATTTCGAGTCGTTTAAAGGGAAAAATATCTCAGTTATACGTTTGTGAGATACCTTTCTCCTGATTGTCAAATCGGTCAGCCTGTATAAATTTGTTTTCAGGTCGGAAAAAAAATAGTGGATACGGATTTTTGAAAATATCATCAGGCAGTTCTATCAAGAGAAAGGTATCTCTCAAACTAGTGACTAAGGTACTTTTCCCTTGAGCACAAGAAATCCGTATTTCACGCAAAATCTGTAGACAATCCGTAGATCTGGCAGCGCTGGTCCGGGGGAAAAGAAAAAGAAATAGAGAGCCATTGATGGAACGAGCTTGAAGAGGGTAGAGAAGATGAAGTTTGGCTCAATTCACCGACCTGGGAAATTTTTGAAGAAAACTCTACAGAATTCTCTACCCCAAAACCTTGTTTTCGAATGTGATTACACTAATTTCCGAATTTGCATCCACACGGCCATGAGGGCGTACATGGACGAAGCAAAAGACGTGACTAGCATGGACCAATAGAAGGGTGGAGGCTGGAGAAAGAGGGAGAAGAGAAAAAAAAAGTGGTCAAAGTTGCTCATAGACGGTAGGAGATATGAAGTTTTAGCCCAATGAAAATACTTGAACAAAGTTTTCAAGATGATTCTGCTGAGCTCTGTGATCCACTGACAAAGTCAAAGGCGTACATAGAAGGACTGGACTTGAACAAGCTAGACGAAAAAAAGAGCGGAGTCCGAGGGAAGAAGAAGAAGCTATTGATCAAACTAGCTTGAAGACCTAGGGTTAGGAAAGATTGAGTTTTAGCTCAGTTCATTCGAGTAGGACTCTACAGAACCCTACCCCAATTTTGCTGGGCCCAACCCCTACTTTGAAATTTGTGTCCAGTGATGCCAGATGATAGTTTCAAAAATCCGGATCCATCGTTTTTTGTAAGATCTAAAAATAGATTTCTACGGACTTTGATTGATCCATTAATAACAATCAGGAGAAAGGTACCTCTTCTAAGGGTGACTGAGGTACTTTTCCCTTGAACGGGGCGCTGCAGTAACAGCCCATAATGAGCAGGAGAAAAGTATCTCTCATACAGAGGTCTAAGGTACCTTTTCCTTGATTGTAAGAAATCCGTTTTGTATGTAAAATCTATAGAAAAAGAAGAACCCGCATCTTTTTGGAGAACCATAAATCTGTAGATCTGGCGTCCTAGAGGTGTAAATAGAAGGAAAAGAACTAAGCTGGTGTAGACCAAAAAGAGAGCGGATTCTGGGGGGGGGGGAGAAGAGAAAGAGAGCAATTGATCGAACTAGCTAGAAGAGGGCAGGAAAGATGGAGTTTCAGCTTGGTTCAGGAACTAGAAAGAATTTGCGATTATGACTCTATCAAACCCCACCCCAAATCCTAATTTTTGGAGGTGATTTTGCTGAGCCCTAACGCGTCCACACGAACATAAGGGCGCAAATAGACCAGTGCTGTCAGATCTACAGATTTTTGCTCCTCGAAATTATTCTTAGGATTTTGCGTAAGATGCGGATTTCTTGTGCTCAAGAGGAAAGTATCTTAGTCACTCGTACAAGAGGTACGTTTTTCCTGTTCGTTATAAGCTAATACTGCGGTCCTCTGCAACATTGAGTCGATCAAGGGAAAAGTACCTGAGTTGCTAGAGCGAGAGATACCTTTCTCCTGATCGTTATTGATAGATCGAAAACAATCTGTCAGATCTACGGATCTTTGCTCCTAGAAATTATTCTTAGGATTTTGCGTAAAAAACGGATTTCGTGTGCTCAAGGAAAAAGTACCTTAGTCACTCGTATAAGAGGTACTTTTCGCCTGTTCGTTATAAGCTAATAGTGCGGTCCTTTGCAACATTGTGTCGATCAAGGGAAAAGTACCTGAGTTGCTAGAGCGAGAGATACCTTTCTCCTGATCGTTATTGATAGATCGAAAACAATCTGTCAGATCTACGGATCTTTGCTCCTAGAAATTATTCTTAGGATTTTGCGTAAAAAACGGATTTCGTGTGCTCAAGGAAAAAGTACCTTAGTCACTCGTATAAGAGGTACTTTTCGCCTGTTCGTTATAAGCTAATAGTGCGGTCCTTTGCAACATTGTGTCGATCAAAGGAAAAGTACCCAAGTTACTTGAGTGAGAGATACCTTTCTCCTGATCGTTATTGATAGATCGAAAACAATCTGTCAGATCTACGGATCTTTGCTCCTAGAAATTATTCTTAGGATTTTGCGTAAAAAACGGATTTCGTGTGCTCAAGGAAAAAGTACCTTAGTCACTCGTATAAGAGGTGCTTTTCGCCTGTTCGTTATAAGCTAATAGTGCGGTCCTTTGCAACATTGTGTCGATCAAGGGAAAAGTACCCAAGTTACTTGAGTGAGAGATACCTTTCTCCTGATCGTTATTGATAGATCGAGAAAAATCTGTTTCTAGGTGTAGAAAAAACGGCGGATACAAATTTTTGCAAAAATCATTTGGTAACACTGAAATCGATGAAGCAAAAGACGTGACCAGCCTAGACCAATAGAATGGTGGAGGATGGAGAAAGAAGCAGAAGAGAAAAACGATTAATCAAAATTGCTTGCATCCCCGAATACACAGGAGAAGGCGTGGCTAAGCCAGAACAAGAGGAAGGCGGAGGCTGGGGAAAGAAGAAGGAAAAGAGGACAATTGAACTAGCACGAAGGGGAAATGAGCCTAAGTATTCAATCCTTGAACATGTCACGTAAAATCGAAGAAATAATTTCTCGTAGAAATGAGCCTAGTTTAGGAATTCATTTTCAGATCAAATAGACGAAAAAACAAATGATGAAGAGGGCGCTCTAGCGAATTTTGGAAAACTCCAGTTCATTAAGAAGATAAAATACTCACTCTGACTGCAATCGTCTCCACCATAGCCAACGTTGCATTTACATTTCCCCAGAATGCAGTGTCCACGACTGCTGCAACCGTTCGGACAGCTCTGCGTCATATCTTCCGAAATACTAGCGATCACAGAAATGGTAGCCGGATCTCCGTTATCGTTATACAGGGACAAGAACCACTGACCCGGTTCCAAGTAATGCGTCACCTCCTTTTCCACGTTCGTCTGCTGCAAAACGCACAAACATTCCAAATTACAGTCTAATAAAAGCACCCGTGCCATCCTAAAAATAAGCCACCCGTCAAAGTGAGAAGACACGGCGGCGTAATATTTAAATGAAGTTAATATTTTCCGACACTTCCTTCGCCGTCGTTGATTTTCGCCCTTCTTTTAACGTCTCGTGGAAACACTTGGTCGTGACACGACACCGTCGCTACTTTATTTTTTGCTCGTCTCTCTGGCTTTTTTCATACCCTTCTATCTTATATTGTTCCTGGTACGTATACAATGTTAATTTTGGATAAACTCACGTGTGACGTGCGTGTGCCTCTGTTTTTAAATCCGTTTAATAACTCGACCATGTGATACTGCGTGTGAGTGGGCAATGCGTTTTTCCGACCGTAAACTGCGACGCTGGTACCGCGCGGAAAACTGTAATCGAATTTGACGTAAGCCGGCTCCGACTGATAAAATTGCATATTCCAATAGCTGTACGGCGGCACTTCGTTCGTGATTTTCTCTCCGAATTTGATTTCCGAAAACGTGGTGCCGTCAGGTGGTATCGTTCGCGTAGGTTGCGGCAGCGTTTTCGTTCCTGCGAGGGAAGTTGAAAAAAATATCGATTACAAAAAAACGTCGGAACGCTGCAGTAACTAAGCACCAAAAAACCTCTACTTTTTGAAAACATTGCAAGGTGCATGCGACGCAATAGCGACAACTTGAAGAAGATTTTCTAGCTCTAGGGTGCATACATATATTATAGAAAATACCAACCACCAGATGCTAAAAAGGCACTGCTAGTGAACCAAGCAAAATAGTAAGGAATTCCAACAAAATACTTTAATAAAACGCAAACTTGACGTATCACGAAATAAGCACGGCGTGTAAAGAGTCCGAAAGCAAATGGGAAAGGCTGTCACTTACTCGCACTGGTTCGAAACCAAGATTTCTGACTAAGATTCTAAATAGGGGTGGACCAGTGGACTCACGAGGAGGCCTTTTTTCCCTATCGGTCAACAAACGACCTTACCTGTAAGCGCAGGAAACTGCTCAGGAACCGATGCAGTCGTACTCTCTTCCTCGTCCTCCATCGAAGTCGTATCATCGGTAGTCGAATAATCGGCAATCGTCGTCAAGTCCGTCGTTTCCGAAGAGGACAAACTGGCAGCCGTTGAAGTACTCAAAATTCCAGTAGAAATCATAGACAAAGTCGTGAAGCTCGTCTCTCTTTCTGTGATGCCATCGATCCCATTATCCTCAAATCCATCGCAAGACGGACATGAACACAGACATTGACCTCCAGTGAGTTGAATATCATCAGACACGGTGGTGGCACTCGGTTTCATAGTAGTGTGAGCCGTCCCAACCTTAGTTTTGCTCGAAGTGGCATTCTCCACAGAATTCTCGCGTTCATAACTGGTCACCTCCATTCCTACCTCAGTCTTGCCCACAGAAACGGACGAAGTCGCGTTCTCCACGATGTTCTCAGTAGCAACCTGAGTTCTGCTCGAAGTGGCATTCTCCACTGTATTCTCGCGTTCATAACCGGTCACCTCGATCCCCAACTCAGTTTTGACCACAGAAACGGACGTAGTCGCGTTCTCCACGACGTTCTCGCGTTTATAACCTGTCACCTCGATCCCTACCTCAGTCTTGCCCACAGAAACGGACGAAGTCGCGTTCTCTACGGTGTTCTCAGTGGTGTGAGCCGTCCCAACCTTAGTTCTGCTGGTAGTTACATTCTCCACAGTATTGTCGCGTTCATAACCGGTCACCTCAATCCCCAACTCAGTTTTGACTACAGAAACGGACGAAGTCGCGTTCTCCACGACGTTCTCGCGTTTATAACCTGCCATCTCGACAAAATTTGTTTCCAAGTTCCACTTGTTAGTCTCGTGAGCTTTCGGGGTATCATCCACCAGAAGGACTTCATTTGGATACGACTCCACCGTTTCAAGATCTGAGATCGTGGGTAGAGCATCATCCTCTGCTGCATCGTCATAGTAGAATTCATCCGGCACTTGTAGAAGAGTACGAACATTCTTACGATACGCATTCGGTTCAACGTCAGCTGAGTCTGGGTCATCAACATGATCTAATATATTCAAGCTACTAAGCAAAGCGGGTTCAAGTGCATTAACAAAGTCACCAACTTCTACAATACCAAAACCAAGATTGATCATTACAGTCATGCGGGCGAAGAGGAAGCCAAATACCACTTAAACGCTAATTATATCGCATGCAAAAGAAAACGAAAACAATATACCATTTATACCTCCAGTGATGGACGTGTTCCGCGTCGGTTTATTCGTCGTAAGCGTACTATTCTTCAAAATACTTTCATCCGTTTTAGCAAGAGCTTCGCTATTCTCCCCGTCAACAACTACGCAGCCGTTTGAGCCTTGATACGACCAATGGAGCATATTTACCACTGTAAATAGACATGAAAAGATGTTAGAGACCTTCTTCGAGGACGATAATTGGGCCAGGCATCCGATAGAGAGCGCTCCAACAGTTCGACAAGAGCGTGAGCTTTGTATAAGCTTTTATTTTGTACCCAAATCCGCATTGAAGAACGCAAAATAAATCAAGAATTTGTTAGCGGTGGTACCAAAATTTTGCCTAACCCAATTCTTGATATTATTTTGTCCCAAGACCTAAGTCGATTTTAGCGCTGCCTACACTGCCTGAACCCAATAATTTGAGGTGATAAATTTGACATACTCGTTAAATAGATAAGCGTGGCGGCCATAACTATACTTATAAATAATAAAACAATGGCTGTGCATTTCCAGGAGCAATTTGACGTCATGCCTTTTTGGAAATGGAACCTTTGAGGCGGAAAATGATGCGTTGAACTCGGACGATGAAGATTATTCCTGATCGGTAACACCGGTACCGGAGATGTAAAATTCATCGCGCATCTATGAACAAACAAAGAGCAAGAAACGACACATTGAATATAAGGACGGTAAAATCCTACCACTTGTAGTTTATCATCTTCCATGCTTACCTTTCTGTAGTCTTTTGTAAATCAGTCTTTTGAACGTTATCACATGATAGATTTGTTTTGTATTCGAGATTGCTTTTAGTTATGCCTGTGGATCAAATAATAAATACACCTTTAGTTTTTGATTATTTGCAGGTTTATGCAAGATTTAGACAGCAGAATATTAAATGTATTGCAGTCTTTTTATCTCTCTCAAAATAGTAACCTTTTAAATAACTATCAACTTCACAGTATAGGGCTCATTTATAGCCCAAAACAAGCTTTGAGCGAGTAGCAAGAGTGGTGTCATTTAGTCAAAGAACAAAGACAAATGGCCGTTACACCAATTGGAAAAGTTCAGACGTTGATTGGCTTAGCAGAGGCAGTAGTCAATGTCTGAATAGTCTTTTAGCAAGTTTTAGTATGCTAATGAAGTCTACTATTCAGCTAGAGGCAGCCGAAAGCTCATGTACAAGGACTATTATTTTATCTTTTTTTTTCTTCTTCTTCTTGGTAACACTGTTCAAAGGGGCAGCCAAAGGCCGGCGTTCATCAAACTCCCCCCCCCCCACACAAAAAAAACACAATGAAAGGTTCAAGTCAATAAGAACTAATCATGATTGGGTCATAATTTCTGTATTTACAAATCCATGTGCAAACATAAACGGCTCTGAGACCTAATTTAAACGAGCATGGAGCGGATCAAAAAGGCTTTGAAGCGACTCAAATCAGCTCCGGAGGAGATATTCTCAAGAAATCCTCGCAAAAAAAAAATTTTGTACATGTATTATAAATCTATGTACAACAGATTCTCACATGTACAAATAAATCCACACACGTGAAAAGGAGTGATGGGAACTATCGATAGACTATCGATAGTATCGACAGTTTTTGGAAAAAACTATCGGGAAAAACGATAGTTCTGTGAAAAACCATCGACAATAATATTGTCGATAGTTTGTTACAAAATTTTACTATTTCTTATCAAAATCCCAAAATTTGATGGGAATTTACTGATAACACATTCAAATAAAGAGAAAGGAACTGGAATGTCAAACAGCCGATTGTTGACCGTTTACTTTTGGTCACATATGTGCTTTTTGGGTGTGGGGTCACGTTTTTGAGGTATTTTTTAGTCGCGTCCATCATCTGGTAACACTAGAATACATTCTTTGACAGGATTTTCCAAAAAAAAAATGGCGATCAGGAGAAAAGTATCTATCCCACATTTCGCTTAGGTACTTTTCTCCTGATTGACGTGTTTCATTCAAACTATCGGGACTATCGATAGCATGAGACTATCGACTATCGCCCATCACTAGTGGGAAGACTGAAAAGCAAAAAGGTCAATCAGCAAATAAGAAGAAAGAACGCCATGAGTGACAGAGTATTGCAACCGAAAATTCAAGCCTTGGCTTTTGGCTCAATTCAACCGGCTTAATTCAGTTGATTTTCGGCCAAGTGAGTTCAGATGAAACAATCAGGGGAATGAGGGCTTTGATAGAGAAGCAGAAGATACCTATTTTCCGAGTTGTGTTCATTCCACAGGGTTCTGTGCTAAAAATATAAACTGAACTGGAATTAATCTTTTTTAACTCTTTGGCAAAGCTAATCTGGCCTGGAGTGTGGAGCATTTGAACTTGACATTTGAATACTCCAGCAGTGGATCTTCAGTTTTGCGCGGAGTATTGCAGCCGAAAATTTTCAGCTTCGGCTTTCGGCTTATGTTTACAAACTTGAACAATACACGGCTTCTGGCTTTCGGCTTTTGACTTTTGACTTCCCGAAAAATTGAGCTGGCTTTTGGCTGATCAATGTCCTGCATTGAAATAATTTTAGAAGATGAATGAAAAAGAAGAAATAGTGCTGTAAGACTGTGATTCTTATTTCTGCATTTTTGTATTTTGCAAAAAATTGGAAAAGCCAAAAAAAGCTGAAAAAATTTGGTTTAGTTTGGCTTTTGGCTTAGAAAGGTTGCAATAAAGCTGGCTTTCAGCTTTGCTCTTATCAGTAAAAATTCGGCTGAATTCAGCTTTTGGCTTTTGGCTGGCTGCAATACTCTAAAACCAGGAAAGCTAGAGCAAAACTGAAGAAATTTGGCCTATTTCACCTTTTGGCTAAGTTGAAATCCCTAAAGATGGCTTCCGGCTTCACGCTCATCAGTAAAAATTTGGCTAAAATTTGGTTTTCTGTTTTCAGCTAGCTGAAATACTATGGCCATAACTTTAATCTAACTAGAATGTTGGACTGTTAGCACTACAAAATTGAGGCTTATTTCCAAGGTGTTCAAATCTGCTGGGGCGCCACCAATTTTGGCTTCTTTTCAAACTTTCATTTGGCAGCACTGCATTTTCATTTTACCCTGTGACAGTGATTCTCAAATCTGCAAGTCCGAGCCCCCCCCCCCCGCCCATCTGTAGTTTATAGCTTATCCTAATACAATGAAAAGGAATAAGCTAGATTTATACTGAGCTAAGAAAACTTCAAGAGCCATTATGAAGCTATTAGCTTGTGACGTCATACGTTGGTGACTACATAAGTTGGTGACATCCCAATTTCTTTTCCAAGGTACTATTGGGACTATCAATAGTTTAGATGAAAAACATTGATCAGGAGAAAAGTACCTACACTACTTCTGTGAAAGGTACCTTTCTCCTGATTGTGTTTTTTTCCAAAAAAGCTCTTCAAGGAATGTATTTTAGTATTACCAGGTGATAGATGCGACTAGGAAATACCATAAAAATGTGGTTCCACACCCATTGTACAACTGGTACCACCTGACTGATATCTCAATTCATTGAACTGGGCTTCCTTTCTCATTCTTTCAAATGTGTTATCAGTAAATTCCCATCAATTTTGTGATTTTGATAAGAAAAAGAAAAATTTTCAAACTATCAACAATACCATTTGCTGTTTTTTTTTTTTTTTTTACAAAATTGTGACTCCGCGGACAGAAACCCGGTTAAGCGTTATCAGTAACGCATGCTTTTCATATGGTAATTGATAACGGCTTAACCGGGTTTCTGTCCGCGGAGTCACAATTATTGTTTTTCCCGATAGTTTTTTCCCAGAAACTATCGATAGTATTGATAGTCTATCGATAGTTTCCAACACTAATTAGCGCGCTCTGCTATCGTTGGAACCTTCGGCTTCACCCCTATTCACTAATACTGAAAATGGCAAAATTACCACATGGTAGCAGAGCGTGGTTGACAAGCAGATTGCGCTTCTCTGATTTAGGTGATAACTTTTGTAGCAAGTTATAAAGTGAAATTTATCATTTAGCTAACATGATCTCAAATGTGATGATCGACAGAGCACATGTCGTTTGATTGCAGTGCTCCTTGTCGAGCAGCATTCTCAATGAATAGAGTAACAACTAGAAGCGCTACTATCTATACTTGCCACTTGTGAGCAGTTGAATGTACTTCAAGACTTCCATTTGGACAGAGGACAAATTGTTTAGGTTTTTAAGTATTTTCCTCTGTCATATTCCTATCTTTTCAAACTCTTAATTAATATTGTTCAAAAATAATAAGGTACCACTACCTGGTGGGATATAAACGCTTCCTGACGGTGTCCTCACAAGGCAGGAAGGTTCAAAATCATCTAAATCTGATGGACGATGATGTGATC
This sequence comes from Aspidiotus destructor, assembly GCA_035079395.1. Lineage (NCBI taxonomy): Eukaryota > Metazoa > Arthropoda > Insecta > Hemiptera > Diaspididae > Aspidiotus > Aspidiotus destructor. The sequence continues at coordinate 1,303,588 of JAVHKZ010000015.1, forward strand.
CGACGGTGCCCAATCGTCCATTCTGTCTACTCATTGTTAGATTTCTGGGTGGGACATCGGGACCAGCTACTTGTAACAAACTCCCTGGCAACAGAAAGAACAAACAAATATCGTTAGAATAGTACTCATATTTACAAAACGAAAAGTTATACATCTACGAAAGTCTGTTCATTGTCTGACATTCGGTTAACGATGAAGGTGAAAAACTGATAAGGAAAAGAGCGAAAGAACGAGGTGAAAACAAAAAAAGAATTAATTAAAATTGTAAACGAATCTTCTGAATAAATAAATTCACCTATTCTTATGTTAATGGGGTTCGCACAGTTGTTCACCTTCAAACCGTGTTCTTCCTTCTGGCTTTTTTTCTCCCTTCACCGTCCCTGTCTTCTAGGTAGGCCGAGTTTTTTCCTTTCCGCTGTTTGCATTCAATACGAAAACAAAAGGTAAGAACTCGAGGAAAATGTACTCTTCTTTTTTCGCGTTTCTTTTTAATTTGATTAAGCCGAGTCTAAAGTTTCGTAGTAAGGGCCAGTGTGCTAATGGGGTTGCGACAAAAGACATTTCGTGCCCCCAAACGCGATACATAATTAACGCGGGGAAAGAAAAATTTTAAATTTTAATTTCGCGAATGATATTAGGTGCAGCCTACGTCGAAGGACGCGTTAATTGAAAAGAAAAATTCTAGTCTTCGCGTTGCCAAAAATTTCCACTTTTCTTTCAATTCGAATCTCGTACCATAATTTTAATTGACGCGATTTGTTTCAAGACCTGTACGTGCGGCGTTCTCTGCCAACAGGAAGAAAGGGAAAGTTCACACTAACGTTTTCTCTATCAACGAGGGGTGTAAGTGAAATAATTATACTTTCTAGATAGATTAACAGCACGATATTCTGCGCTTACAAGCATTCCTTCGGAAGGAGTATGAATGAAAAAGAAATACTCGTTCACGATAGGGTTGTTTGTATCGGTGTCAGACTAGATATGACATACTCGTGTATTGGAGTGATGGGCCTCTTTTTTTGGTGGGTGGGGCGGAGGCCACAGTGATTGACATACACGCGAATGGAAACATGAACAAAATGTCAGCTTTTTGAAGCTTATGATGGAAGGATTGAAAAAATATTCTACAGCAGCGTAAAGATTTTTCTGATGGCCTCGCCACTCGGGAAAACGAAAAACGTCGAACTCGATAATCTTTTCTAATGAAATAATAAGGATGAGAGTTTCTCGCACGCGGTCAAAATATCCTCGATATCTATAATAATAAAACCTTTTATACCGGAGTAGTTTGCTAAATTGAAGTAGAACTTTCTGCCAGACCACACGATAAGAATTTTTACATAAGGAGCTTGCCATAATCTGCTCTGCCCTGTATCGTGCACATATACGCGATATTATTGGCGTACATAGTAAGGTAATCTTTTACCTTACGTATACGCTCGAGGTATGAGGAGAAAGCGTAAATCCTCCGTCGAGCGGGTTACTTCCTTATTACCTTTCAAATTCAGACAGCTTAAGTCGTTTCATTTGACCGGTAACATCCTTTATTGAAGATTATTCGCGAGTCGTTTGCATAATTCACGTTTACATTCGCCTCGAACGCCCGGTTATACTATTTCTGATTTCCTATTCGCGTCCTTGTCCAAATTTAAGCCGGTTTCGATTCGGAGGTTTGTGACGCGTTAAAATCGATGTGGAAATTTCGCTTTTAGACTCCTCAAGAGAGCACTCGTTCTGCAAAGGAACCGAAGAGAAATTTGTGCACGCTCTTATTTTGAGTGGCAACATTATTTTAGGATGGCCATTTAAAGTCAGAAAGAAAATTAACGTCTCACGTGAACAGATTCAGACCTCTTAATTGGTATGCACGAGCTCCCTCTTTTCGAACTTTCAACCGATGCGGACGGTTATAATTCAAATTTCTTTCGCAAAGGTTGAACACCAGTGTCTGCCGACGGTACCTCTACGTCTTTAATCCGTTATAGCTTATAATTACTGCATCGAAAGTCAACCCGGTCAATCTTTCAAGACTACGTGAACGCTGTAAATTTGCTGATGAGCTGCCGCGCTTCCTCGCCCGACGATTTACTGCAGCACCGTTTAACTTTAGCGCCTCGCTCCGTGAGAAACGTGCTGCACTATCCGCAAACATTTTCTAACTCGACAAAAGTGACGAAGTGGAAGTTTAACGAATATCACGCATGAATTATTTAGTAACTTTCTTGCGACGCCGCTGTGCCTTTTGTTAATTCTTGTACAAGGGGCGCAGCAGCTGAAAATAATACCGCTGCTTACCGGCGGAGTCGGAAGAGTTGCACTGCACTGAACTGTAGTGAGTATTATACAGCCTATATTATACCTTCTGCGTCGTCATTTTGCACGCAATACTTCATCACAGGATGCTGAGAGACTACGGCGAGGACGAGCTGATGGCAAGAGTCAAGTGGCGCAAGAGGTTACGCCACCGCCAGCTCCGGTTTCCGGGTTAATGATTTCGAGTGAACTTTTGAAACCTTTTCGTTCTTCTTTTGCGAGAAGTTTTATTTCTTTCACTTCGAGGCTGTAATCTAGATGATTCATCATTATACGAGCGTGAGGCGAAAGTAATTCTTTATGGATTACGATCTCGCAATTTGAGGTCACGTTATTATTTGGGTAACTATGAGTGAAAGTGCTATTCTTTTGACCATGTCTAATACGATACGAGCTTTTCGTTCTACGTTCTTGACTCATTGTACCCGAAAAAGTACGCAAAAGGCAAGAACTTAGGCTGTTCCATGTGTACTCGCTATCATACCTTTATCACAAGCTTCTCCTCGTATATCGGAAACACAGAAGCTGACCTACCAATGCCAGCTGACCGAGAATTTCCTTCTCCCAATTTCTTGGTCAAAATTGCGGTTCAGTTAAAATTGAGCTCACGTAGACGTCGATATCAGGTCAATTCCATTTTGACACCCCCCAGAAATCAACGTCACTTCGAGTTCTATCAACCAGTGCTGCCAGATTTACGGATTTTTAGTCCTTGAAAAAAATACAGATTTTGTGTTAAATACGGATGTGTTCAAGGAAAAAGTACCTTAGTCACCACTGCGAGAAATACTTTTTTTTTGATCGTTATAAGCATATATTGCAGCCTTTCATCATGTTGATTCGATCAAGGGAAAAGTACCTCAGTAATTAGTATGAGAGATACGTTTCTCCAGATCGTTATTGTTGAATCAGTCAAAGTTTGTAGAAATCCGTTTTCCGGTCTTAAAAAAAAAAATGGTGCGTACGGATTTTTGAAAGTATCATCTGGCAGCAGTGTTATCGACGTGAAATCGACTACTTTGTTAGGTATTGATTTCGGATTGATTCATACTTCTTGGGTAATAAATTCGAGTTGACGATTCATCGACCTCAATTTGAAATCGATTTTGAATAGAATCCTACAGATTTTTCTGTCACCCTCAGATTGATGGGCCTGTTGAATCGATTTCAAATCAGTTTGTACATCGTCAGTGGCGTACCTTGCTGGACTGTTTATCGACCTTAAGCTGAAGTCGATTCAGATTGATTGATGCCTAGTTGGATCGATTTCAAGTCGATTTGTATTTCTTCAGTAATTTTCTCTAATCGAATGTTGATCAAGGGAAGGTTCACCTAAATTACAACTCCAAAAGTTGAAGAAAAAGGATAGATGGGGGGGGGGACTTGAGAATGGTAGAGATATGAGGCAGGTCCACCTAAATTACAATTCCATCAGTGTGAAAACTATCTGAGAAAATCTACGTCAAGGAAATAGTACAAAACTCAAATTTCAGGAAAGAGTGCACTACTTATATGAGATTTTTTTGTTTTTTCTTGGTGAGGAAAGAGGATTGAAAGAGGGTGAACTTGAGGATGGTGGAGATATGAGGAAGGTCCACCTAAATTACAACTTTATCAGTTTGAAAACCATCTGAGAAAATCTGCGTCAAAGAAATAGCACAAAACTTTAAGTTTTAAGCAAGAGTGCACTACTTATGTAGGATTTTTTCGTTTTTTTTGGTGAGGAAAGAGGATAGAAGGTTGGGAACTTGAGGTTGGTGGAGATATGAGGAAGATCCACCTAAATTACAATTCCATCAGTGTGAAAACTATCTGAGAAAATCTACGTCAAGGAAATAGTACAAAACTTGAAATTTTAGGCAAGAGTGCACTACTTATATAGGATTTTTTCGTTTTTCTTGGTGAGGAAAGAGGATAGAAGGTTGGGAACTTGAGGATTGTGAAGATATGAGGAAGGTCCACCTAAATTACTACTTTATCAGTTTGATAATTAATCTACTTTAACCTAATAGCAAAAAATTGAACTTTTAAAAAAGAGTGCACTACTTATGCGTCATTTGGCACATTAATTGTGCGCTGGTCTCATCATTAATAGTATGCAGCCTGGTGCCGTACAGTTAAGACATTCAAGGAGTTGAGAAAATTGCAAACTACATGGGCGAAAAAAAGTGAGGTGAGGAGATACAAGAAAAACGCGTTAACGAATTGAAGATGGAGAGGGAAGACTGTCTGGGAAGATCAAACTGAAATGAACTCAGGTGGGGACCGGCTCGACATAAAGTTCAGTATTTTACCGAAATATGAACTTGAAAAGGACAATCGGATCAAAATGCTTCGACGGCATAAAAAGTTAGGTTAGTAAACAGTCGTTGTAATTCTGATGCGTATAACTCTCGTCAATTTCCGCCACAAGGGTGCTCTTTCTACTCTTTCATCAATTATCCATCGTACCATGGTCCTCATCTAAAATATTAGCGCATACAATTATAAAAAATCTGTTCCACTCTCTTCACGCGACTATATTCTCGCTTCCTCTCCACAATTCAGTAGCATTCGTTAATTCAAGTAGCATTACGATAGTTGACAAGCGAACGTAATTATTTTACAAAGATGTGCGCGCATTAAAAAACGATTAATAATAACCTAGCATAAGTATCGAAGACCATGTGCTATAGTTCACAGCGTAACCGCGTACATCCAGCGCTCTTCCCGTTAATTTTATATGCACAGTATCATATCCTCATTGAGAGAAGGGTAACAACATAGACAAAATACACTGGTTGACGTCAATTTATCCGAATATTTCTACGAAAAATGACACTTATTGAATGGCGTCTCCGTTAATTACGGCGTATATCTTACTGCACCATACAACTGCATCACTCCTGTGGGGAGGAAAAACTATAAGTCGACGTGTGTTAAAGATTACGAGCACGTGCTCCCCGTTATCGGGAATTACGTAATACGCAGAAAAACTGCGAACGAATCGACACCGGTCGCGCGCTGTCTAATTTAATTTTGGCCTGGAATCGGGCTCGCGCGCGCTTTAATAGAAAAATTAAACGAGTATTCTTCGCGCAGTTTCCGGGAGGCAGCAGGCGAGGGATCGTCGCTACGTTCCCAACGGGTTCGCGAATGACCTTCTTGATCAAACGATTCGAATTAGGATCGAGTTTCGATAGGGCGAAGCCATTCTATGCTAATCGAACAATTCGCGTCTTTGATCTTTACAACCATCGAACAGGTATACGAGACTCCAGTTACGAGAGAGGGCGTGCCACAGTACGAATTATTTCCGGGCCACGTACACGTCGTGAATAAAATTACCCCCTACGTTTTATTATTTCGAGAGCAATTTCCGAGGCGGAATCCAGCCGAGGTATTAGAGAAAAAATTATATCGCGCGGGCACGGAATATAATATGAAGAAAAACGCCAAAGTTGCGGCTTTAAACTTGCCTTAAAGTTGCTTCGGTATATATTTAAGAACAATAGAGACGCATCTTCGCAGGAAGTGACGCGGCGGTCGTTGCGGCTTTCGAAGCTTATAATTTCCTCGTTCGGCTTATCCCTAAATTAATGTTCCCGATTAAATGCAATTTTGGTGCAGGACGCGTTAAACGACGATGGGGTGTTCTTGGAGGTTGTGGTGGCGGGACGCTCGACTCGGCCAAGTGCAAGGATACACGAGACACTAATTTACGGATTATACGGTAGGCTCTATCGCGTTATGCAGTATTGTTTTAGAAGTTGGATGGGACGACGCGCGCGAATTTGGGTTTATATATACGGTATCGAAGGCAAACCACTAATTCGTTACGGATGCAGAATTCAACTTTGTCGTAAGTCTAAAGCTCGCGTAATAGAGGCTACATCGTAGGGCCAGAATACCTGTGCCGAATAATAGGTTTATTTTACTGTTACAAGTTTGCGGTTACGGGAATCGAACGTGCCAACCTGGTGAGAATTATTGCGCTGCAGAATAAATCGCGAGCGCCGGCGATTGGAGGTTCTCATGAATAACTCGGAACGGTCACTGAAATAGGCGTGGATATCATGAAGTTGATGCAAAATTGAACATCGAAGCAATGAAGAATCAGAAAAGACAATTCAAGCTTCTTTATCGTCAAACTCAAGAGTCTGTATTGGTATAAGACTACCTGTTTTGCTGACCAAAATTCAGGCTTCGAAACCTGGTCCCTTCAATAATGCTCAACTCCGTATTGTTCTGGTTAATCAGATCACAGCTTCTTACTATCAGAATGACGTCATCAACTCATTCGTATTGCAGCTAAAAATTTCAGCTACGGCTTTCGAGTTTCCGGCTTATTCAATAAAGCCCAAGCCACGTAGTTACAAAGACTATTCATCCCTTTTGGCTTAAACTTACAGCCTTGAGAAATATGTCTTTCAGCTTTCGGCTCTCGGCTTTCAGAAAAATTAAGCTGGCTCTTGGCTCAATTCGGCTGGCTCAATTTAAGTGATTGAATTCGTATGCCATTCAGCTGATTTTTGGCTGATTAATGTCGTACAGGATTGAGGGTACAGAAGAAGTGATCAGGAGAATCGGAGCTTTCCCACACTTCTGAAAAATACCTATTCTCCAGATTGTGTTTATAATGACTTGATGACTTCGCAGACTTCAATGCTGAATCGCTGTATTTCTGTCTGTAAATCTGGTGGAAATGAGAAATACTGCTGAAAATCTGTGATTCTTATTATAGATACAGTATTTTCCTATTTTGCAGCGATGGGAACTATCAATAGACTATCGATCGGGAAAAACGATAGTTTTGTGAAAAACCATCGATGATGGTATCGCCGATAGTTTGAGAAACTATCGATGGTTCAAAAATTTTTCTTTTTCTTATCAAAATCACAAAATTGGTGGCAATTTACTGATAATACATTTCAAAGAAAGAGAAAGGAACTGGAATGTCAAATAGTTGACCATTCACCGTTCATTTTTGGTCACATATGTGCTTTTTGGGTGTGGTGCCACGTTTTTGAGGTATTTCTTAGTCGCGTCCATCATCTGGTAACACTGGAAAGCATTCCTTGACAGTATTTTTTCCAAAAAATAACGATCAGGAGAAAAGTCTATCCCACAAGTAGCACAGGTACTTTTCTCCTGATCGACGTTTCAGGAAAAACTATCGGGACTATCGATAGCCCTGATAGTACCTTGAAAAAACTATCGGAACTATCGATAGCATGAGTCTATCGACTATCGCCCATCACTACTATTTTGCAAAATGTCGAAAAAGGTAAAACGAGCTCAAAACTTGACTGTCTTATAATTTAGCTATTGGCTCAGGTAAATTTAAATAAAGCTGGCTTTCAGCTTCGCTCTTATCAGTAAAAATTCAGCTGAATTTGGCTTTCAGCTTACGGCTTCTACCTTTTAGGTTTCAACAGGTTGCAATACTCCGTGTGGGAAATAGGAAGGGGGGAAATCGCTAGAGTTGCTTGCTGCAGTGGAAGGCGTGCTGAAAACTCCGACTGACGAGAATATTCGAGATAGGTACAGAAAGCATAACTTTATTCTTGGAAGTATAAATAAATACATGAGCTACGTTTAATCGTTCGAATCCGTGTCGCTCCGAGGCCTTCAGTAGGAACCTAACGGACAGAGAATAAAACATCTATCCGTCAGTCTCGCGAACGAGAGTAAGTTAATTCAAATAACTACGAAGATCTAAACGAGGTCGAGGATCGTGCAAGTCCTAGCGGGTCGAACCAGAATAATAAGAAGATCATTTGATTATAACTAAGTACTTACGTCTAGCGGAATCATCACAAACTGCTGAGGCGTCTCAGAAAGGGAATTGTTCGTCGAAAACATAGTCGTGCTCAACAACGGTACGTAAAAAATATTGACAGATTGGCGGGAGAAATCGAGACGTGCCAAATCTCGTTTCTATGGATTTCCTTTTATTAGGTTTGCTAGCCGAATATTATTCTTCAACTCCTGAGAGGAGTTGAAGTCGGAAATTGCAGATTTCGCAGATCTTCGACAATTTTCGACACTCCGTCAGTAATGTCATCAACAACGACCATGGTGATGTCATCAACAGTGCTGCCAGATGATATTATAAAAAATCGCATCTCCCGGTTTTTCTAAGACCTAGAAAGAATTTCTACGCACTTTTACCGATTTATCAATGACGATCAGGAGAAAGGTATCTCTCACACATCGAATTGAAGTACTTTTCTCTTGATCGTCTCAATGTTGCGAGACCAGTATCTGACTACATATTTGCCCATAACGATCAGGAGAAAAGTATCTCTCATATGATTGACTAAGGTACTTTCCCCTAGAGCACAATTCTGTTTTAAGGAGCAAAAATCCATAGATCTGGCAGCATTGTATGAGAGATACTTTTCTCTTGGTCATTGGAGGCTGATATCGCAGTCTCCTGTAACATTGAGTCGATCAAGGGAAAAGCACCTCAGACACGTGAGTGAAAGATACGTTTCTCCTGATCGTTATTGTACTTAATATCACTGACAGTCCACAGAAATCCGTTTTTAGGTCTCAGAAAGAATGGCGAGTATGAATTTTTGAAAATATCATTTCGCAATCGTGAAACTGATTGCTATACGGACTTTGACAGATCAAACGATAACGATCAAGAGAAAGGCATCTCTCATAACAGTAACTTAGGTACTTTTCTCTTGACCAACTCAATATTACGGGATGCAGAATCATCCTATAACGACCAGAAGAAAAGTATCTCTCATATGGGTGTCTAAAAACCGTATCTTTATCAAGGACCAAAAATCCGTTGATCTGGCACTACTGGTCATCCTAACCTTTGGACATATCCTCTTTGAGAGACCCTCACTCTCAACCTCAGAGCCGTTCTCAACCCGTGACCTCATGGTGAAGCTACTTTACAGCTTCATTCTTCTTCCACTATATTCAACTTCTCCAAATTTTTTATCCACCCAAAATCGACTGATTTCACGTCGATTTGTATTCCTTAGGGAATGTACGCTGATCGACTTTACTTCGATTTCGAATTGACGTCAATCTGAGTCAACTTCTCCAAAGTTAGATCGAATTAAAATCGACTGCTCTGCTACTAAGAGTCAATTTTTAGTTTTCTCTACGTGACTAAGAGAACCTTGCCCAAGAACTTGATGGAAATAGCCAGTCTATCTGGAGTTCAAGCCCTAGCTTCCTCATCTACCTCAAATGGTTGTTTCAAAGAAGATGGGAGCTTTTAGCAACTGTAGGAAGACTTGAAAGGACTTTCTAATCAAGACCCCTACCCTCTTGCCAGAAACAAGTAAAGTGAGCTTCGAGTATTTTAGGAATAGCTCAACCGCAAATCAACTCATGATATCAAAATTGAGTCGAATCTAGGACAATTGGCGTCGATTTTGGGTCACTTATCCGACATTCGTCAGCATGACGTGCAATTGACGTCGAAATTTAGTAGAGTCAAGATCGAAAACGAGTCGACACTGGTGTCAGATTTCAATGCAGACTGAAAATCGACGTCGAAATCGCGTCGATTCGACCATCGCTGCACTGGTCAAGCATAATTCAGCAATTCTCATATGGGCAAGGCGGAGGAAGAGATTTTCAACACTTTCAATCCTACGCGTATATAGTCCCCAGAATCTTATCCTAGATCTAAAGCTAGGTGCAAATAAGGATATGAACGTAATGTTGCAATTTGTAAACAACGATAGAGAGAAGGCAAGCGACTAAGATCGGAAAGTATCAAATATTCTATCAAGTTGAAATTCTATTTCGAGAATAGATACCATTACAGATCGAAGAAAATCCGTACACGCTTCCTTCGAGATACGTACAACACATACGAACGTCTATACACATAAAGTCTGATTAATTGTTGGATTTGTCAGACTCGACATTCATTGTGCGGGAAGAGTAATGAAAAGCGTATACATAATACGGGATTTTGATTGCTATATTAGAATTTGTTGAAAGATTGATGTAACCCGCCACACCATCGTAGTTGGGCGGCGGTAGCAGTAGCAATGGTCCTAAATAATGATATATCTCGAGACCGCCGGAGTGTGTATTAAATTTTCCCGAAAAATCTAACCCGGGACTGTTCGATCGAAGAGGGATAAAATTCACCCTTCTATATATTCTTGCATTTTCTCTGTTTTGAAAAAAAAAAAGAAACACCCTTCTTTCTCTAGCGCTTTGAATATATCCGATCATTTCTCTAACGAGCTGAATCATATCGTGTACAGCTGTAAAGTGAGAATAAGAAAATAAACTCGTACGAATAGCATAATGATTACTATACAATTGTACGAGTAGTATTTCATCGCCGCATCAATCTCGAAAATCTTTTGCGCAGACGAAGGGGCGTTCCTCTATCCTCTGTAGGCAGTAATGGAATTGATCAACCGTTAGAAGATTGTGACGATAAAACGAACGAGCCCGTGACCAATTTTAATCAAGAAACGCGAATAAAATTTCTTCGAAAGATCGCGCGTCCATAAAAAGCGAGGATATTCTGTCGAGGTCAAGGATTTGAAAACGGTATACGATGAAATTGCTTACAAAATACTAAAAATTTGTCGAATTACGAAATCAAATAAAATAAGAGAAGCGGGTACCTACGTTTCCACCTTATAATAAAGCGAACTTATTTTAGTTACTGTCTGTAAAACGAAGAAGGCAGCCTTCGTCGTCGCTTCGACGTAAAAACTTTTCCAATTATCAAAAAAATAAATAGAAACTCGGGGAAGAAGACGCGACGACAACGCGAGCTTTTTCAAAAAAAAAAAAAAAAGGAAAACGCAATGTCGAGCAGGTCGATGATGTCGACAGAGTGCAAAGAAGTCCGAGGAAGAAAATTAAAATCGAGCAAACGAATTTATAGTCGGTATTAGAATTTTTCGTTGATAAAAAGAAAATAATGTTAAATTATCACTCGGACGTTCCACGTTTAGGAAAGTTGTATGAAAGTTGAGCGTAGAGTCCTTCGAAGGGAAAACTTTCTGTTGGGAAAAGTTTATTCGTTTTCGCCAGCATATTCGAGACGTCGCCGTCTTCGCTTTTTCCTCGGATGAAAGAGAAAACTTCTTACCTACTGTATGCTTGTACGATCACTGGGTAGGTTCTCGCGGAAAAAAAAAAGGTACCTTCTTTCTCACGTTTTTCAATACCGTGTATTGAAGGCTGATATTTTGTATACGTGTTCGATGACGGTGATATTTCGAAGATGTAATCGAAATTGTCTACCGCGTAATCGTCGAACGAAATTGAAAATACTGCGATTCGAACGAACACATGCGTATTTTCACTATAAATCACATTTTTCTTAAGCTGATTTTTATTGAATCTAGTGTGTAGGGGACGGATGCGAGTACCCCTCTACAGTGAGATCGTAATCATCGTACTGTGAATTCACCCCTAGCGTATACGAGATAAGCTCTTTCGTTGAACAACTGAAATTACGAATGCAACCCAAGACATCTATCTACAAAGTTCCTCCACTTTCGTCTCACTCTTTATCAGAACAGCTTGAAGACATCATCGAATTTCGGTCGAAAATCGACCGCTAACCGACTCTCAATGACTGGAAGTCGACTCCTCTTCTTTGTCGATGTCAAAATTGAGGTCGACTACTTCAATTTCGGGTCGATTGCCCGTCATTCTCCAGCATAAGACTTGCAGATTTAAAATTTCAGAAGTCGATGTTCAGTATTGCGGCTTCCATCAAATGAAGCACAAAATCACACAACGTATTTCACTACCTCACAACCTCTAACCAAGGAGTAAAACGACTAAACAATCATCTACTGACGGAAACATTCTTGATCTTTTCAATTTTTAATCGACTGGTCGAGATGATGAGTTCCGAGGCCAAATACTAAAAAGAGAGACATCCCGCTTGTTCTAGATTAATCAATATGAACTTTTCAAAAAATAAGAAGCAGAAAACAACTCGAGAATCGTGTCAAATCAATTGCTCTCTCCATCTCTCAATCAAATATCGACCAGATGTTGGCCACAGCTGATGCCGGGCAGTACAGAAGCGATATACGCCACCTGAAATCGAAGTTAATTTAATACCGAAAGGAATCCAGAAGGACATATTCGCACAATAATTTTTCCTAAGTGGTTCTACGCGAAGCTTTCACACCATTTTCGTCCCCACCGGAATTCTACACTAAAATGTAAAGTGACACTCCGCCACTTCTCGCTGTATAAACATCACGGCATTCTCTCGCTCCAACCCGACACACCTTAGCGTCTTTTTATCTCGCTTCTCGCCCGTTAGCACTCATGGTATACCATTTGCCATAATAATATACTGCCTGTGTACGTATTCTAGAGAAGCACTATTCTTCTTCCTATGTGTATGCTCTGTACACACGTATACCCATTTTCAATTCGCTAGACTCTTCACCCTACCTAAGATACCACCGTTAGATCGACAATGATGGTAATTTTTTGCAACAAAAAATCGAATATTCTTCTTCTTTTCTCGTTTTCAAAGAGAGCGTAATAACGTCGACAAAAGGAAACGCACCCAGGGAACCGAGGCGCATTTTTTATTATTGCGCGCGGAACTGCGAACGTGAATTACAATCGCACTTCCACTACTTAGTCTTGTGTGTGTACGCATTCTTGCGGCATTGTACCGCTATATAAGTCAGTAGATCAAGTACTTAAAGAGGTTCGCAAATTCGAGGGATCGTTATCAAAGGGGTGTCGGTTGAAGCTGCGCACAGTTAGCGAAAATTTAGCCTACTTTGTGATGCGGAGCTATTGTTGCTCCCGCCGAAGGAGTGAAGGTCGTACACAGAGTCCATAAATTATTTACACAATCGACAAGCTTCGATCGAAATTTGTTTCCAAAACTCTCCTTAATAAATCCTTCATTAGGAAGCACGCACGGGTGAACGGAAAATGACATTTTGTCGATTCTGTCGCCGCGTGAGTTGTAAAAAAAAACATTGCCGAGATATTTTTTCTCCCGATTTGAATGTCAATTGTATAGTACTTTGTATTCCATTTTTACGATATCAACATCGCGGTCGTATAACGTATTACGTGCCGAAGAGGGTTGGAGCGGGGTGCGTACGAGAAATTTGTCTCGCCGGCACGCTGAAAGGAGCCGGAAAATGGGCTGCATTAATCATTTTTAGCATTCGGGACGATGATAGTATGTGACACTTAAATACGCGAGTTTCGAGACGAATCGATTGCTCCGATTCATAAATTATTTGTTTTCCTTCGCCGCTAAAACGCTTTCGACGTTGAAACGTCGGTAAATTGCGGTGCGCGTGTGTACGTACGGAATTTGATTAATATCTTTGCGCTCGTTGCTCCGCCAAAAATGAGAACAGTGCAGAAGAACGACCTTTTTTAATCAGTCCTTGAATGGGAATCCGAAAAAATGAACCTCGAAAGACGATAGCTGCGTGTATAGGAAGCAAATAATCTACATTGTAGGAGGTGTATTAAGACCATCCGTTCGCCCCAAACGACTTCGGCCAGGAAGAGAGACGTCGCGAAAAGTTGTACACATGAAAAGCGGAGCGTGCACGGGTTATCTGAGGGCAAACAGAAACAGAACTCTCGCTGAATGGTCTCGCGTCCCATTGAAAATGTTACACAGTATAATTAGGATTCTTCCGCGACCGTGCCACTCACCCTCCTTTTATTTCTAATCAAGCTAGTTCTCTTCTTTTTATTTATTGTACCATGATTTTTTCTCTCTTTTTTTTCCTTCTCTTTTTATTACGAGAGCTCGCCTAATGATGATAATGGTGATGTTAGCAGCAGCGTCGTTGCGTGGACCGAGTCATCAACTGAGCAAATAGAAATGTTGATAATTTTGCTCGACGAGTTCGCTATACCGTACTATTTTGTCTCCGTTTCTTTCGTTCGTGAGTCACACTTTTTCGGGGAGTGGTTTTTTGTTCTACGCTGGATAAACAGTGTCAATATAGTGGTCAAGCTTTACCGTCGAAGGAACGTCATCCTCATTCATGCTCTCCCTTTGCGAATACGTCGGTATGGTCTGCAGATGACAAGACGCGCAACTGTTACAAAACAAGTGCTATCAGAGGAAGGAAGATCAGTGGCTTCTAACGGCGTCTTCTTCTCCCCCACCTTCTGGAGCTTTCTTTTACCGTCAAAATCTGGTAAACTCATTCTTCTACTAATTTGTTTGATTGAGCTCAAATCAATGTACAGGCGCTTGGTAACTTTGCTACCCACAGATAGAACGCACATCGAAGAAACGACAGGGTAAAAAGTTCGTAAAATTGGGAAAATATAAAAATGGAACAGGCTAAGAGATCGAAAATCAGAAAAACTTGTGAAATAGTCTATTGAAGGAGAAAGCCATTTTCAAATTTCAGCGCTCCGGTTCATAATCGTTGTCCAAGCTCCTCTTCTAAACCTCTCTCCGAAAGTAATGCCAGATCTGCGGATTTTTTTCCTCCGAAATTTTCCTTTGGATTTTGCGTAAAATGGGTATTTCTTATGCTCAAGGGAAAAGTAACTTAGTCACTCATACGAGAGATACTTTTCTCCTGGTCATTATAGGCTGATGGCGTGGTCCCTTGTAATAATATTGAATCGATCCAGGGAAAAGTACCTGAGTTCCTATTGTGAAAGATACTTTTCTCCTGATCGTCATTGATAGATTTCCGGTTTTAGGTATAGAAAAAATGGAAGATATTATCTGGCAGCACTGCGCTCAGATCAACCCTTTTTTGACATGTTTCATGTCTTTACTCTGACCTGACCCTAATTTGAAATTTTCCAAGTGCCCCCCTCCCCCCTTCACTCTTGTCTCTCCGTGGGTGATTCGAAAATTTGCGAGTTCACCCCGCAAGTTCACCTTGCCCAGTTTATATACTACAGTTTATACTAGCTTTATGATCGCTATATTCTAGCTTTGGGCCTTCATTACACTAGACCTAATATACAGTGAACTATTCATTGAAGCCAAATATAGAATCGAAATTTCGATACAATCAAGATCAATATATCGATATTATCGAGATTGATATATCGTTATTATCGATATTGATACATCGATATTATTGAAATTGATGAATTGATATCATCGAGATTGATATATCGATATTCTAGAAATTGAAATATCGATATTATCGAGATTGATATATCGATATGATCGATATTGATATATCGATATTATCGAGATTGCTATATCGATATGATCGATATTGATATATTGATATTATCGAGATTGATATATCGATATGATCGATATTGATATATTGATATGATCGATATGATCGATATTGATATATCGATATGATCGATATTGATATATCGATATGATCGATATTGATATATCGATATGATCGATATTGATATATCGATATGATCGAGATTGATATATTGATATGATCGAGATTGATAAATCGATATGATCGAGATTGATATATCGATATGATCGAGATTGATAAATCGATATGATCGAGATTGATATATCGATATGATCGAGATTGATATATCGATATGATCGAGATTGATATATCGATATGATCGAGATTGATATATCGATATGATCGAGATTGATATATCGATATGATCGAAATCGATATATCGATATGATCGAGATCGATAAATCGATATTATGGAGATTGATATAAGTGATCTTTACATTGAATTTCCTTGCAAACGCCCGAGGACATACTTAATTTCTGTTCGTACTCTGAGTCTATGAGTTGCGTGAAATTTGACCACCGCGAATGAGCAGGTATTAGGCCCAAACTAGGCCTGTTAATTATATAGTTCTATACTGGGCTTCACATGAAACATGATCTTTTTCCATTTGGCTCTGCCAGAAGATTTTTCTCCTCAGGACGGGGACCCACTTCAAAAAGTTCTGGAACTGGCCCGATGAAGCATAGGCCATCACCAGAGTGATGAAATTACATGTTGATGACGTTACAAAAGTGTGGTTAGGTCTGAAGTCACTAAGATAGATCGCCATGATATGGGTTGATGAGGTCACTAGTGGGGATTAAGAAAGTTGAGGGTAGTTCACGTCTCAGAAGTGTACATGTCTCCATGTTAAAAGTGATGAAATCACGGATTGATGATGTGACTGAGGTTTTAGCACGATAATGGCATCATGCGTTCATGACGTCACTAAGGTTGGGAATAGTGACCTAACAGATTGATGACGTCACAAAAAAGTATAATGTATGAAAGGAGTAAAATTTCACGCCTTATCAACGTAAAATATAATTGAGATGACATAACATGAAATGTTGGAAAAGAGCAAGCAAGACATTTTACCAACAAGCTCCATTCACTCAAGTTTGAGTTTCATCTCAAGAAATATTTCCGCTCCGTTTGATCGTCGTCCTTTGAACACTTTTGAAGTATTCAATTCTTCCAAAATTGAATTAGCTTGAGGAGAGATTTATGACTTTTAAACAAAAAAAAACAAGAGTCGTAGGTACAACGGCATAAAAATGGCCTCGGCTGGGTGAAACAGCGAAGACAAAAACGAGACAAACCTTGGATTTACTTGGTGGACTGCCGAGGTCATAAATTCGAATCCGTCCTGTCTTTCATACGCTTCCCCAAAGTACAATGAATATTTCTTTACAAATTGTACTTCATCAACCGAAAAAAGAATTCAAAAAATCAAGAATTATGACATTGTTCTTGTAATTACAATACATACAAGGCTTTGGTAATAAATTCTCTTCAGTCAAGTTCCGAATCGCATGTATTCTCCTCATTTCCCCGCTGTAAGAAATCTTCATTCTGCCTTATGAAGCATGACGTCGCGCCCCAAAATTCCCCTCGAGACGTTCAATTACAATTTGGATTAGTACGGGGACCGACTAAACTAATTCATAAAACACTGTCTTTAAATCATCCGAATTTTTGACATTTCTCGATTTTTGCAAAAGAAGAAAAAATTTTGTCAAGAAGAAGAAAGCCGGTATTTTTTCGTTCACTGACGGTGAAAAGAAACGAGGGAATATAACGAAGACGACGAAGAGAGCAAAATTAGAATAGGACTTTTTAATTCGTTGAGGCGAAATAAATTTCGTTAGATAGGCGCCAGAACGAGTAGCTTTCAAATTTACGCTGTATTCACAAAAAGTAAATATTGTCCAAAAGAGGGAGAAACCAAGAAAAAAAGAAGACAAAGTTTAAAAGCTTTCTATTCTGTATAGATTTTTTTGGCGAAATGATAAACATCAAAGTGACTTTTACCACAAAGTGCGTATACTATTCGGGAGTTTTTTTAATTAACTTCATATTTTGTTTTTTCCACTCGCAGAAAGCAAATTAGATTACGAGGATAGCACTGAAAGTAAGAAAAATTGTATTGTATATCTCGATTGGATAGTTTAGATGCAAATTTTCGAGTTCTAATGAAAAAGGGGGAGGTAAGATTGTAAGCTATCGGAAATAATAACGATACCTCTTCTATACTTTAAGACGATTAAAAATTACGCTACATTATATATATACAAGGCGAATATAACCCTTTATTGTCGTCCGCTGATAGCTGAAGCTCTAATTAGATTGCTCTGCAGGGTCTCGTCGATTAGATGTTCCAAGTTAGCTGTTTATGAAAAGTTTCTCATTTAAAAATACTGTACCCAGAGAAACGCGCATTATTCCCTCGACGACCATTATTTTCCATTCGATTTGGTTATCCATTCTCTGGCCCACCCCCCTCCCTCCATAATCTTCGTTACGCTACTCTTGTTTTATCTGCCGAGCGAGCATCGAGGAAGAAAAAAAATATTCCGACGATAAAAAAGGATTGCTTTTTTTTTCCTACTCAATTGAAAGAAAAAGAAAACGTTCTCGCACTGTAGTGTAGTTATTTTGTTAATACTCCGACTTCAAGGTAATAATAACGCGTTAATATAAATATAAGAAAAAAAAAAAAAAGTCGTCTTCGGCATTTTTTCTCCCTGACGGCTATGAAAATGAAAGTAGGGAGCAAAACTGCGAACTTTTTTCTTTCCAAATACCGGTAGATGATCCGAAAAGCGGGTTAAGCGTTAACGCTTCTTAAACTCTTTTGTCATGCAGATATTCGATAGTGAAAATTAGAATATCGTCTACTCACCCGCGCGTACCTTTTACACTTGGATTTCGCGTCTTTTTCTTCGCAACCACTCGCTGATGGTGTCAGAGCCGCGCCGCAACTTTTCCCAAACTCGCGCGCGGTGAATGAAGAAAACACCCTTTGAAAAGAGCGCACTATGCCCCAGGGAGCGATGCATTTATATACGTGAAAAGCGAAAAGCTTGAAGAAGAAGACAACGTCGACGACGACGACGACGACGTTTTTGCGGGAATTATAACGAAAAATATAGGCAGACGAGTAACGGCGAAGAACAATGAATTGACTGTAAATGCGTATTATCAGGGATGGATTTTTAACACCCTTTTTCGACTTCCACGTATGACGTTCGATTCTGCGAGCGCTTAGTGATAAATAAACCGCTTGAAAGGTGTACGTTAAAATGTTTATTAAGACCTATGACGCGTGACATCGCGTATTTCATTAGAGAGGGTGTGCGTCCCAGGTGAAGTGACAGGAGAAAGTGAACTCGAACCTTTCACGAGGTGACGAAAAAAGTAATAGATTCCGAAGGTGGTGAAAATCAGCGCGCGGGAAACGTTTCACGAAGTCGTGTTCTCTATTGGGATCTCGAGTCCGTGTGATTCTTGCGCCGTCCGTATAACCATCACTCTCGCCTCTCCTTAACTTCAACTTCGGAGTAACATCAAGCTATCATAAGAACTTGATATCGAAAAGTCCTTCTACATTACATGGGTGACTCTCTTCTCTGTTTGGTTATTTATAACAACCCACCCACGGTATAGAGAATAGGTAGGAAAAGCATAAAGGGAGCTTGAGCCGAGTGTACAAGCTCAGGTGAGATTGGAAAAAAGGGATACAAAGTATCAAGGAAAAAAGAACATGGCACAAATAGAGCAATGAATTCATAAAAGCATCGTTCTCGTCTGTTCTCAACTTCAACTTCGGACTAACATCAGCCAATGTCAAGAGAAGTTGAACTGCTTTGACCCTGAACGAGCGTTTTCCCAGCCCAGCTCAGGACCTGAACTTTCCTTGGCTCATGATTTCATTCTTCAAAAGTATTATGTGCTCTAAATGTGACCCCAAAAGTTAGAGTAAGGAGTAAAAAATAGAGAAGGCATCCTTCTTTTTTCTTCCCGACAAGTTCAACTTGTGAGATGATTTCTCAAATTTCACATTTTGTTAGCTCCTTAATACACCAACACTTCTTCCCCTCCTGAGCTTATTTTGGTGCTCGAGAAAATCATTTTGATTATTCCAAAATACGGTCCATACTCTTCCAAGACCCTTTTCTCATCTATACAGGTGAACATTCAGAACCCCTCCAAGCCCCTCCTACCTTCCTATAAACCAATAAATAGTCAGAATTTTTTCAAGGCTCTGTCTTGATATTTGTAATGGGATGGTAATAATTTTTCAATTCGCTCCATTTTCCTTCTATTTATGAGACACCCAAAATTGAAAATCCCCCCCCCCCCTCCTGTATAGATGGATTTTCAAAATTTTTGGAACGCGATTGCTCGAAAGAACCCGCCCGAATTTCCCCTCTTTGAGCAATTTTGCAGTCAACCGACGGATATTTACAAGTCCTCCTCCTATTTGAACGTAATTGCCCGAAAATCTTCCCAAATTTGCCATTGTCGGGTAATTTTGCAGTCAATCGGAGATTATTCACAAGTCAATCCCTCCCCCTTCTAAGATTTGATTGCTCGAAAATCCTGCCAAATTGTGCCCTCGGTGGGTAATTTTCCATCTGACCTGCAGATATGTATTGACGAGTAAATTACGCCTCCTTCTCCTTTTACAGTAAGATTGCACGACAATCTTTCCAAATTCGCCTTCTTGGGACAATTTTACAATCAACCGGCAAATATTGATAAGTGAATTTCTCCTCTTCATCCTAGTTGAACGTGATTGACCAAAAATCTTCTCAAGTTTTCCGTCGTTGAGCAATTTTGCTGTCAACCGGATAATATTTGGGAGTAAACGGTTAAATTTTACCTTGATCGACTCGATATTACGTAACACTGCAGTATCAGCCCATAACGAGCAGGAGAAAGGTATCTCTCCTTGCATTATCTAAGGTACCTTTCCCTTGATCGCAAGAAATCCGCATTGTATGTAAAATCTACAGAAAAAGAAAAACGCGTATCTTTTTTAGATCTGGCATCCTAGCAGTTCACCATTGTTGCCAGATAATAATTTCAAAAATCCGTATCCGCCATTTTGTGTAAGACGCAAAAACAGAAGGGAAAAGTATCTCAGTTACCTCTACAAGAGATACCTTTCTCCTGATCGGTATTGATAAATTGAAGTCCGTTGAAATCTGTTTTTAGGTCTTACAAAAAATGACGGTCACGGATTTCTGAAAATATTTGGCAGCAGTGCTACCTTTTCCCCGGAACAGGTACTTGATGCTAATAGCCCTTATTCTGGAACAAGTCACATTTTTCTACGGATCTTGCGTTAAATACATATTTCCTCGAAGGAAAAGTACTCCATAGACACTCATACGAGGGATACTTTTCTCCTGGTCGTTAAAGGGTGATACCGCAATTACCGCTGTCTCCCATTACATTAAGCCGATCAAGGAACAAGTACCTCAGTTACTTCAATGAGAGATTCTTATCTCCTGATCGTTCTTGGTGAATCAATCGAAGTTTTTAGAAATCTGTTTTTAGGTGCTAGAAAAAAATGGCGAATAATGATGTTTGAAAATGTTATTTGGCAATACTGGCCCGTGACGTCACGACCTGGTGACGTCATTGGTCATTTCTTGAGAGTCCCTTGCCATAATAAATGACAGAAGGAGGACTCGGAAACATTTCGACCTTTCACCCTGTGACTTAAAATTCATAGATCAGTGGAGTTTCTTCAAATCCCTCTCCTATTATGGACTAGGGCAAGGGACTTGGAAAATTTAAACTTTCAAGCCATAATATGTGATTGGAGTCGAACTTCAGAAAATTTTGCCTTCAAGCTATAAACAGCATGATAGAATAGACTCGGAAAAATTTTGACTTTGCTAGAAATCAATTCGACCCATTCCCTGCGTTCCTCGTTCAACTTCGTAAAGGAAGTGGTCGTTTTTTCAACAATGATCACGGATCCATACCGCATACCGAAAATTAATACAATCATGTCCACCTCATAGTCGAGTTACAAATGGGCTCATGGTGCAAATTTATGACCGAAGTACCATGAATCTCCTTGAAAAGTCGATTAGACATTTTTCTGTTCGATCCTGTTTCATCAGAGATCAGCCAACGAGCGGGTCCACAACCACAAGCAATTCATGATTTCTTCATGAATACGAGCTCTCTGATGAGGATCTCGAGCTCAGGGGGAAAAGTGTCCTCAACTTCTCTCTCCTCGACCTTGAAGAATGATCTATCGACTTCAATGAACATCTTCATTAAAGAAAACTTTCTCGACAAATAAACTCTTCCTCCTCATTCTAGTTACACAACTCCAAAATTTTTCATACATCTATACCTCATCGAAAAACGCTCTACACAGTGACTTGTAATCATCTTGTGGGAAGAATTCAAAACATAACTAGACTTCTCACACGAATAATTAGGTTCAGCTTGACTTACTCAACCCGACGCAGACACCCTGGAATAACGTTGACTCATTCGAGACAGATGCCCCGCAGACAGGCCACTCGACACACTGCATACTAAAGACGACGATGATACGTACAAAAAAAAAGAAGCATTAAATAGCTCTCATTGAAGAGACATTACTTCTCCCTCTTCATTAATCATACACATAACGTCACAATATTTATCAACATCACATAATATCGGCTCCAACCAGCTCCAACCTAGCCCGAAGCAATATTAAAGACAGTATCTGTAACCTCGTATCTCTCTTTCAATTCGCGCGATGATCTAATTAGACGTACTTTTCTACTTCCCAGATCTTTAAAAGGCTTGTACTATTCAAAAGTACGTCTCATTACTCGAAACTTATTCCTCATTACACGTATTATGTCTGCTTCACAAAATACTCGTACGTACCTGTTCAAATCAAACGGAGCCTTTCGTCTGTCACACCTGACGAGACAGCGACCATATAGTAATTAAAGTAACAGCGAAAAAATTCTTCTACCTACGCGAATAGGTTGACGATGGCGTCTCTCTTTAATTAATAATGAGGGGGAGAAAAGGCCTGTCAAAATTAACGAGCGCCGTTGTCCGGCCGAGCTAACTATAGGATTAAACCGCAGTTTGAGGAACTTTTTATTAAACGTTATACCGTATCATGAACATTGCCCATTACTCCGATAATTATTGTATAGTATTTGGACACGGTGTGCCGAGAGAATGGTACGTGTCGTTCTCCAACTATATACAAGACTATTTAGCCTGTACCAGTATTCTCGTTAGCTTCGGGCTTAGTGCCGCGTTACCATGGAGATTGAAGAGCCGCTGCCGCCTCTGCCTCGTGCCTATGATTAAAGCCCCTAAATTGCACATCTGAGTAAATTTGTTTGATGATTCTAAAGTCAACATAAAGTGAGAACATTGTGTCCAGTCCACCGAGCTCTTTCCCTCACTCGACCCGGCGCGGCTTGCGTTACGGTTGTCGTTTTAACTGCATCATATGACCGTGAGTAAGTTGCTTGGACATCGGACCCTTCGGCGAGGCTTTCTTTCGCCGCTGTACGAGTATAGACCGTACAGTACACGTAACGAGTATGTCGTTCGATGCTTATTTAACACAAAATGCCAGGTCGAGCGTAATTTATGTATTGTATTTCGTCGTTTTAATTGACTTTCTGCGAGGTA
Organism: Aspidiotus destructor; assembly: GCA_035079395.1. Classification (NCBI taxonomy): domain Eukaryota; kingdom Metazoa; phylum Arthropoda; class Insecta; order Hemiptera; family Diaspididae; genus Aspidiotus; species Aspidiotus destructor. The sequence goes on from JAVHKZ010000015.1 coordinate 1,326,775, forward strand.
CTCGGGGGCTACCCGGCGTTCGTCCGGATAAGTTTGTTCGAATGGGCTCGATCGTATACGCAGATAACCGCCAATAGGTGGCGGGGAACATTAATTGTACCGTATACGTATCGGCGAGCCGTCCGCGTGCCATCGGTGTGGTCGAAGAACGAGCATTTCTCGTGCAATGGCCACAAAGTTATAGTCGAATATAGCTGTCATTGTTAATGAGTTCGTTTGATATTTTACCGAAAATGAAACGCGTAAAAAGCTCAGCGTGATTTCGAAGCGAACGCGGTACCGGACAGGTTTTTACCATTGTGTTGTACAGTTAGACCGCGCGAAAATCAGCGGGTAAAAAATATTCTCGCGAGTCATTCTTATTCATAGTCTAATCACGGAATGAAAATCTATTGATAACCTGTATAATATGTTGCTATGTACGCGCCACTGTATACGGTATCGCAATCGCACTTTATGGAACTTCGTTTAAAACTTACCTAGAACAGAAAATACAAAGAAAAATTGTCAGTATGAAATATGCAAAGAGCATTAGTTCTAAAGTTTATGAGGATTAAAGCTCAAGATTAATCACAGAAAAACTGGAAAAGGGCATTGATGAAGCACAGAGATATCGAACGCAATCTAGGACGGAGAATTTTTCGAGTGGCTTCATATACCTTAGTTCAGAAAGATTTGGACGAGGCTGAGAAATTTCGAAGAGAGAGAGGGAGGTTCGTAAAAAAAAAAGGGTATACATAGACTTTTGATTAATTTTCAGAGTTGATTGGACCTTTGCCTTGTTTTCCTAGTCCGTCGGCAAACTCAGCAATACATCTTTCTCTTATTTTGCAAGAGAAAATCTCATTAACGCTTAGTTTCTTCAATTTTACGAGTATTCGATTTTTTATTGATGAGCGCGAGTGGAAAGTTACAGCTAGGTCCCGAGCAGGAAGATGCCGTAGAACATGGCTTTCGATAAGGAAAATGATGGAGACCAATGTAAACGAGCCGCGTTTCATGTTTTAGGTCCTGATTCGAAACCACCTGTAAAACATTGAAAGTAATTTCTAGACGAGTCGCTTATTTTGCTCTGATACTTGGGACGGAAAGCCAGATAACGTCGACAAAAGGTGGGAGATCTAATCTAAGGTATTCATGCGGGCAAATTTTGAGTGAAAGGAGGAAGGTTTTACAGAGGAAAGGAGGGGGTCTAGATCTGAGACCTCAAATTGGAGTGGAAGTCGACTCAAAATCGACCGCTCCTTCTTCGACGTCAGAATTGAGTCAACTTCCGACATTGCAGAATGATCGACGTCGGTATTGAATCGATTATACGTCACTCATCGATGGAAAAACTTGTTTTTTTAAATTCTGAGTGCACAACTTGATAGGGTTTAGAAATCAAGGTCAGAAAAGAGTTGACATTTGGTATCAGACTTCAGAGTTGACAGACGTCAACACTGCGCACATCCGACCATTGCTGCAATGGTGAAAACTTTGATTTCATATACTGTGAGTGCACAACTTGATATGGTTTAGAAATCAAGGACAAAAAAGAGTTGACACTTGGTATCAGACTTCAATGTCGACTGCAAGAATACGTCAACACTGCGCACACCCGACCATTGCTGCAACAGCCGAGGGAAAACTTTGATTTGTAAATTCTGAGTGCACAACTTGATAGGGTTTAGGAATCAAGGTCAGAAAAGAGTTGACATTTGGTATCAGATTTCAGAGTTGACAGATGTCAACACTGCGCACATCCGAACATTGCTGCAATGGTGAAGACTTTGATTTCATATACTGTGAGTGCACAACTTGATATGGTTTAGAAATCAAAGGCAAAAAAGAGTTGACACTTGGTATCATACTTCAATATCGACTGCAAGAATACGTCAACACTGCGCACACGCGATCATTGCTGCAACAGCCGAGGGAAAACTTTGATTTGTAAATTCTGAGTGCACAACTTTATAGGATTTAGGAATCAAGGTCAGAAAAGAGTTGGCCTTGGTATTAGACTTCAATGTCGACTGCAAAAAGACGTCAACCTAGCGCACATCCGACCATTGCTGCTATGGAAAAAATTTGTAAATTCTGAGTGCACAACTTGATAGGGTTTCGAAATTGAGGTTGAAAGAGAGTTGATACTTGCTATTCGACTTCAATATCGACTGCAAACAGACGTCAACCTAGCGCACATTCGACCATTGCTGCAATGGAGAAAACTTGAATTTTGTAAATTCTGAGCGCACAACTTGATAGGGTTTAGAAACCAAGGTCAGAAAAGATTTGACACTTAGTATTAGACTTCAATGTCCACTGCAAAAAGACGTCAACATTGCACATATCTGACCATTGCAGCAATGGAGAAAAATTGAATTTTGTAATTTCTGAGTGCACAACTTGATGAAGTTTAGGAACCAAGGTTATACAAGAGTTGAGCTTGGTAGTAGACTACAATGTCGAATGCAAAAAGACGTCAACACTGCGCATTCTGATGAGGACAGACCGAAAAATGAAATTAAGAATCCGAAATTGGTCAATAAAGGAAGTGGGAATGGTACTAACCACAAATCTAAAACCGGATTGATCTGCTCTAATTAACGTCGACAGTCGAGAAAGAATTGTAAAAATTTTCGAACGGGAGGAAGGTTCCAGAAAAAGTGATCAAAGGGGAAGGATTTCACTATTTGGCCTAATGAGATTCATGATTCTCCTCGAGCCGACCTTCGAAAGAGAATCGTGGTTCACTACACCAAAATAATTAGCGTACTTCATAAATGAATTTATTTTAATTCGACTTTTTCTGCACCAGAGAGAGCTCGCGCGATTATATACCGTAATATCATATTACCCTTTTTAAAAAAGGTTCTTCGCCTCGTATTCAACCAGCATCGCGCGACGAGCTCAATTGCACAGAATTTTTTCTCTCGAAACAAAAATTTCTAATTTGAATTTACAAGTGCTGTACTCTCCACATCGCGTTAATTAATTTGCATCGTTTCATCTAAATAATCGATTCGTTTTAATTTTTGCTTGCGGAAACACTCGAATTTTTTTCAAATCTCACTCGGTGAACTTTTTCGATTTTTTTTTTTTTTTTTTTTTTTTTCAAAAACAGAAGTTTGTCGACGTGAAATCCATTCGACCGATGCGTGGTATCGCGAGTGTGTGTACTCGAATAAACGAATACGCCTTTTGTAAAATTACCATAAACAGATTGAATTCCGTCCGAACATGGCGTTCGGTTTTGCGGTCGGGAACGAAATGCCCCCTGTTTTTGAAATCGCGCATTCCACCTTGTATAATTTTAACAAAGAGACGTAAGAGCACTTCAAAAACGACAAAACCGCTCGCTAAATATTTTCTTTTTCATCAAAAAAAGTATACGTCCGTTCACACATGCAAAAATAGGTACGTAGAGAGGTGCACCGCGCATAGGTTAAGGTCGTTTGACCTCGCGTGAAGATTGATGACCATTCATAACATCTTAGATAGAACGTACCGTGAAATATGCTGACGTTTTCGGACGCTATATCTATACCCGCACGAAATAGTGGAGTGTTTTCTTTTTTTTCGACCACTCCGCGTATCACGATTACCGATTAACCGTCGTTTAACAAAAGGCTACCGTATCCGCGCTCCGCACACAAATAAAAGACGATTCAAACACGTACAAGTATCTGCCAGCTGATACAGAACCTTCACGCTGGATCTTTCATCAACATCTCAAACAGACTCTACTTATACGGTTCGTTCAACGCGAAATCTTGGTATTACACACTTCTATGTTCCTGCACCATTCTGGGTGGTATCTTATTATCTTATATTTTTTTCCCTCCTTTCTCCTTATTAACAATGATTTCTGTCTCATTTCGACGTCTTTTAAACAGGTTCGTTCGCACCGCTAATTTATCAGAGCACGCCCATACTTTATTACAATCGGGCAAATTTCAGTTTTCAAAGCAGGAAGAAAACGTTCGCTCGCAGCGGTAAAGCGCGCCATCCTATTCACTTCCTCTCCCGCAGATGGATTATAAATTTGAGAAATAAAAGGAAGTGACAACGAACGAACCCCTAGAGGCTTTAATGCACCTTGGCAAGGACACGGGCGAAAGGGTACTATATTATCGACGAAATAACACAACAATACCACGTGCAATAGACAACGAATAATTCCCATCCTTTCGTACACGGTATTTTCGTCGGGTGTTTTCTTTTCTCGCGTACGATATTTTTTCGCGGCTCCTCTCGTAATCCACCGCCGAAGCCATTACGCGGTAATGTTTCTCGACGAAACGCATTAGTCTGCTTGATAAGATCGAGAAGTTCGCCGAAATCGATCCGACAGCGGGGACGAGATCCATCTATATAGTGTAACTTAATGGGGTGTTGCGTTTCCCTATTCAAATTCCGACACTCTTATTGTGTTTACTTTTATGAGAAAACTACTTTACTTAGGTACCAAATTTTGTTTAAGAAAAAATCGACCGAGACGGAAAGAATAATCTAGGGAAAAAAATGGGTGTTGATTTTTGCGACGATGTAAATGGAGATAGGACTTTATTTACCATGCTGCATTAGATTCTGGTTACATTAGAGCTACAACGTTTGTTGAAACAAGCGAGGGACGGTGAACTATTTAAATCTGGAATTTCTTAGGGGTTTCTTGGGTACGACTAAACTGAAATGAGCGAGAAGTCTAAACAGGCAGAATAGTGGAAGTTGAGAGGCTGGACTGACTCCTTCCGGCATCAGAGAGGTGGCGGCATTTGAACTCTGGAAAGGGCAAAACGACCTCAAGCGTACCAATTGGTATCTTTCAAAGACCCACACCCTGACAGCTGATACATTACCAACAAACACTAATTTTCATCAACTGTAAGACTTTCCGAGTTCTTCTACGGAGTCAACTGAGGAGTGTAGGGAACTTGTTGTATGAAATGGATGTTTAAGATCGAACTAAAATCAAATAGTTCCTTGGGCCAATCTCAAGTCAATTTATAATTCTTTGGTTATACTTGCGAGTTAACTTGTAGTCGAGCTCGAATCGACATCGATTTGGAGTCGCTTTCTTTAGATATATTTCATGACCTGAAATCGACTGCTTTCTTGGGTCTACTTCAAATCGATTTCTGTTTGAGTGCGCTGGTTGACTTAGAATCCATCTCAAATCGACATTGATTTAGAGTCAGATTGAAATAGTGCACGTTGCGATTCATCATGTTAAAAATTGAACAGAACTTTACAGATGCAGCGTTACCGCGCGTTGCGAAACCGGTCTACTCGTTTTTCAAATAAAATAATGCGTTTCTGTAAAGTTCTGTTCAATTTTTTTGATTTAGAGTCGACTTCTTCAGATATTTTCAAGACCAAAATCGACTGCCTTCTTGGGTCGATTTCAAGTTGATTCTCTGCCAATGTGCGCTGGTCTACTTCCAACTCAACCGACATTGATTTGGGATTGATTCTTCAGATGTTTTCAGGACCTGAAATCGACTGCCAGTTTGGGTCAGTTTCGAGTCGATTTGTAGTTCAATGGTCGAATTCAAATTGCCTCAAATCGTCGGCGATCTGGAGTTGATTTCGACTTGCTATCTCCAAATTTTGTCATGGTCTGTAAGCGATCGCTCAGTTGATTCAATTTCCGGTCGATTCGTAGTCCTCTGCTCAAGTGCGCTGGTTGACTTTGAATCGAACTCAAATCTGTGATCAACTCCGAGTCGAATTCTCTTGATTTTTCTCTCGTCTTAAATCGAATGCCCTGTTGAGTAGATTTCAAGTCAATTTGTAGTACCGATCTCAGATCAACATTGATTTGGAGTCGATACCTCAAGATTTTTTCATGACCTGAACACGACTGTTGCCTTGGATCGATTTCGATTCGATTTTTAGTTCTGCGCTAACGTGCCCTGGTTGACTTGAAATCGATCTTGAATCGACATTCGTAGATTTTGAGTCACTTTTGAATTGATTGAGCAGACTTTTGCAAGATCTGAAATCGACTGCTTTGATGAGTTGATTGCAAGTTAATTTGTAGTTCTCTGGAAATGTTTGCTGGTCGACTTCGAATTGAAACCAATTGACAGAAACTCCTCGAAGTGATTGTTGTGTTTGGTGTCTTTGCTTCTCGCAGACAGAGTGCGTAATCAGAATTCTATAATGAGGGCTTTTATGCTAGACCATTGCAACAATGGTCAGATGTGCGCGCAGTGTTGACTTCTTTTTGCAGTCGACATTGTTGTCTACTACCAAGGTCAATTCTTGTTTAACCTTGGTTTCCAAACCTCATCAAGTTGTGCACTCAGAATTTACAAAATTCAAGTTTTCTTCATTGCAGCAATGGTCAGATGTGTGCAATGTTGACGTCTTTTTGCTGTGGACATTGAAGTCTAATACCAAGTTTCAAATCTTGTTTGACTTTGGTTTCTAAACCCTATCAAGTTGTGCGCTCAGAATTTACAAAATTCAAGTTTTCTCCGTTGCAGCAATAATTGAATGTGCGCCAAGTTGACGTCTTTTTGCAGTCGATATTGAAGTCGAATACCAAGTATCACCTCTCTTTTGACCTTAATTTCTAAACCCTATTAAGTTGTGCCCTCAGAATTTAAGAATTTTCTTCATTGCAGCGTGCGATAGGTTGACGTCTTCCTGCAGTCGACATTGAAGTCTAATACCAAGTATCAACTCTTTTTTGACCGTGATTTCCAAACCCTATCAAGTTGTGCACTCAGAATTTACAAAATTCAAGTTTTCTCCGTTGCAGCAATAATTGAATGTGCGCCAAGTTGACGTCTTTTTGCAGTCGATATTGAAGTCGAATACCAAGTATCACCTCTCTTTTGACCTTAATTTCTAAACCCTATTAAGTTGTGCACTCAGAATTTAAGAATTTTCTTCATTGCAGCGTGCGATAGGTTGACGTCTTCCTGCAGTCGACATTGAAGTCTAATACCAAGTATCAACTCTTTTTTGACCGTGATTTCCAAACCCTATCAAGTTGTGCACTCAGAATTTACAAATCATAGTTTTCCCTCGGCTGTTGCAGCAATGGTCGGGTGTGCGCAGTGTTGACGTATTCTTGCAGTCGACATTGAAGTCTGATACCAAGTGTCAACTCTTTTTTGTCATTGATTTTGAAACCATATCAAGTTGTGCACTCACAATATAATTATGAAATCAAAGTTTTCACCATTGCAGCAATGGTCGGATATGCGCAGTGTTGACGTCTGTCGACTCTGAAGTCTAATACTAAATGTCAACTCTTTTCTGACCTTGATCTCCAAACCTATCAAGTTGTGCACTCAGAATTTAAAAAAACAAGTTTTTACATCGATGAGTGACCTATAATCGATTCTGTCATCGTTGAGCAGATGGTGAGAAGAAACGGTCGATTTTGAGGTAACTTCTAGTCATTTTAGATCGACAGTGGGCAGATAAAAAACGTCCATTTTGAGTAGACTTTCTAGGAAGTGGCGATCGTTTTCGAGGTCGATTTCACGTCGACATGATCCCTTGGGTATCCTTCCAATATAAAACTATCATTTTGGATTACCCTCCCCCCCTCCCTCGTTGAAGTATTGTTGCGTCATTCGCTCTAAATCAAGTGGAAGCTAGAGCTACTAGAAATAAACTCCCTCGATTGATAAGATTTCTGAGACAGCTAATATGCGTACAATTTGATATACCCAAGCTTATCATTATTCAATTCAATATCTGCGACAGAAATTTCGAAGAAAAACGTGAAGAAAAAAACTAGGAGATACCTTAGAAAGCTGTTAAGGACAAGACAATGGGTGCTAAAACAGCGAAACTGAAGAAATTCATTACCATATTGCGTGAAGCTGATACAACTCCGAAAACCCGTTGAGATGCTATCGTTATGATCGGAATATTGACGAGGAACGCGATATCAATCGGCCTGATTTGAACGTTTGTTAACGAAGTTTCGACCTCGTACACCCGTATGCCTCGGAAATATATGCTTCGCTTTCCTCGCGAGTTAATATCGTATTTCCGCCACTGGTATTCCATATACTCGGATGTAGAAGTTTCGAAACTTTTGACGAATGTTGCTTGATTAAAATAAGTTTAAAATATACTCGTACAGCATATACTATGTACATATTCTGTACGTACGATGTTTCTCTCGTCGTCTGCCAATAATAGGAAAATCGGTGCACGATTCCTCTCGCCGTAGAAAGCTAACAAAATTACAAAACGATACCAACGCTATCACGAGAGAGGGCACGTGAAAGCTTTTCATTTCTCGTATTATTTTCATTTATTTATTTTTTTCTTCTTTTCATGCGTTACATTTCGAACTTCTGATTCTTTTTCTCTTGTATTACATACGATGTATGTACGCCTTCTTTTTCTTCCTACATTTTAATCTACGCTCAGCCTACTTATATCGTTTTCATTTTGTAGCGAAAAATTCTCGCGGGTATTTTCGTCTGCAATTTTTTTTTTTCGCTCGCGTATTCTCGCGAGTATGCCGGGTAAAAAGAAATGTCTTCGGGAGCACTGCGTCGACACCGCGCCGCCACCTCTTTCCGCATATTTGTTCTTCTTTTCCGTATCATTGTATCGCTCTATGTACGAGCAATAATGCGAAATAGTAATTTTTCGTTCATATTTCGCGGGTAATGCCCCATGTATCATTTTAGCGCGCGGGTGCGACCGATCTAATGATTTTCGCAACGCTTGCAAAAGAAATGGAAAGTAGGGGAAAAAAAGAAAGTATTAACGCTCGAGTATTCGTAATGATAATTTACGATTATAAATATTGTCTTCATATTTTCGAATTAAAAAAGAAGAAAGAAAGGAGGGGTAAAAAATGACAATTTGCCTTACACGATTTTCCTGATGTCGTTATAACAATCTTATTCTGATTTGTACCGCTGTACAACAATCCCTGTAGTAGTGTAAACAAATTTTGCTTAGTCATTAGTAGTAGTAGTATAAATGATACGTCGTAAAATATTCACGGCAATTCGGTTATGCAATTTCATTAACAGAACGTAGCGTTTGACTGTCCGGACGCAGCGCAGCGTGTGATGGAAACGAACGATGTTCAAACGAGTCTTTCACTCGATGGCTTCGTATACACGAAGTCGTCCGCTTGAATGATTTGCATTCGTAACTATAATAATTAATTTCAACTATCGTAAAATTTTATTTACTCTGTTCGCGAGTCGTAAAACGCGGCGAACACACCCAAGTTTACAAAATCAGACAAAAGCTGTACAGATTCAGGTGTTCTTTTTTTTTTTTCCTCTCGTAAACTAATGACACTCCATTCGGAGCACACTGATGATGAATGAAATAATAAATAAAATCAATTGATTTCTTTTTGACGAAGACATTCGATATTGTATTTGCGTTGCGGACCGACTGTCTAATGATATCAATTCGAAAAACTCTCGGATGGTAGCAAGTTTTCGTTCGAATTCTCGTGAACAATGAATAGTAATCAGTCTCATCAGCAAGCTCCAGCCAACGTCTGTTTTGCGTACGTGTTGTACAATCGTACTAAGATAGAGAGCAACGGTTGAAATTTTAATCGAACTTTCATTCTACTCCGCCCATTTTCTACGACTTCATTTACCTTCATTTCGAACATCTACGTACACATTGTAATAGTAGGGAGTATAAAGGAGGTGAGAAGGAACTGTCTCTTGTGCCCAACTTTTTGCTAGTACTTGAACTCCCTGCGAAGAATTCTACCTCTTTAGCCCTTAGTATCGTACTGGAATCATTTTCACGTTTTTTTCTTTCGTTGGCTACACTTGTGAACGCTGAGTGTGACTTGGAACGAGGTTGATGAACAACTGAGAAAAATGGTATAGACCCTCCTTCTGCTCTTCATTAAGACTCGCCGTTGGTCGAGCTGAATATCCCTCATCGTGTAACCACCATCATGCATTCTGTCTGCAAGATGTAAAGTCACCAAACAAAGGCGTAGTATAGGGGGCAGAACGAGCTACTTTTCCCAACATACAGAATATGAAGCTCTTAATTGTCGATAGACGCAACAGAGCAGTCGATTTCAGGTCGATAAGAAAAAATTTACGGGTTCGGTTGCATTTGACGGCTCCAGCCAAACAAAAGAGACCGATAAGGGCTCGCATCTCCAACACATCTGTACGCCCTCTGTATGATACATCAGCTCTTCCTTTCCGCTTTGCTTCTTCAACCTTCTCTTGGATTCTTTCGTTCTTACATTGTGTTGGATAATTTTTTGGTTGAAGAACAGTTCTCACATCTGCAGCTCGTCGTATATTTTTTTCGCCTCAGCTTTGTTGTCGGGTTTATGAAGTATAATGTTTACGATTTCGCGACGGCTCTGTTCCAATCCACTCAAATCCGCTCTTACTTCTGACTTTCGGTGGAACAGTCAGCACCCACAACTCAGAGCATCGGCTTCCAGCATTTCTTGATAAATCTCGTCGTCGTCTTCACACTCATGCTCTGGGTCACATTCTTCATCATCAGCCTTCTCACAGCGCAGATTTTCTATCAATACATCTTCGTTTCCATCGTCGCTGGCTGAATCTAGACTCTCAGAATCTGAAAAGTCGGCAGAGAAGCAGGGAAATACTTTTCGTGACATTTTCGAATGGAGAGAACAAAAGTAAGTTTTGCAGGAGCCGGGTGATTTTTTTTCTCTTTCTTCATTTCCATGGTACATGAATTCGAGACAGGAATATGAAGAAATTGCGATAACGCGTTATTACAAAAAAAGTAGCTAAACAATCATACTCATAGAATGAGTTGCCCTCTCTTATGTTTATTTCATGAGAAAAAAGGTTGAGAGGTGTGAGGAAAGGACGGATGAGGGAGAGGGGAAATTTCAACACATGCGCGGGACACACGCCCCCGCTTCTGCAAACAGGGGGGGAAATGGAAGTTGTGCACTTTCATCTTTATTATTTGAGAAAAATGGTTGAGAGAAAGGTGAGGAATGAAGGGATGAGGGAGAGGGGGTGTGCCAATATATGCGCGAGACACATGAATGCCGTCCCTGTTTGGATTGCACATAAAATGAATTATAATTGGAAGTTGTGCACTTTATCTTTATTTCTTGAGGAAAAAGGTTGATAGAATGGTGAAGACAGGAGGAATGAGGAGAGGGGAAGAGCTATAATATATGTGTGAGACACATGAACGCAGTCCCTGCTTGGATTGTGCAAGTTGGTATAGTAAAATGAACAAAAATTGTAAGTTGTGCGCTTCTATCTTCATTTCTTGTGGAAAAAGATTGAGGGAAGACTGAGGAAGGGAAGGATAAGGGAGAAAGGATGTGCCAATACATGTGCGAGATACATGAACGCCGCCCCGGTTATGATTGCTATAGGTAAAATGAATGAAAATTGGAAGTTATGCACTTTATCTTTATTTCTCGTGAAAAAAGGTTGAGAGAAAGGTGAGGACGGGAGGGATGAGGGAGAGGAGAAGTGCCAATATATGTCTGAGACACATGAATGCTGTCCCTGCTTCGATTGCGCAAGTTAGTCTTATAAAATGAATGAAAATTGTAAGTTGTGCACTTCTTTCTTTATTTCTTGTGGGAAAAGGTCGAGGGGAGACTGAGAGAGAGAGGGTAAGTGCAAATATATGTGCAAGACACATGAACACTATCCTTGCTTGGATTGCACAAGTTAGTATTGTAAAATGAACAAAAACTGTAAGTTGTGCACTTGTATCTTTGTTCCTTGTGAAAAAATGTTGGGAGAAGAGTGAAAATTGAGAAAACATCTTACTTCAAAAAAATTAGGCAATTGGTGACACTAGTATAATAGGAGGTAATAAACAGACTTGAAAAAAATCACCCTGGGGGGTGATGTACCTGGCACTGAACCTTCACAACAATGATGGACTGTGCCAATTGGCACAGCACTGGACCCAATAAGTAAACCGAGTTAAATGAGATGTGACAGGGAACCTGTTTATGGGGTATCTTTGGAAGGGTCTCTTTATGAGTCTTGTGGTGTTTGAAGCATTGCATACCTGGCTCATTGGAGGGGCCAAGTCAATTAATGTACGAAGCATTGCATATCTAAGCACTTGAAGGAACTATTTTAATCAGGCTCCTTTTATTATACTAGCTCCATATCACTATAGACGATAGGAGGAGGGAAATTTTCGATTTCCAAACTGTATACGATAGGAGGGGACTTGAAAAATTTTCGACCTCTGAGGTGTGTCGGTCGGCCGGACGGCTGACAGCGGACGTTCTTTCCGCCCCCCATAAAACAGGTTCCCTATTGAAATTCGGAGAAGTTGACTTGGAATTGACTCCAGATCGACATCGATTCGATTGAAGTCGATTTACTACAAATCGACTGTTGATCGACGCAACGGAGAAGTCGACTTCAAATCAAGTTGATGAAAAAGTCAGCATTTGTCCACTCCCCAATGCTAACATTACATCGACGCAATCTCAACCAGGACTTCGAAAGAAGTGAATTTTGAGTCGATTTCCGGTCGATGCTCGATGTCCCCCATTTTCACGTTCCATTAAAATCCTCTTTGTTGCCGCCGAGAAATTCGGTGTCGAAGCTAAAGTTTTCCACCCGAATAAAGAAAATCTCCAAAAATTACGTATATACGTTTGGCAAATGAGAGGCATTTTCGAGCGTGTCAAAAAAGTATAAGTCTTACCTCGCACATCCGAAAGGGTCGGCTGGAATTCGAGAAAGTTACCACATTGTATCGCACGCGTATATCTAGAATTAAAAATGCTTTTTGACGTTCGACAGTCACGCGAACTTGAACATCACTTCCTGGAACATGTGTACACTCTGTACGATTTTGTCCACCTCCCTCCCAGTCGTCGTTTCTATTTGAGTGCGTGCATGGCGATGGTGCGGTGGCGGTTATAGAAGGCTATTGATCGAGGGAGACGTCGGTCGTCGTCGCAATTAAACGACACCGTAATTGCGTCATTGATTTCGTATTTTTTCTCCAAGATTCATTATTTCTCGTTTCAGTAAAATAGATTCGCGTGCGACGTTCGGCCGAGTGGCGGCGTAGAGAAGGGTGGCCATCATTTCCGACCTTTCGGAATATTAGCCAGACAGATACGCGCTCGCATTCGGAAAAATTTTCTTTCGTAGCTTTTAAAATTATTATCATTTTTGGTCGTAGTCTCGCCCGGCCTCTGTCGGAAAATAGGATCAGCGAAATTATATCTCTATTATCCTCTTTTCTTGTACACTATCTATCTTAAGAGGATTATTCGAAGGTTGCCGTGTATCTTTTAACGAGTGGCTGCACATATTAGAAGTACGCGGAGAGAGGAAAATGTAATTTCTATCTATCTCTTTTTGCTGCCTCCTCTTCTCGAGCGACAGAGAAACTTCTAAATGCTGACAAATGAACGATCGGGGAGTTGTCCGCGACGACGATAATTAGCGAATTTATTGCGTGACTTATGCGGAGTCGAATAAATGGAAAAATATGGATTGCGAAGCGAACTTTTGACCGATGATGAAAAAAGACGTACACGAGCAAGAGAATGGCCGAGATGCGGGGACGAAGAGAGGCGAAATTCACCATTTTCATGCGTCGCCAGATTCGCTGCAGCAGTTGGCTGTACTGTGTCCTTTGCAGCGTATATACGTGCAGAAAGGAATAGCGTCTGGTGACGGCTAACGTACGTGAACGTTCAGCCTTTAGGTTTTAGATTTTCGGGATAATCAACTTTGTTTTCTACACGACTGAATTTTACTTCTGCTCGAATACACTCTCGTGCATCTAGAGAGAGCGAATGAAGACGGATACGTATGCGACGCGCCGTACGTTTCCCGTCTTACGTTCTACCGTCGCGTCGGTCCTTTTGAACTAGAAAATAGCTGCGAAAATGGATAACAAGTACGTAAACGCAGTGTTCTGTTCTGCTCGTATACATTCGTAAGTACACGAAGGGGACGATTTGATTTTCAGTTCCCCCAATCGATTTCCATCCACATAGAAAGCTGCCGTAATAAAGATAATATCGGCCCGGAGTATATGTTTCGCGTATAAAAAGTATATCGCTAAGAAAATAGAATGGAGAGAGCGAGAAAAAAATAAAAGAGTCTTCGAAGTCGACTTAAATGCGAGTATTGACGTGAAGAATTCACCGAAAAGCGGACTGTAGACGCGTTCGTCATAAATTCAGTTTTTCCCGCGTCTCTATTCACGTACGTTCCCCGGAGTATAAAGTAATCTTTTCCATGATTGACTTTTGCAACTTAGACTTCGGAGAAAATCAGAATAGCGTGTGCAGAGAGGAAAAAAAAAAAGAAGTGAAGTTCTTCGCGGTGTTCTTTTCGAATCATTATAGGCCCGTTTAAGCGTTGAAATGATATTCTCGTTGACGTTTATAAGACGGGGAAAAAAAAGTGATAAAAAGTATATTACGAAAAGAAAAAAAAATTATCTTCGAGTTTTATAATCTAATTTCTCGGAAAATTGTAGCATTGAAGGAAAGATTATACGCGGCAAAAGAGGACGAGTACAAGGATCAGTAAACGAGTTTCCAGTATAAAGCTTCGTTTCGAGGAGGAGCTCAGACGGAGCATTATCGAGAAAAAGGCTGAGCTTTTAAACTTCTCGGGACAATTACTTTGTACTAATCCAACGTTGATACTACTTTCAGCATAATAAAGTCTCGAAGTATGCTGGAATTTGTCTTTTTCAACATCGACTGGAGAGAGCGAAACGACGAACGGTTAAGTTTCGAAACTAGGAAAAGACATTAGTGAGGGGGCTAATTTTAAACGGTCAAAAACGATAAATTTTAACGCTGGTCCTTGTTCTTAAGTCGAAATTCGTCTTCTGGAGATAATTTGCAAACTTTTAAAATAGTATCAGAAACGAAGGCGATCTCGTTTGCGATGATTCATTTGATAAGAGCAAGTGCGTTTCAAACAAAGAACAAAGTCATTTCACGGGCTGTTGAGGGTGACGACGTAACAGCTTGATGACGTCACGAGAGTGTAAGGGTGATAAGGTCACGGTGCCAAGATTGTGAGGATCAACTTCACAGGTTGATGACGTCATTAAGGTTGCGGATCAAGAAGTTAAGGGCTGATGACGTCACTGGGGGTGATCGTGATGATTGTCAACGATTGTCCCGACTTCAGAAGAGGGCGTCTATATCTTGAAGGTGATGATATAAGGGTTGATGACATCACAAGAATGTACATGACTGTTTCAAGTTTAGGGGTTATGATATCACACATCTTTTATGACGTCACCGAGGTTGGTAATAGAGATGTCACGGTTCGATGACGTCATACAAGTGTAAATGTTTCAAAGTTAGTGATATGATGACGTCACTCTTAGGGGGCCTCAGTATGACGTCGTAGGCGTATACCGAACTGTACAGGCGAATGAGTGGAGCGAAAGTGGCTTTGACCTCAAGGACGAAAGAAAATTTTGTGTTTTGACCCTGAAATTATAAGGCGAAGGCTTGAAACTGTAGAAGTGCAATGCTGCCAGATTTACGGATGGTTTATTCTACGGATTTTGCGTAAAATACTTTTTTCGCGCTCAAGAGAAAAGTACCTCTGGACAATGGTAAGAGAGATACTTTTCTCCTGATCGTTGTAGCCTTTTACCGCGGTCTTCCCCAACATAAACGCATCTCAGTCGCTTGTATAAGAGATACCTTTCCCCGAATCGTTCTTGATGAATCGGCAAAAATCCGAAATTTGTTTTCAGGTCTCAGAAGAAATGGCGGATACGGATTTTTGAAAATATCTGGCAGCACTGTAGAAGTGGGTCCAGAGAAATGTCGAGCTCCGAAATTTTATTGAGTTTTAAGCTGAATTTTCCCTCCGAGTTTGAAAGCTACAATACAACTCACACATTAAGCCATGCCCAATGGAGGATTTTAGGCTGACTCTGCAAGTTAGAACTCTTTCTCTCTTACTATGACCTAGGTTCAAGTTGAGTTAATTGATTATCCAGAAAAAATACAAGCAGAAGAAATTAATGACATCATCAATGAAGAAGATAGAGAAGGGACTCGAAAGGATTGCAGGTACGAGGGCAAGACAACATCAAGGTCGGACAGACGAAGAAAGTGCAAGCAGGAGCAGGGAACCACAAAAATCAAAACGTGACGGTAGCTACACAGAGCGAGGGGACAGCATGGACTCTCAAAAATTCAAAGAAGGAAAAGAGAAATAATTTGTAACAGAAGATTGAAAACGACCGAGATGGCGAGTTCCCCTAAAGCAATAGCCAGTACTTTTATTCTCCCACTGTTGAAACTTCTACCCCGCTCTAACTTTTCACTTCTTAAAATGAAAGTCGACGAGTTTTGATAATTTTAAATTCTAATATCAGTACATACACACAATACTTCGAGTACTCGTAGGCGTTCCTTTTACAAAAGCTTTCATCCAGCAATTGTATATTCTAACATTCTTTTTTTCTCTCTCGTACACGAGAAGCATCCACGGACGAGGCCGCGACGAGTCTCCAACAAGGAATCGGAGGCAATACACGACTTTTTGACCTCAACGAGTCGGCCTATCGACTGACCCAATCACTTTTGATGTCGCAGTGCGAAGTTTTAGTTGACTTTTTTTTCTCTCTCTATCTTCTTTTTTTTTTTTACTCATTGTTATTTGTTTTCGTTTCTTCTTTTAATAAAACGTGCTCGGAATTTATAGTTTATATTCGTTTCTCCATTATTAGCTGCAGAAATAAAAACGAGGAAAAAGACGCCAACGCGAACAAGGAACAACGAACGGCCGCAAAGACACAGATAAAGAATGCGCCGAACGCGAAAAAAATTCTAAAATATAAAGAATATATATATATGTTTTTTTTTCTCTCTCTCTCTAAAATGTGTACAAGTAAAAGGCCGGAATGGAATGGAACGCGAACGTCTTGAGCTTTTAATACAATGTCGTTTTTGTGTTTGTCTTCTAATCTTAAATCATGTACTCCGGCATCGCGCAACGGCATTCTTATAATCCGAATAAGTGTGAATATTACGTGTAATAGGATTTAATCTGACTTACTTTAAAAATAAAAACAGATTCTTTTATAATAATGGTAATCGCGAGGGACGAGAAAAAAATACTCGGATAAAAATTTCTATATTTTTCCTTCCGCCGCCGCGTCAAAAAACTTTGAATTTATGGTCGTTTCATACGACCAAGGAATTAATGATAGATAACGCTATATTTTATTTTTGGAGCGTCATACCGGCATTCGATAATGTTGGAATTTGGAATGTATCTTTTCTACCCCATCGTATAGGTCTCGAAAAACTCGCACAAAAAAGATATGAATTTTTATTGGTATTAAGGATTCAGAAATATATGGCTTGAGAATGGATTTAGAACGACAGAGGGAAGAATGTGAGGGGAAGATAGCTCCCGAGGTGCGCGATATAGTGCTTGTGACGGCTTTTGGTAGGATTCTCGACGTAAACGAAGGCAACATGCTCCATGACCCTAGTAAGGGCGTGGCAATCAGAAACCACTTCTTTGATAATTAGGGATACTTTTCTTAAGGTGCTAAGAATGTTCGAATGGGTGTGCTTGAGAATCGGCTCAAGCAGGGAAGCTTGATCAACTTTTTACGTTTACGAGAGATGGACGTGGTTTGGTCGATACCTTGGGAGCTCAGTTTATTGCGTACCAAGCGATCGATATCGACGTCAATATCATTAGAAACAGCACGACAACATCAATCTTTTGGGAATATTAGCCAAGCCATGGGCCATAGCAGAAAATTAAAGGGAAGTTTGGGCGCAAGGAAGTATCTCAGATCAAGGTCTCAGTGTACGCAGGTTTTTCAAAAATACTCCTGTTTGATGCTGATCTCAGAGCTACCTGTTTCCATAGTAAACCCTATGGAAGGATAAAGAATGTCAATCGGCGGGAGAAAGCCTTAAAGAATCCTTCCTCTAGGTACATTCAGGAAGAGAGCTACGACATCAAACGAATAGAAGACCCATTCGGAGGAGATGCCACATCTTTGACACTCTGGACCAAGGCGGGAAAACTTGTGATAGAACGAGGACTTTCACTACTTTACCGAATACGGACTGGCAGCACTCCTTAGGAGTTGTTCAAGTTTTTGTCGTTCAGATAAAGGAGCTGCAGTAGGCTACTTCGACTACATTATGGTCGCAGTTACGCATAACGCATTGCGAATGACACACAAAGAAGAATGCTTGATAACCAACGGAGAAGAGGCAGTATTTATTTGGTAGCATTAGGTTGCGACCAAGCAGTACGTCTAATTGCCTAAACGAGGCTCCTCATGGCATGCCGTTTATCAACAACATGCGCTAGTTCATATGATCAAAGTGTACAAGAGTTGATTTTGGTTCAAATATTTTACAAGGAAATAAGTAAGGGAGGAGATGTGGAAAACTATCAGCCGCGAGAAAGTACCAGGTTCAAGAACCTTGGGTACCTATAGAGGCGAGGAGACGAGCAAAACTTTTTCCATGAACCTTCACAATACTTTCTGACCTCAGTGACATGGTTGGAGTAGTTGAAGTCAGCCCTACCCAGCTTTCCCCACCTAACCAGAGTGAATGAGATCAATTCGGACATAGATAAGATCATTTTTAGAGAGAGCACGAGAAAAAGTCTCAATTTTATCAAAGCCCCCCCCCACCCCCCTGCTTCTCGAGAACTGAACAATAGTGATCAGAATCTCAGAAATTTTGGATTGGGCTCCGAGCCACGTCCTTTGCCCCTTTTGGTCACTGCCCAGCGTTTTACAACCCTTTCATTGTGAAGGGATTGTTTGTCAAGTTCAGAGACTCTGTTTTGATGGTTCAGGGTGGGAGGTAGGGTTTGTAAGAGTTGGTGTAAAAGAGGAGACTAGTCGTCAGCTCAAGTTTAGCATGGCCAAGCATAAAAAGATCATGAAACATCGATCTCGATAATATCGATACATCGATCTCGATAATTTCGATACATCGATCTCGATAATTTCGATACATCGATCTCGATAATATCAATGTATCGATCTTGATAATATCGATGTATCGATCTCGATTATATCGATGTATCGATCTTGATAATATCGATGTATCGAACTTGATAATATCGATGTATCGATTACTGATCTCGATTGTATCGAAATAACGATTCTATATTTGGCTTCAACAACTAGTTTACTGTATAATTATTAGCTCTAGTATAATGAAGGCTCAAAGCTAGAATATAGCCATTATAAAGCTAGTATGAACCTGTTATATAAACTGGGCGAGGTGAACGCGTGGGGTGAACTCGCGGGGTGAACTCGCGGGATGAATCGAATCACCCACGGAGAGACAAAGGTGAAGGGGAGGGAGGCACTCGGTAAATTTCAAATCAGGGTCAGGTCAGAGTAAAGACATGAAACATGTCAAAAACGTACGAGAATCGGTCACTATTGGTCATCATTCATAAAGGAGTCAGAAGTCATCTACAAAGAGAACTCGTACTTAAGACGTATCGCACTTGAGCACATCGAAATAATATCAACCATCGTCACTGTACTAAATATGTAAATTTCTAATGAAGAGTTGATTGAGTTAGTCCATGATTCATCTTTTGATGACCCGTATATCAAGTCGTTCTTGGAGTCAGCTATTGTCTGGTCAGTTGCTTTCATTTCGTGTCTGATGACGGTTCTTGAACTGAAAGCACTCGCTTATCGTATAATTTTAATTTCTGCGGTATTTGCAACTCACATTTACTCCTAGTAGCATTCCTACCTCAATATGACTGACCTTAATTCAAAAAACTAGATCAAGGATCGACATATACTTATCGATATAAATCTTCTGGTAATGAGGAAGAAGAGAGTAATTGAACTCGCAGTATCTAAAACTAGGATATTTCCAATAGTCACTCACTTTTATGCGCTAATAGTGTAGTGTCTCTGGCCAAGGCCACCTCCGAATCTGTCAGTGTGGCATTCGACACATTGTCTGAATTGGGGGAGGAATCGCTGAGTCCAGCGGGTAACTGATACGTATGCTGGTGTTGGTGAATGTTACTACGCCGAGGACGGCCTCCGCGAACCGGTCTCGTCGGTGAACTATCCGTCTCTCCGTCTGAACCGCTCAAGCTACACGCACGGTAAAACCGATTACTCGGATGCCCTGTAACAAATCAAATAAAAAATGTTCTATTAACTATCAAATCGAGCCAGAAGATGCTTACAAAAGCTTCGTGATTGTTACCATCTTCTCTTTTGAACTTTCGCATACGCGCAAATTAGTTTCCTTTTTCTCATTTTCGTAATTTACTACGTACGAAAAAAAAAAAATGAAACTTTTCCAAACGTTCACGGTTCGTTATGCAAAATTTTACACCGTATACCGTTGTGCACAAGGAGAATGTAAATAAATGTCGGATGTACACGTAACCTCAGCACTTTCATCTCCCTCGTTCGTACGTACAGAAGGTAACGTATGAAATCAGCGTTTTCAATGTTCATATAACGTAAATATTGAATAATCACGGTAGATTTTTTTTTACTCAGCCAATATATCCGTGTACCGTAGTTAAAAGCTTTTTCGATACGAAAAAAGACAACAGGTAGACCTGGTATACTCTTGAAAAATGAATACACCATAAAAAAATGAAAACGAATGGATGTTCATGATTTATTATGGAAAAAATGTTTTTCTCCTCACGTAGTTTCGAAATTTGTAACAGCTGTTTCGAATTTTCCTTGTACCTATTTTTTTTTTCGCTCTCTTTTTCTCACGGCATTTGCACACACGTGTGTCGACGATGCTCGCGCGTAACAATTAATATTATTTAGCTTGTCAACGAGTGAATATTAATTTGACGAAAAGCTCTCGAGTCTTAAAGTTTACTTACGACTAGCTGAATTTACGATTCAACCGATGCGAAAATAAATTTTCGGAACAACAGAGAAGTAATAATATAAAATGTAATATCGTATTCAATGCCAAAGCAATGAATATAACAAATGGTATAACGACACTAGATCCGCGTACAAAACTTTTTCTTTTTTTTCTTCTTGACGACTCTTCTTCGTCGCAATACCGCGCATCGGCACATTAAAAATGCATAAATCATAATGTACGGCGGAATAACATGGTTGAAATTTAATCCTACCAGAGAATTTCATATCCTATACGCGGTGCCATCCTCCTGGAGGCGAGCCAACAACAGCCTGATATAATAGCGAGCGTCCATTTTTCCAACTCTCGTCGATGATTTCTGTATACTCATTGTACAATTAAAACCGTTTCGTATTTTTCAGTCCTATAGTAAATTATAAATGGGTATCTATTTTCCGTTTCCGGGTTGGCTCATTTCTCGGATGCGAAGATCGTGCCGAGGCCTTCGCTGGCGCCTCCTTATTTAGTAAGGCACGATGAATTGTTTAGAGATGGAATGTAATGAATGGCATTAACAGTGGTTTTTATGTTTTCGCTTCGGTCGGGATCCTGAGCTTTAGTAGAAGGAACCCAGAAATGTATAGCTAAAACGTAGAAAGAATCGTTAGCAAAGAATCATTTCCTGAACTTTGGAAGTCACTCTCCCCCTCTTTGAAAAAATTTCTCTGGCTGGGCCATGATCTCATTATCGGACACTGCACTAATTGAGAGGGTGAATTCCAAAGAAATTACTCATAACTGGCAAACATTTTGGTCATTTTTGTCCTCATTAACACTTTCCAGTCCTTTGACTGTCAACAATGTACATTTTCGGATATTGGAAGCTCTCATGGACGCAGGAGTATCCGCGTACCTGCTCAGGGTGAACAACAGATATCGTAACTATCGAGAAATCCAAGCAGAGATGCCTGTTGCTACAGAAAAACACCGAGGAGTCGGTCCTTGGGACACTCTACTAAAGTATCGTATGTAACAGAATTTGTAAGTTGCATCTGCCTCTAAGTGTTCAGCCGAAACAAGTGAAGAGCAGGGTGAACCGGGCCTTGGGGTTAGGGGAAGACTAGAACCTGCAGCACGTAAGACGTACTCGTCGAAAGTTCAGTCCACCCACATCTAGCTGGCACCAAGAAGGTAATGAAGAACCTAGGCATATGGTTTGACTCGAAACTGAGCTTCAGCCAGCATTTTCTGATGGGTGCCTGAACTGCCTGGTGAGGAACCTACAAAGGCCGAGAGAAGCAAGAAGGACATGACACTACAATCTTGTCTTAAAATGTACATTCATATTTCACGCCGACGCTGCAGATTGAACGAAAAATCATCGACGCCTCCAGTGTTCTAGCGCCTCATGCATTCCCAAAAGGTGATTGACCAGTAAATAAGCGCGAACCTTTGCGCTTTAACGGATATGTTTTCCGCTCCGGTCATTATTGGCAAGTTGGCGAGAATACGCGTATAGCTTTAGATACATTATACGACGAGTAATCTCGTATTTAAATGTTGATTTGTTGTCTGCCGTGTACTCGTGCAATGCATTGATTAATTCTAGCAGGTACTGTATAGGATGGGGTCACATTAGTATTCAAGACAATGCGCTCGCTAATCAAGAAACGTGATTAGGACGAGTGAAGAAAAACAAACCGCAACAAAATGGCCAACTAAAATGTATACTGCACACGTACGTTTTACTACACTGCACTTTTTTTTTCCGCTCGGTTGTTGTTGCTTCTCTTTGGACTGATTAGCGCGGCACTGACTGTGTAGACTTAGGCGAGGATATGTGCCTACGAAGTAAATTTTCAAACAATCTGCCAGGTAAGCTCGGCACAAATCGCTACTACAATACAACATAGGTGTATTTTTCACTCGCTTGTTTACTCGCGTCGAAACGGTAACTACGAAAATTCGTAAATAAATAAAGGTGAAAATTTTAAGCTCGCGGATGAGGAATGATAGTTCGAATGTTTTTCAGTTCGAAAGTACGTGCTCAGCATCGAGCAGCATCATTAATCGAGGCGGATACAGTTTAACTTTTGTATTATTTCACCGACGACGACGACGGTTGTTAAAGAGTTACATCGTGTGATTTTACATCTTCATGTGAGGTGCGTATTTGTAACAGATGTTTGAGGTTAAGCTGTTTTCTTCTTGTTAGTCGCGCGCATTTTTCGCTGACTTGAACCATACACACACACTCATCATACGCGGCGAAAGCATCTTTCAAGTAAAATAATATAATACCGGTACGTATACGGAATACTGTACGCATTGTCTGCACTCCGTTTATACCAGCAGACGACAAAGACGTACATGCACACACATAAACTTATGGCATCCAAACGTACATAGGGGTATATATGCTCATTTAGCGTACACCAGAATAAATAAATGTCTCCGTATACTGACGCGAGTCGCGAGTATAAAGTCTTTGAGAAAGTTCAACTTTCTTTATTTGATTATCCGAGTTGACAGCTAGAGCGGAAAAGTTTTGTCAGTCGACTTAATTTGGATCAACGACTCGCGGTGGTTGTATAATAAGACCTTATATAACATGGCAGGTTGACTTGGAACAGTTTTCTTCGCGTTTCAAAATGCTAAAAGCCTTTAGAGCTCGAACGGCGCCGTTCGTCTTTGATGTTCTACTTTAAAAACTTGCGGAGATCCATGGATCTTGCGAATTCTTCGCTACTGGAAGCTGGAAACGTCGTTCGTTGGCTGAAATCGACATTCGAAGTTGGAGAAACAAGATCTTTTCTCCCGATGAACCATGTCAACTAAAAACTGATGGAGAATTAGCCACAAAATCATGTCTACGTCGGTAGAGAATTGAAGCTCAAAATTTTTTCGAGATTCATCCGTGATGATGCTCTACTTCCTTCGAACCATTGGTAAACATTGATGACGTCACGACTTTTTGCAGCTGGTATTCAATTAACTTGACTCCAGCCTCGTTCATCGTGAGAAAACGAGTTGTAACTTCAAAAAGGTTAGTCTGAAAATCCCCTCCGGGCCTGCTTTGTTAGTTGTAGCCTAGTGTTAATGATGGCACCATAAAAGTCGGACGAGGTGTTTACTGGATTTACCCCTCCTCCTTCCAGGTCCTGTTCAAATTTTTTTCAAGTTCTTTCTGTGAAGGAGCGGAGCTTGAAATTTTCAAAGTTCCCAAATAAGGTCGTTGAAGTCATTGATGACGTCACTTGAACACGGGCGCGAACGTTTTCCGATGACACCCCCTCCCTCCTCGCTCTCGAAAGCGGACTTTCCGCTAAAAGGATGATGCCAAGATAAGTGAAGTTTGTCGAGCAAGAAAAGTTCCATGATCACAGAGAGTAAAAAGAGCTAGGAACTAATTTACAAAACAAACTCACCGTGATTTCTCTGATAATTAGGTAATCTTTATTCTCCTTATCTGTTGATAACTGAAATCTCAAGTTGCTTCTATCTTGTATTTTCTTGTTCCTTTGTTCTAAACGAATTTTGATCAAATTTTCACTTAGAAAAGGAACTCCTGGACAAAAATGTTTGCTTTTGTCACATGAGTAGCGCTTCCTCCATGGTGAAGGGGAGCGTATCCATTAATTTTGTTTCCTCCAACACTGTCATCGATCGGTTTGGGTATCACTTTAGTGTTCGAAGAATCTATTCAGCCCCTCCTCTTCTGGAACGCCCTCAGGCACGCAAAACTTTAGAACACATTTTTAGATTAAGAAGATTTCTCTTGGAGTCTTTTCCTCTTTTCCCCGCTCGCACATCTGGATCTGGATGGTACACAGTTGTTCAGTAGGCCATAGCGTGGTTCTGCGTTTACCTATTCTACTCCAGGTCATCTCCTTCTTCATGACTGTGGCTGCAAATGCAGACACCTCGTTCCATGCTTCTTTAGAATCCAGAATAGAGGCTACCAGGCTACCCGGATCAAGCTTTTCGTCTATAGCAAACTGTTAAAAAGACCGACTAAGCTTGCCTCCCTTACGCCTTCACGCCTTACACTCAGATTGGGTGTGCTGTGATTCATCATACCGCCCTTGGTGGCAGTGCAACTTCTCATGAAAGAACTTGTTGAAGCAGCAACGGTCCCTCAACACTTGCGTCAGGTGAAAGTTCAATTGACCATAGTCCTGGTTCATCCACTCATCAAGGTTGCGTATTAACAAACACGAGGTTCTTTGAGCTAGCCTACTCTGAGAGTAATTTTGATTTACATTCCTGATCTCCTGCTTGACTCTTAAAGCCTGTTGATCGGTTGTTGTTCTATTTGTTGCTTCAAAAACCACCGCTCTCTCCTCAGCAAGGAGCTCGATTGGTGGTGAATGTGCTGATACGCGAAGAGCCTCCGTGGGGACAGTGCGGTGCGCACTAGCACACCTTGGCGCAGCCTTCTGTTTGATATTTCGATATAAAAGGGAGGGGGAAGTCAAGGAGGCTATGGAGTCGAATGTGAGACCAAGAAACTTAGCAGAGGATTGGATGGTAATTGTTTCAACCTCACTCCCAGAATTTGCGTAGCTTTAGATAGGACTTGGCAATAGCCCCTTCTCGCTACTCTTCTCCCCATCCTCCTTCTTCTAAGTTTCTAAACCTTCCTCTCTCCGCTCCTCGACAATATTTTCGTACGTTGATTATTTCTGTACACAGATCCGAAAAAATTGATTTCTCATTTATTCAGCCTTCGAACGACCATCGACTCTATTCCATCAAAAAAATTAAAGAAAAAGAAGCACAAATAGAAAAAATATCGGTAAGCGCAATTTTATTTACTGTGTGCCGTACAAAATGATAAAAATTGTGCGGTGTACGAGAACACGATTCAAAAAGAAGAAAAAATAGAAAGACCGAGTGAGAAGAAAGTATGCTGTATAGAATTTCCAGAAAACGTAGATATTTGCTGACAGAAGTAAATAACAGTATTGTTGTCAGAGATAGATTGCACAAATAAAAGAAACCAGCAGTCGCGAAGAAAAGTGAACAATGGGGTCGAAGGGTGAAGAAACGAGGTGAAGAAAGAAAACGCACTGTCTTTTTGGTGAGAGCGTTGCTGGTTGCTCCTCGTGCCCCGGCGCGATGCGATGCGGCGAAAATGATGATAGTGAAAAATGACAAGAAACACAATATGAATTCTGGGATTTTAAAGAAGATTAGTAATAAAACTTCACCTCTTTTTCTTTCTCTGACACGAAAATTTTCTCATTCCTCTTTACGTTGTTTATATTTTCGTTGACATAATTTTGGCTCTTTTTCTCGAGCTTTTTCTTGTTTTACTCGAAACACGTGCATGTATATCTTGTCGTCACCTATCGTCGCTCAGTTTTCGATTAATTTAGTTACCTCGTATTGTCATTTTTCATAAAGTCTTTTTCCCTTCTCCAGCCAATAGTTTCGGTTTTATCGGTTCTCGTGCGAATTGGATGCGAAACCAAGCTCTGCTGCTGAGCACATTCAAGTACAACAGCTCTTCTAGTTCTACCATCATGATTTTCTTTTTCAGGAAAGAACACAATTTTCCTTTCTCGCGTTTGGTTTCACCTGTCGTACCTCAGTTTCCGATTAATTTAGTTATCTCATTCTTCATTTTTTTCTCTCGCTTCGGTCAGCAATTTTCCTTTCATCGTTTGTTTTGTGTATTGGTTTTGTGAAATCCAATTTTCTTCAGCCATTTCTAGTCTCGGCCGAGCACAGTTCTCTTAAATCGAGAAAATATATAAAGTAATAATTACGTGAATTCGACACATCCCCTTCAACCCTTCCGAAAACGATGATATTTGGTTTTCGTCATCAAAAAAAATAATTTTTTCTTTCGTTTCGATTTCATTCGCCTCGTAACGGCTATATTTTCTGAAAATTATTTTTTTTTTTGCAGAGTCGATCGATACGTTCTATTTTTTCCCTCTTCGTTCGGTAATTCAATTTTGTTTTTCTTCCTCGCTTTCTTTTCGATCTCTCTCGACGATAGATATGAAATTTTCTGCCAGCAGATGATACGTCTCTATTTTTACAATACCCTGGACCAATATTTGTCGACAAAACGACGAATAAACGACGCGTAGTCAGCATTTTCATTCCGGTCATCGAATGTAATTCTAATACGTCGAAAATAAACGAATTTTTATTTATTTTTGTTTGGCTGGAATTATAGGCTCCGTTTTTCTGGTCGCCGTGCCGGACGGCATTGTACCATTATTCCATCGCTGAATGTCTAATCGATTGGAAGACAGTAAGGCGATATTGTACGCGCTGAGAGAGCGAGTGCGGGGGTACAAATGTCCAATGATTTAATTAACAAATAAGGCTCGACGAGGGAAAAAAAACCCAACGAGTCTCGATAAATATTGGAACATTTTCTATCTGTTTTAGCGCGCGGCGTATACGTGAAATATTAACGAATGAAGAGGAAATGAAAAAAAATGTAAAAGTTCGTTTTTGTGCGAATGTATATGTGTGTATAGTAATCGATGGAAAATTATGAGAGGTAATTGTATTCAATACTGAGGGGCGTTAACGTAATTTAAATGTAACGAGAGGCGTATACTCGACATTGTTATTATTTTTAAGTAAATATTTTTTTTCCCTGTCGAGGGTATTCGAGGCGAACGGGTAGTTACAGCTCGCCCAATTACATCTGAACACGCACCGAAAATGTGTAATATTATTTTTTCGCACCCACTCGACACGTCGTTGCTCGCGAGTTCGTGCTCGCAATTCACAGTGTGGTTAGACGACGTCAATTCTGGAGGCATTCTATCGTGGCGCGGTGATCAATTTTTAGTGATTAACGGTAGCCGAGTCTCGAGGGTGGAATAATTCGGATTATTATATCGCGCGGGAAGGTAGCGAAGTTTACGGTTACCAAAGGTCAACAAGATGGGGAGGCGATCGTGGTAATTGGTCTCGTAGCCTGAGAGAACTTCCGAACTTTTGCAAAAGAGGTTCTCAGGTGCTACTGGTTGCTCTGCATTGGATGAAAGCATTGCTCGATTTCTTCGTTTTGGTCACGATTCCTTCTTCAAGAGATATATATTTTGTCCGGTAGTCTCCATCCATTATCCCAACAGCCATCGCAGGCTTCTATTAAGAAAGGGGAGAAGAAATGAGGAGAAGGAACATCCAAACGAAACGAGCTGGAGAAACGATTCTTCTACGGGGTCGAGTGACCCATTCGTTCTGTTCAGACATTCCCTTTCTTCTCCAGTACCCTTCACATATGAATCTTTCCTTAGCTTTACTGGATTTCCCAGCTAATAGAAATTTTCTGACCAGGTTCTGAAGAAAAGTATGCGTGACTCGCGTCGACTGTCTTTGATTTTTCCAACTTTCGGCCAACTGAACTCCACTTTCTTTACAATAGAATACAACCCAGAGGTATTTACCAACGATCTTAGGTGGCTTCTGTGAGCCCATCACAAGTAAGAGCGACACACGGCGCAGGTCAGCTTAGTGAACGAAGATTGGGATCAGCAAAACCTGATGAACCACGTCCACTCCAAATCTGTGACAATTTTACGCCAAATCTACTCCAAAATCGACCACTCCTCCTAACCATCGACACATAAATTGATTAGACTCCCGGTATTGAAGGTCTAGGTCGATCTAAAATCAACTAGAGTGGAAATTGAGACGACATTTGTCGTTGCCAAATAGACCACTCCTTCTGACCATCGCCCTAGACCAAAAAGTAACGTAAGCGAAAGTTGAGTCGATATTTGTCGACTCCAAATCTGCGTCGATTTTACGTCAATTCGACTCCAAAATCGACCACTCCTTCTAACCATCAACACTTGAATTGATTCAACCCTCAATATTGAAGGTCAAGATCGATCTAAAATCAACCTGCGTCGCTTAATCGTTTCCAAAATCGACAACTCCTTCTGACCATTGACACGCTAAATGATTCGACTGCTGGTATTGAAGACCGAGGTCGACCCACAATCAACGTGAGTGAAAATTGAGTCGACAATTTGTCCACTGTCGACTCCAAAATCGACCACTCTTTCTGACCATCGACATATGAATTAATCTGACTCCAGGTATTGAAGGTCGAGGTCGATCGGAACACGGGCGTAGATATAGGGAGAGGGAGGGGGGAGATGGGAGTTGAACCTCCCAGAGTCACAAAAAAAGGTCATCCAATTCCAATCATGTCACATGAAAATCAAGCATGACATTCAAAAGATTTCAATCCCCTCAAATCTTGCCGAACCTACGCCTATGGATCTAAAATCTAAGTAAGGAAAAGTTGAGTTGATGTTTGTCGACCTCAAATCTGCGTCGCGAAATTGACTCCAAAATCGACCACTCCTTCGGACTATCGACACTTAAACTGATTCAACTCCCAGTGTTGAGGATCGAGGTCGACTCAAAGTCAACGTAAGGGGAAACTGAGTCGACATTTGTCGACCTCAAATCGGCGTTGCCAAATTTACTCTAGAATCGACAACTCCTTCGGACCATCGACACATAAATTGATTCGACTCGTGGTATTGAAGATCGAGGTTGACCCAAAATCAACGTAAGTAGAAATTGGAGCGACATTAGGCCGCGCCTGTTTTACATCAAATCGACTCCAAAATTGAACACTCATTCTGACCATCGATACATAAATTGATTCAAGCCTCGGTATTGAAGATCAAGGTCGTTCTTAAACCAACGTAAAAGGAAATTATGTCGATATTTTTCAATCCTCAATTTGCGTAGCCTAATCGATTCCAAAATCGACCACTACACAAATTGATTCAACTCCTGGTATTGAAGATCGAGGTCGACCCAGAATCAACGTAAGCGGAAATTGAGTCAACATTTGCTGACTCCAAATCTGCGTCGATTTTAGTACAAATCGACTCCAAAATCGACCACTCTTTCCGATCATCGACACATACATTGATTATTGAAAATCGAGGTCGACTCAAAATCAACGCGAATGGAAATCGAGTCAACAATTGTCGATCCCAAGTCGACGCGTAGTCAAATTGACTCCAAAATCAATCACTCACTGAGACCATCGACATATAAATTGATTTGACTCCCGGTATTGAACATCTATGTTGATCTAAAATCAAAATGAGTGGAAATTGAGTCGATATTTGTCGACCCCTGATCTGCGTCAGTTTTACGTCGAGTCGACTCCAAAATTGACTGCTCCTTCTGGCCATCGACACATGAATTGATCCGACTCCAAGTATTGAAGATCGAGGTCGATCTAAAATCAAGATAAATGGAAGTTGGGCCGATATAGGTCGACCTTAAATCTACGTCGCCAAAGTGACTCCAAAATCGACCAGTCTTCCTGACCATCAACACCTAAATTTAATCGATTCCCGGTATATTGTAGATCAAGGTCGACCCAAAATCAACGTAAGTAGAGAAGTCGAGTCGATATTTGTCGACTCAATATCGAACTGTCATCGATATCGACATGAAGTCGGTACAAAACTTTCGAAGAAGTAAATTTTCCATTTTTGGTCGACGCTGGCGAGGGTCGACAAGGATTGATAGGCCACTTCAAACTTCACTAGTACAGATTTCAAAAATTGCTCCCATGATTCACGATTTAATCTAAAGGTTTGGCTTCTGAGTTTGAAAGAGAAGATGGGATAACTGTGGAGAGGTGTTTCCACCCCCCCCCCCCGGTAAATCTTCAATGTGACGTCGAAACACAGCATAACAATTTTTCAAAGTTTATCAAAGGGTGCGCCACGGGCAGAATGGTGGTTTCATGTCCAGTTTTCTCCTGCGCTTTATTGCGGAGAAAAGCGGATATGCTTCACCATGTTCGCATATAGTTCCATGACATACCGTGAAACCCTCTATCCATCCACGACGTACCATTCAATGTATGTTGTTTTTTAGAGGTCGCAAAGAAGATGCGCCAAGTTTGTTAGATGCACTCCTAACCACTCTTATCCTACTACACTCCTCCGTATTTCATCGAAAAATATACGTGATTCATTTATAGTGAAATCCTCAATACGTCCGTGATCGCCTACCCCAGCAAAAAATGTGACCGATTCGCGAGGTGGAGCGGGTAGCTGCATACTAAACAACGAGGCTGCACAAAAAATTACTTGCAAGAGCTGCAAAAAAGCTTATAATCGGATTGTACGCATCGAGGAACCATATACAGATTAAATTCCACTGTGTAAGGGTAAAACTAAAGCATCAGCCCATAATTCAATTCTCACGGGACTAATCTACGCGACCCGTCATAGGATAATACTCGTGCGCGAACACGCAGTACTTAAAAAGAACACGAATTGCATAATACTTTTTTCCCTCAAAAAAAAGAGAGAAAGAGTGAGTGAATGGTGGTAGACTGACATATTAACTCCCTCTTGAATACGAAACTTTACATCTGCTGGTATGGGTATCCTGATGGTTTGAATTACATCCAAGATCGAAGTTTTATTATTATGTTGTGGACGGTACACTCGAAAATCACCTATTATTTGATAGTACGATGCTGAAAAATTATAATCGATCGGGAAAAAAGCATCATCGTCATCGCCGACCCGACGAGTTCGCGTTCATTATCTTCGGCTAAATTCGAGAACAATGTACGCGCGGTGCTTCGGGGTGAGGTTGGTTCGTCTATACGTGTTTCGGATCGCCAATAACACAAAACATATTAATTACGATTAACAAAAGGATTTTATCGAGTGCGTACAAAGCCAGAAGGGGTATCTAGACAGAGCGTAGTATATCGTACATTTTAATCCTGCAAATTCGCCTAGATAGCTTATCTTTTGGTCTTCTATATCGGATGCACGAAAAGGGATATCACATTAACGAAAAGCTTCTACAGATTGAGGGTAGCTTATAAGCTTACAACGCGTCTTCTTTTTTCTTTTGTACTCTTCATCCTACGCGGTCGAAAAATCGTTTTATCTATAGTAGAAAGAGAGTCATATACCGTAATTCGCATTTCAAACAGACTGTAGGCCTGGAAGCTAGACGTATGTCAAAGTGTAAATTATTTTGTTACCTTATAGTAGTAATAAGTTATCCCGATGTGTCGAGTAAGTACATTTTTTAGATGGAATCTGGATATATGATTGTGGGCAGTAACAAAAGCGTATACTAAAATGCGACGGTAAAGTAAAACCAGTTCTTTTTATCGGCATTCTTTGGCACCGCGTCGCTCGTATATACGTACGTATTCTTCTTTGTGGTCTAATTTTAACGTCTGTATCTAATTACGAGCGTATTAAGTACAGCAGCATAAAGTATTCGATGTTGTTTTGCTGTCTGACTCGTGAGACATCTAAATGTATTAAACGGACTCGTAAAGGTAAAACAAGAGGTGGGAAGAAGATCAATCTCGTTGAAGTTAGCCGATAACGAAATTTAATTCCGCGCGTAAATAGGGCGAGAAGTATCGAGTTTCAAAAATTTGGAAATTTTTACGAGGAAAATTCACAGGGTTTTCACATCGTTATTCGCTTTTTACGAACGGAGCGATTACCGCGTCAACTCGTATCGTGTTTACGGTACAGCGATTATACGAAAAACATCTGCTAAAAGTTGACCGGAACGAAAGTTAAGAAGAACGTGATATAGGGATACCGATAAACCGGATCAACATTGGTGAAAAAAACTGCGAGATTGGTTCGGATTTGTATATTGCCGACACTTCAATCGGCCGAACAAAAACGGGAGATTCGAACGACTTCTAAGGAAAGCTCAGTTGTTGAATGTTATCAAGAGCACCGCACTCTTCAGAAATTGATATGACCTTAAGTTGAGTTTTCGATACGATAGTCAAAGATGACGAATATCCCATACTATCAACGACAAGCTCCACGTCCCTCAGCCTCATGGAAATTTTCTGGCTGAGCCGAATAAAAAGAGATCAATCTTTATGTTTACTAGTAAATCTCCTCATTTATAAGTGATGAAATCATGGCCTGGCTGAGGAATTTTTCTCACAGTCGCTGGACTGAAACTGTGTGATAAGCAATCTAGCTCAGGAAGGTTCTTGGTATGGCATTTCGAGTTGTATTCCTCAAGAGGGACAGCAGTATAAAAACCTATACTGAACCACTTATAGATTATAAGGATGAAAGAGAGGTGCCTTGAATTCGCAAATTTCGGAGTCAGGCTCAAGGTGACGGTTGATGACGACATAACAGGAAGAGGCCTCAAGGTCACGGCTCATGACCTTTTTTTTTAATCATAAAGGCGGAGAAAGGGCACGGTGATAGAAGATTATTGGAGCCTAGACCAACTGTACATGTCTCATGCAACCACTTCATACTCATAACCCTGTCTTCCATTTTATATGACACAACTTCAGTCTGGGTCCCCAACCATAAGGGGGATCCAAGGTAATGAAAAAGTCAATTTAGTCACCGAAACTACCATAAAACTTTCACGAATCAATTCTCGAGACAGCTGCAGGAGAAAGCAATCAAATAGCGCACGCTGCTACATGCTGTCTTCATAGAGCGTTCGACACGGTCAGCAGTGATGCTCTACTATGGAGGATTATGGCCAAATTTGGCTGCCCAACAACGCTGGTCAATATTATTGAAAGTCAATATGCTGACAACGAAAGCCATGTCATAGTTGAGGGAAGCCTCACAGATGGTTTCGAGGCGGCGAACGGAGTGAGGCAGGAGTACGTTCCAGCCACGCTTCTCTCTTACATCTACATCACTGTCGTCCTGGTGGTTGTGGACAAGGAGCATAGATTCAATGGAGGCCTGTTCAACTTCACTTGCCTGAGATCCGCAAGGGATACAAAATCTCGCTATGTAACTTAGCTGCAGAACTCAGATTGCGTGGAGGATGTTCTAGAATTTACCTTGGCAGCTCAATTGCGACAGATAGCTCCCTCGCAACACAAATGAACCAGCGACGACCCAAGACCTATCAACAGGCATGTTCGAACTTAAGAACAGAGTTTTCGACAATGTCGGACAAAGCTCGCTGTACATCGCACCGTGATCATTACTATCCTGCTCCAGTACTGCCAGATCTACGGATTTTTGTTTGCAAATTTTGCGTAAAATACGGATTTCTTGTGCTCAAGGGGTTCGTACCTCAGTCACGAATACGATAGATACTTTTCTCCTGATCGTTAAATGCTGATACTGCGGTCCACCTCAACATTGAGTGATCAAGGGAAAGGTACTTCAGTTACCTGTATCAGAGATACCTTTCTCCTGAAGGCTATTGATAGACCGATAAAAGTACGTAGAAATTTGTTTTTAGGTCTTGGAAAAAATGGCGGATGCGGATTTTTGATAATATCATTTGGCTGCACTGTCCTGCTCATAAGCATCGATGCGTGGCCCTTATACAAGAGAGACTTTAAACCACTAGAAAAGTTGAATCAACGTCAGCAACAAGGCATTCTGGGATTCAAGGGATCAGACTATGTCTCAAACACTCACGTCTTTGAGAGATCTGGCTGCAGCTCCATGGAACACACACTGATACGATCGATGCTTAGGTGGCTGCGACACGTCGTAAGGATGGACGACGCAAGGGTCCTCAAACAGCTGCTGTACAGTGAGCTTTCGGACGGAGCTAGGCCCACCGGGGACAGCGCAAACGATATAAGGATGGTGGCCACACAGCCCCAAAGCTGGCTGGATTGGCCAAGGAGTGGGAGGACTTCTGCCGGGACCGCACTTCATGGAACACTCTAGCAGTTTGCTAAACGTGACCCGCGAAGAAGTAATGCAGCAACCAACAGTTCACAGTTCCAATGTGATACCTGCGGAAGAGTGATAGCATCTCGGATTGGACTTATTAGCGATTGCCAAACTCATATGAAACGTTGAGAAGCAAGACTGGTCCACCCGTTAGTTGATCTCACTCCTAAATTACGGACGAATGATCACATTCTGGCAAAATCCAATCTCATCAAACAAATTAACCCAATTAAAATCATTTCATCATACCAAGAAATCCGCTGTTACGTCTTGGAATCGGTCACATGCGACTCACACGCACTCACCTTCTTTCCAAGCTTTTACAGCTTTCATGCAAATATTGTAGCCTCGAATTCCCCCCCCCCCCTCACCTACATTTCCGCATGCTCGTCTTGAGCTTCTCTTCACCACACCCACCAAAATTTCTCGCCAATGACCAAAACATCATCTCTCGTCTAAAAGCGCATCTAAAACCGATTTAACCCGAGTGAAGTTAAGAGCTTTTAAGGTACAGTCTACCAATCACTCAGCCGAGCAGATTTCTAGATAGCCAGTGCCTTCAAAATCGAGCAAGTTGACCATTCAGATATAAAAAGTTTCAGATATTCGATTGAGTCTCATTAAAACCTCACCATCAGCGAGGGCAATGCATAAAAATAAATGAAAAATTCGAATTACCATACCACGACGTCGTATAGCACTGAGAAACAATTCTTCACGTCAATCTGTATATTTTATGGCCATTTTCGTACGAATTGACCCTCTCAAATTCATATAGCAACCAAAACTTACCTGCAAAAAGAAGAAAAAATCAAATCATTAGAGAGACTACGCTAAAGTATAATAATGGAAAAGAATACAAGAAGTCATTTGTAACTAATCTTGCTAGTCATTGGAATGTTACATCTCAGGGAATCATTACCACCAGAACTTGTGTGGTACAACAAATAAAAGAGACAGTGATTGGAAGCTATCTGATATTCCATCACTTGATTAAAATATTGACCCCAACCCCCTGCCACGGCGGCACACTCATTAGCCACACATACACTGACCATTCCGCTCAAAGGAAATCTTTTACGCAAAATTAATACATATAAGAATTTATAATATTCCGCGATAAATATTCATATTATTCAGATAACGGTACTGGTTTTTCTGTGCAATACGTTTGATACGCGCGCGAAATTCGAACTTCATAAGGAAGCGAATTATTTACAATTTAAATTGCGTACGATTTTCGTCCACGGTAAGCACAGTAGTCGACGTTGGTTGTTCTCGGTATGGAATAAATCAGAAAGAAAAATTTACAAAGCGCCATATTGGACACACAGCTAAAATATATTACGTTTTCGATATTATTAATATCGCGCGCAGTCTTTATAATACAACCGAATGAATACCCGGTATGCATATTTTCATTCAGTATTATATCTGATGGCAGAGTCGGAATGAATTTTCCTTAATCTAGATATAGCGAAAAACAGACGAGATGCGTACATTCCGCGGAATGCGAACAAACAAAATTTATTTCCATTTTGAAAAAGTTACACGCTTAATTTCTGCGTAGGCTGGTTGTCAATATTAGTCGTTTATTCGAATTCAGCGGCGCTCGTTGCGCGAAATAAATTTCCAAGATCGTAGCGCTCTCGTATTATAACAATATCTTCTTTGAGACGAACGAATAAGTAATTTAGGACGATGGTTTTCTCAGAAGCGAAGAACAGTCAAATAAATTTTCTAGAGATTTATTTTCATCATTTTATGCGAACTTAACCACGTTGATGGATTCGAAAGTTTGAAATATTTTGATTCCTGAATTCATAAAACTAATTAAATTCGGTCGTATAAGTTGACGGCTCTGTATCGCCGTTTCCGACCTACCATCCGAAGATAATTTTTGCCTTGTAATCAAGAGCACGCCAAGTGAAGAGGAATATAGTATTAGACGCGCCAAGTTTTCCCCGTGGATCATATCGTCTCCAAGTTGATGACTAAAAGTCCACTTAAAATCACCCGCTCATCTTATTGTGTCGACTTTTCGTCGACGTCGAAATTATTTCGAGTGCACAACTTACTGGAGTTTCAGAATCAAGGTCAAAAAGAATGAGTCGATTCCTGGTACGAGATTTTCATGTCGGCTAGGAATTTACGTTGAAATTGCGTCAAATCGACTCTTGTTCAACCGGTCAAGTATCGAGGTTCTCAACAGCCCTCATTAAATAATTATAACCGCACATTCTGTCTGCGAGTAGAGAGTTCATCAAACAGGTCTAATACTATAAGGGGGTGACTGTCTATTCCCTCTAGATGGACATCAATTTAAGGTCAATTTAAAGTGGACTTGCGTGCATTAGCAAAAAACTAGATATTGTCTTCATATGACAGAGTAGTCGATTTCCAGTCAATGGAAAAATTCCAAAAAGTTGACTCAAAATTGACTTCAAATGGACGTCAATTCAA
Source organism: Aspidiotus destructor (assembly GCA_035079395.1). NCBI lineage: Eukaryota > Metazoa > Arthropoda > Insecta > Hemiptera > Diaspididae > Aspidiotus > Aspidiotus destructor. Next base: position 1,363,768 of record JAVHKZ010000015.1, read on the forward strand.
CATCAATTTGAAGTCGGCCAGCATACATCACCAAAGAACTTATATCAACTGGAAATAGACCTAGACCAGCCAACTTTGGAGAAGTCAAGTATCAAAATTGATTTCAAACTGAACGAATATCGATATCAAAGTCCAGTTTATTTTAGCAATTTGAACATAAAAATTTGAAGATATGTTGATTCAACAACAAAAAATTGAGGTCAAATCTACGCTTAATATGGTTCAGGACGACCCCTCGATGAAAACTCTCAATCCACCAACGGTAAACTGATGGACGTCTTACTGAAAAAGTCAAGAAGCACATTTTGGATAACTTTATGACGTCAATTTTAAGCAGGCAGTGTCCACTAATAATCAATGTCAAATCAATTGACAATTGACTCCTTTCAAAGTCTTGGTCAAAATTTCGTCGATGTAAAATTGACTTGATATTGACGTCAATGTCAAGTCATTCTTAACTCCATTTTGACCAATTTTCCAAGTCAATTTGAAATCAATGTCATCTTCACTGGCCTGAGATCAATTTCTCTCTTGGATCAATTTCAAGTTGATTAGTATTTTTTTGGTATATACTAGACGACGTCCAACTGACCTAAAATTGATGTCAATAAGGAGTCAGTTGTAAGTCATTTTCTGTTGACATTGAACCAACTGATCTTTTGGGTCAATTTTTAGTTTTTTGAGAAGAATATAAGCAAATTGGCTTCAAATTGATCTCAAATTAACTCCAAACTGGTGTCAGTTTCAAACAGACTTCACCAATTTTTCTATTGACCAAGAATCGACTACTTTGTAACGTCGATTAACGGTCGATTTTAAAATGAATGTTGGTCAATTGAGAATTGACATCAATCTGGACTTAACTTTGAGTCAAATCTTCCAAACTTTCAAATGAACTTGATATCAAGGGATGCTCTTCTGCATCAACTAGAAGTCGATTTTCAGTTTTCCCAGGATGTAAGTCGATTTCAAATTGACCCCAGATAGACATTGACCTGAAGTCAATTTTTAGTCAACTCCTCACAATTTTTCATCAAGTTGAATTTTTCGTCATTTTTCAGTTTTCAGGTAATTTGTGTGGGTCGACACCAAGTTCACCTCAAATTGACGTCAATCCAGAGCCGATTTTGAGTCTACTTCTTTTGACATTTTTAATCGACCTCCAAGTTGAAGGGTATTTGTAGTCCTTTGGTGATGTAATCTGATCGACTTTGAATTGATCTCAAATGAAAGTTAATTTGTAGTCGATTAAAGGATTAAAGATCAACTTGACCCAAATTGAGTTTCCTGTTGGGTCAACTTCAAGTTGACTCCAAATTTTTTCATCAACCTAAAATCAAAATGCGCTGTAGTGTCGATTACAAGTCAAGAGTGCATACTGAACCTCAAATTGGACCTCAATCTGGGTTTAATTTCGAGTCAAATTCTCCAATTTTTTTACCGACCTGAAATTGACGGCCTTGTTTTGTTGATTTTGAGTTGATTTCTAGTTTTCCGAGAATGAAGGCTAGTCGACTGCATATCAACCTCGAATCTACGTCAATCTGGAGTCACATTTGAGTCAACTTTCTCAAATTTCCCTATCAACCTGAAATCAACCGCTCTGTTATGTTGATCTATCAGTGTTTTGGAAATTTATGCTGGTTGACTTCAAATTGACTGAAAATTCAGGGAGTCTACTTGAATGGGAAGATAGAAATGCGGGAGTTTTCGGGTCCTTTTGGGGGTTAGACCCGATTTGTTTTGTTACCTTTTCAAAACTATTTTTCCTCTTCATGGGACTCTGGAAATCATGCACCAATTTTCCCAAATCCAAGACTTTTGAGGTTCCGAGGTCTTCCAGGACTTGTAGACACCCTGAAATTCACCTCAATTTGAAGTCAATATCAACTTAACTTCTTTAAACGTTTTTCATTGACCAGGAATCAAGTGTCTGTGTACCATCAACTAGCTACTCAATTCCATTTTTCTGAAGATGTAAGCTAATCGACTCAAATTCGATATCAAATTGACGTCCATTAAAATTGACGCTATAGCGACCTCGATTGCAAGTCTTCTGCCAGTGAGTCACGTATAATCAATCCAAATTGACGTCAATTGTCAATCTTGTGTAATACTGGAAGCAACGATGAATTCAGGGTAAAGAGGAACAGTCGAGTTTGAGTCGAATCTATTGTCTCTTTGAGTCGGTTAGCGGTCGACACTGGCGTCGATTTGGAGGCATATCTTGATTGAAATAGCGAGTCATTGTTCAGTCGAATTTATGTGGACTCAGAGCTTCACATGAGTTATTGTTAATGACTGACTTCCATACGATGTGGTTCTTGGAATGATCGAAGTAGATTTCGTATCCGAATTTGAAGCCTGGGATCTCAAATATCAAGTGTCTCTGGAGATAAAATGTTCATCAAGGAATCCAAAAATTTTGAAAAGATGATTTATGTGTACGAAGAAATCTTACATACATTTCTGTGATTTATTTTTTTGTTGTGGATCATTTAAGAAGACATGAGAACAATATTGAGAAGTTCATTACACTTGCGAGAGTCGTTTAACTTTGCGATACACTTTAACGAGAAGAGAAAGAATTTACAAATTCTCGCAAGCATAAAGCAATAATTTAACCAAATCAAATTATGAGCGCTTTCGACAGCGTGAGAAAACGTGTGAGCTATTGGCTCAAATAGTGATAGTTGAAGGGCGTTCTTGAACTTTGAGTAAGGTAGCGTCGACAACAACAAACCACTTCTTTCGTTCTCTCGAGAATCAATGAACTGTACAAGTCACTTTCGCAACAAATAAATCTCATTCGTACATTGACATCGGCATAGGTTCGAACACGGCCCTAAATTTTTACAGTCTAGCGCGCACCCACGTACGCAATTTTGATTTCACGTCTTCCGGTCTTACGATAAAATTTGATAGCTCATCTCACGACTTTTATAGGTGACATAGTACAGGCCTCGTTTCGTAAAGGTCAATATTATTGTTTGACTACGCATCCCGAGAGAACGGGCTTCCGTGAATAAATTGATCCTTTATCGTTAATTATGTAGACTGCATTCGCGTGCCAAAACCGAAGAGAAAGCTGCCGTCGTTACGCGTTCTCCCATCGCGAAAATTGAACGCGCATCAGTTCAGCCTATCCGCGAGAAGGTAGGAAAAGCCCAAGTTTTGTGAAAAATGTTTAGTTTATTAGCGGTTAAGAACGTCTATCGATCGACTTTAGACACCGGTGTGTACCGCTTAAGTCCGTAGTTCGGATTTGCTCGGCCTAGTTCGACCTATCTTCGGGCATTCCTTTCTTATCCGCAATCGTTTTATAAAGCCTAATTTTCCAGCTCTCGCGACGCCCGCTCTTCGACAGCTCGCTTCGTTCCTCTCTTTTTATTTTCACTTCCGCCGAAAACGACGGTGACGGCTTCGAGACCACAGCGATGCACGCAAATTGTATATACCTGACTGCAACAATAATTTGGCTGTTCGAATCTAGAAGCACTTCTTGCGAAATTACCTTCTTCCCTTTTAATTTTCGTGCTTCTAGGTTGACGACGTCAAGAAGTGTTTGCTCAGTTGTTCTTCGTCCACTTACGAAAGATTGAAATAAGAGCAAGCTTAAAAATGGCCAACCTTATAAAAATATAATTCTCCCGGGTGCAGTACGTGGGCTGTAGTCAGAAATGTGACATTGTTGTAGTTTGGAAGCCGTCTTTTCGTAATACATTTCCTCAGCCTGTTGTGACATTGCGATTAAAAACACGTTTAAAATCCGTCAGCGTGCGATGTAAATCCGTCTAACGAGCAGAGTGCGAATAGCAGTTTGTAGTCGCAGTTGATGGATACTAGGGGAGGATCTGAACTTTAAATCCTCTAACAAGAGAGGGTATACGTGTACACCCTTGCCACGAAAAGGGTTTTACTTAATGTTCTCTCGAGTATAAAGTACGTGTAATGAAGCGACGGCAGTGATCGATCAATTAAATAAACGATCATTTACTTCACACGCTACATAAAAAAACTTTGAAACAACTTTTTTTTTTCTCTTTCCATTTTTCATATACATTAAGAGCATTATTCTATCTAGTTGGCCTTACGCCGCCGCCACCACAGAGCACGAGCAACGATTTTTATCGTCGTATAAAATATGAGTGGTTATGATATCTGAAATCGCATTCGAGAAAAGAATTTTATAACTCGTGCGCGCTTTCAAAATTATAGAAAACGAGACCAATAAATATCGTCGAGAGGAACGTTTTAAAAGCTCGCTTGACACTTTCGTTTTTTTACATCGCACAAAGGCGGATGATGTTCCATCGAGTAACCTGAAACCATAGGCAGAAGATCGAGAATCACGATATTGCATAACGTACAACCGTCGTATGTAATTGATATTTTTTTAATTAACCAGCGTCCCTCGACAGGATGCATAATAATATGTAAAATGTGTCATTAGTCCGTGTTGACGAACGGTAGCAATTCATTATGCGATGTTATACTAATGTGCGAGAGTTTTCCATTTCTTAATAATTTTTTCGGTACTACTGTACCGTGCAGACGCCTAATCAATTTCTTTTCAAAGACATACCAAGGGTGTACGACAATAGACGCTTATCAACGTGCGGCCAGGTATCCGAAATTCCCAACAAAGAGCCATTGTAAAACCACGTGAAACCACGTGAAAACATTCCCAAAATTTAATACAGACCGAATGATTAACAGCAATGGGTAAGCCTGCAGCGAGCTTAAGTTACGATTCTGTCGAGCTTTATGACGGGTGTACCCTTGTTTTCATTAAATCATCCGAACGTTATCAACGTTTTGACCTCGCGACGAATTCTTGATAGTTTATTGTAAAAACAACACGTATATCGAGGGTGCGGGAACGCGGCTTGCGATATTTCGCAACTCTTTTTGTTGATTTTTCGGCTTATCCGCGACCGCGTGAACGAAAATTATTCGATTAACGAGTGTAACATCGACGAGTGATGGGCTTTGCGTCGAGGGAATGAATTTTTAATAGTTAAACAGCCTTTCCTCATCATACCACCATCACGCTGTAAGCGGGCACACATTGTGACACTAGTGACTCTCCCGAGAGTTGATTTCATCCACCTTGAGGCAATAGATCATCGATATTGGTGGCTTGGTGCGCGTTGACACGTGACAAAGATCAAAGAGGAGGCGTTCAAATGGCAGAAAGTATTCTAACGGAGAATGACTTGGCGAATTGTACTTCAGGTAAGGTATCCGACTGCTTAATATTCAGAGTCAGCAGGGGATAATAGAATGCTAGAGAAGCGTGAACAAGGGAATAGGAATTTGAATCTCAAGTTGTGACGAAGAGCGAGACAATGTAAGGAAAATGTAGGACATAATAAAATCAAGCCTGGGGAGCTAGGAGCTGGAACCATAATTTGATCTTGAAAAGAGCCGAAAACTCCGTTGGGAGCTGCTCTTTAGTCAAAATGACAAAAAAAAAGAGGAAAAATTCGCCCTAAGGCTTGAAGCTTGAAGTAAAGACAACTTGACTAGAGAGAGAGAGAAGAACCAGCAACTGTTTCTCCTCCTTGAGGCTCCGCTCAGAAGATCAAGAGCTTCAGCTAGCTCCGACTCTGCTGCAAAAATCCAGCTCTTTGGCTCCGCTCCGCTCTTTGAGAAACTGGAGCCAGGAGCTGGAGCCAGAGCTGGCTCGGAGCCAGCTCTTCCTTTTTCTTCTGGCTCCTCTCTCACGATCGAGAGCTTCGGCTTCGGCTCCGCTCCGCTCTTCAATTTTCGAGGAGCCAGGAGCTGGAGCTGGGGCCAGAAACCACTCGCTCCCCAGGCTTGAATAAAATGCGTTAGATTGGAGAACTATCAGATTGAGGACAAGAATAAGGACCCACGAGGCTCGATCCTTTGATTGAAGAGGACCGAGGAATGGGGTTTTCAATCATGTCAAAATTCAGAACAGGAAACGGTAGTTGTTTCTTCTTCGAGGAGGTGGAAGTTTCTTGTCCTGGAACATTTGACATGCTCCAGAATTCAAATGGAAATAACCATGATTTGATGATCGAGAGAGTGTTGAGAAGAGCGCGCAAGGTAGGCCTACAAATTACACTACACAACATCAAAAAAAAAAAAAATTGAAAAATGCAAGAATGAGACTATGCGATTCTAGAAGTATTTTTGACCGTAATCATAATGCCGCTGTCTGCTTTTCGAAATTGGCTCTGGTTTTCGAGAAATGATCAAATCAAATTCCGCGATTTGTTGCGACGCGCAGTGTATGTTCCCGTACTTGCAAAATTCGATAGTTGGGTAACATACACTACGCGTCGCAACGAATCGCGGGAATTTGATTTGATCATTTCACAAGAACCGGAGCCAATTTCAAAAAACGGACAACGGCATCGTGATTAGCGTCAAAAATACGTCTAGAACCATATACAGTAATCTCATTTTTGCATTTTTCAATTTTCTTCTTGTTGTTGTATGGTGTTATTAAAACCTTCTAGAAGTCTCAAGGTAGGCCACTACTCAAACAATACATCTAACATTTTGTGTTTTCGAGCTACAATAAATGTCCCATTCAACTGTTAGCCTAACTCAACCCTTAATGTAATCTACAAAGGGAATAAAACATTTAAAAAACGGGCTTCAGTACCAGGGACCCAAATGATGGTAGATACTAATTCGACCAATATGTTGTACAAGTCAAGAGCTCATGACTTTGTATTAGGTTGTGGATACGAAAATTGGTACCAATCGGGCAAAATCTACATCAAAGGTCCTTCCGTGATGAAAGGATACTTTGGAATCAAAGAAGCCACTGCTGAAGCCATCGATAGTGAAGAATGGTTACGTTCAGGTGACATTGGTTATTATGACGACGAGGATGATTTTTATATTGTGGATCGAGCCAAAGAACTATTCAAAAGCGGAGATAGACAGGTATAGTATGATGGTGTTGAGCTTGAACGGAAGCATTTTTTGATCGTTTCTATGGATGAGACTTGTTTAGGTATCGTCAGTTGAGCTAGAAGTTCCCGCGATCGCTGATGTTGCTGTTATAGGTATACCAGACAATTCTGCCGGTGAACTCCCAAGAGCTTATGTGGTGAAACGAGAGGGAGAAAAAGTGACGACAGACGAGATCACTCAGTATAAATCAGGTATTCGTAAAGGTTCCTCATGTATACGAGAAATAAATTAACAAGTTTTCGTAAATTTGAATTTTTCTCGCCGAGAGGGTCTTACCGCACAAGAGATTGGAAGGGGGTGTCGAATTTGTGCCCAGTATACCGAGAACTCCAACGGGTAAAATTTAGCGACGAAAGCTACGAGAACTTTGGAAAGCAAAAAATAATTTCGAATGATAACGACGGAATCATGATTTATACTTCTGAAGCCCACTCTGGAGTTTTTGTTGATATTATAAGACACTTATTATAGGACGACATTGATATTACATAAACTCGTAAAATTTTATGATGATCGAGATTCTGTACAGAGCGCTTTAAAGAAAGCAGCTGATTTCATAGATTCGCTGATTACAGCAAACGCGTATTGTGGGCGAATACAAATTGATAACGTTTCGAATATTTTCAACACCAAGTTCAGTTCTTATAATAAGACTACGAAAAAAAAAAACTAAGACAACCAGCATGTCTTCACGACGAAAAGTAAATTTACCCAACTGACTCGACGACCGATTATCCATGTTATGGAAAAACTTGATTAAATATAGAAAACTACAGAACAATTCCACAGCGCTTTAGAACGTAATATCATTCGTGATCGACATTGGCAAAAAACAAGATTGATCAAGATGGTGCACGAAAACAAGAACGTCATTATGTCCTATTTTTTGATCTTCCTGATCTCAGTCAATCTTAGATGTCAAATCTCCCACGCCTATCCAAGTGAGTTTTAACAGGGGCTCATTTTATACATCTTCATTGAGATCAAAAATTGATACAGGGAACATGTCGAATACGGAGGAGGTAGAGACGATTGTTTTCGAAAAGATTCCAGAAAATTGATCTCAGACTCAAATCTAAAAATCAATATCACTTCAGTCGGTTTTCAATTTAAATTGTAGGCTTCTTTATATAGCTTTCATGCATACGTCATCCACATTCGTTCACCATACTCGTGAAAACACTCGATATACTTTGACGTAATATTCCACGTATACTAAGAAGACAATTGATTTTCAAGCAGAGCATTCTCGTATTTATGGTCAATTTTACCTTTTTGAAGTACTCGAAAGCATAAAATCTCTATCTTAAGCAGGCTTTTATTCGATATTCGCAAGAAGGCTACAGAAACTTACAAGATTACAGTATCGAAGGAATTATTGAAAAAAAGCTCGATTTAGCTCGCGAAAAAAAAAGTTTTCTTAGTTGCCCGTGATATAGGAATTCTCCCCAAGGCCCTGAATTAGCTTGAGCACCTACTCTACTCTTTTCGATACCACAATATGCCGGAAGGGCGGCGATTGACGGATATTCCTTCCACATTAACTCTCACAAGACAGGTTTTTATCATTCTTAAGCTGCTGATCCCAGCCTCATCACTGGGACCTCTATTTTGCACTACAATACCACGATCAATAACGATTTCAAGCCTTGTTCCGAAAAACCCAGACCTATTTTCAAACTGACAGATGATAAGATAAGGGTTAACGAGGATCACATTTTGTGCGTACAGCTACTCTGAGAAATGAAGTCGACTCGAGAATCGTACGCGGACCGGAGATCGATTTCGAGAAGGAATTAGAAGAAACCAGTCTAGACGAATACCTGATAGCAGCGGCAGAACTCAGAAAGAATCCAGTCCTGATGGTAAATAACTACGATCCCGTACAAATCATTGTTCGACTAAGTGACTACAGTTTTTGTAAACCAAAACTTTCAGACCGATTCTGAAACCGACAAGATACTTACGATAAAAGAATTCTTACGACAAAGTCGGAATCTGGCGGCAGAACTCCAAGAGATGGGATATAAAGAAGGTTCAATTGTTGGACTTATGTCCTTCGATCGATTGGAAACTCCAGTGGTCATCTTGGGCACTATGATGATAGGCGCCACTCTTACTAGCTACATTCCGAAATTCTCTGTCGGTGAGTTTCAAGTGGCGAGTTTCATAGAGTGCAAACGACTTGCGCCTGCGCTAACGTACTCTGACCGAGTCAAAACGGATCAGAACGGATCCAGAACGTGCTTGCGGTAATTTGGGAGACAAATTCCAAATTTTTTTTGTTTTCTTTAGAGGAGGGAGATTGGGATCTGATTTTGTGGCCAGCCGCAAGTCTTTGTACGACTTATCTAATAACCTCCAGCAGTGACGGCCCAAGGGACTAAAAATTTCACTGTCTACCCGAAAGGACGATTACCTGGGGCCGACACTGATCTTTGGTACACAATCACTAATCTTCTAACGACACGATATTATTTGCAGATGAGTTAAGGCCAATTTTCAACATTGCAAAACCCACGCTAGTATTTTGTTCGGCCGAGACTTGCGATAAAATCAGAGCGGTAGCTCCTCCGACAAATAAAATTGTAGTTTTCGATTCCCTGCCAGACAATTCGCCTGATCTTAAATTCTCGCAGCTAATTGCTGCGGCAAAAACACCTCAAAAAGTAAAGAATGCGCCCGACGACACCGCTTGTATTTTGTACTCCAGTGGAACAACAGGTTTACCAAAAGGAGTCATGCTGACGCATAAGAATTTAGTTTTCGTTATGAAACTCTTGTAAGTATATTAGGATAATTTTGAGTGAAGACGATCAGAAAAATAGCTTGGACAGCTCTAATCGCCCGTTTCACAACCTTTGAACTTTAGGGCAATGATGGTCGTAATTCCCAAATGAGAAAGAAAAACAGCCGCAACACAGCTGAATATTTTCTCATCAATATTTAATTTTTCATTGAGGGTTTGTTTATGGTAGGGACTATGCTTACGGAGACTAGGACACTTATGACTGAAGGTCGGGGGGGGGGGAGACAAGATTACAGATCAGCAAGACAAACTCAACTGCTTCAACTTCTCACGCATGAAAGTCGAACCTAACCATGATTTCCCTCTGTTAATCGTTAGGGAGAGGAATATTGTAGAGAACAATGGCCAAATGTTTCTCCAAACTTCCATCTCTTCCCACATCTCCGGCTATAATATACTTCTCGGCGCAATCGTCAGAAACGAGACACTCGTTGTCATGCCACCACTTGAACCGAGAAAATTATTGTCTATAATAAAGAAGTATGAAGTAAGTAAATTTTCGTATCTTGAGGTATATCTCTATCCGAATGAAGTTATGGAGAAAAGAGAGTCTAACAAATCAATGACCCACCAGAAGTGAGCAGAGCTTAATAAACCTAACATCGTTTCCAGTTCCGCCGCTTATTGTTGCTACCAGGTGTGCTAACATTTGTATTGAAAAGTCCGGATGTGAGCAAAAGCGATTTAGCCAGCCTAGAATTCATCTGGACCGGAGCAGCGGTCATCTCTGCCGAAACTGAGCTGGCCTTGATGCATAAATTCGATCTGAAATACGTTCAACAATTATACGGTATGACCGAGACAGCCATGTACACAACAATAACGCCATCCGGAAGTGTCAAAGCAGGCACGTGTGGCAGGCCGGTACCAGGAGTTCAATTAAAGGTAATTACTAATTATATCCAAACCTACACGTGGCACCGGGTGGACTCATAAGTACTGCCGTTTTGCCTTAGGTCGTCGATATAGAAACTGGAGACATTTTGGGGAAAGGCCAAAAGGGTGAAATTTGCATCAAAGGTCCTTCCATCATGAAAGGATATTTTGGAAACGAGAAAGCTACGGCTGAAACTATTGATGGTGACGAGTGGCTGCACTCGGGAGACCTTGGTTATTACGACGACGAGAATGACTTCTACATTGTGGATCGAGTGAAAGAGCTCATCAAAGTTGGAGGCAAACAAGTAAGAGATTCGCACAAAGAGAGTTGAAGACGATTGAAAATATTGATACACGAGGATGAAATCTGTCCAGGTATCGCCAGCTGAATTGGAAGGTTACTTGCTGGAGCATCCAGCGATCGCTGATGCTGCTGTCATAGGTATACCAGACGAACTTATCGGTGAACTTCCACGAGCGTACGTGGTTAAGCGAAAAGGACAAGAAGCAACGGAGGACCAAATCGCTAAATTTATAGCAGGTAGCAAGAACTCGAGTAAATCTTCCGAACGCACGAACTCCGAACGTATCGCTTATTATTTCTGGCCTCGAACAGAGGTATGTTTTTTGCATAAACGATTGACGAACAATTCTCTTCACAGGAAAAGTTCTAGAATACAAGAAATTGGACGGAGGTGTCGAATTCGTGTCCAGTATACCGAAAAATGCGACGGGTAAAATTCTGCGGAAAGAACTACGAGAACTTTGGAAAAATAAAAATAAACCACAATGATTACGAGAATCTTGTCAAGATCTGCCATTTTCATTATTATTATTGTTACTGTTTCATTCATAGTACATATCGTACTAATACATGTGTGAAAACTGTACTCTCAAGTTATTTATGGCAACAACACGAGCACCTCTGGCCACAACCCAATCCTCGAAAAGCCACACCTTTGGTTACCCCTTCCATCCTCTCCGAACTTCTCACCTCTTTTCGACTGTGATGATTATTTTCCCAGTATTTCGCGCGATCCGCCTGGAGGATAATTTCGCGAAAATCAAATTATACCAGACGAATGTTGTTTTCGTTTTGCGAAATCTTACGCGTATCTTTCTTTCGCGTCGCGAGTTCATAAACCGAGAGAGCGTATACAGTATACGTGCGTAGGCAGTGAAAAACAGAAGCTTCATCGCCGACAACTTTTCAGTTCATTAAAATCAAAGTTTCCTCGTTATTCTCTCGATTAATGAGTGCGTATTATAGCGTTGAAAGACAAGCTCAACCTAACGATACAAGAATTACCCATTAATTTATTACCCGCTATACAGCTTCCGTCCGCGACATTACACGTATTAAGAGAAGATGCATTTTACTTCCGCGTTCACGCTGACTGCGAAAAATAAACGCGTTCTCGTTGGTATGATATAGTGGAAGAAGAAAGAAAAGAATTACCCGCACTTTATCATCATTTTCGCCAACACTTTTGATTACTTTTAGATTTCTGAGAAACTCGCTAAATTATTACCAACCGGTTTCAGTCGAAGGAACGTCGAGTAAGTCCAGCGTAAGTGGTAGGAAAAATTACAATTGGATGGAATGCATGCAGATGGCGTTTGGCTCGTTTCTCTGTAGAAGAAAGAACGCATGTTATCCCTTTCGCTCTTTGGACCATAATAAGGGTCTGAAAATTCGGCGTTGCGATTTCAATCACGCAAGTTCTTCTGTACCTTCTCCTCTTCTCTCTCTAGAAGTTCTCACACTGACATGTATACCTACGTCTTCAGGCTAAGGGTAAGTCAAAATTTTGTGAGACGAGATGAGTGACGCGATCAATGCCTTGACCTAATGAAGAGACTTCAAAATTTCACACGTCAAGGAGAGCTATTTAGGCGGTTAAAAGCTTCAATTCCATTGGCGAATTTACGGCACATTATACAGAAATCATGGCCAGACTATACACAGACCCAAAACGCCTGAGTTCATATTAGGAGTTATCTCTAAGAAGGGCATCGGCTCCATAAGAAATACATCGATCAGGTGCCCAATTCCTCATACTCATGATTTGATATATCGACATGTTTCATGTATTTCCCAAAGTTTCAATCCTAACCTCTAATTTCAAAATTGGCGCTTTCACCCCCTCCCCCCCGTCAGTTGTCCTTCCCTCCCAACCTTGGGAAGGAACCCTCGACATGATTCGAGAAATCTGTGAGGCTCCTAATTCTAACATTTGAGAGTCAAAATATCCCCCGCGAGTTTCCTCCCACCCCTACTGTATCCACTCTCTACTTCATAATAAACTATGACGTCATCAGCAGGTGACATCATCAGCCGTAACCCCGAGATCCCTCCAACTATGACGTCATAAACCGTGACCCCGAGTCTGATTCTGAAATTTGCGAGATCAGTCCGACTCTTCTCATCCTTGTAATATAAAAGTGATTTAGTATAGGTCTAAGCGTTTGTTAGGTCTGATTTCATGAAGGCCAGCAGTCAGCCTAGTATATTTGTTTTGAGGGAGGAGGAGGCAGAAGGCACGCAACACATTCGTTGCGTACCTTGTATCTCCCCCCCCCCCCCAAATTAATGGCTCGTGCTTTTGAGGATTCAATTATTCTCAAACCTAGTATAGTTAACTGAGGAGTAGTACCCTAATTATGACGTCATCACGCGAAACCCGGAGGCCTAGTATGATGAAGACCGTCGAGAGGTTTACGCATGATCCCGAAGACAGAAGAGAGTAAAGAAGAGGGAGAGCCAAGCTGATGACGTCATGAGCTCGAGACGTAATCCATGATGGCTGCTTGCGATGTAATCAACATTCATAACGTTGCTTACAAGCGGAGTGAGTGATCCCGAGAGAGAAAGAGCCCAAGCGGATGACGTCATAGGCTTTTGACGTCATTAGTGATGGCTGCCTGTGACGTCATCAGCATCCATAAGGTCGCTTACAAGCGGAATGAGTGATCCGAGAATGGAAGAGAGTGAACAGTGCCAGTGCTGTCAGATCTACGGATTTTTGCTCCCCAAAAAAGATACATCTCGCGTAAAATACGGATATCTTACGCTCAAGGGAAAAGTACCTTAGTCACCAAGATGAAAGATACTTTTTTCCTGATAATGAAAGTTTTGCAACATTGAGACGATCAAGGGAAAAGTACTTCAATTTGTCGTATGGGAAATACCTTTCTCCTGATCGTTATTGATGAATCGGTTCAAGTGGGTAGGAATAATTCTTTTCAGGTCTTGGAAAAAATTACGGATCCGGTTTTACCGACTTTTCCAATTGGAAAAGTGAGGTATTACACCCGTAGCAAGGTGAATGGGGGGAGGGGGCAATGAATTTTCTCGACGTTTTAGAGGTCATAGATCACAACTAGCATAAAAAAAATTTTCAGGTTTCCTTATATATATATATATATGTATGTATGTATGTATGTATAAGATTTTTTTGTCCGTGGAACTCCTCCGAAACTATCCGGTGGATTTTTTTGTAACTTGGCCATATTGTAGTATTATATCTGAATATGTGCACCCGCAATTTTTGTAAGAATCGGATGAGTAGTTCTCGAGAAATTCGCAATTTTTTGAGAAATTTTTCAGTATTTTGAGTATGAGTTTGTCCGTGGAACTCCTCCGAAACTATCCGGGGGATTTTCCGGTAACTTGGCCATATTGTAGTAATATATTTGAAGATGTGCACCCGCAATTTTTTCGAGAATCGGACGAGTATTTCTCGAGAAGCTTTCAATTTTTTCAGAAAATCCGATGAGTATTTCTTGAGAAATTTGCATTTTTCTCACTATTACAAGTAGTCGCTCACATTACCTGAAGTGAATTCCTATCCTTTTGTTATCACTGCGTCTATTGTGTTGTGATGAAGAACCTTTTATTTGATAGGTTCATTTGATAAAGGGTTCATTGAATTAATTTACACAGTGCAGTGAGGGCTTCTTTAGGTTAGGTTAGGTTAGAAATGTGCACCTGCAATTTCTTTTGAGAATAGGATGAGTAGTTCTTGAGAAATTTGAAATTTTTTTAAAAGAAATTTCTCACTATCACAAGTAGTTGCTCACATTACGAGAAGGAAATTCTATTCTTTTGTTATCAGAACGTCTATTGTGATGAAGAACCTTTTATTCGACAGGTTCATTCTTGACAAAGGGTTCATTAAATTAGTTTACAAGAATTATTTACACAGTGAGGGCTTCTTTAGGTTAGGTTAGGTTAGGTTTGAAACATTTGTCGACTTTTTTTCTTTAGATACAGATGATGACGAGAGAATAAATAAAATTTATAAGTTATTAGGAGGAGTGATTCTCTTAATGAAATTTGATTGGTCAAAGGAAAAGTCGTGTATTACTCACGCGACTGCGTGAGTGTTTTTTTGATAATTTTATATCGAACAAGTTCTCTTCTTTTCCTCTTTCACCCTGAACTCGAGTCTCTCAGGGTATTTTATGCTTGAACTAAGAGAGAGGTTCGAGAATAGTCTTAAAGGGGCCAGAATAGATGCTAAGGCTCGAAAGTAACTATAAACGAACTTCAAACTTTATAATGGGAAAGGGAGAGGGGAAATTGTGGATGCCTGAAAGTGAATAAATTAGAAACGAACTTCAAACAATTCCACGGCTTTCCATAACGGGATAGTAGCCAGCCTCAATTTGGGAGACTAGATGAGGGTACGGGTAAGGTTATAGTGAAAACTCTATTCACTTTCTTGTGGAGATGAGGGTGAATCCAATCCAGAGCGATTCTAAGTAATGATGGATCGATAAGTTCAGGCATGAGGAGAGTTGAAATTTGAAGTATAATAGTAACAAGAGATAAGTCTGTGCAAAGAGATGGCTCAAGGATCAACCTCAATGAACAAACTCAAACGAGCTGTACTTGTACGTGACTGCAATTTGTTTTTATCGAAAGGCTAGCTTCTCTTAATAATTCAATAAGTGAAGCGTATGCATATTATGAGTAGAAGTTGTTCAAATTTTAGAGCTAAATTATGGACGCAAAGGAACAGGCCGGCAGAAATTCTTCGATCTTTTTCCTCTGTTTCCATGGCATACACGAGAGAATAAACTTCATTTCTGAGAGAATATTATTGCAAGCGAATGAAAAACACTCCGATACGATTTTCGAATTTGCTAAAACTCGGCACATTCTCGCAGGCACGTATTGTACGCAAAACTTTTCATACATATTATTTAGTTTCTTCGCGCGTAGGTTTTTCCAAAGGTGACCTTTGCGTGAATCGGACTCGTAAATTAATATAAAACGTACACCGGCGAATACTCCGCGATGCTGAAAGTTTATTCACGATAGATATGTGTGAAGGAGCGAGTATAAAACACACACCGTATAAACACCAGGTTGATGTATTGATGTATTTGTTCATAGCGGAATGGCGAATACCCAGACGGACAAATAGCATGGGACAAATTTCGAACGTAACCTAATATATTATTAAGTTTTCGGTTGCATACATCAGGTCTCGAAAACTACACCGATACACACGCTTGGTTACACGATTATATAGTTTTGTTAACTTAATTAAGACGAATTTGATTAATACGTCGATTAGTACCTCTCGTATACGATTCGACCTTAAATTCTTGTATCGGAGTACACGTAATATATACCTGACAAAACACGCCGCATTTGTCGCTCTCTCGTTAATGAATGAAAATCATTCCATACACGATGCATTGTTGTGATGTTTAATCCGCGGGTACTCCGCGTACCGGTTTTTCTCATATTATCTTCGAGTTTTAACAACTTTATAGCCGACCGTCCGTACACAAAGCTGGAGCCGGAGAGATACGTATATGTGTATGTAATAAGAGGGAGAGGAGCAGACTATTATCAAATGTTCATCCTAAATCTATTTACCGAATGCTGTTTGGTATTCCGGTATTTGTATGTATGCGCTCTGTCGAATAAACCAGACTAAAAAATATGTAAATGTCTGTTCGATATGTTGGAGTACACTATTCAAAAAAAGGTCAATGCTACATGAAATATATTTATGAAAAAAAAAAAAAAATGAAAAATACTTTTACGTATCATTTTTCAAATTTAAATTATATTCGAGCATTCGTGGTAATGCTCTCTCTCACTCTTCCAGCGCCAATTTTTATAGTTTTATTTTATTTTTGTTGAATGGATTAAGCGCACGTTTTTACGCCGACAACGAAATTTACGTTATACTATTTTCTTCTTTAATTTCCGGAACAAGGATGGTTATTTTTGCTCCCATTTTCAAAGTAAGATATTTATAAGTTACTTGTGTGAGAGTCAAATGGTTAACCTCAATATGGTAAATGGTATAAAAGCACTTGGATATTTGGGTGAATGTGTCGCTTGGAAATAATATGATTAGAGGCGATAAAATAGAACTAAGAAAGACACGAAGTGCGATAAATTGTGAAATTACTTCGGAACGTCAAAATGAAGTAGCGATACCCGTTTTCAACTTTGACATCATATTGACGCCTTGCTTTTCTCCTTCGCCAGAGCCAAGGTTTTGATAAGGAAGTCGTGATTTGTAACATGTGAGCAAGGCTTTTCAACCATACAAAAGATGATCAAATACTATTACGATGTCACCGCCTTCATACACAAGTTTAGTAAGAAAGACCGATCGCTCCTCACCCTTTTTTCATTGGAAGTTTTCGATATGTTCCCACGGTTCAGGTTTAAGATATCAAAAATTTGGAAGCAAATTTAAGATTTCTCTTAATAAAATGGGTGTCCTAGAAAATTTATAGGGTACAGAACACTTTGCATTGCGTTGTAAAGTGCCGAGAATACCAAATTACTCCTTGAGCAACCATTACTAAAAACTTTGCCTCGAATTGGTGAATAATATGGAAGAGAAGATACCTCGATGAAACCTCCCCAATTATAAGGTGAAGGGAGTTTTTCAGAGGTGGAAGATAAAGAATATGTACTTGAATAGCCTCAGACGCGCACCTCATTACAAGTATAGAATAGTTTTTCTTCTTCATTTTATATACTTGTAAGATTGGGACTACTCTGGGAAAATCCGTTACAAATACAGCCACGATTTTTGACAGGAGCTATCCTTGGAAAAAACTTACAAGGGTCACGGTTTCTTCTTAGGTTTTCAAAGGTTTTCTTGACTGGAGCTATTGCTAGGAAAATCTTCACGAAAAATCGGCACGATTTTCTGACGCTGTCGATGAAGTCATTGGTGACCTTGACCTACTTTAATTTTGACCTTCCCTACTTCCATTACACTGGGCTTGAAATACAGTATACTAAGGTATATTAGGCCCACACTAGGTTATAATATTGACCTTGGTCAGATATTTTATCATGCTTAAAAAATTGGGACAACTCCAGGAAAAATCGTTCCAAGAACCGCTACAAAAACTGTGACGGTTTTTTGTCGGTTGCCCAACGTTTTTCGATTGGCATTTTGTAAGCTCACAAGATTGGAACAACTCTTGGGAGAAACGTTTCAAAAAATTCAAATACCATCACGAACTCTGCTGTGGCAGCGAGAAACCTACAAGCTTCGCGGTTCCGCGGGGAAGAGCTAGTTTTATGAGTAGACGCATTACGTCCGGTCGAAAGTTAGAAATTTCCCGGTTTCGTCTTCCACCATGAATATGGCTCCTCACCATCAAGCATAATTCAAGAGTCAAAACTTCTCCGAGTCATGTATAGCCTCCTATCATCCTAGATGGACCATAATGATGTTACCAGTTGAAATGTGCCAAAAAGTGACCAACTTGCCAAAATCCTCAAAAATTAAAAAACGTTCAAATCTCCGTATTTTACTTGATTTGAAAGCGAAATTCAACGCTGATTCCGGAAAAAAGAACCTGAGTATCTTCCAAATTGTGACCCAATGATGTCATATAAAAGTCCCTATGACGTCACAATCTGATGACATTATAGATCAACCCTCGTTACGTCACGATCTGATGATGTCATAAATCACTTCCTGTGACGTCACGATCTGATGACGTCACAAATCAGTCCCTGTGATGTCACCTAGGATGCCAGATCTACAGATTTTTGGTTCTCGAAAAAGATACGGGTTTTTCTCTTTCTATGGATTTTATATACAATACGGATTTCTTGCGATCCAGAGAAAGGTACCTTAGACACTCGGACGAGAGATACTATCCTCCTGATTGTTCTAGGTTGATACTGCGGTATTCGTAATATTGAGTCGATCAAGGAAAAAGTACCTCAGCTGCTTTGAAAAGAGATACCTTTCTCCTGATTGTTATTAATGAAGCAATCAAGATCTTTAGAGATCTGTTTTTAGGTCTTACAAGAAATGGCGGATACAGATTTTACCGACTTTTCGTAAGAAAAGCGAGTATTACACCCGTCACAACTATGGCAGAAAGAGGGGAAAATGAACTTTCTCGACGTTTCATAGGTTGTAGATCATCACTACATCATTAAAAAAATTTCAGGTTTCCTTATATATATATATATAATATATATGGATCAAAATTTGTCCAGGCTTCTCCTCCGAGACTACTCGGTGGATTTTTTTGAAACTCGGCCAAGTTATAGGGTTATATCTGAAGTTGTGCACCTGCATTTTTTTTGAGGATCGGATGAGTAGTTCTTGAGATATACTCAATTTTCGAAAAAAATTCCTACCCCCATAACTCTGATATGGCTGGACAGTTTTTTTTCAAATGTTGATAAATTGTAATTTACTTCTTTAAAAATGTAAATGTGAAAACTTGGTGTTGATACAATGCCTGGTTCTTGAGATATCTCAAATTGAAGCGTAAACTGATTTGAGAAAATTTGCAAATACTCGAGCTACCAATATTTTGTAGTATAACACTTCAGGTAGTCACTTTTGTCATGAAGGGCCAAGGGTAACCTTTGATATTACGTAGGTTGTCAGTGTAGTTGTAGTTTCATTCATTTTTGAGTTACCTGTTGACACACATAAGGATATGCTCTTTCTTGTTGAGTTTGTTATGAATAAATCTTGTGTGTAAGTGTAGTATTTGTGTGGCAATCCTGTGTTTGTAATCTTTCGTTTTATTATTTATTTTCCATTGTTATCAATTTTATTATTTTATTTAAATAACTACTACGGGCCTGTCTCATGATTGTTTATCAATGCTGTCTCCCTGGATATGATGTGCCGAACTTTAGGCTATTATTATCGAGTACAGGAAAAATTGCAACATTTATAGAAGCGACTGCCCTCCTCGATGAGGTTATACACAGCCTGATATATATTTATTGTGTAGCTCATTGTCAGAATTCGCAATTTTTTCAAGGCTTCAAGAAAACGTTTACTCTACGATCATTCAAAAGTCTCTTTGATGACGTTAGAACTGCTCACCAAACGACGTCATCAGATGGAATCAATGCTGTCTCCCTGGATATGATGTGCCGAACTTTAGGCTATTATTATCGAGTACAGGAAAAATTGCAACATTTATAGAAGCGACTGCCCTCCTCGATGAGGTTATACACAGCCTGATATATATTTATTGTGTAGCTCATTGTCAGAATTCGAAATTTTTTCAAGGTTTCAAGAAAACGTTTACTCTACGATCATTCAAAAGTCTCTTTGATGACGTTAGAACTGCTCACCAAACGACGTCATCAGATGGAATTTCTATTCTTTCTATCATAATTTCCCTCATCATATGAAATTTGCTGGAGGAAAGGCAGGGTCGAAGTAGCGCCCCACTTACTGGTCTATACTTGAAAAACTCACAGTTTCTTAAACGAAGTCCGATGAGGGTTGCAGGAAAGGATACGTGATGAGAGGGGTGAGTGTGAGTCTAGAATGACTGAATCTGAGTCAATTGCTGGAATACGTTGCGGGACATATTGATTGTAAAACACAATATCTAGAATGGCTGATTCTGAGGCTAGTGATGATTATTTCTCCTCTGCGAGTGAGTTGATTCAAGGAGTCTCAAGGGATTGGAATATTGTTATAGTTGAATAGCTAGTCCTTACGTAAATTTTCATTGTGGCAGTGATTCTCAAATCCGCGAGTTCCCTCTCGAAAGGCACTTGGAAAAATTTCGAGGTTTTCTCAGGGGAGTGATCCTGAAATCTGCGAGTCCGAGTTCGCGAGTCCGAGGCTCGCTTATTGATCTACTTTTCTTTTGTTCTCATTTTTTTCCAGTTATTTTCAATATCTAAAACAGAACGAGGTTATTTTACTTTTTCATATTCAATCAGTTTTCGCACTGAATTACTACTAGAAGCCTAATTGATGAGTAGTTCGTAATAAAATCGATTACGATGATATTACTGACATGGGTTTCAAGTACTTCAATTAACGCAATCATAATATTGATCTAAAAGGAAAATAAATTTCTATATCGTGTCGAAGAAAAAATCTTATATTTGAATTATTCAAAAAAAAAAAAAAAAAAAATTGATTATAAAAGAAATCTTCTTGTTTCATCATCATCGCTGCGGATGAAATAAAATTATGCTTGCAAATCGATGATGATCTGGAATGAATTAGGGGGAGGGAGAAATGATGAAAGTACAAAAGTTTCAAAAAAGGAATGATTTGTACGATAACTTTGAGTCCTATAGTATGGGTTCGTGTTGGTCAGTTAATTAGCGGCAAAGATGAAAAGTCGTGTGTTGCTTACGCGGCTGCGTAAGCTTTTTTTTCAAACTATCATCTGGCAGCACTGGATGTCACGATCTTATGACGTCGTAGAACAACGCAAGCCTTGGCTCGGAAGTCATAATTATAACAGGGAACCTATTATCTGAGGAAGGAGGGGGTGGAGGGAAGGTATTCCAACCAATTTACCGTGCGTCGTGTGATTTTCGACAAAAAATCCAAAATGGAATGGCAAAAACGGTTCACGTCCAACCCAACACCCCTCGCTCAAGTTTCACCAAGGAAGGTCGAAACTTATGTAAGTCCCATTTGTTGCTCTGAGGTCAAAATTCTTCCAAATCCTCTTCCTGTCGCATACAGCTTGCAGATCAAAATTTCTTCAAATTCCTCTCCTATCATCATCAATGAAATTTTTTCGAAATATGATGTCACAAATATCGGATGCGAACGCACCCATCTACTGAGAATGCCCCTCTCCAAACAAAACCCTTACAAAAAAACAACAGTGACAAAAACTTTTGACTT
This sequence comes from Aspidiotus destructor, assembly GCA_035079395.1. NCBI lineage: Eukaryota > Metazoa > Arthropoda > Insecta > Hemiptera > Diaspididae > Aspidiotus > Aspidiotus destructor. Next base: position 1,385,563 of record JAVHKZ010000015.1, read on the forward strand.
TTTGGCGATTGCCCAAGGTTCTTCGACGGGCCTTTCACATGCTCACAAACTTGGGACAACTCTCGAGAGAATCACTAAGAAAGACCGTCACAAAACGCTGTCACGTTTTTTCGACGTTTTTTCGAAGGATGACGGAAGCCTGAAGAAATACGAAGGAAACGCTGCCTATAGGTATAGAGGAGAATCATTACGAGAAGTTGAGGTCGGAGATGGATTAATAAGTGTTTCGACTTTTACGGAAGCCGTATTGACAGAAGAAGATGCTAGGTTCGAAAAACCAGAATAATCTTCTATTGGGGATTTTTTTGAAATAATTAACCCAGAACGGAGTTTAGGGCAATAGGATGAGGGAGGAGGGAGGAATCTTCAGAGTTTTAGAATGACGGTTTTTCGGAGTTTTAAAGAAGGGTAAATAATGTCGCCAAACACAAAAGAAACACTTCATATAAGTAAAGAGAAGAGTCATTTCGAGAAGTTCAGGTCGGAAATGGATTGCTAAGTGTTTCGACCTTTATGAAAGCCGTATGAAGATGCTAGATTCGAAAAAACAGAATAATCTTTTATCGACGATTTCGAAAACGGAGTTTAGGGCAATAGAATGATGAGATGCTTGAATACTAGACAGTCGGCCTTCATAGCTATCCTGATTGTGAAAGAAGTGTCGCAGATTCCCGCCCCACACAGAAGAAGCAACAATACACTTAGTACCAAATTTCTTCCGCGCAGACGATCGTCAGTCGCCAATCTGTCGCCTAATAAATAGGGAGAGTTTCGAACGAAAATATCGCACGACGATCTGATAAGGATTAAAAATTAAATTGGTCAAAAATGGGACGCGGATTTAGCCGGCCTTTCCATCCGTTTTATGTCGAGGAAAACGCACGTAGAGAGTGACTAACCAGACGGGGGTGTATAGCGAGAGATAAAATGGAACTGATACGGTGGTGTCGGTTGTTCACGACCTCGCCGCAAAAAATATTATACGAAAGCCTTCTCCGTGTATACGTATTTAGAAATGCGGGAACTGTAAATGCTTTCGTATTTAATAAAAGTGCAGTTGTATAGCGGACAAGTGCTAACGCATTTGACGCTATTAATTTCATTCGAGAAACGAACTCTCTTTTTCCTCATTGTTTATGACGAGGGTTGCGGCAATACAGGCCTCCTACGACCAGTCGTAAACGCTACTGTAAACTACGTATTTGTACAAAATGTTGAAAAATTATACCATACACAACATCCCAAGAAGATGAATTATGCGTAGTACGGTGCACGGTAGGAAAGAAAAAAAGCGAATATTGTATTCTAATGACTTTTATGCGATTATATCGTGTGGAGAACCGGTTCGGGTACATAGAGAGGATTCTTAAAAGAGGCGGCGAATTAATTTATTAATTATTATACTTCGGAGGAAGTTCGTTATCGTATCGTTTTTCACTGCGGAGGCTACTCGATTCTTTTTTTTCTTTTTTTGGATAACAAAACATTGTATCCGTTGAGGTTTTAAGAATCGATAGAATACTTTCATATGCCGTGTCGTGGAAGTCTGGTTAGTAATTTCTAGCAGTTAACGTTGGCCTAGAAATTAGCGACACAGTGTTTTTTTCAGCATAAACGGTGCACTGCCGTTTACGACGTTCGTCCGCGTTAATTTGGTTGCGGTATTTTTGAAAGGGGGCAATTAGGATTTTTATTTCTGCTCGAATGGTAGGATTTTTGTACCGTGCTTGATAAAGCGGTCACGTTATTCGATCTTACACGTTTGTTCGCTCGGAAAAAACGCACTGTAATTTCATCTACATCGCATGTGCCAGAGGCGTGAAGGAAAAACAATACTAGAAATGCGTACGTTCGGAGATTTACATGAGATTCCTTTACTGCCGAGAATGTGGAACATGGTTGGTGAGATGGAGAAGTTCTTATTATGATCAGAGGGGTCTGAGCACTATATGCATCATAAAAACGAGAACAACTTCACGCGGCTTGGGCACTTGCTTAAGCAAATTATGTATCAAAACACCCTGTATAGACTTCTGAATAAAATACAGGTATACGCGCCACATTCACAAGTCAACAAACCTCTCTACGTATCTTTTTGGAATTCGACGGAAACAGGAGTCACAAAACGTGGAGGAAATTTGAAAGGTTTTCGTTACCGTAGCGTACATCTGTACTTTTTTATCATCAAAGGAAGCAATAAGATAACGGAAGTGTAACCATTATTCACACGAGTTGAATAATAATCAGCGTGTACGATGATAAGAACTTTTGAAAATACATAATTCACGCTGTACTCGCATTTATATAAACTGTATATCCGAACAAGGAAGGTCGTTAGATTTATCGAATTCTAAAATTACTTGTCGTTGATTTCTTCCCTTATCATTTGATTCTTTCGCTCTGAAGTTCGTTTGACGTACTCCCGAGGAAGCTGAATATCGTGTACGTATACTGTATACACTGCACTGTTATACTTTAACGATATGATTGTGTAACATGAAAAATACCCTCGATTATCGTAAATCGTCGGAAAAGTTGGCAAGTTTAGTGGTTATGTCAACAATATTTTCCTACGAACTTTGAGGTTTACGAAGCACGGGTATTTTGATGATGTTTGTTCGCTTCATGGCTGACGCCAACGTAAGCGAGTGGTCAAGATTCATTCCAGAAGCTGGTCAATCGATAAACTTTATTTTTATTCGTTCGATGTATCCTGCATGGGTGTACTGTAGTATAAACAAAGATATGATGTACTGCACATTGGTAGACGAGTTCTAAGAAGAGAAAAGGAAAGGATCGAGGACAAAACACCTATCATAGAATTTAGAAAACTCAACAAGGGTTGAACGGCTTTGGAATTCGACGAATGCATGCACAAGGTCAACCAAAAATGTAGAAAATACGCTTCCACTTTGCACGAGAGGAAAAATCAGAAAATTGAGGCATGGAAGATGAACAATGAACACGAGTCCACGATGATGTTTATCCTCTTTTGATGAATGACACCTAAGTACAGCTTTCACCTTCAGAAGAGGACCTACTCAAGAGTTGAAAGACTTAGACGCAAGCTCCTCTCAATGAATGATCCGAGAGCTGTTACTAATTTCGTCGCTGATCTCGTAGTCAATGCCGGACACTATGAAACTTCAGACACGTTTGGTAGTGAAGAGCCTGAAGACGAAGATCCAACGCCACCGGATAGTCACCACAAAAGCCGACAAGAGGAATACGATTGTGATCCTGGGCCGAGATGAATATCACCAAAAACAGCAATTGTAGAGTCAGCGAAGTTGACTTCAACTTCAACCTAGTTAATAATTTTGTTGGAAAGCGATCCTCATTTCTAATCCGATCCCATCCTGTGTACAAGGTCTTCCGAAACGTCACCGCTAGGAATACTCCCATTAGTCCTTCTTTTGCCCTCTTTTCTGCTAATTATCTACCTTCAATGCCATGGCCCATCGCCTAGTCAAGGTTCTCCTCACTGCTGCGAGGAGAATCCGTTCGGTTGTTTTGTACCTTTCTTTTCCTACTTATAAATTGTCCAAATTTCTCGAGCAATGGCACAAGTCATTGGTGACTTATCAATCGGATTCTTCTAACAAGAATTCGAGCGAGGTGGTAGCTTCCAGTGCTTCGTCCTTCTTGAAGCTCTTGCTTCTACTCCTTCTGTTGATGAGTTTATAAATCTCGAACACCTGATCTACGAGTTTCCGACCAATATTGGAGTTCCGATAGGTTCCCTTCTGGTCTCTCTGGTATCCAAAGTCTCTGTTCAGCGTATCAAAATCAAAGAATTTCAACCTGGTCTCCACCACTTTATTGGTTTCGTAATATGGATATATCGTGCTGCACCTTCGGAACAGTTTGCCTTCTAACCCTCAATCATTTCATTATCTCACTATTGACTTCATCGTTAAGGTCTGGGCACATTCTACTACTTTCCTGGACCTTTATATATCTATTAAAGATGGTTCCAGTTTATTCAGGAAGGAAACTCACACAGGTATTTCTATCCACGCTTCTTCGTAAAAATTGAAGCATATTGGAGGGGACAGCAAATAATCTGGAACTAAGTAAGCAATGTTTTTTTCAGCGGGGAACCCGCTATCTATTTTGTTAGGGGGATTACATCCTCAGAAAACGCCCGCGTCCGCACCGGGAGTTTCTGTGAACTGCGTGACGCCTTATGACGTCATCAATGACCTTGACCTACTTTAGGGACTTGGGGAAATTTCAATTTCTAGCCTTCATTATATCAGGTCTAGCATACAGTACACTGAGAAGAGCCCAGCCAACTCACTTTTTGAGGGGGAATTTTCGGGGCCAACGGCCATTGCAAACCTGCAATGGCCTCGTCCTCAAGAAATCAGGCGAAAATTTGCAAAAATTAGCGAAGTTGGAGGGAAAGAGTCAATGAGCTGTTCGTCCGACGAATGACTTGACCACTATTAACCGATGGTACGCAATTCCGAAGACTGAGAGGGTGCGTGAATGATGACGAAGAGGATTGAAGTTCTGCTGTATTAGGAATACGAAGATTACTGATCGAGTGCAATGCAGCCAGATTTATAAATTTTTGATCCTCCGAAAAAAAAAAAATCAGATTTTTCTAGGGATTTCACGTTACAGATTTCTTGTGCTCAAGGGAAAAGTAGCTCAGTCCTCAGAATGATAGATACTTTTCTCCTGATCGAAAAGAACTCATACCGCAATTTCCGGTAATGTCGAGTCGATCAAGGAAAAGGTACTTCAATCACTAGTATGAGAAATACTTTTCTTCTGATCGCCATTTATAAATCATTCAAAGTCTGTAGAAATTCATTTCCAGGTCTTGAACATAGGATTCTTGAAAATATTATGTGGCAGCACTGCTCGGAAGCTCTTATGATATTGTAGCTCTAAAAACAGGATTACCAAAGCCGACGACCACGAAGAAAAGAGGAATGAGAGTACATCGAAAGTTGTTTGAGTGACTAAACGACGATTCAACACGTAGTTGAGATTTCGAGCAAAGAATTTGGTTTCCAGAATAGAAATATGAGCACAGAAGAATAAGCCCTAGACAATCAAAATCTTAAGCCAACTTCAACAGCGTGTTTTAGTTCTCCAACCATATTGTCAAAACCGGCGGAATGAATAAAGATCTACCTTGAGAGGAAAGGGGAGAGAGGAGAGTTCCGGAAAAATTTTGTGCGACAAATCATAGAAAAAAGGAGGACTTTAGTTATTTGACTGTCAATGTGCACGTATAGAGCGTCGATTCAATCAAATATAATTCAGTTACATACCCTCCCGCTCCCTCCTCATCTCACCGTCGTAAAATGTGGGAAAAAGATTTACAAGATGCTTCCTCAGACCAGAAACTGAAAGGGGTGATTCAAGACGACAACGATTGGAAAATTTGTAGACGATGCTACGATCCATAGAACTCTGGGGTATGAATCATAGATCATTATAACGAGGTCGCATTCGATGATGGTAATAATTTTCAATAAAACCTGCGTAACACGAAAACTTAACGAGACAAGTTACAAGCTTTTTCTCCTCCATGATGCCTCGCTGTATAGCATGACACCAAAATTCTCTCCCAAACATTGATTTCTTAATCGTTCGTCTCTGATGAAATATCGACAATTAAAAACTAATTATCGTCGATACTACCCGCAATATATTCTAAAAAACAGGATTTCTCACGGGGGATAAGAATTTCAGAGAGTACATATTTCCGCCGAAGAGAAAGGAATTTTCGTCGAGTATTCACGCGAAGAGCGCCGCGGAGCCACAGAAACAGCGTGCGAGCGATGTAAAACAATGACACCTCAAGGAGATCTCATACGTATCAGACACGTCGAATTTCTAGAAATATTTGATTGATATTCACGCTACCTCGTATTACAAAATCCGCGGGTAGTTTCTCAGACCTTCATTAAAAACAGTTTGTCCGGCTACTAGTTCTTAAATCGTTCGGAGGGAGGTCTACCGCGAGAGCATAGTTCACCCGCATTCGTTCTCTTTTCGATCATACATAAATTATTACGAAGATGAATGTAGCCAAGTGAAGAAAAGAAACTTCCAAAACGAGTCGCCCCGCTGTTTTCCATCCCATTAACATATGGCCGACATGAACTGTAGACCTGTATACATGTATGCTCCGTGACGAGATTAGTGTAATCTCGTAGGTCAATTAATCAGAAATTCGACAACTGATATCAAATATTAGACGACCTTAGCTTGTCCATAACTATTATCAAATAATGTACTCTCGTCGTACGTCATTATATCCGACAAAATCTCGAACCAAGGTCTGCATTCGCGTTGAGTAATCAACCCACTGAACTGCACGTTCCGGAAATCCTGGCGATAATTGTAATCGAAATCCACACAGCATCAGTTCGACTATACTGCAGTACAGTACGTCCTATGCCTACGTTTATTTCTCGAGAGATAATAATTAACCGCGCATCTGCGTAAGTTATGTACTTACTTACCACCGCGCCGCTCGAACACATAGATATCTAGAGTGTATAGGGTTTTAACCGACTTACCTAGAACAGAAAACAATAAATACCCGTTACAATCATCTCTTGGTTGGTAGCAAATGCGGTATACGAACGACAATGTTTTAAATTATACGATTTTCGAGACAGGTTAGGACGAGAGGGGAGAAAGAAATACGAGTATTTTAAAAGCTCTTGTTGCGGTATTTTAGAACATAAAAAATGATGAGCGCACGAATCATTTTAAAAAATACTCCATCGAGCGCAGAGGCGTTCGTCTATTAAATGACCTCACACGATATTTAAATCCGAAGTCGAGTGTATTACTACCGAAGCAATTACTATAAAGATAACTACTAAGAAAGGTAGGCTTCTGTGCTGCTCCAGCTTCCACATCTTATCTTTGTCAGATACAAAACGCGAGAGGTGTTTCTTTCTCGCGCTAAACGCGTTAAGGATAAGCTCCTTCGCTTTTTTTCCTCTTTCTTTAGATTATTTCCTTTGAAAAGTAACGAGCCGGGGTCGTGCGAGCACATACACAAGAGTATGAGTTATAGCGTAGTCGGGTCGTTAAAAGCCTTTTGCGACGCGATTATTAAACGCAAAAAAAAAAAGTAGAACTCGCGCACTCCGCTCGGTATAATATTTTTTAAACGTAATTACAAAATGAAACCGAAAGGCGAACTACGAGTACAAGGTTGTTCATAACGAGGCGAAAGTCATTTTACCTTTCCCGCGTAATTAAATCTTACGCCATTCACCATCCCTCGTCGCTGATGTCTTCCAGACATAGGGGCGAGTCAGCCGGGTTGCGGAGTGTGTACCTGTTCCACGGATCCGTACCTATCTCTTGAATCGTGTGAACGGACGTCCTTGCGCGCATATGTTCACTTTTTTGTGTGCGAAAATGCAAACCGCTCCCAAGCCTTTGGATCGGGTTAGTTACAGGTAAGGAAGAGATCGAAAGTCGAGTCTAGACGTTAATATTGCGTTGATTTTCAGAAGATATGTGAAAATAGAGAAGTTCAAAATGTGCGGCAGTTGCTACGGATGAGTGGCAAGAAATTCGGAGTAGGTGGTCTTGGAAACTTTAAAAAATCCTTCTTTGCATGCGTGTATGCATGCTAATGCCACTCTCATCATTCTTCGAAGCATCAGAACGACAAGGTTTTGAATAGACAAAATCCCAAGGATGATTAGATGTGGGAAAGTTTCTTGCCCAGAGCACGCACCTCTAAATCAGAAGTCCGCGACTTAACCACTCGGCCATGAGCTCGGAAAAGCGAGTTTCACTTCCATCAGAACTGAGCTGAGGAAATCTAGAATTTTCCATCAGGGCACTAATCAAGAAAGATGATGGTCCGGATGTTCGCAACGGAACCATATAGATAAGGATAGAAGAAGCGCTCAAGCGGGATGATTTTTTCGTCGCGATTCCTCTTCTATCCTTATCTATACTAATCAAGAAGGCGGAAATATGGCTATGGAGCAAACATTCCCCTTCGCCTGACAATAGAACTTTTTGAGGTGGTATTTATGATATCCAACCTCCCTCTAGAAGCCACAATGTGAAGTCAATCACAGCAGCATCCGAGGTTCCAAACTCAACTTCAGGCTGAATTCAACATAGAAAGTGAATAATATTCAAGAAAACTGCCTTTCCCTGCTCCCTCCCTCCAAGAGTGAACTGATCGAGCTCAGTAAAATACTTATATTGGCATCTCCTTAATAGAGGTCGTCTCCAAATAACGTTTCGAAGAATATGAGTAAATAAAACACATTATTCCTAGTTGTGGATTAAACCATAGAATTCCTAGTTGTTGAAGAAAAATATTGGCCACAACCCCAGAATCCCAATGCGGAGGACAGCATGTTTTGGCCCCAACCATAAAATTCTCAAAGTTGTGGATGTAAAATTTTCACCACCACTAGGGAAAATTTTGACATAGACCGTAGAGTTCTTGGTTGTGCCCGATCATGGAAAAGTTTGATAACTACCATGGGTCTCCGGTGTTGTGGATGTGAGAGTTATGGCTACGACCATGGATCTTAGGATTGGACAAAATATTTCGGTCACCACTCTGGAATTTTTATGTTGAGGACAAGAAGTTTTGGCTACAACCATAGGATTGCTATGTTGGGGATTGGAAGTATTGTCCATGGTCACTGAATTCCAAGTTATGAACGAGAAATTCTAACCGCGACTGTGACGATGAAATTCCTAATTTGTGGACAACATGAAGAATTTCGATCACAATTGCGGACTGATTGAAAAATGTGACCTGCTCCAAGATAAGGGCTATTAGCATCAAGTACCTGTTCCAGGGAAAGGGTAGCAGTGCTTTCAAAAATCCGTATCCGTCATTTTTCGATCTGAAAACAGATTCCGACGGACTCGACTCTCTCATTCCCATCAGTAGTGAGTCGAGGAAATCTAGAATTTCCCATCAGGAAACAAATCAAGAAGGAAACATTCCTCATCGTCCGACGTTACATTCTTTAGAGGTGGTATTCTCAATATTCAACATTCAAAAGAGAAGACTGAACTTTACATAGACAACTGTCTCTCCTCCACCCCTCCCTCTCAAAGCGAAGCCATTGAACTCAGTATAATACTTGTATTGGCATATACCTAATGAAGTTTGTCTCTAAATAACGTTGCATCCCAACCCCCCCCCCACCCCACCAAAAAAGGTTCAAATTTTTGAGAGGATGGCGCTAGAGAATGAACGTAAAAAACGATTCTTTTCGACTTTTGCGATTAGATTCAATCTTTCTTCCCATTTCGACATCGACGAAAGTTGCCAGAGTTGAAAATATCTCAGATTGCATTAAGTTTCGTAAAGAATTATTTGTGCATCCTTTTCGTAAGAATTCAACCTAGAAGAATTCCTCAATACATGCAGCAGCCTAGAATTCTTCAATACAGCAGAGGATATTAAGTGCACGAGTCTATTTAAAAATAGAATCGTGTAGGAAGATTTCCATTTCCTCTCGGATTAGGATTTTTTTTCTCTCTACGACTTCGTAAGTTCTATATTCGCGAGTTTATCGGTATTTTTCAAATAGGCAGTAAAGTGAATTCTTTTCATATTTTTTCCTCATTTCCTTCTTTTCAGCTCAAGACAAATTACGATATATTTCCAGAATGGAATACATTTAGTCTCGAATTCATTCCGAATATACTGTGGTATGTAGCATACGCAGCGTACTTTATGGAATGAACGCAACACGAAGGACTATTGTACAACAATGACAAAGATAAATCCACTTCTGAATCGAAAACGAGATTTTCATTCGGAAATCTGGTTATTTATTCGCTCCTCCTGTCCTCTATCGAAAAGGCTAGTTAAGAGAGTGGCGAATAAGGAATACTAACAAATACGCTCGCATAAATATTGTGAAGATACTTCACACGACCCGAAGACAGCATGAATTAATATACGAATGAACGAAAAAAAAAAAAATCTCATCACACATCTTGACCATCGGCGTAGAGCCGGCCAAAATACCGTACGTGTAGGAGTATATAAAAAAACCTGAAAATTTCATCTGTCTTTTCTTTCTCGAAAACGTATATTTTCAATCACGCGAACTCCGTGTGTTATCCCGAATACCGCCGCCACATAAAACCATTGTGATAACTCGTCTTCGTGTCGGTAATACAAGACGTCAAGACAGCGCATCCCGAATATGCGGGCGCTATCGAGCGAGGGAGGAGGTAGTGTTTTTTTAATTGAAATTACTGATTCGAAGAATCGTCACAAATTTCTATTGACAATCTCGTTATGAGAGTTTTTCTTTTACTCCGCCTACAATATTTCGTGCACCATCCATCCTCTCTCTGGCACTGATTGAAAATACGAACAGCGGTGCTCGACGTTCGCATGCACACCGGCACCCTTGTCCGACTGCTTCGCCCCACCTATGGAAATCTTATTACAATTGCGTGTTTTACATCTCTTGTTTACCAGACATTACTTTAATGTAATTTAGTGCGTGGGTTGTCTACACGTCTCCGTCGTCCGTATATTAACAAATTGCATTTTAACCACGCGATTAGCTACGGGGCCGATAGACCGTGCCCGGAAAATAAACATCGTACACCGTACTCTGTGTCAACTGTGACAGAGTAAAAAGTAGAAGGTATAAGTGAGGATTTAGAGAGTAACGTAGGTAAAATCTTTAAAAGAAGCTCGATTCGATACACGAACGTTGACGTTACTCGATGCCAAGAAAACCCAACTAAACAGCGTTTTCCTAGAAAACTTTTCCACAACGGCCGGTAAGGAGAGGAGGCGAGGGGAAAAACATCAACGCCAGCGAAGGTATATAATGTTACGTGTTTTGTCGTATGTGCATTTTGAACTTTTGTTCCAACCCCTCCGTATAAAACGACCACATAAGATTTTACGTTCAATTAGGACTATATATACCGGTACAACTTAATTACGAGCTGGCTCTGTTGTAGATATTTATTCTGCTCTACCTAGAGAGGTAAAACGTTAGGGCGGTTAGCGAAACGCGGAGTAATATCACTTTAGGGAATTAAGAAAATGAGAAGATGTATATACGCAGTCATACGAAATGAGCTTCGCACCGCCACCACTCTCTCGTCCCTTATTATTGCCGATGTTCGCTCGTCCCGCGCCTGCGAATGAAGACAACGGCTACCGAATCGACACGACGTTCGACGACTATTTCGGAAAATTTGACAGAAATTCTCGAGGATCAACTATACCCTAGACGACGCTACAATATAGCGTCGCAGACAAACGAAATTATTATTAGGTAAATCTTACGAATATATACACGTTTATACGAGCCGTTATTTTCAGCCCCGAACTCCGTGCTCGCTATAAAAATCCTGGCACGAGTTTCGAATAACGCGTCGTAAGCAATTTTCTCGTGCGACGAAAAGTATATGGAAATTTTCGAACGCCGGTGGACGCTGCCAGGGAAGGATTTTCTGTACGTACTTTTTGATGAGTACTTCTGAAAGACGAGTTCACTCGCCTAAGAATGTATACTCGTAACACGCCTTCGCATTTTTATGCACGTATACTCCCGCGAAGACGCGAGGTCGTAAGCTAGCAGGCGGTGAACATCTATTAATTGAATTTCGTGCGGATGAGGTCTTGAAGCTTCCACTAACCTAAAGGGAACGCTGATTGACAATAATTTAGTGAGCTAGGAATCCTTAGATCACTCCGTTCTCTAGACCCAGATACGAAGGTGGGGTAAGGTCACAACCAGGGCTTCATCTTCTTCTGAGATGACGCCTTGGGTATCTAAAGCTCAGCTCTGAAGAACACCGTAAATAATATTTCTCATTCCTCATCTGAATTCGTAAGCGCAACACCAGGTCGTCATCACGGAACAAAGACATTAAAATACATCAATCTTGAGCTCGACTCAAAAACGATAGACTGACAAGGCCGCAAATGTTGAAGTTGTTGTCAAAGGACCTCTATCAACTCATACAATTTGAAAACGAACTCCGCCAAAGTAAAGAAAGTCAAAAGACAGATATTCGGCTACATGTTCACGCACACGCGGTCGTCGGCGTCGGTACCTTTTCTTTTCGCGTTAGCAAAGCTCCAGGGGAGCTCTCGGAATCGTCGTCTGACCTCCCAACATACACATGTGTCGCGTCGGCAGAGTATACGAACTTGTCTTACTCATAGCGGCACACTTTGTGTATACAGATATCAACAAAGGCCACCTATGGGTGAACATCAAAAAAAAAATCGTAGCAAATATACTCTATTTCAAATCTCGTGAAAACGTATCAGAATAATATCAGCTTCAACATTCTCTAGTTGAATGTGCGATGAAGATGACGCCATCACTCTTTGTGAGCAGGCGAAAGTCAGGAAATAAAATTTCATGGTATTGACCAGGAATTTTCCATCCACAGCATGAAAATTTCGTTCTTGGATACAATTAAAATTTTTCACCTAAACTAACAATTCTGTGGCCTTGGTCATAATCTCATGTTTCCAATTCAGGAATTCCATGGTTGAAGTCGAAATTTTTCATAGTCAAAATTCCAAATTTTCCACAATCTTGGTCAAATTTTGGTCAACAAAGGAATTGCAGGGTCATAATTAAAATTTTTCATTCACAACTGGGAATTCTATGGTCTTGATCATAACTTCTTTGAGGCCTAAGGAGACTGAGACGCAAGACCGAGACCGAGACTCGAGATTGAGACTCGAGCTTGAGATTCAAACTTCAGAATCGAGGCTGAGACTCGAGACTGACACTCGGAACCGAGACTGGAGATTAACATTGGAGACTGAGACTGGAGACTGAGACTGGAGACTGAGACTGGAGACTGAGACTGGAGACTGAGACTGGAGACTGAGACTGGAGACTGAGACTGGAGACTGAGAATGGAGACTAAGACTGAGATTGAGACTTAGACTGAGACTGAGACTGAGACTGGAGACTGAGACTGGAGACTGAGACAGGAGACTAAGACTGGAGACTAAGAGTGGAGACTGAGACTGAGACTGGAGACTGGAGACTAAGACTCGAGACTGAAATCCATGGGGAAAATGACACGTGTTTGCAATGCTAGATGAAGCTCGAAACTACTATACGACCATCCTAACCGTCTACTCGAGGACTGTCTAACTTTTCCATTTCGACGTACCGCTATTTTTTCACTTAGTCACTTCAAGCGTGCACTCCAATACGTACCTTCCACGTTTAACTCAGTCTCGAGTCTCAGTTTCCAGTCTCAAGCTCGAGTGTCAATCTCCAGTCTCGGTTCCGAGTGTTAGACCCAAGTCTCAAGCCCTTTTGACTTTCCATTACCGTGAGACACCGACTGAAATCAGACCGGAGTTGGTGGGTTAATTTTTCTAGCGGGCGTGCTTCTATAATGAATTCTTTCGCGGTCTATCGAGTCACGTTTCACGCGCTCAGGGGTCGGGAATTTATTTCAAGCCCCTGGTTGTAGTCAAAGTTTTCTATAGTCATGGTTAAAATTTTCCATCCAACACTAGAAATTTCATACCCTTGGTCAAATTCTTTGTCGACAACATAAGAATCCTCGTCCTGAATACAGGAATTCCATGGTAGAAATTTTCCACGGTCATAATCGAATTTTTTTTCTACAACTGAGAATTCTATAGTCTTGGTCATGATTTTCCACCCATGTCTCCACAACATAAGAATTGAAAGGTTGAAGTCAAAATTCTTTCCGATTGTGGCAATCAACATTATCCATGGTCGTGGTCACATGGAGTGCATTCTTGCTTCAACTCTTCACAAAGAAGTTGGTTCAATCCACAGGTGTCATGACGGAGGGAGGGGGGAGTAGGAGGAGGCAGAAGAAATTATATTATCGACTAATAACTTTACTGTTCGAACTTTCATACATAATCAGTCCTGCCAGCTGCTCAAATTTTTCATAAAATCTGTCATTTATATTACTTGGCGAGGAGCAGCCCACTTTTCCCAGTCGTGCTGTTCCCGGATCAATCAGATGAGGATAGACGATAACTTCAACCACATTGATTTCTCGATTCAAGTTGTTGCACTTTTTAACAAGGATGAGTTTTTTGTAAAATTCATCAAGGCATCCGAATGAAAGTTTATGGTACTTGTTATCGATGTGCTAATTAACTCGGGACTAAGAAATTGGATACAAAAAATGAAGTCGACGAACGAGAATATCGCGTCACTACGACACAGAATTTCGAAAACGAACTGTAAGAGTGAGTTTCATGTCTCATTAGGAATTGTACACGAAAAAAAGGAGAATATATATTCACAGTAGCTTATTCGGCGCGCACAAATAGATGCGAGAGAACTTCGGGGGAAAGAGCACTCGTAAAATTTTTTTATTTCAATCGTTTGTTTTCTGTACGAAAGAGAAAAAAAAAACGAGGTGTATGATTAAACACGCAACATAAGCACGCCAGAAAAGTGTTCTGAAACATTTTTTGGGTCGAACACTCGACATACTCCATAATATACAGTATACGACAGGTTTTTCACTCTTCGTGTTATACACACCGTGTGAAGGAAATATATTTTTCAAAGAGAAATAGGAAGTGCCTCCCAACCTAAAGAAAACTCAACAGTGTACAGCGGCGTATAAAAGCGAGGAAAGAGTAGAAATTTGTACGAGAAAATGAGGAGCGAGAGAGAAAAAAGTGACTTTTTTACAAATCCATATACGGTATTCTACTTTAATGAGAACATACCGTGTATTCTTTCGAAAAAAAATCTTGATAAAAATTTCAATCTGAAAACTATAACACGATGCTAGAGCTTTTTTTTCATCTTTCCATGGATATAGGTTACATTTTTTTTTTATTTCTAAAATATTATACAGCGCTTATAAAACGCTAAACAATAATAGCCTTTGCACTGATATAAATTTAGATATAATCTGTCGCTAGTAATGAAGATTTGCATTTCTGAACCGTAGAATACAAAACAAAATAGGTCGACCGGCAATTTAAAAAAATAATACCGATGTTGCAGCCATCCTAGCTTCAAAAGCTGATAGTATTCGGTTTTACAGATTCATTACAGCGATAACGAAAAAATATAGAAAAGTTATTTACGTACTTCCCGAGAGTTCTTAGACTACAACTATTAATTTGTATACGAACATACTACAAAACAATCGATTATACATCGGTCAAAATGAAAGGCGTATGACGGCCCCGAAGCTGAAATCGTTATAGGATAAAAAGAAATGGAAAAAAGAAAAAAAGCTCCGTAGAAAGTAGATTACACAAACGCGAACGACGTATTTAAGTGTACTCGTGTGTAAAATTTTGATTGTTTCTCCTACATTTAATATTGAAAGAGCGATGGAGGACTCATGCGTTGGCTGGAAACTAGGGAAGAGCAAACTGCATGATTAAATACGAAAGTAACATTGTTTCTTTTCTGGAAACCAAACAACATAAATATACGAAGAAAAGGGTCCCAACGTGGAAAGCTCGCCCTTCACGTGCGTTCGCAGCCTGTTCGCATTCGTATTCACTAAGGTAAATTAAAAAACGACCCTTAGAAAAGACGTCAAGTAGTCTTGAAGACGTAAGCAGTTTCTCAAACGGCAAGGGTAAGGAAGGTCAAGTTTATAGAGAGAGTGAAAAAAAAAAACGTCGATTTACTTACGCGCAGACTTGAAAATATGTACTTAACATTTTCAATAGCCTGTAAATGACAAATTCACCTGTTCCCTTCTCCATCGCCCCATTCGACGTTAGCTAATAAGATGTGCACATAAATCGAAACAGGGGTATGGTACCCTCGACGATAACACACTTGGCAGAAAATAATAATAGGAGAAATATTGTAAAACAATCAAAAACAAATTAAGATACGAGTCGGAGAAACGAGGGTTTATTCTACATAGAGCGCCTCGAAATTCACATATATATCCGAAGACTTCTTCGAATATAATAATATATAGGATAGTTTGCGCTCCCTATCAAAATTCATTCGCGCTAAATATAACAAAACTTTTTCTTATTTCCACTTCCTGTATATTATAACTTCGAAGAATCAGATACGAAAAGTTTTCTAATTATTCGGCCCGGGAACAATTCTGACAACTGTATTTTCACTCGGGTAAGTGTTCGAATTCTGGTTAGGATGAAATAACGCGCGCACGCTGCCGGAAAGAATGCTCGAAATTTAATCAGAAGAAAAAAAAATGAAACGAGACAAAAACATCTCGAATTCTTATTACCATCGGCATTCATTGTCTTCAAACGTGTAAAGGTTGCGTACGTATTGAGATAGAAAATGTTAATGGGTGGAAACGCTTGTTCTTGAAGCTGTTTCGAGATCGTTAATTAACGTACAGAAGAATAAGGGCTCCAGGAATTTTGTCTTAATTTTGACAGTAGCATTGATTAAAAAAAACGTGAAAATTATAGTCATTCGAGACATGTTGAAGAAGGCTGTGAATCTTCCTCTTTTTTTATTTCATTCGTTTCTTTTTTTCGATTACATAATATATAAGTGTGTCGATTAAAATGAAGACGTAATTTTATATTCAGACCTATTCTTACGAAATCTATATGTAAGTTGAGACGTCCAATTTTTAGTTTTGAATTTTCATTAAATTAACAAGCAACGGAGGGTTGATTCTGTAATCAAGAGTATATTGCAGCCGGCTGAAAGCCAAGAGCCAAATTCAGCCATATTTCTACCGATAAGAGAGAGGCTATGAAACCATATTCATTCACACCTTTATAGATCAAGTTTCTTCAATTTTTTTAGCTTTTTCGATTTTTGTAGTGAGAATGTTGATGAAACTCTCGGTAATATCTTATAAAATTTCTTCAAATTTGAAAAATTTTTATAATCAACTTATTTGAGGTCAAATCACCATAGAGTCACAGACATTAAGTGAAAAGGCTCAGCACTGAAGCCTGCAGTCGTACAACCAGAGATAAACCACGAAACTGGAGGAAAGGTATACAACGCGCCAATTCTCCTGATCGTCTCTTCTGCATAATATCTATCAACCAAACACCCATTGGATTAGGCGACAAGAATTTTTCCAAAAGCCAAAAGTTAGAAACCTAAAGCTAATAGTTCAAAGCTAAAAGTTGAAAGCTAATAGTTGGAAGCTAATAGTTGGAAGCTAAAAAATGGAAGCCAAAAGTGATTATCTTGAAAATTGTACCAAATAATAATCAACGCTAATACGGGAAATTCATTTTTGAATCCATTAGGCCTAAGCAAATTTGATCAAGCAAATAGCGCCATAGAGACTTAGAGAGAAACTCGGTGCTGCCAGGTGATAGTATCAAAAATCCGTATCCGGCTTTTTTGTAAGACCTAAAAACAGATTTCTACGGGTTTCGATTGATCCATGAATAACAATCAGGAGAAAGGTATCTCTCATAAATGTGGCTGAGGTACTTTTCCCTTGGTCGGCTCAATATTACGGGACAGCCTATAACGAGCAGGAGAAGAGTATCTCTCGTACTAGTGTTTAAGGTGCCTTTCCCTTGATCGCAAGAAATCCATATTGTTTGTAAAATCTATGAAAAAAAATGTATCTTTTTTGAGGACCAAAAATCCGTAGATCTGGCATCCTGGGAAACTACTTCTGGATATTGATTCACATTTCTGTATATTGTTTGATATAGAAGTGACCCATCACTACTACACTTGAATCTGACATAAATTTACAAACTAAATTTTATTCCCCCTCCCTCCCTCCTCCGGTCGCTAAACGCTTGTAATCATCAACCAAGCAAGAGTTTCTGGTAAGGTCTGCCATTTGATTTTATGTTTAAGCCAAAATCTGAAACATCAACTGCAATTTGTGCCATGCATTCATTGGAGCGCACCACTATAGAGTGGTAGCCACTATGGAGTGGTAGTGATGAAGCTGAGAAGATGAATGTATACATTTTCCCCACTTTTCCCTATTAACCATCCATTTGAATTGAGATATCTTGAAAAAAAAAAAGACCGTTGGGAAGTAAATGAAGAGGATCAAATTTTTCAAACGGAGAATTTTTCCTTCACTGGGACTTATTTTTATAAGTTTTTGCTCAATATCCACATTTCTGTCCCTGATATGAATAGTCGATACTAGCGCTGCCAAAGAGCTTTAAAGCAGGTAAAGTGGTTTTATAGGAGAACTAAAGCGCAAGTACAACAGGACATCCATCTTGTTTTTTAATGTTGAAAAATTCCCAAGATCCTTTAGCGCTGCACGGCTTCAATACTGCGGCTGTATTTGTAACTCATCCGCTAGGAGCGCTACAGTCAAAAAATTGACAACGGGATCAGAACTCCTTTTCCATTGGTGTGTCAATCAAATCCCTCGAGAATGCTGCAATTTAAGGAAGAGTTCAAGAAAATATGAGATCCCCTTCCCCCCCATGTCCCGTCGAAATGCTAACAAATCACCCAATAAAAAGAAATCTCGGGCGATAGGATGAAAAGAATTCGAACTAGAAAATTTTCCTGGTGGTTTTTCAAGCGCAAAAAATTGAACATTGATCTATTATAATTATTCTAAAGCACAATTTCACTTTTATAACGCCCCTCTCCCCACCACCTGTAAATACACAACTATTTTTGGACGATCAAAACTAAGAAGAAGCTCCACAACATATCAAAACTCTGTAAGGTCCTCATACGGACGGTTGGCTTTTATTGCTTGCAAGGCTAAGAAGCTTGGAAAGAGTCTGAATCCCGAGGCAACGCCCATTCTATGACGTCATCAAATAGTTGAAAATTATGTCTGGGCAAATCCTTATTTTTTCCGCATTTCATACTAACAGAAATTTTCGAGTATAAAGAGAGGACTTGGCAGGCAGAGCCTCCATGACCTGAGCGAAACTCAAAAGGGAAAAATTGTGGGGAGGAGGAGGAGGGGAAAATAAGCAAACAAACGAGTGGAATGACAAAGAGATTGAGAGATAGACAGTAAGAGACAGGGTAGGGGAGGCCTAGCATATGTGGTACAATAAAATACAAGAGAATATTGAAGAGGAGAAATAGGACAAGGAGGTGGACAGGCGGACAGAAAACGAGATAAGAGTCACATGGAGGGGACTGGAAAAGACAAGGAGAAGAAAAGGGTATTAGTGACACACAGATTCAACAGGGAAGAAAAAAAGATAAAGAGCGAGAGGAGAGGGGCGAGGTGGCAAACAGACAGACGAAGAGCGACCAATTTGAGATAAACCTCAAACACCTGCAGTCCGGAAGGTGAAAATAGAAGAAAAAAGATAAAAAAAATCAACAAGACAGACCATAAGTAGCATGATAATTGAACAGAATGACAAAAAAGATGAATACGGAGACAAAGAGAGAGAAAGACCAGGAAGCAGAGTCAGACATAGAAACCTGAAAGACCCATATAAACTGAAAGTGGGTTCCATCATTCCAATCAGTGAAGTCAAGCTCGTATGTACAAAATTCACTCAATACTGTCTTCCAATCAAATACAGATCGTTATAAATTCAAAATTTTGTCACTGTATACGAATCACTAACGATTTTCTAATACAGGCACCCGAAACGTTCCAGTTCTCAAAAGCTGAAACAAGATCTAATGAATCGACCAAGAAGCAAGAGACTCTGAAGTCGATTGAGCTACGCTTCTCGGAAACTAAAACGAGATCCGATAAATATTTAAACCAAAAACAAGATCATTATCCTAATGAAATTTGACATCACATTTGGCAGCGTTCCCTCGTACAAGAGGTCAACTACAAACATCGCCATACGCTATGGACATTCGTTAAATTAACGACGAAGGAGTGGAAACCTATCTCCAACTCAACCCTTGCTCATCATTGGTCAGACGATATTTCATCGTTTGCATAAGAAATTTTCAGGGCGGAGTTGCCATCCACGGTGCCCACACGTAGAAAACAAGTACATGTTTCATCTTGGAAGAAAATAAAGCTACATGACGTACATGTGCGTTTTACATCCACGGAGTTGACAAATTTTGCGGCGACGAAATTCGAACAACGACGAAATACTTTCTCCGGGTGACGACGGCGGTTATCCGTTCGCACCAAATTAAATTCCACAACATGATGAAGAATCTCGATGGACAAGATAAATTCCCACATTAAAATCTCATTAGGCGAGCCGCTTCGTCGCCCACGCTCTCAAAATTCAACCGGATGGGACAGCGTGTTCGGTGGTACTTGTTTACACAGGAAAATATACCATAATACACTATCTTTACATGCCAATGTTTATGAACCAATTTATTTCCCTTAATTTAGTCCTTATTTCAATTTTTTACCCGTCTCTATCCGGCTACTGTATCCAAATGTACTGGAGAGCTTCCAAATGGCTGGGCGCCTGTGCTACTGCGTTGTTTTGCGGTGCAGGTACGATAAATAATAGATCTCGGTTAAAAATGAAATTAGCTGCAATTAGAAAAAAATAAGAGAGAAAGACTGCGCGACAAATGAATTTTGTGGAATCCGCGTCGCATCGTAGTTTGTTTATTACACTGCCACATTATCGTATTACGAGACAAGAGTAAACATACCCAGACCTCGACGATACGATAATACATTAATTACGGTAATGCGAGAAGTTTTGATAGATCGACGCATAGCATTTTTTATTCTCCGAGAGAAACGGACCCCCTCGTACGGGGTATTTAAATTACGCAGAAAAAAAAAGAAGCAACGCTAGAACGAAAATAATTAATAAGAAAAAAAGAATAAGGTGCGTAAACTAAACACACGCGGACTCGGAATCTTCCAAAGAATTTATGGAACTGTAGATACTTTTGGCAACGAAACGGTTTTCAGAGCTTCACACACTCGCGCTGTAGCTCATAATTTCCATACAATAATTGGTTAGAAAGATAGTCACGCAGAAACGCCAAAAATTGTCGTAAATCACCGAAAAAACCGAACTCCATAAAGCGAGGATCTTCCGCGGTCTTCGTGCGGCGTAAAGTCGTAAATTTAACGACCGACTACGGTAAATTTTACTTTTTTCCACAATAACTCCCGTTAATTTGTGTATAGTAGTAGAAAAACCGCCGGATGAGATAATTAATAAGAATTGACCCAGTGTAGACCGATTGTATATGGGAGCAGTAAAAACAAAAGCCCGTACGCGGACGTCAATGTCAGCGACGAAGACACACCTTCTGACTCGAAAGATGCAATAAAACATGGAAACGTGTTTTTTTATTTTCATTTTTTTTCTTGCTGCAATCTAACAGATGTCAAACGCGCGAGCAACCCTTGATGGAAAAAAAAATAGAAGAAAGACAACGTCCGTGAAGTAATTTAAGGTAAAGGGTGTGTATAGTAATTTAGAGGAAGGATTCGTCCATTGTTAACTTTACACAGCTCGATATAACGGAATGAAAGAGTGCACAAGAGTATCGGTAAAAGGGTTTAGATTCCTTCGACTGTTGACGAGCGATATTGTTGTAGGTACCGGCCAAACAACATAAGGTGTATCATAGAAGCATCTGGCAGGCGACTTTTTTTGTAGTCTGAGGGTGGGTCGCATTTTTTTTTCTCATCTTCACGTTCGTATAAAAAATTGGACCAAATCATTTAGTCGAGAGGGGAAAAAAAACTCAACATATCGAGCATCCTTGAGATTTCACTTTCTGCGAGAATAGATAAAAATGGTCGAAAGGTTCGCGCTGCAGGTAAAAGATATATAGACCGTCGTCAATGGGTTAAAGCGTCGAACAGTTCTGTTTCGTATTAATAGCCTGAGTAAACAACACACATGGAAGAAAGAAATTGAATGAATAGATATTTCTTCCACCCGCTAGGAAGGGAAGTGACCCAGTAAATTTAGTACCCACTCTTACAATAGAGTGATACAGCTATACTTTTTTTGGAGATCATTTCGTACAGAACAAAGCATAACGTAAGAAAACTCGACTTCGATGGGGTTGATGATATTTTTTTGAATGGAAATATTTTATTCATGGACAAGTACTGCCCTGCTGAGAGAATGTATTCTTTCTTAGGAGAATAGAGATGTTGCTTAATTCTAGAAATGAATCCAGGCAAGAGGGTCAACAAAATCTTTCTCCTCCCAGCAAGCCTGCCACCCATGCAGAGAGGCTTCACGCCCATCGAATCCGATTTGCTATGATCCACGGTAAAAATTGACGATTAGAAAGCTCTAATTGAACGAAATTTAAACACGCACGTTACGGTTCATCTTTAGTGTAGAGCAAAAGGAAATTCTCTTGCTTCATATCGAGGATAAACTGTTAAGTAACGTACCTGTGTAAATTTCGTTCAATTCGTACCCTTGAGGACTCAGTTCAATTTTGATTAGAAAGCTTCCTTATCTGACTGGACTACCTTGAATCCTACGACGGGAGCGCGATAGTTCTTTCTTCATCTATTGATGAGTTTTCTGTACCTCATATGCTGAGCTGGTGTATTGATCAGAATTTTGTGTACGTAACATCGATAATAATTCTAATTGATGAAAATAACTTCGAGAACGAAATGACAACAGCGGTCCAGAGCCGGGAGTAGAAGTGAATAGAAATACTTTTGATTTGCTACGTATATTGGGCCTAAGATGAATAACTTGTAAATAGTGGAGTTGATTGGCAAACAAGGAGGCTCTCAAGAGAAGATATTGAAAGGGCATGAGAGATGGCGAAATGACTGTGAGATTCCATACAGAAAAGCAATGACAAAAAGGATCGGGATAGGGCTCACATCTACCTAAGAAAGATGGTAGGTTGAGTACTCGTATAAGATTCCAGAAAGAAGGTCTATACGGTGAAAAGACGTTTTCTGGACCTTCGTTCAGAATTGAGATCATCGATCCAAAGACTTCAATTAAGAGATTCTCTCCTTCACAGTCAGGAAACCAACGTGAGAGGATAAAGTCGGATCAAGTTCTGGAAAAAGGGCTCATAGGGACGGAAGAAAAATGGCAAGTTGAAGACAGGGCTCTAGATGAATGGGTTGCGACAAGAATTATATCTTGTGTATTGTTAATAGAATTCTGGAACTCTTGAGATGAGAAGGGAAATTGAACCAAGAAAATAATGAAAATATGAGTAACAGAAGAAAGGATTTCTCAAACCCTCGAGGCAAGCGGGAACCGATGAAACCCAAGGAAATGGATCTAGAAAGCTATTTTTAACAGACTTCTCGGACCCTCTTGAGTTATGAGGGTTGGCTGGACTAAGGAAATTATGGAAGTGAATAAAAAATTTTCTAATTCCATCTCTTGAACCCTTCAGGCGAAGCAGAGGGAACCTGAAACTCTAGAAATTGACCTAAAAAGGTACTTGCCATGTTCTTAATAGAATTCTTGAACCCTGGAGGTGAGAAAGGTTACCTGGACAAAAGAAATTATGATAGTAACTGAAAAACGAAAGAATCGAAGAAATCGACCTAAAATGGTACTCTATCAATTCGATTTCTCATTCAAGGCGAGAGGAGGGGGGGGGGGACTAGGAAAAAAGGAGGTATTCGGAAACGACAAAATTAGAAACTTTACCTGAATAACTCTCTCCCAAATTTTCTATATTTTTGATGGATTTTCCAACAATTGATTTCATAAGGTGTCCTATCAATTCGATTTCGAATCGTTGGGGCGAGAGAGAGAAATCTGACGAGGAAGTGAAGGAGACTTTCGGCCGAAAACCTAGAAATCGGTCCATCTCTTGAGATGAGAAGGTTTCAACAACGGAGCTCGAAGAAATCTGGAATGTGCGTAAACAAGCAGAGCCCTAAAATGAGTTTTGAGCCCTCGATAAACGTTTTTTGACCCTTCGTTCAGAATCAAGCACATTGATCCGGAGACTTACATTGTAAGACTTCCTCCTTCAAAGTCAGAAAACCAACGCGGGAGTGAAAAATAAGCCGAAAAAGTCGAGTTCAGTTTCAAATTTAGAACTTGAGAAAAAATATCGGTACATGTAGAAAGTCGAGTAACTGAAAATACCGACTCTCTTTCTCGAGATTCTCTTACTCTCCTCCCTCCCCGTTCCCAATAAACAAACTTGAATAGAAGAAAATTGAAGTCACCAAAAAGTTTGATCCCAAAATTGATCGACACGAGGGGGGTGGGGGGAGAGAAAGTCCGGTCAAGTTTTATCTCATTGAGAAATTCGATTCACCCTGCGAAAAAGTCGTCATCCCTCTCTTTCACAAACTAAATTGAAGAGTCCAGGAGAAAAAGGATGAATTGCCAACGAATACGATCTGGACAATTGGATTTTTCGCACACGGTGAGAAAAACTCGTTTCTCCAGATCGTTTCGTTTGGACATTTGCCCTTTTTCCTTCTGTACTGATCAATTCAGAGATGAAAAAGTTTATAAGAAAAATGATTCAGGTCGAAATTTTCTTCTTAAAACGAATCCATTTTGCTACTTAAAACTTCAAGATCGATGAAAAAAAGTCGTACTCAGGTTTCTTTCTTGACAAAAATGCGATGGATCTTAGTGCACCAAGAATGGTCTGCCGTACAAAAAATTCTTGGAAATTTGACGCATATCATCGTCGCAATCCTGAGAAAGGGGTCTATAAAGTGATGAGATCCCTTCTTCATGCATACAGTTTGACATACGTCAAACCCTTTTTCTAGTTCGCGATTTTTCGTAATTTTCTGACTCACGTCAAGTTTTTCTTCATAGAAGAATACCCCACCTCTCCCTCCGCCCGAAAAAAGAAAATTTCTTCATTATACTCAAGTCTCATCTGCTGTTTTCTACCCGAAATCTGGTTTTGCCTTCAATGTCACCAATTTTAGATCACAGCTGAAAATTTTCAGTTTCCGTCTTCCCTTTCTCGTTTCCTCGCCCGATTTTGTCGAGACAGAAATTGACCAAAAAAAAATTATTCTCAGAGTTGGCGTTTTTTCCGGTACCTCAGCTGTGCAGTGCGGAAACGGTGAACGTCGTCTAGCCCAAAAAAATTCCCATATACCCGTACTATAAACTATTTCCATCTCATCAATTTACACCTTGACTCCTAAATACGTCGCCTAATTCGTCTCCGCCATCGGTAGTCTCGCGACTACTGCACGACAATTCGCGTTCTGCCGAGCTAAATGACCTGGTGGGTTGCAATCGCGGCTCATTAAAATAAATTATAGCGAAACGCACACCATCTTCATCCATTCATGCCGTTGAGAGAGGATTACATGAGTTGACACTTTTGTATCAAGGTATGTGATAATGGAGGGTACACTCATTGAATCTTTACCATATTCCTCCAAAACGTGTACACGTCCCCTTTTCCATTACACACCCAAAGTTGTAAGTCTTTCAGATGTTTCTCGCCCCCGATGACAATATTTACTATTCGTGCAGCAAACCAAATGTCGTTCGTAATGCTGAAAGTTTTATGGGACTTAGGACACCCATTTACCGCGACGGAAACGACAACGCGACAGTATTTCATTCAGCCGACCGATCTTTCTTCCGCACCCATTTCACCTTTTATACCTAGAACGTTAATTTGTAATGAAAACTCCTCTTCTTCCTGTCTACGCGCAAGTGAGAGCGAGAGCGAAGTGAACTTACACAAAATCGGATTAAATCGTTACTAATCCACTTAATCCCGACTATTAATCATGTCGCAAATAGTAAACAAACCGAAATTCATAAGAAAAAAAAATGTTATTTACTTCCTGCTGATGATGACAATAAGAAAGCGAAGAAGTATATCACAAATGCAAACTTCCCGACGTAGAAAAATCCACATCAGGATTTCTTCTGCCATGTGACCCACGTAACATTATAACGTATTGTATTGTAAATCTCTGGAAAATTTAAGACCGATAAACATGCACCATCGCGAGTATCGGTCTCGGCATCTCCTTTCCACATGTCTAACTGTAATTTGTAGTCGGACGGCATGTTCCATTAGGGTTATTATAGTTGCGAATATACACTCACACATTCATACGAGTATAAAGCATCCAGTTTTGTATACGGCCTCTCCTTTGTAACCGACCCCGTGTAAGACATTATACAAAGATTTCTATTCAACCTAGTTTGGTCCTGCGCTCATCGTTGATTCAATTCAAGGAGATTATCGATGGAATTTTACACATCAGAAAACGTGTGCCTTCTGCAAAACACCGCTATAACCATATTACATCTTAAGCCGGTATTGTAAGCATTTTGTATACTGTCGTATATCATGTTTCAGGCTTTTTTTTCTCTTCCTCGTATCATTGCTTCTACCTCCTCCCCCTTTTTTTCTTCTTCTTTCATTCCTTTTTTTAGCTCGACATTTCGAAAGACGTTGAATAATACACAGAGGTTCTCGAAAGCAACAACTGGTTTCTTATACTGAAAATCTCGCCTAGATAGACCTTCGAGTAATATGGGTATATATGACACTGACAAATCTGTTTTACATTTCGCGACGTCAATTCACTAATTCGTGTTTTCGGTCAAAACGTAGGGAGGGAAAGCCGCGATAAAATGTGTAAAGTGGTAGGCTGGCGTATGAACACTCGAAAGACTCAGCTGGGGCCGAATGTCCTGGTATTTTTATATTGATGCTCTCGAGTGTACAGTATTTAGCATTCGATGGGTGGACGTATGGATAAATGATGTCGCTGTACGCGCGACTTACCAATTTCAATAACCAGTTTTATGAGGGATACCCTTTGGTGTACTGATTTATACAATACGATAATGTTATACTATTAGCGAGTTTGTTTCTTATACCCTCCTCCGAACAGGAATACTAAAAGTGTTTTAAGTAAATGAGACCGTGCAGTGTCTCTTGCTTGGCGGAAGTTCTCACAGCCTTTGTGTATAGACGGCGACGCCAGTTTTGGAGGATTCTATGTTTACCTGAGTCAAGACGACGACGACACTATCTCACTTCGCGTTGTTTACAAAGGTCGGTGATCTCTCGAGTGCCCTGACTGACGCCGGTGAGACGAGTTTGAGAAGAGCAATCCAAAATTCGTCGAAGTAAAAGAATAGAATTTATTATCCCTTCGAGAGAGTCTATCTGGAATCAAAGAGGATGATAAAAGATTGCTGGGCAGTAAAATGAAACAAAAAAGGGTACCTAAAGATTGAAAATTGACGAACTATGTGACTAAGGAAACCACTACGTGTTCACATACTTCTTCGAATTCGGAACTAGGTTAGCGATGACACCGATATCCGAATTTGAGAAGACAAAGTAAAAGAATGAGTAAATAAATTATCCCTTAGGAAGAGACTACCTGGAGTGAAGAACAAAGAAGGGCCGAAAAAGATTGCTGGGCAGTAAAATGAAACAACGAAGGGTAGCCAAAGATCGAAAATTGATGCGAAATGTGTGAGAGGTAGAGGTATAGGTATTGACATTCTGCTAGAGAGTGTGTGGTCTACATTACACGCAATATAGTACTGGGTTAGCGAACGATGGAGACTTATTCTTACTGTTGGACCCTGACAGAAGGGCCAAGAGGTATGGAAACTTGAAGTGTGATACTTTTTCCTTCAAGAAGTATAATTAATCTCTCCAGAGCTCTGGGAATATCTTCCTGCAACTAATTCGTCAAATTCTTCCTCAGCCCGTCAGGGTCATTTCCTGCTATTGCAGGGCTCTAGAGATCTTCAGGGCCGAAGATTGAAAGTCGACAAAATATGTGAATGGTAAAGGTACCCACATACTTCTCCGAAATCAGCAAACGATCTAGATCCATTCTCACAGTTGGAGCCTGACTGGAGGGTAGAGTAAAGGGGTATATGAAAACTTGGAAGTATATACTTTTTCCTTCAAGAAGGGTAGTCAAGTTCTCCGGAGCACAGGGAATACTTTCCAGCAACTAATTCATCACAAGAATAATAATTCTCCTTTCAGTCAATTGTAAAGGTCGACAGATCTTCGAGGGTTCCAGAAAGATATGAAAAATACCTCTTCGGTAGATCATTGATCCCTGTTTCAAGGATTTTTCTTTTCAAATATGCACCTCCATTCCTATATTTTACTGTGGTATTTGTATTCGCATTTTCTAGTGATTACCCTTCTCTTGGGTAATTCTTTCGAAAACCTCTCGCCTCAATGGTTCGAAAAATTTCCTGTTTAGGTCAATTTCTTCTTTTCCATGGAAACCACTTTCATTATTCCCTGAATTTAGCCACCCCTCTCTCATCACAGAAAGTATGATAAATACCTCCCCAGCAGTGCTGCTAGATCTACGGATTTTCGTTCCTCGAAATTATTCTTTGAATTTTGCGTAAGATGCGGATTTCTTGCGCTCAAGGGAAAAGTACCTTAGTCACGTGTACGAGAGATACTTTTCTCCTGATCGTTGTAAGATGATACAACAGTCCTCTGCAAGGTTGAGTCGATCAAGGGAAAAGTACCTGAGTAACGAGTGTGAGAGATACCTTTCTCCTGATCGTTATTGATAAATCAGAAGAAATCTGTTTCCAGGTGTAGAAAAAATGGCTGATACGGATTTTTAAGAAAATCTATCTGGCAGCACTGCTCTCGAGGCCAATTCTTAGAGTTTTGTGAAGTGGTCTCAAAAGTACTTCACCAATTCCCCCAGCGGCTAATCCTCAAATTGTGGAGGTCTACAGATCTTCAAGGGTTCCAGAAAGATATGAAAAATACCTCTTCCGTAGGTCATTGATCTCCGTTTCATAGATTGTATTTTTCAAATATATTCCTCCATTTCTATATTTTACTGTGGCATTTGTTTTAGTGTTTACTCTTCTTTTGAGTATTTCTTCCGAAATTCCCTTACCGGGAATTACCATTTCATAATTCAAATGTATAGCGTTCCCGTTTATGTCAATTTCTTCTTTTTCATGGAATCTACTTTTATTACTTCCTGAATCTAGCCACCCTTTTCTCATCTCTGAGGTTCGAGAATTCTATTCAAAACGCAGAAAATATGATAAATACCTCCCCAGCAGTGCTGCCAGACCTACGCATTTTTGTTCCTGGAAATTATTGTTTGGATTTTGCGTAAGGTGCGGATTTCTTGCGCTCAAGGGAAAAGTACCTTAGTCACTTGTACGAGAGATACTTTTCTCCTGATCGTTATTAGTCCAGTCATTATCCGGATTTTGTAAGGAAATAATTCCTACCCAGAATTTTATTGATGGAAGTTCTTGAGCATGATCCCAAGTAATACCAAAGAAAACTCATGCCCCCTAACCCCATTCCCCTCGGTGGGAGGGGTCAAAATGTGGACCCAGAAGCAGTTTTTCTCAATTTTCTCGCTAAATTTACATTTTTCAGAAAAATATTAAGAAATCAAAAATATTTTGCATAAAATTCCCCACAGAAATAGTTCTCATGAAAACTTTTGCAGCGATCATTTTTACGAACTTAGAGAGCTCTGAAAGTAGGGCAAATTTGAAGAAAATGTACTATGCCGCTGTACAGGTTGACATACATTGAAATACATTACCGCCGCACGCGTCAACGCTGCACTCACACCCAAACAGTGCATTTCTCGCCCACACAGTGTTCCTTTCCTCAATTATGAGAAGAAGAAATAGAATTTAGCATTCTTATTATCAAGAGAAAAGAATTTCGAGAAGGAAATGAAATTGTAATTCAATGTGTACATTTTCTTCATATTTGCCCTACTTTCAAAGCTCTCTAAGTTCGTAAAAATGATCGCTACGAAAATTTTCATGAGAACCATTTCTATGGGAAATTTTATGCAGAACATTTTTGATCTCTTGACATTTTTCTGAAAAATGCAAATTTAGCGAGAAAATTGAGAAAAACTGATTTTGGGTTCACATTTTGACCCCCCCCCCCCCCAAGAAGAGGAATGGGGTTAAAGGGCATGGTTTTTTTTTGGTATTACTTGGGATCATGCTTAAGAACTTCCATCAATAAAATTCTCCTGATCGTTGTGGATAAATCGGGAAAAATCTGTTCTCAGGTGTAGAAAAAATGGCGGATACGGATTTTTTCAAAAATAATCTGGCAATACTGTTCCTCAGGTCAATTTCTAGTGAAGTGGTCTCAAAAATACTTAAAAAACTCGGGAGTAACCTCTCGAGGTTGATGATCTCGGTCACACCCATGCAATAGGAATCATCATGGTCTAGGGTGAAATCTGATAACACTCGAGTACCAAAAAGTTGAAGGTAAAGGAATACTGAGCGAACCGATCAACTATTCATTCACCCTCTTTTGAAGGACAATTCAGCGCATGCGTGGCGAGTGTGCCTCTGCAGGAGTTCAGTCTCATTGTCGTCGATACGTACTTGACCCCTGACTTCAGAAATTCCAAAGAATCGTCGTCAATACTCCGGGCACCCGATCGATAAAGATACCCTACTCGCAGAAATCGGCAAAATATCCGATATGTCGGCGGAGGCACCGAGTCTTCTGCACCACACTATCCTATCGAACGATGATCGCTTACGTAAATCGTATACATACGGTCCAGGAAATATGATCCATAATTTACATCGCGATCGGCGACCCGTCGAACGAATATACTCTTCTAATACGCAAGATATTAGACACCTTTATTTGAAAAATAAGCTTTCTTATACCGCTATTACATCTCCCAAGCGATATTAGTCTCACGATGGCGTTTACGAGATAAAAAAAGAAGAAGAAAAGTGTAGTTGTTGATGGAATTTAGTATTGTCAAGGGTGAAAAAAAAAAAAAAGAATCTATATACGCTTTACGTATCTACAAAAGGAACGAAAATACCACCTGGTGCTGTGTATCTCAAATTACAATCACAGCCTCTACGTTACAAATTATTGAGGATCCGCATGACTGGGAGAATGCATAACGAGCGAGGTGAAGGAGAAGGAAGAAAAAACACACTCTCAGGTATATACAGCATCTTAACATTCACCGCCCGTAACTAGCCAGTTTTTTTTTCTTATTACGGTTGAGGCATTCTATTGTTAGAAAATTCGCTTCAATTTAAAGTTAATCATTCGAGAATGAAAGTAGTGTATGTTTTTCAACCTTCGACAAAAGAACGGGAGACTTTATAAAAATAATTAGGAAGATTGATGTAATAACGGGGTATTTATTTAAGATTTTTTTCTCCTCTTGCTTCAATCAATAGGATACAAATATTTGTCATTACTTCACCGAGGAAAAAAAGAATAATTAATGATGCTACGATCTTTGGAGCATAACTGCATACTAAACACCTAAAAAACAAAAATACTCCCGCGGGCGTGATCTATCTAAATTTTTTTATGGGCTCGACTTCTGAAAGAATGATAGAAAAATACTACAGTCGGTATTATTATTCATTTCTCAAATAACCGAAAGGATCGTTTAAATTGGAATAGAACTCTATACGTAGAATGGTTATTAATTATTTTCAAATTGGTTGATATTATTTTGGCTCGAGGACAAATTCGTCTTAATTCTTTTTTTTTCTTCCCTCCTTTTTCTAATACTGTGGCGCTACAGGTTTTTTTTATTTCTCTCTTTCTTTCGTTTCTTTGTAATTTCTGTACAATATACACGAAGAGAACACCTTTTCTTTCCTCCTTCGTGGTAATTTACGAGCAGCGAAAAAGCAAGAGAAGTAAATTATTTTCTTGTTCTCGAGACGAAGAATATAATCGAAATCGGATTTTAATATCCTCTCGAAAGGGAGAGAGAACGTTATTAGAATATAAGCAGATATTCGAAATTTTCGTTCTTCGCACATAGTTTTTTTTTTGATTCTGTTCAACATCTATCCGGCAGTCAGCTTAGAGAACGGATACTAACCCAATTTCTTACAATATAATAAATTTTTGTATATTACCGAACTACCTTTCCGCGCGATGATGTTGGATGGATACCAACAGCACAATATTCCTACGCGCGTTTATATTTTTTCGTTCGAATGATCCGGGGAATTTTAATAAGTATTCCACCACGAACCCGACTGTCATCATACATCACATACTCGATATCGTGCAAACTTACCTACAACAGAAATAGAAAAAAATCAATCCATTAGGAGTGTTATAATAAACATATTATAGTGGCTTTTCCTCATCAAAAGTCGTTGACACGCATGACTATTTACGATTTTGATGAACTCGATTTAATTTTTTCGAACATCAACCGGAAATTATGCTATACACGCAGACGTTCGGAAGGTCCCACAGAATAGAACTTCGGTTTACTCCTTTCTTTTTTTTTTTATTTATTAATTAGATATGACATTGATGAATCTGTACCGAGATTATAATACAGTATACATTATACGTATATGTGTAATCTTTTGTGAGCTGATTAGCCTACATTATACTTATACAGCAGGGTAAGGATACGTTACATTGTTCGAATATAAAGTGACACAGATTTATCTCACGCACGCCGTGTGTCGACCCGAAAATCGTTCAATTTTCATTCCAGTTTCTGATCTCGCGCGTTCGAATAGGCTACCTAATTTGAACGCGAGCAGATCCGAGATGAACGAACGCGGCAAGGGGGAAAAACAGTCTCGACTTCTCAAGTAAGGTGCCCACATACGAGACGATCGGCACTAGAGAATCACCTATATATTACTGTACTATCGAGTTCTACATCTGATACATACACAATGTGCGTTTATATATAATTGGAGTATTTTGTATCATTATAATTTCAATGTTGTTGACATTCCAAATTTGGTGTTGAAACAAGAGCAGTTGTCCGAGTGCAAAAATTCACCGTCGGGCGCCGAAGTGCATAATAACGAGTGCTGGTTCGATATGTGGGCTGTTTCCTCTTTCTATAATGCATGCGCATAATTCTTAGTTCTTGACGGGAAAAGGATTACATGGAGAGATCGACAAGTGTTAGACCGGCTGGAGATTGGTCGGGGTCTAAGAACTCGTACCATAGTTCCCGAAGCTTTCACCGGTTTTGTGGCTGTGGATAGGTACAGTTTTAAAAAGAGATGCATTCGAAAAATGTTGATTTATTCTGGGACACCCTCCTGCTTTAGTTTTGTTCAAAAATTCATTCAAGTAAAACGTCATACCTCGAGCAGCAGATGCTTCATAAATCATAAGAAACGCTTAGAATAGGGGACAGTTGTTGTTAGCCAAGAGGACAAATTTTCCTCAATTTCGCTGAATTATCCATCAAAGATCTTATTTGTGAAACTTGTGAGGTGAAAACCAATCTCTCTAACCACTGTTCAAAACCAATGGCAACGTTTTAGCGTTTTTTTTTTTCAATATAGACTTTGCAAAAAGTTTCTCAAAGCTAGATTGTTTGACGAATTTTTTCGATCTTCAGAAATATTGTACAGAAAAGTTCTACTTGAGGCAGTATGGAAGCATTTTACGTCAAAGTGAAATAAAAAGCATAAGGAAGAACATTCTGAAATACTGCTTCTACACCGCCTCAAGTTGAATTTTCCTAAAACATATCCACAAATCAGGGAAAGATCCACGGAAAACTCGAGCAGTGAGAAACTTTTTCTTGCACCATGTTTTTGAAGCATTTTTTCACAAGTGAAGCACACCCTGAATGCGCTGGCAAAATAACACTAGCGCTGAGAAACGAAAAAGTTCCTTATAAACCGTGCACCTTAAAGTAGGATGAGGAAGGAGGTGACGCGTCGGCAAGATCGCGCAGCAGTTCTGGTGAAAATGATGATGAACACAAGAAGCCGCAGGTTTTTCTAATTTTTTTCGCAAACCACCCATCCCACAACAAAAATACCTCAGTACAAAAACAATCTAAACAAAATTTAGAATGAGAATGAATTCTTGTAATTTTCCATTTAACACAACGAAAATGGAGGTAACGCGCTGGCAAGGTGACCTTTGCGCAGCAGTTCTAGTAAAAATGACGCATAACACAAGAAGACGCAGTTTTTTCAATTTTTCATGCAACACACCCATTCTACGACAAAAATACCTCAGTCCAAAAATATTCTATACAAAATTTGGAAAAAGAAAGTATTTTTGTGATTTCTCGATTAACACAATAAAAATGGAGATAACGAGCCGGCAAGATGACACTTGCCCAGCAGTTTTTGTGAAAATGAAGCATAACACAAGGAGACGCAGTTTTTCCAATTTTTTTCGCAAATCACCCATCCCACAACAAAAATACCTTAGTACTAGAATAATCTACACAAAATTTAAAGTATTCTTGTGATTTTCCAATGAACACAACGAAAATGGAGATAACGCACAGGCAAAGTGACCCTTGCGCAGCAGTTTTCGTAAAAATGACGCATAATACAAGAAGACGAAGTTCTTCCAATTTTTCATGCAAACCACTCATTATACGACAAAAATACCTCAGTCCAAAAATATTCTATACAAAATTTGGAAAAAGAAAGTATTTTTGTGATTTCTCGATTAACACAGTAAAAATGTAGGTAACGAGCCGGCAAGATGACACTTGCCCAGCAGTTTTTGTGAAAATGAAGCATAACACAAGAAGACGCAGTTTTTCCAATTTTTCTTGCAAACCACACATCCTTTGACAAAAATACCTCAGTACTAAAATAATTTATACAAAATTTAGAATAAGAAAGTATTCTTGTGATTTTTCAATTAACTCATCGAAAATGGAGGAAACGCGTCGGTAAGATAACACTTGCGCCGCAGTTTTTGTAAAAATGACGCATAACACAAGAAGACGAAGTTCTTCCAATTTTTCATGCAAACCACCCATTCCACGACAAAAATACCTCAGTACAAAAATATTCTACACAAAATTTGGAATCAGAAAGTGTCTTTGAGATTTCTCGATTAACACAATAAAAATGGAGGTAAGGAGCCGGCAAGATGACACTTGAGCAGCAGTTTTTGTGAAAATGACGCATAACACATGAAAACGCAGTTCTTCCGATTTTCCTCGCAAACCACACATCCTACGACAAAAATACCTCAGTACTCAAATAATCTACACAAAATTTAGAATAAGAAAGTATTCTTGTGATTTTTCAATTAACTCATCGAAAATGGAGGCAAAGCGTCGGCAAGGTAACACTTGCACCGCAGTTTTTGTAGCAGTGATGCAAAACACAAGAAAACGCGAGTTTTTACAATTTTCTCGCAAACCACCCCTCCTACGATGAAAATACCTCAGTACAAAAAGATTATACACACAATTCAGAATGAAAAAGTGTTCTTATGATTTTTCAATTAACGTAAACAAAATGAAGTTAACGTGTCAGACAAGATTTTGTAGAATGATGCAAAATGTGAAAAAACACGGGTTTTGCCAATTTTTCTCTCAAATCACAAATTTTACAACGAAAATACCTCAGTACAAAAAGAATCCGCACAAAATTTACAGAAAAAGATATTCTGATAATTTTTTAGTTTTACTGCCAGGATACAAAGCCAGTCCGCTGGCAAGATGACGCAAAGCTTGCGCAGCATTCCAATGAACTCATCTTGGACAACATTTTGAAGGAAAATTTCACAGTTCTTGACAGCAGAAGTCGGTTGTCATTTTTTTGGGAGGGGAAGGGGAGATAAAAGAGGAGTATACCCTCAGAAACATGAGTACTTACGTCCAAATGACTTCGACCTAGGTAAAGATTGATCTCGAGTTGAGAGACGAGAATCAAGTTGGCTGAATTATTTGCAGGACTCGAGAGAAGCCAGAGGGTAGTTGGCCAAGGCCAATACGTTTAGGGGACTCGAAAAGACGTTGATTGGGCAGCTTAGTAAGAGTCTACAAATGCTTCGACCAGCATTACGATTTATTGTCCTGGATCTCAAATTGACTCATTTAAAAAGAAATTGTTTCCATACGATGAAATTTCAACAAGTTCGAAACAAGTAATATTAGAAGTATCTAAGAGCTTTATTTCGCGGACTTGAAGTCGAAACAGACAGCATTCAGCATTTCTTGGAAATTTTGAGAAGAATATTCCTTATTTTTTGAGTAGATGGCGATGTGACCCAGGACAGACTTGGGGGTTGGAGATTGGTCGCTCCGAACATGATAGAGGCGCTGATCAAGCTCCAGGATATATTACTACTCACAGACAAATCTTCTAATGAAGAGTAGTTCACACGGCTAGGTTTTCTTTGTCCCATTGTATGTTCGCGATACCTTCGGAAGAAGGGGTGAGGGGGTGTTAACACGCCGCTAAGATTTTCTTCCGTGGGCTAATTCTTGCTCTTCCTTATCCAGACATAAAAGGGCATTACACATACTCGGCTTACAACATTCTCTCATTGTGCATCTGCATCTATTCGCGAATCGACTATATTATGTATATCGATGTGCCAATACGAGCTTACCATAAATCAGAATAATATTGTCATCTTTATTCCGATTTACAGGTTTACGCGCGCGCATTATTCGAACTTGATTCGATTTATATTACGAGTGTATACAGAATATACGTTCATTACATCGTACATGCGTATTTTATAACTTTGATTAAACGAGTACATAATTTCCGTCCAAACGTACAAGATCGCAGATGCTGTATGCCACAAGTTCGGTCAAAAATTGATTTACATCCTGTACGCGTCGCCGATGTATTTTTTCATGTATGTAAATGGTCGTCGCGACGAGCTTATACATACAGAGCGAGGCAGTAATTCATTTTCCGCGACCAATATCCCGTACGAGATTGTCCACGGTGCATGAATGAGAATGTATAGACGTATGCATATTAGAGAGAAAGAGGAGGAGGCCCACGCGACGGGTAAATGCTCGTTTATATGCACTTCGGCGCCGCCTGTAATCCAGTCAATGTTTACAGTCCAGCTTTTGCATAGTCGCCAAATTTGGAACGTCAACAACGATAAGATTAAAATGGCACAAAAAGCCAACAGTAGGGGTGACCAACCTTGTTCTGTTTGCGGGCCAGATGCGAACTTGTTGAAAGTTGTACGGGTCAGAATAATGATCCGAAGAAAAGGACCTCTTACCTACAAGAACTGAGAGAAAACGCACAAAACGCACACTGACTTGAGAAGTTCCTGGATCTAGAAAACGATACTCAACACAATGATAGGGTTGTTTCCGCTTAAAATATTTTCAAGTAAATTGACAGGCGACGCATCAGAAATTCACTGTAAACCACTTGAAATTATACACGGCCATTCATCGATACACAACTCGGATTTCTATGCAATTTTGTACGATTTTGTCAAAACAAAAACTCATACCTACAGATTCCGCCGAAGACATTTAATAGTCATCCTTCGCCACGGCTTCAGAAAGCTGAATCAATATTTGGCCCCATCAATCACTCAAGAGACACATCAGTTGATACGGGGGGGCATTCAAACTGGCAAAAGTTTTCTTCATCCCCTCCGAAAATGAATCAACCTCCCCTTAAATACAGGCAGTAGAATCATACGTCGATTTCTCACCTCTTTAGCAAGAATTCTGAGTAAGGCGCCGAGAATTCCAGGGAAAATAAAAGTATTGAGGCTCAGAGTTCGAAGATGTCAGTGCATTAGTCACTCTTACAACGATGCATTGTGATGACGGAATCGTAATTTCCGGATCGTACCAAATCTTCGAGAAACTTTCCCGAACGATACACGAAATATTATAAATAAAGGCATATACGTCCTCCTCGATTAACATTGCAGAATGGAGAGTCGTAAAATAATTCTTTATTCGCTCTTCTCGAAACACTCTCCGCTCTCTACGCATAAAATAAGGCCAAGTACCAATTATACCACATTTAATATACGATACGATGCAATTTCAATCCAATTCTAAATTTCTTGCCATAAATGCGAGTAAATCGAATGTTCTTACTAAAATATCCGAAAATGATATTTTTATCGACTCGAAATGTGCAAAACCGGTTCGCTCATTCTCCAAAACAAAGTAGGTATACTCTAGAAGTTGATGAAAATGTTCGAAAATGCTCTACATTAAACGGCGCGTAGTTTTCGATCGTAAAAACTTGATTATAATTCACTCACTTCTTTTCGATCTCGGAATTTCGTGAAGTTCTAGTTCTTCTTCGTATTCGTACACAACCACTTTTTTTGCCATTTTTTCTATACACGCGGCCGATTAACACGACAACCGTAAAAAAGAGAGAAAAATTCCGGCCTCTTTTGTCCCTATCGAAGACAGCATCGCGAGATCTCGACACTTCACGTCACCATGATCACCGGAGGTAAAGAAAACTGCAACTGGCGTTCAAATTTTAGCCGCAACAGACGAATACAAATGGTTTAGAAAGTCGTGATAATGAGGAGTCATGAATGAACGAGAAGAGCAGTATGAGTAATCGTAAACGGGTGACGAAAAACAATTGACGAACAGATACAAAGAATGTATCGATCGTGTCCACTCTCGTACATTTACTGTAGATTGAATTGTGTGAGGCAGGTAGGGTAATTAATCAAAATTTACTTATTTATGACAAAATATTGCGTAATATTACAATAAATACTCGTGACGTGCACCCTCTTGCTTTCACGTTGAAGGAAGAGGGTGAATAATCATTTATCTTACGAATGATGAAAAAAACGAAAAAAAAAAAACACTGCGATAGAACGGTACAAATATCCTTTCCATTGAGGATGGAATGGTGACGAAATATTCGAATGACGCAACATTGATCAAGTTTTGACACCGCTTACGAGAAGGAGCTTGAGGATCTGGGAAGTCTTTCGCTTTCGAGGTACACGAATAGAAGTCCATAGATGAATCACGTTTCAGTTTGTACCTGAGATATACTTCCCATCAAATGCGTCGTAACGACTTATCATTTTTTCATTAGTGTTCAAATTTGCCAACTGATGACAATTTTCTCACAATCGTACAGCCTTTCCCCCCACAACAACCGCGTATTCTAATTTTGATTCATTGACAGAGAAAAGAGGATATTATGATGAAGCGACGAGGGTGTATTTCTCGACTCGTGTGTACAGATACACGAGAAAGATAATGTTTCTTGATAAATAAAACCAACGGAAGTGATATACATTATTTTTAATTTGTTTAGCTTCTCCGCCTATTTACTCTCGCATAGAAACTTCCACGACCTTGAATTCCTTATCAAACTCGGGCTAACAACGTGTGGAGATAAAAAGTCTCACCGAAAACAGGAATAATTCTCAGTATATAATACGCAACACATGTGCTGCAGCTCGTATATGTATTGAGTTGTAGAATATTTCTCGTTCAATTCTTTGGATCGATAGTAGAAATATAATGGGATGAAGTATTAGGTTTTGTAGAAGAATGTAAAGTTCTAAGCTACTTGAATTAAAATGGGTCAGAAGAAAGATAATAAGATTGTGCCGAGGCTTATATATCTATTTCTCGCATTATCTGGGAAGTGGTTCATATCTAGGTAGGAATGGATTTAGAAATGTAAACAGAACTAGAATAAGACATGCATAAATGACGTGCAGAATTTAGTAGTAGCTTGCCCGCACCATCACTCGACTCGTTTTGAAGGAAGGTGCACTAGATGACTTGAAGATACTTCAACAATTCAAAATACGAAGTAGATGAATTGTGTCAACATGTTGTTGAGATCGTTGATATTAGGTCGAGGTCGAAATCACTTCGACCTATTTGATGCTGATTTCGCACGCTGTCTAAAGGCAAACTGAATGAACATGATCTGGATGCTTTTAAGCAAAACCCAACCAAGCGACATGATAACAATCTGGAGAACTGGAGAAATGTTTATTTACTATATAAGTGGAGATTATCCTATTCCCCAGATCGTTATCATGTCGCTTGGTTGGGTTTTTCTTCAAAGCGACCATTCTGATCAGTGCGCAGTGCGTCCTAATTCACTTCCTACTGATTGAGAAAATCCCAATTTCCACTATTGTCGTTCTTGCCTGCTCGATACGCGATTTTCAACTCTGGACCTGTTTCATGAGCAGGGGGACGTCTAGCGTCTTCTTGGCAAATTCTATTTATGAGTGGACGATGCTATCCCGGGAAATGTAGGTACACTACAAGCATTTTCCCAAAGTGTTTAGTGACTTGAGAAAAATTCGTCGGTGAACTTCGACAACAGATCTTTATTTGCGGGAGGAAGGCGGGAGGAGAGTCCCAATCAAACGTCTTGGAATCACATCGACCGAGAATTTACCTCTTCAAAAGTTTTGAGTAAAATTGCGTCGATATGTTGACTTAATCGACCTCACGTCAAGGCGATATCAGGACCCCAATTACGACCAACGACAAAAAATTTTTATCACTCTATATCACCCCTGTCGACACTCTCCGACCACTCGTTAAGCGTGATGAAGAGGTGACAAAAAAACGTGACGTTGGTCGTAATTGAGGCCCAGGTCGATGTCGACTCTATTTCAACTCTTTTGCTAAGCCACGTCTTTTTCAGGTCAATTTCGGATGGACTTTTTCGAATTTTTCAATCATCCTGAAATCGACTACTCCGATGGATTCATTTAAAGTTGATTTTCGGTCGCTGATGGACTTCACATCGACCTCGAATCAAGGTCAATCTGAAGTCAACTTCATCAAATTTTTCTATCAACGTAAAGTCAACAGCTCTGTTGCGTCGATTTCACCTCGATGTCTTTATTGGATCGATTTCAAGTCGTTTTGTAGTTTTCTGGGAATGTGTGCTGGTCTACTTCAAATCGACGTCGATTGGAAGTCGGTATCGAGAGGACTTTTCCAACTATTGATCGACTCCTCTGAAGCGTCAATCACCTAACTAGTTTTCCACGACTTGACGCTAGTCAATTTTGAATCGACTCAAATTGACGATATACAACTTTTTGAGTGTTTGGTGACTTCAAAATGCGTGGTTATAATTTCATGGCGAGGACTATTGAGAATCCTAATCAAGCTTGAACCAGGGCAGCAATGATAATATTAACATGCAATTGATTTTCAGTCGACTGCCCATCATTTTGGGTCGATTTGTGATCAACATTGCGCGAAAATTTCCAGTATAAGCTTTTGGTCAAAATAGCGATTCTCGTTAGAGTCAACAGTATTCATCGGGAATGCACTTTTTATAATCCATGACGCTTATTTTAGAGTATTCAGGCTCGACAATATGCAATTAAGGAACCAATGTTTGAAACATAAGGGTTTCAGCCAGTTTTATCGCTTCCCTCATAGTTTGAGACAGAGATGGAGAGAGAGAGAGAAGCAGTTCGAACGTGCGCAACAATTTAGAAATGAAGATATTTTTTTTAAAACTGTCAGAAAACTAAGCTTTTTCAGACACAAACGACGTCGATTTATTTCACATAATAATATTTTAGAAGACTTGAACTGCTACTCATACATAAGTAACGTAATTAGTTCAGAAATCTCATATTAATATTTCCAGAGCTCTCAGATCGATTTTCATGTTATCTCAACTCAAGTTGAAAAAAAAATGAAGAAGAGGCAGAGAAATTTACTTGTTGAATATAACGCAAACATTTTTAGAGCTACTTCTCAACGGACACCTTCGAAATTCGAAAAAATGAAAATTGCAAGATAGGAAGATTCATGAAAAGAGTTCAGAAGCGCCGCAATTTCCCGGAAATTGATAGAGGACGGAAAGAGAAAAAAAAATAAATGAGAATTATGACCACATTCGGCAAGTTTAGACTTCGATGAATCTGAGGGGATAAAAGTTATCTGAGGCTTGTTTTGGTGATTTCAAGTCGTATTGTCTTCGCATACGACGAAAACTCGAAGTTTGTTCATGTGTTTTTTCAATATTTTTTTCTCGGTATCATGATTTTTTTCAATCCTTTACTCCGATCTTCAGTGAAGATGATTTTTTTCTGCAAATATTCACCAATTTCCTTGATTATAACTATAGTCTACTTTTATTGCGACTCCTATTCTCTCTCCTTATAAATCTAATATGATCATACTCGTAAATCTATTTTTAAAAAAATTAGCCAAGGATACAAAAGGTATTTTCACGTTCCCCCATCGTCAATAAAGGGCTCTGATCAAGCTTTGCTCATACACTTCTCAAGGATTTTTTTACTATATTCAACACTTTCTCTTACCGTTATTTGAAGGATATCCAAGAATGCTGTAATACATAGCATCCACAGGCACAATAATATAACAACATAAATATTCCGAAATTTCAATCACGCACTAAACAAGAAAAATATTAGAATAGTAATCGCACGAATTTATAGGACGAAAACCTCAGAGAGACAGAGAAAAAAAATCGTGAGTAAATAATAAAAAAAATAAAAGATAATATGAATATTTCGACACAATAAACGAACAAATACACGCACGAAAATATTACGTATACAGCATCACGCACATTTGACACCGAAACCAGAAACATCGGTGATACATGGAGAGCACTTGATAGCAAACTGAATAGGATAGCGAACCGGCGATGATCACGGGCTTCCTTGCTCGAGCGACCCCACAAATCAAGAGAGGATTTTTTCCCATCTTCTTCGTCGCCGTATATGCGTAGCGATCTACGCTAGTCTATAATGTAGAGAAAGGACCCGAGGGATGACGTCACGATCAAACTATCCAATCGTCACACTCACGATACATATGTGCCTCTTCGACACTCTCTCATATCGTCACAGCTGTTGAAAATCATATAGCGACTCCTTGTAATATTATGCGGTCTACCGTGCGGTATTCTATACTCCTCATACAGCGTATTAATATAAATACAGTAATGCACTTCGTCTCTCTTCGTTTACGGTTTTAACGTCGCTATTAATTACTCGTGTTTTAAAAACAAACCTACATTACGTACCTACGTCGAAGCGCGAAAAGACACGCTACAGAACGCGCGATAAAATGTGCGGCTCATCTGCTGTCTTTTTACTGTCTTCTGTATTGTAAAAAAGAGTAAATTTACATACGGTACAAGGACCGCGAGAAGACGCGGAAGAAAGCTCTGAACGAAAGCTCGGACAATGAAGCTGCGTATGCCAAAACTCGTGCGCTGAATTTCAAAGACGCGAACACCATTTTTCAGGTGTACCGTAATTTGGTCCATATTTGCATAAGGCACGTAAACAACGTATTCATTGAGTACTTTGTTTACATTAGCGTGTCGACTCCTTTTAAATCGTGAAAATATTGGAAATTTCGGGCATGTTTAAATAACGACGGGTAAGGAAGACAAATTAAATGAAGCGTTCGGTAAAACGTTTCTGGAACAAAACATCAAATGCGAAATGGGTTAAGGACACTCTCTAGAAATAACAACTGCGTGTAGAATCCTCAATTTGTCTGCTTCCATTGTCGAATTTTCAATGAGAGCTGAGGCCTATAAGCATAATATTGTGTAATTATAAAAACATCGGTGAATCGTACGACTTCAACCTTCAGTGGATTTGTGAACCTTCTCCACACACTCTTCTAGCATATGAGAACAGATCGTTATCATCCT
This sequence comes from Aspidiotus destructor, assembly GCA_035079395.1. NCBI lineage: Eukaryota > Metazoa > Arthropoda > Insecta > Hemiptera > Diaspididae > Aspidiotus > Aspidiotus destructor. The sequence continues at coordinate 1,428,800 of JAVHKZ010000015.1, forward strand.
CAAATATTTTTTCAGTAAGGTTAGCATCCTTCATTTCGAGAATGCGAGAAACACACGAACTTTTCTCAAAATCAGTCAAAATCGATGGTTCACGAATTTACGAGTCATAATCTCCCATGTATACGACTCAAAAGTCTAAATTTTTCCAAGTCCTCAGGTCAGAGTTTTTCCGAGTCCTCCCTTCCTCATATATAGATACAGCTCAAAGATCAAAAATCTTCTAAGTCTCTAAGGCAGGTCCGAAGGCTCTTGTGCTCTTCTTTACATTACACTCTCTCTGCGCTAATGATTCAACGAGTCAAGAGATGACGTCAAACTGTCTGAAAATTTTTCAAAGCTTGGTCGAAATTGCGTCGATGTTTTGGGGAAATTAACCTCAGGTCGATATTTTCCATCTTTTGGAGTCAATTTTCTGGAAATTTATCGACTAAGAAGAGCTCTAGATTGACGTTGGTGGATCGAGGTGGGTAGAGGCGGGTACTAGTAGTGAGGGTTATACTTATATTAAGCTGCACTAGCCTAAATGTGTGGCCTTACATGAGGCTAAGATGCTTACTGGTTGTTGTTGTTTGGGTAGTCAATTCATTTTAGAACAGCACGACCATGGTCTTGAAGTTTGCGGCGCTGACGTCACAAAAAGTGCGTCTCAGGTCAGGCCGATGAGTTCATGAAGATGGAGGTTGAGGACGTCACAGGTTGATGTTACTAAAATTGATACCGACGATTGATGATGGCATGGTTTGATGACACCATAAAAGTGAATAAGTCCCAAGGTCAGGCCAATAATGTCATAAAGGTTAGAGTTGATGAAGTCACTAAGACTGATGGTAATGACTTCACAAAAGTGTTCTAAGGTTAGAGACGTCACTGGGGTTGGGGAATGATTTCAAGGGTTGATGACGTCATTAAAATTGATAGTGGTGACTGACAACGTCATAATTTGATGACGTCATAGAAATGAATTTGTTCCAAGATCAGACCGATGAAATTATCGAGCTTGAGGTTGTTGAGATCACTGAAATTTAAAGAGACAACGTCACAAGATGACGTCACTGGGGTTGGGGAATAACGTCAAGGGTTGATGACGTCATTAAAATTGATGATGATGACCGACGACGTCACGGTTTGATGACGTCGCAGATTTGTCCCAAGACCAGACTGATGACATCATCAAGGTTGAGGTTGTTGAGATCACTAAAATTTATAGAGACAACGTCACAAAAATTTCCTAAGGTTGAAGATGATGACGTCACTAGGGTTAGAAAATCGTTTCACGGGTTGATGACGACATCAAGGTTGGAAATGAGGGCGTCAGTAAGATTGATATTGATGATGTCACGAAAGTGTCCTGAACTTAGGAGTAATGACGTCACTAGGGTGAGAGAATGCTGCAATAGGATGATGATGTCATAAAGGTCAAGGTTGACGCCATCTTGGGTGAATGGATTTATGAACATTGAAAGTGATGACGTCACAAAAATGTATGGGTCGTAAGGTCAAGCCATTCAAGGTTGGAATTGACGTCACAACAGTCTCCCTACCATAAAAATGATGACGTCATTGGAGTTAGAAAATGGTGTCACAGGTTGATGACGTCATCAAGGTTGGAAATGAGGGCATCATCAAGATTGATAATGATGATGTCACAAAAGTGTCCTAAAAATAGGAGTAATGACGTCACTAGGGTTAGAGAATGATGTAATAGGTTGATGACGTCATAAAGGTCAAAATTAACGCCATCACGGATGAATGCATTCATGAACATTGAAGGTGATAACGTCATAAAAATGTATATGGTCCTAAGGTCAAGCCAGTCAAGGTTGGAAGATGATGACGTCACTGGAGTTGGAAAATGGTGTCACAGGTTGATGACGTTATCAAGGTTGAGATTCAGGAAGTCATAGGTTAATGTAGTTTTTAAGATTGAGACTGCTGACGCCACAAAAAATTATTCATCCCAAGGTCAGGTCAATGACGTCATCACGGTTGGAATTGAAGACGTCACAAAAGTGTCCCAAAGTCAGGAGGAATGACATCACAAAGGTTAAAAAATAATGTCACTGGTTGATGACGTCTTTGAGGCTGAGGTTGAGGCCATCACAGGTTAATATAATCATCAAAATTGAAAGGGATGACGTCATAAAAATGTATGGGTCTGTAAGTCAGACCAATGACGTCATCAAGGTAGGAATGTCACAAAAGCGTCACAAGTTTAGAGGTGATAGATTACGTCACCGAGGTTAGGAAATGATGTCACGGGTTGATGACGTCATCAAGGTTGAGATTGAGGAAGTCACGGGTTAATGTGGTTACAAAGATTAAGGGTGATGAAGTCACGGTTTGATGACGTCAGAAAAGTGTATGTGTCGCGAGGTCAGACCGATGGCGCCGTCAAGTTTGGAAAAGATTTAGACAACGCTGAAGGCTAAAGATGAGAAAGCTTCCGACCAATGTAATTTGAAATGAAATCCATACAGCGATAGGATTGATATTTAAAGGGATCTTCAACCACCATCACTCATACGACAATAATGAGAAACAAAAAGTTGAGTTCCTTGGCCGCGAATGCTTTCACAAGAGGGAAACTTTTCATTCGTGGGAATGGTTACAAACTTCCACTAAGGTCGAACTCGTCGTAAATAAGAAGAGGCAGAATTTGGAAAATCTTTCTGGTACATTTCCACCACTTTCTATTTTTCCTCTCTTTCCTTTGAGATGAGAAAAATCCTCGAGATATCTTTGAAGCCTACATTAGACAACTCCTTCTGTATAAAACTTACACAAGTAAACCGCGTGACGTGAATGAGAAACTTCACATTTTACGAGGCTAATGACTTCAAAAAGCGAATAAAATTCAACGAATGAATTTTCAGCTGAAATAAAGTCGTAGCGTTAGCGTTTCTTGCCCTCTGCTCTCTCTTCTCGCTGTTCCTCTCTCGGTCTCATCGAATCTTTTGTTTTACGAGTGTACTAAATTCGTATTCGTTGTATAACTGGCGAAATAAAACACGTATACGAAATTGTCCTCGACAAAATATGAACATTTTTGGCCGCGTAAGAAGGGAGTGCCGCGCGAGTCAACCAGCATTGAACGAGGTACTCAGGTGAAATTTTTCTCTCTCCCTCTATCCCTCCATGTCGATAATGCGAAGGAAAACGTTATAAATATTCCCGTATAATAGCGTCATAAAATTCGCACAAACATTAAAGAAGTTCGTTAATTGTTACCCGTAACGCTATAAACAAATTAACAGCAATTACCACTATACTGTATTACTCCGATACATGCTTGCGCTGAGCGTCGTGATGATGATCACCGAGCGTGGAGGAGCTTTTACGAGCACATTCGACTATTGTTATGCAGCTGTACCGAGGAATGTGTGAACGAATACAAAACAGTAACCACTCGCTGCCGAAGAAACGTCCGCGAAATTGATAAAATTTTATATCCGATTAAGTATCATCTCTCTCCGGAAGATGATCACTCTTTAATGGATAACACTCTTTCTCACCTGATGTTCCCTTCTTGCGAATATATTTTTTTATAGGTATCACACTCCACAAGTTTATCAGATACGATGCTCGTGCTAACGATACAGCAGTATTATAGCGTTAATTTATCCGAAATGAACTGTATCAGCATCGTCTACTAATAATTCTGACAAAAGGCTTTACCACACAATCAACTTCTGTTCAAGTTTTTCCGACGGCTTTGTCTCGCATTTTTCATGATTGATGATCAGTTTATCGGAGAGGTTGTAAAATAATGCGGCGAACGTTCTTGGTAAAGAATGAAAGCTCTTCATCACCCTTATTTTCTTTTATCGTTAGGGTTTTCTCGCCTATCAGCTCTAAAACACTCGAGTTACTTTCTGAGGTGTTACCAAATTTTCTCATTCATCTTTACCAACTTTTCTTTCTGGTAAGTTTCTCGATGTTTGTACGGAAGACATGAGAGTACAACAAAGCCTCTACTTCAAATTTGATCGTATCGTAGGTAAAACTACCTATAATTGTTTGCTTTTTTTCAAAGGATACCGTCTGCCCCAGCCCTCAAGTTGATTTCAAGATTTGGAAAGAAGAAAGCTAGAGTTACAACGTGCTGCTGGTAAGCTCCTAGTGAGCTTCCAGTGGTTGCCAAAAGCTCGGATGCGCGTTTCCAAGGTGCAGGACCACCTGGATTCCAAGTTGAGTGCCGAGCGCTCCCTCAATCAATGGGTAAACCCTTGTAATGGCCTAATTGAGAAGTAAAGCGCAGCGCGCGAACGTCGAGGAGAAAATGGAGTTAAGCTCAATGGAACCCTCCGAACTACCGAAGCAATGCTTAAAAGAAGTTCGTCAGGGACCTTTCCAGGCGCACGTTCACGCTCTCTCATACACTCCAATTTCGAAGCACACACGTCGTTAGCTTTCCAATTTCCGAATCTCCATTCTCCATCCACTTTCTGGAGAAGGGAAGACAAATGAGCTTGAAAAAGATTAGTTGTTCTCAATCTTTACAAAAGATCACAAGATTCCTCAATCCAATAATCAACAATCTACACAACTTTCAAGTCTCAGCATTAAGGAAAGTCGACTAAACGCGAGAAAAAGAAAATAAGAGAGAACGCCCTCTTAAGAGCGCAACAAACCAATTACAGTTCACTCAATCGAGTATAAAACATCAAAAACGGGTCATTTGAAATAAATCTGACGAATCTCTTTTCCGAGAGCGAAAAACCTACGCGTTTAACTTCGAGTGAGTCTATTAATCGAGCAAACAGTCAAGGCTGCAAAAAACGTAAATGAAAAATTAGTTCGCTCACCAAAAATACGCCTTCGAGGAAAAAAAACTCCCATTCGCACATGTTTCAATTCTCACACGCTCCAAAACGAGGATGAAAAAAGAAAAATGATTTGAATTTCTTTTGTAAGGATTTCCCATTCATTGAAGTTTAGTGAACTTCGTTCGAATCTCAAGTACCGGCGAAATATACGTCGTCTCTCTTCCAAGGCAATAATCAAAGGACCGGTATAAAGGTCTATCTTTTCCCGCTGAAATGTACTGCAACGCGAGTGTGTGTACATGTAGTTTAAAAATTGGTCACAGTTTTTCCAAGCGTGGATGGCCGCCATTCCACGCGTGCTTTCGACATCCCCGTAATGAGTCGATAAATTATTTGAGAAGTGACACGTTTCGAACTCCGGCAAAAGTATACATGATATAATACGAGTATACACTGTATATACGATTACAATATTTTGTAATGCGTATAATTCTCGTATTCGTTCGCGTGTGTATTCCTTTCTCCATCGTCATCCCGTGAAATAGGACGCACCATATATTTCGCAACTGGAGCAATATAAATTCTAGATGGGCGCGTCCAATCTGCATAGAGGAAAAGGGCACAAACGCACATCGTTTTTTTTTTTCGTAAACGACAATCAATTTTAAATTGCTCTTTATACAGAGCTAGAAGTTTACTGTATGGTGGGTAGCCTATACAATAATGTGTACAGGGACAGGACGACGATGAACCTCCGGTGTCCTTTTCCGTTAAAGCGAGTAATAAACAGTTTTGTATATACTGTCTTTCATCATGCGCTTTTTAAACTCGCGGGACGATACACTTTGAAATTACAATAATTATATCATCTTGTGTATATATAGGTAGTTTGATGTGCCATCGTTTCACAGAAGTTTTTTTTACGACGCTTCCTTTTGTTTCACAGCCGTCGGTTTTAATGAGCCGTCGTTATACTTTCGACGAAATATATAAACAGAAATGACATTTAAAGTGACTTCGTCCGCTTAGAGGAGAGCCTTTTTTCCTATCTTGCTTGAGCAAACTCGCTCGGTTTACGTTTAAGGTCGAGAACTGGCCATTTTTTCGTGCGTAAACTACGCGTAACGAGCCTTTACCGTTATCGACGATTCGCAGTGGAGCTATTGGCCTATCCTTGAAATGATATCTAGTATCCTCGGTATACACCCTCGTATTTAAGGCAATTTCTTTTAGACCATTATCCCAGTTTAAACGTATTATTGATAAGGAACTCGGATCTCAAAATGTGCCGTAGAAAGCTCAATCAGATTTTACGTTAGTATGCTTACGACTTCATTTTCGAACTCAGTAACGGCTTACAATTCATAGTTCTTTGCTAGAGTAAATTCAGGTTTAAGATATTTCTTCTGAGAGCGGGCACAAACCACCTTCCAGAAAGGCATTCAAGTTTTGTTATTCATACTCTAGAAAGCTCTTCTTTATCATCACCTCCTAGGCTTATAGCGAAATTTTGAAATCTGAAGCCGCAACGTTTGTGCAAGTTACTTCTTCAACAAGCAACTTCTGTTTGTTTGCAGTGGAACGGTTTTTAAAAAGGGGGCCCGGAAAGTTAGAGAATCCAAACTAGCGGATTGCGACAATGACGTCATCCATATTTTTTATCATACATAATCAATAATAGTATGTACGCTGCCCTTCCAGCTAATTGTGATTCTAAGGATATCCAAGGTCAAGGAAAAATTCTGACTACCGAGCTATCAATATTAGGCGGAAGATTCAAAAGAATGTCGACTTGCGAGCCGGCAGTGTACAAAGCCGAAAAATAGCTGCGAGCAAGCAACGCAAACCCTCGAATAGGACATGACAGCAAAATCCTGAATCCGAATCAGGAAAGTAGCATTACTAGGAGAATGTGTCCTGAACCAATGACAGAACGCAAGCGATAAAGAGAAAGGACACAGGAGAATGACAAAGGCAACACTCTTGTGCTCACGGAGAAAGACGACTGCACACAAAAAGTGGAGTCGTACATTGCAGAGAATGCATACCAAAGGCTGAAGCAGGACCTGACCCAGAACTACCCCAACAAGCTGAAAACCATGTCAAAAGGTAACTAGGTACCTGACAACCAAAGAACGCTCGAGATGAAACTGGGTGTACCGAAATGCAAAGAGCTCATCAAGCTCCACAAAGTCAACCGTTCGATGAGACCTCCGGTTAAAAGCATCTAATAACCACGGCACAGGATATGGGAGTTCTAGGCCAGATTCTGGAACGAAAACTACCCATCTGCATTCAAACAAAGCATCAAAAAAGACAAAGAGCTGAAAGAGTGATTAGATACGCTGATGGGAATCAAGAGCAACGATAAACTGACATCCTTGGACGTGACAAATATGATATCAAAGGAGCAACATCTCATCCTGCTGCAAAACAGCAGACACAATGGAAATTATGACGGGCACAAACACGGTGTGCCAAGATACTGCTGTCGATTCAATGGCAAGTTCCACAGCTAAGGAGAAGACTAGTGATAGGATCATCGCTGTCATTGATTGTAGCGGAGATATTCATGAATGACATAGAAAACAAGAAATCGAAAGGGAATTCAGACACTTTGCTAGATATGCAAACGATATGCTAATTGTGCGGTAAGGCACTGGTAAGACACATAGATTATCTACCGAAAGCCAACGATCACCGACACCATCATTCAGCATTTCAAAACGTCTTGAAGAGTGATGAAAAGAAGAGGAAATAAAATGAGATGCCAAAACTGATAGCAGCGTCCAGTAGCTAGTCTAGAGACGTGATCCAGAGAGTCTATGAGAAAATGGAAGGAAAGAAGAGAACCCAAAGTACTCCGGACCAACACCATACATAGGAAAGTACACGAACAGGATGATGAAAGCGTTCAGTGGTTATGATGTGAAAGAGGGCATCTATAAGAACTCACCATGACGAAAAGAATAAGCAATGACCAGACGGAGGAAAGGAACGAGGGAAGCTAGAGCAGTATGTACAAACTCAGTTGTCAACATGGCGAGACAAGGAAAAAGTTCGACATCAGATTGACTGTTTGGCAACCTCTGCAATGAAGGAAAACACGATGGTGGAAGAATATTTGAGAAAAGAAAACTCTGGGAAGATACGTATGGAGATTGCAAAGGCAAAGATGAGAAAAGCCGGCCTCTTCCTGGTACAATTTAATCACGTTTGACAGTTATCGAGACAGAAAAAACAGAACCCATCATTGGGATACAGTAACCCTGGTAGCCAATAAAAACGCAGTTCCTAGGCAAATGAACCAATGTTGTTGTAGTTAAAGAGATCACAGCGCAGAGTTATATCATGATTGTTCTTCAGGTGTAGGGGAAGCATCTGAAAGTGTTCTAACCGGCTAACTAACAATCATCACACTCAATATGAGTTCCAATGAGAAAATATTCGATCTTGATCGATTATCGAAATTAAGATGGAAAAATTCTTCTATAAAACAGGTTCCCTCACCATGTCGACTACAAACCGAGTTGCTATGTCAACCAAAAGTCTGCCAATATGGGCCGCAAATCGACCCAAAATGATTGAGGTCGACTCGAAATCGACCACTCTGACTCTCCTTTTTTCCATCGACTCATGTTGAGAGACTTCTTCCCTCCTCGATAAACCCTGTCGACTTCAAACCGAGTTTTCTATGTCGACGAGTCCGCCAACATACGCCACAAATCTTCCGTCCACTATTGACCCCGAGTGACTGAAATCGATTCGAAATCGACTACTCTCCTCATCGTCGACTCATTTCGATGTCAAAATTGAGTCGACTGCTAACATTAGATGTATGTAGATTCATGTGGACCCAAAAACTACGTCAATTTTCGATCGATTGGTGGCGTAGCGGAAGAGGAGAACTGATATACATTGAAATATCATAAAATCTTTTCAAAATCGTCTTCCTGTTAAAGTTTTTGATTCACCTGCCCTAAAATCGAAAATTTTCAAGGTAGTCTACAAAAGACTTGCGATTGACGTCGACATTTTAGATTCCAAGTGCACAAATTCATAAGGAATCAGAATTGAGGTCGAAAATAAAGCAAATTCCTGGGGATTCAATGTGGATTGAAAATCGACATCGATATTTGACGTCGACATTTTAGATTCCAAGTGCACAACTTCATAAGGTTTCAGAATCGAGGTCGGAAATAAAGCAAATTCCTGGGGATTCAATGTGGATTGAAAATCGACATCGATATTTGACGTCGACATTTTAGATTCCAAGTGCACAACTTCATAAGGTTTCAGAATCGAGGTCGGAAATAAAGCAAATTCCTGGGGATTCAATGTGGATTGAAAATCGACGTCGATATTTGGTCGATCATTGCTACTCTGGTCAAACTTACAGTTCAGATTCTCGTCGGTTCTCGATATGTGATTAAGACTATACGCATTCTATCTGCGAGTAGCAAAGTCACCGAACAAATAAAATGCTGCGAAGCGATTTGAGGTCGATTTAAAGTCGACTACCATACGTTCACGAGGACCTAGAAATCGACTGTTGATCGACATTTTAGATTCCAAGTGCACAACTTTATAAGGTATCAGAATCGAGGTTAAAAATGAACCAAGCTCCTGGGGATTCAATGCGGATTGAAAATCAACGTTGATATTAGGTCAATCATTGCTACTTTGGTCAAGCATACAGTTGAAACTCCCGTCGGCTCTCCATATGTAATTAAGACTACGCTTTCTATCTACAAGTAGCAAAGTCACCGAACCAACAAAATGCTACGAGGCGATTTGAGGCCGATTCAAAGTCGACCGCCATACTTTCCCAAGAAACTAGAAATTGACTGTTGATCGACAGATCAGAGGCCTTAATTACAAGTCGATAAAATAGGAGAAGTCAACTTTGAAAGAAGTAAATTCTCGGTCGATTTAACTTTCTTTTTCGGTCGACTCTGGAAATCGACAGTCAACATGATTCATCGGGTTTAGCAAGGGAAAAGAAGTCTTTCTTTGCATTTCAAAACTCCCCTGAAAAGACTGGGAATACGTATGGGAAAACATTGCACTCATCTTACTTGGTAAGCAGAATTTGATTTCCAATCACCAGAGGAATAGGTTTATCTACTCAAATCCTCTGAATCGATGGTTACCATTTACTTGTAATACGGTCAATAAACTCACCTGAAACAGAAAAATAAAAATAAATAAATATTGCGTTAAAATCATGTTCCAAACAATGATGAGTAATTCATAGCGATTTGACGAGGCGTGCGTACGATCCTGTACAACCCACTCTCCTCGACGAGCTCAAACACTGATCAGAAACTAAAAATCTCATGAATTTCGAATCAAATATGCGTCTGCTATGCACATCTCTGCAATATTCCGGTAATTTATATAATGGACGGCGAATATCGAAACTAAATGATTCCCATTTATTCAGTCGGTATAGATACATTCAGTTTTCCTTGGACAAGGGTCGCAATCAGTCAACCCCCACATCTAAAGAGTGTGGGACGGGGCTGATCTTTGACAACCTCCAACGATCAAACATTTTTATTCGATGTACATTCAATACCGAAGGTACAACCTATACATGGTCATCGAATTAATAAATACGAAATAAAACATCTCATCGCTGACTGGCTAAAGTACGTTCATTACTCTTCGGACAGACCGTGCGAGAATCGGAAAGCGCAGCATGCTCGTGACTAAATAAAGGCAAGCGACGACGAGATCCTCGCTGGTTTATGTAAATCGTCGTCGTCAATGATATGAAAAGTTGAGTTGCTCATCGAGACACGAGTACGGCGCATGACGTTCGACGAGTTTCCGTCGATTTACCGATTTAGGCACGCGAGTGCATCGACTTTCGACCCATCTAGCCGAATAATTAAAACGAAAGCGTTATCCGGGAAATATGAACTTAGTCTGCAGCTTTTGCCTTCGACTTACTTCGGCGACAGCTGGCTGAATACAAGGGATCGCGGCCCATCTTCTTCCGCATTTGGATGTATATGATTTATAAAATATATAATCGAACGCGAATTACCCTTCTTCATTATTTTCATTCGTCTAGGGTAGGTCCCTATATAACGCTTACAGAAATTAAACCGTGACGTCGCGTAGTTTTGAAAAAAAAACTAATACTATGTACAAGAAGGCGATAGAGAATTTTGAATACATAACAGGTCGCGGCGGAGAGGGGGCATTGATAGTGTAATAACATCGTATATAGACTACTCGTTTTCGGATTTAATGACATCAACATGGGCGCGTTCGGAAAAATTATAGCTAATAAAAAAAGCTTTCCTTCGCGTACGCGCACGTGGGGGAACGGGGAAGCGCTCGAGTCTCGCCAATCTTTTTAAATTAGTTAATTTTTCAACAACGCGACGATGTCGTTTTATACGCGTCACGTACATCTCTTTTTGAATTTCACAAATCGTTGACTCCTTATTCTCGAGGAGCGCTATAAACAACGGCACGCGAAGAGGTGGGGGCAGGGGGCTTGGAAAGATGAAAACTCGACTTACGTTGTAATTTTTTCTCGCTAAACGACGCCATCGTCATATTCCGGGTGCACTTCATTGTATATACGCGAGTTACCCGACGAAATATACACTACGAAATTACGCGGAAGCTATACGATGCTGCAAGGTATGTAAGTTCGACTGAGGAAGGGAAGACATGACAATAAAAATTTTGCGATGAACCAGAAGCTGAACTGCTATACGAGAAATGAAACGAGAATAAGACTGTACACGAACTCCAGCGGAGAGAAGACACGCAGCTTCCTCTCAAACAATACTCGTCGTAATAATGATTAGAAAATTTTACTCTTTGTGAAATGACTCATCGTTACGACTCGCTCCTAAATCTTATTTCTTTCTTTCGGTTCATTGAAAAACGTACTGTATGATCGAGTACACTTCACGTATTGTAAGCGATGCGATGCAAGACAGTACAGCAATAATATCGATAACAATAAACGACATCTACTATAACATTTAAGAAAACGAACTGACACTAAAACTGACCGTGGGTACTTGCATAAAAGCAAGTATACATTAGACCTATGGGCGCACTGTTTATCTCGAGATGTATGTACAGTTAGTAAAAGAGTACACAAGTTTACGTCCAGAATGATATTGTAACCTACGTCTTAGGATGATCAGCGATTTATATTTATCGACGAATAAAAGACGTATTTTTATTTACTCTATTGTGCGTTTGAAAAATAGAGTGGCATTATTCAACCCACGGTACACGCACCTGTAAGAGAAAGAAAAATTTCATTACGCTGAGGTCGCTTCGTTTATTGCCATCAGCTTTGGCGTTAGATTCATTCCCGGGTCAGAGAGGTCTACAACGGTTGTGGTCGTTTGAAAGAAAATTATTAACTCGAACGCACATCGAGAACGAGCGAATAAAATTCAGGCAACCGTTTTATGGATCGTACAGCAAAATTGAATCTAATAACGCTGGGATTACTTTTCTATGAATGAACATTGATTCTTAGACTTACACTCTCAGGTCCAAAAAAATCGTTTTTTCTCATCTTAAAAATCCACTTTCGGGCTTCACTCCTGAAACCTCGGGCTACCTGATTCTACTACTATTCACAAGCCGACCAAGGTTTGAGGAGGAACAGTCGCGTTGTCTGGATCCATTGATATGATTTGACAACCTCTTCACGCATCCATCTTTCAAACTAATAGCTTTTTGCGGGCATAATCTAGCATATAAGTCTACTCGTACTTGAGAATATTTCAAGCTAATAGCTTTTGGGTAGCTCACTCACTGACTCCTTTTTATACAGTATTTTAGTGTAAAAAGGGTGGGGGGGTGGTCTTCTTTGTGTATTCGAACTTGCAGATTTTTGAATCACTCACGGAGTAACGAGTGTAAAGGAGGGGGGGGCACTCGCGAGACCGAATGAAGGTGAGGGAGCACTCGGAAAATTTCAAATTAGTGGTCAGAATAAAGTGAAGACATGAAACATGTCGAAAGAGACGTGTTTTGTTTGGTGTTAATAATTAAAGGGCAGATACTTGTGGAAAATTAAATGTTTCAAGAGAAAAAGAAAGTTTTAGTCGGAGGAGGTAATGAAGATTTAGGAGGGTAGAGCTTGGATGTGAAGCAGTATTTTTGGCAGAAAAGTTTCGATTCTCAGGTTTCTATTTTTCTACCCAACTTCAAATGACCTTGTTGAAGAAATTAAATCTCACTGATAAGAATACCGTGATAAACTATGTTACCAACTATCAACATAAGACATAGAACATAAGTATAAGTTTGATAGTGTCCTAAGCGATGATGTAAAGATCTAGAATAGTGTAGAAAACATCTGTACAGCATATTGATAAGAGAAATTGCTAGATAGTTCTAGAGAAAGGGTACTATGGTATATAAGCCGGTCAGCCGTCTAATAGTTAAGACAGTTGAGTTCAGTAATCAGTTGAGTTGAGTGTTAACTACTAAAAGGTGTTTACGGTAATAAAGTGAATTGTTCACATTAGCTGTGAAGGTTTTTTTTGTTCTTTAACCGCGGATAATTCACGCTGCTGCGCGTTAACTCGCCAACAGGTTATGGGCCCAGTTTCTTTTTGAAGAACTGGATACTGGATTATATTGTTCCGTGCGTTACTGGATATTAATCGGAGAATTTGGTGGATCGTTCTACTGGAAATATGGAAGAATTGAACTTGAAGGTTATCAAGCTTGTGGATTCAACGAACTATCTGCCATGGAAGTTCCAAATCAAGATTTTACTGGAGAATATACCCGACTTTGAACTTCTGGAGGAAGAGAAGCCGGAAAATACGGAAGCTGGAAATCTGAAGAAATGGAACAAGGCCGATCGAGCAGCAAGGAAGATTATTGTTACATCAGTTTTAGAGAAGGTGCTGTTAACAATAATGTCATGTGGAACATCAAAGGAAATGTTGGATAGATTGGAAGCGCTGTATGGACAGAAGGCGGATCAATCTTTGCATGTACTGGAGCAACGTTTCTTTGCGGCTACCTTTGATAAGTCTGGAGGTATTGCTGGACATGTATCAAAACTGGAGAACCTTGCCAAGGAGATAACAACGTTGGGAGAGACTATCTCAGAACGGATGGTGATTAATAAGATCCTGAATACGTTGCCAGATCAGTATAGACACTTTTATTCAGCTTGGGATTCAACACAAACTGGTGAGAAGCCTCTGAATAATTTGATGGCAAGACTACTGATTGAAGAAGAACGTCTTGGAGGATCTAAGGAACAGACAGAAGCACTAGCAGTTAGTCATGAGAAGAACTCATTGGAGAAGAAAATGGAGTGCTACGGTTGTGGACGACTTGGGCACATGAAGAAGGACTGTAAAGTCAAGAAGCAGGAATCTAGAAGAGAAAAACTAGATGATAAAAAGTGCTTCAAGTGTGGCAAGAGTGGCCACATGAAGAGAGACTGTGGAGCTGATGTCAAGCATGGTCAACAGAAGAGTTTCATTGCCACTGCAATGATAACAAGAAGTCATGGAAAATCTTCAAGAAGAGAAGATTGGTATTTGGATTCTGGTGCGACCAAGCATATGACAAATGATAAGAATATTTTTAGTCGTTATATCAACTTTAAGGTCAAAGAGAAAGTTGGTTTGGCTGATGGAGCTGCCACAGATGCTCTTGGGATTGGTGGATGTTGTCTTTGTGATCTTCATTGATGGTAAAAAAGTGGAAATGAAGCTGACTAATGTGCTTTATGTACCAGACTTGGAGATGAACTTGTTTTCACCAAGAAGATCCTGCAGTAATGGATTTCAAATATTACTGGATGAAGATAGATGTTCTGTCATTGAGAAGAAATCTCAGAAAGAAGTCCTGGAAGGAAGATTGGATGGGGACTTCTGGGTGTTGAAATTGAAGATCATTAAGAAAGATCAGGCACTAATGGCGCAATCGTTCAAGAAATGGCATGAAAGAATGGAACATCTGAATGAAAGTGAAGTGGAGGAAGTGTTGCCTACACAGTCACAGGAATTGGTGGGAGAGTATCATGGAAGGTTACAGGATGAAAACAAATTGAGACCACCAGGAAGACTGGATGACTGCACGGCTGTGTCAATGGTTGACGGTGCTGAAGAGGAGGAGTCAGTAATGGTAGAAGAAGCAGTTCAACGTAAAGAATGGAGGAAAGCTGTCAATCAGGAACTGCAGTCATTGCGGAAGCATAATGTGAGGAAGATGGCGGATTTGCCGCCTGGGAAGACTCCACTGAAGGGTAAATGGGTTTTCAGAAATCCGGAGTTTTACAAGAGGACAAAACATATTGATACACTGTATCATTTCATTCGAGAAAAACAGAGAAATGGAACTGTGAAGACTCAGAAGATTGATAGGAAATCAAACCTGGCTGACATGTTCACCAAGGCTCTCCCTAAGGAAAGGTTTCAAGAACAGACCTTGGGTATTGGAGTCATGAAGCAACAATGAGATTTGGTGGGAGTGTTGAAGGAATTAAATCTCACTGATAAGAATACCGTGATAAACTATGTTACCAACTATCGACATAAGACATAGAACATAAGTATAAGTTAGGTAGTGTCCTAAGCGATGATGTAAAGATTTAGAATAGTGTAGAAAACATCTGTACAGCATATTGATAAGAGAAATTGCTAGATAGTTCTAGAGAAAGGGTATTTTGGTATATAAGCCGGTCAGCCGTCTAATTGTTAGTTGAGTTCAGTAATCAGTTGAGTTAAGTGTTAACTACTAAAAGGTGTTTACGGTAATCAAGTGAAGTGTTCACGTTAGCTGTGAGCGTTTTTTTGTTCTTTAATCGCGGATAATTCACGCTGCTGCGCGTTAACTCGCCAACAGACCTCTTGACAATGATCTCCAAAAGTATTCAATTCCTCCTCCGATCTCCATATCACATTTTTACAATACAAATTACTTGGATTGATGACTTTCAGACAAACATGTCTTTTTCACATTGCTTTGTTTTTACGTCACAAGGTTTGTGTTCAGTAATTGCAATAACAGTGGCGTACAATGTGTCTTAAAATATCAGGCTACGTCTTTTGTCGTGTACTTTTATCTTTCATCAATGAGTAATTGAACTTGCCCGTACCTAAGCGCGTTGAACGCCCTGTATAGGTCCTAAATGAGTCATTATTATTGTTATCGATTTTGGCTATATAAGTATAGAAGAAAACAATTTCACCTTATTCATTAAGCAAACTCATTCATACAATGTCTTTGTCGGATAATTAATTTTAGCTAAGAAATTCGTCGAATATTATTTACGATATAACCGTATGATAACGCGCCTATTGTTCGTCGCTAATTACAAATTTCAAAAACCAGACAAAAGGGACCGGAGGAACTCTACCAAGATGTTGAAAAACTTTAACTCGTCTAGAGAAAAATTCACTATATACTCCACGCTGATTCCAGCTGTAGGACAATGCATAAAAACCATTAGGACGCTACAATTCTTCGTATTCAAATGATGTTCTCACGACGAAGCAAGGATTACGATAATTCCTTTCGCCAAAAAAAAAAAGAAGGTAGAAACAATCATGAAAACTCGTTTGTTTTTGTTTCCGCGCCCCAAGTTGCAGTATTTTAATGATCATCGTTTCGTACTTTCTGTACGTTTTTAATGCAGAATTACCTGCGTAAACGCACGCAGCGAGAGCTTAGAAATGCCTACAACGAGAAGATCATTCGCGCGTACGCGTGGGCTTAAATTTACATTCGACAAAGCGCTTGAGTTTTTTTTTTCCTCTCTTCCTTTTCGGCCACCGAAGTCACGTTCGCGGCGTACAATCGTTTGGAATCCCTTATCAGAGATTGCCGCGGAGGATACAACCTGATGCCGCGAGTCGGCCACCCACACTCGATCACGTGCTCTCCAGATCCGTACTTACCGTCTGAATAATTTGCCTTTCAATTCATTTTCATCGCTCTACGAAGTTGGTATTGTGCGTGTACAGCCATTATATGTGCATTTAGAGGCCAATTTTTCTACACATACATCAGCACAGGATTAGATACGGAGTCGTTATACGATAAGAGGTGGAACAGAGTTTACATTATCATCCCCTATACCGTAATATGTTCGCTTTTAATACACCTTTGACAATTATTGTTATTATTACGCGAGTACAGTAATATCGAAGGCCCTCGGATTAGAATATGCACTGAGCGTATTTCTGTTATCCGCGTGACGAACGCATACAAAATGTAGATATACGCGGAACCAAATGAGTCCGAGTCTACCGTGTACTGCTATTGACTTCACCCTCTCTCGACGCTATAAATTAAGTTTTTACAGCAGCCCCTGCGCTATTGTTTCTCAACGGAAATGATCTACTGACTCCATTCTGTATTAAAATGAAGCTCCGAGCCTATATATTGCGGTCAGATGGGTTGCGACAATTCGGCCCGTGTACGATTATGGGCATCTGTACTGCGTATTTGTACGAGTTGAAATTTCGAAAAATTAGACTACATCTGCGTATATGGGGCCCAAGGGTAATGCAACGATGCTACGTAATTTATTGACTGAGTGTAGACGTAAGTTGAACTTTGAACCGTTACCAATGCAGCTCGAAAATTCGCGAAAGAAGTCAACAGCCACGAGAACGACTTAAGATTGTTTGAGATTCTCAGGGTGTGGCTGGTTCATTGATTACTACCGATCAGCTGAAGTAGATTAAATTGATAGACTATTGTGAACCGAAGAAAAATAGGTAATCTTGTACACAGAGGTCAAAGGGGTACCGTGCACCCTAGCGTATTCGTTACACTTTTGATGATCTGCATTATAATCTTCTAACAAATTGTTATTCTCGTCTACACAGATTCGTATAATAAGAGAAAGGGTGTAAAAAGTAAGTACAGTAAGCACACGTCGTACTTGGCTCACATCTATGGTGAAGGTTTTTACCTGATTAAATATATTTTCATTCATCCTCCGGTAACACGGCCCCTGCTGCGTTCCCACATATGTTGTACTGTGGTAGCCTGTCGAAGGGCGTAATAAGAGAACAAAACGTAATATAATTTAGGTAAAAGTTTTTTTCCCTTGTACACAGACGTACGTACCACATTAAATTAGTCGCTTCGGGCGCACCTGCATAAACAATGTATACTTTACGCGATAGGGGTAGATATGCCTTACACGTGAAAATGGATAGGAAAATTGAAAATCATTTTAAAACGTCAAAAATAAATACGATGAATAGAGTATAGAACGAACGGATTAACTTCATTAACGGTCTATAACGATGAGTCTAGACGTTGTACGGCAAGCGTTACGCCGCATTTTGGAAATTTACTATCTGCAAGCTGTCTTCGGAGGTGGAATGATGGTGGGACTTTTTTTAGAAGTTGTAGATTGCCGACTTTTGGAGATCTAGTCGCAATTTTAAGAAGTTTTTATCGGAATTTGTAAGTGTTCGGCTTCGAGTTGAGTAGTATAGGCAAGTTAGACATTACAAAAAACATGGCGAGTCAACAAGCGGGAGTTTGATGGAAAATGTTGTATTAGGCCCCAGTATGAAGCCCTAAAAAATCCCACTTCCCAAATGGGACGGAAAATTTTTTGTGGCACGTTCAAGCCCCCAAATTTCACTTTTTTGCT
Organism: Aspidiotus destructor; assembly: GCA_035079395.1. Taxonomy (NCBI): domain Eukaryota; kingdom Metazoa; phylum Arthropoda; class Insecta; order Hemiptera; family Diaspididae; genus Aspidiotus; species Aspidiotus destructor. The sequence goes on from JAVHKZ010000015.1 coordinate 1,447,208, forward strand.
CATAACTTGAAAAATTGAAACTTTAGAGAAAAAAGTTTCAAACAAAAAAGATTCCTCGCAAAATTTACTACACAATTCATATCTATAACCTTAGCCTAAGTCTAAGCGTTAGCCTAAAACTTTCTTCCGAATTCGGACAATTTTGAAAAATTCGAAAAAATCGAAAAATTCTGGGCAAATATCTCGGAAATGGCGAGTAGTGGAGAAAAATGTTTGAAACAAAAACGATCCCTCGTAAAATTTTCAAACATTAGCCCCTAGGTCTCTAACCATTTGCTCATAGAAATTTGCGAAAGCGTAATTGTGAAATACTCCGTACACCAAAATTTGATTTTAATGCAGCACGTTTTCTAAGCTGAGTGGATTTCACCTGGTCGTATACGTGCTCGTTCAACACGAGGGGTTGCCTTGTATCTACCTACCATATATCTTACCTGTATAATAACTTTTTTTTTTTTTTTTCGTTTGGGAGTGAGAGTGAGGTTGGGATGGGATAACATCAAGGAGATCCCTAAGGTTAGCCTAGTGTCGTGGCCCTCTTTCCAAGCTCAGGTTTGTTCAGCAATTGCATTTGCTCCTCGAGGGTTTAAAGTTGACATCGACTTCTGGCTGAGTTTTGCATTTCAGGTTCGCCCTAGTAATACCTCTGGAGAGACTTCTTCACCTGTGACGATCAATCCATGCAGTTTGTTCTTCAATAATGTAGGTAGTCATTATTGGAGAACGGGGCCTTCAATACATCTCAGTGCAGCATTGGTACGTATCTTGGTACCTTTGGCATGCTGTTCAGAGGTGTATTGGTTTTCAGCATTGCCTATACAATCCATCAGTACATTGAAAGTGGAGTACTCTACCTTCCATCGTCAATTACAGTTTCATGCACAGGTTTACTGGTGTCGGGATGTCCATGTCAGTCCTGCTGTCATTGTCTTCCAACTATGCATTACTGTCCTCTTTATGTAGCAACTGACAATGTTTTACCAACACAACTTAATGATTCTGGGACTCCCATTGCAGCTCTACACATATCAGACATTAGTACATAGTATCAAGACGGGTGATTATAGATTATAGACATGCTGACGTTCAAATCGCATTTCCAAATCTGGGTATGATTGTGTTTGATACTGCACCATCAATGCCACTGCTTTCCAACTTCATGTACTGAGTCTGGTCACCAACTTCTGCAGCATCATACATCGGCTACTGGGAGAATGATGTTGTTCAAGTACAACTTCGACCAACATTGGGGGGGGGAGGGTTCTGTCGTCATCCTGTATTGTTCCTTCCCACCATGAGTACTTAAGGACTAAGAGTCCTTTTATGACTCTTTGTACTTGAGAACACAGGCTTGTACAGGGAGGGGAATACTTCTTTGGAAGGAGTTATTAATTAGGACAGGCATAGTTTGTAATGTTCCTGACTGTAAAAACCGGTCTGCTGTACTATTGAAAAACGCGGAGTGGTGTGATGTACGGACGTGAATTTGATTTCTTCATTTTCTGGAATTTTTCAAAGTTGTCCATCTACAGAGTAGGCTAACGGTTAGACTTCGGTTAATGTTTGATGCATGCATTTTGTAGTAAATTTTACGATGAATCTTTTTTGTTTCGAACATTTTTCTCCACCACTCGCCATTTCCGAGATATTCGCCCAGAATTTCTCGATTTTTTCGAATTTTTTAAAGTTGTCCGAATTTGGAGGACATTGCACTTAGGATTAGGAGCAGGTCAATGGTAAGAATTTCTGCGATTCCACCCTTACTAGTCCATCTATTTTTGACCTCGATTTTGAATTCAGCCTGTGTATTGAGAACCAACAAATTTTGACGTCAGTTGCAGGTCTTCAACTGAAAAGTGACGTATTAGAGACCGAAAAACGACGTCGATTCCCAGTCGACATCAATCTACAAAGTATTATTTCTAAACTGGACTTCTTCCACACCAAGGGAGGCAAGTTCCCCGAAAGCTATCAAGTTGAAATTATCATTGTAATCTTCTACAGCCTTTAGTTTACAAGAAATGTTTTCAAATCAGTTCCATATGAAGATAAGTGTACAGATTAGAGGGGATTTAGCATTTGAACGTAACATTAAAACTAAATTTCTTCATGTTAAACAATGTGACTGGGAGAATTTAACATCAGCGTTTTGTTATCACGATCTAATTAGCCTGTAATGAATTTAGATAACACCAATCTAGTCTAATTTTACACTCCGATAATAGATAGTTAGCTTTATGCTACCTTCTCCTCCATAAACGTTCATGCAGTATTACAGGAATCTCCTCTTCTTGTTCTTGTATAAGTAACAAAAATTCAGTATGAATTTTTCAAAATTTGAATTATATGTTTTGTGTTTGAATGTGATAGTAACTTGCGCGTCAAATTCTACCAAGACCACCTACGAATTAAAGTTTGCCGATTATTTGCGAATCCGCACTGGTGTTATCGAAGCTGACGTCGATAAAGACTACAAAAGTAAAGATATTATTCTAACAGTAAATACTAGGGATATAAACATTTACAATATTACCGACGAGGATCTCACGTATTTAGATAATATTACCGAATTATCGTTTTTCGGTTACAAGAACGAAACAAGAATGGATCTGAGCGTCAGAAACTCCAAGTACACGAAAACGTTCGATCTGAATATAAATTTTGATAATCTCTTGACAAAAATGGGAATAAATAATAAAAGGCTCCTCAAGCCGTATAAATTAAATGTATACACGAAAGGAAGTTTCTTCAGTCTTCACCGCGATTCTTATCGACCCGGACTCACTGGGACGTTGATTTTGATTCTTCCCACAAAGTACACAGGAGGTGAAATTTCCTTTGGAGACTATTATCCTGAGGATACGTTGGATAAAAGTAAATTGCGATTCATCTACTTCGACATCGGCCTAGCGCATTCGATTAGCCCCATTGAGAGCGGTCACCGTATCTCTCTCGTCTATAATGTGCTCGATCCCATCAATTCCGAGCATGTAATTAAATCGAATGTGCATTTCAACGAATATGCCTCCAGAGAAGTACCAAAAACTATTGCGCGAGGCCATTGATTTTTGAAAATATAAGACAAACGTCCTCTTCGGCCAAGATGGATATCCTAATGATGTATTCGAGAGGTAAGTCAAAGATCTGAGGAGATAATTTGAGATGGCTCCTGTCACAATGAGATTCAATTACAATGAGTTTGGATGTGATCCAAAAGTGCCCAATATTTCAGACATTCATAAGGTTTGGGCGTTAAACAGCACAAATCCAAAAGGACTTTCACACTCAAGTTGAAGTGAGCCACTTCTCTACAGCGTCGCACGTTGTGGAGCACCATTTGTTTCATCGTGAGATGCCATTTTGAAAGAAAATCACGCACAAATGCAAAGGCCAGCAATTTACACGGGAAATGATCATGATGTGATGGATTACGAAATTGTATGGATTCTTGATTCATCTATCAAAAAATAAGGGAGGAATCAAAAAATGTAGAAGAAGAAGAAAGCAACTCTGGTTATGATTCCGTAGAGAAAAATAGCAATGAGTAATATTTTGTTGATTTGTTACTCGCTTTGTACAATACTTGTGCTAACAAAATATAATATTTTATTGATTTATAAATCTGGGTATCCAAATTTCTCCTAAAACATATTTTTATCCGACTCACATGTTTATTTCGATAATTTATAACTCAAGACAACTAATTTTCAATCTTGATTTCTGAATAAACGATTATGTGTCCAGAGATCAACTGAGAAAGGGAGAGTAATTTATGGGCTGTTCAAGTTAAAGTTCCTCTATCTATAGGAGTAGGGATAGGTTAATGGTTAGAATTCCTACAGTTCCTCCTTTGACTAGTAAACTTATTTTGGACCTCGATTTTGAATCAAAACTGTGTAATTGCAAGTCTTTGACCGAAACGTGACGTATTAGCGACCCCAAAACGACGTCGATTTCCAATCGACATCAATCCATAAGATATCGGGAGTCGACTCAATTTAGACGTCCACGATGAGGCAATGGTGAGGAGGAGTGGTCGATTTACAGCCAGTCGATATCAAGCGGAATTGAATCGACTTGGGATCGACTCGATTGTGAGTCGATTTTCAAGTGTAATCCATGTGGTTCATCGAGTCTTCTGCGTCCTGGCAGAAAGCTTCAACTAAATAGAATCTACAATTCAATAAAGTCCTAAACTAAATATAAGCTTGTTCTAACTCACTGTGATATTTGAGTTCAGTCAGCTTTCAAAGTCAGGTGAATGTTTGTTCGTTTCGCATATTCATGAGTGCTGAGATCCAAACAACTGCCTTAAAAGCTGTCAAATTCCTTCTATAAGGCCTACATTTGTCCTCGCGTTGCTATCATTGATCAAACCACCTTTGACAACCATCGAAGAGAAGAATTTCCTCAAATCAAAGTACTTCATTCGCGTCTGAACGAAAGATGGCAAGACATACATTACGTATCTGTAATGATATACTCATACGTCGAAGTAACACAAAGAGACCCTAAATCAAACAAAGGCACACGACGACGAGGAAGAAGAAGCGACATATTGTATCGAAAGGTGCGACAGATAATACACTTCGTCAACTTCGTACGACGTCGAAAGATGTGGCAACCCAAAACTCTTAAGAAAAAGTATACCAACCAGGACAATCGCAAAGGGCGATAGATAAAATGTAACGCTTTTAATTGAAAATGGAAGAGCGCGTTGATTATTGTAGTGTACACACCTCTTCATCAACAAGAGTGTGTGTACACACGCGCACACGAGCCAAGGCGAGCCTTTCAAAAAGGGAAAGCGCGCCCGTTCGAACTAGAGCAATCGAAAGCCTCTGATGTAGTGTGTTCGTTAATTTGTAGATTATAAGTGAATAGCGTCGGTGATAAGTAATGTGGCCACATAAATGAAGAACGTGGTAAATTAAGGGAAAATGGTTCCCAATACGCGACGAACGCGCGTAACGCGACGCCGCCACCGCCGTTCGGTAATTTTCGTCAAGATATATTGAAGTACAACGTTAAAACATTAATTGAGCTTTAAAAGCTTCGGCTAAGGCAATTAATTTCACGGAAAATTTAATCCGCTCGGGCTTATAATCACACAGCCGTTAAAATTGTCGAAGAAAATACTTTTAAAGGCGCGCATTTCCAAATTATCATTACAGGCAGGTAAAAGGGGACTTCGCTTTAAGTTTTACACCGGTATTGCTGTCTATTTTTATCGTTATCGCGACACGTACACTATAGGGAAATATACGAGTATATGGCATCGCCCACTTCGAGTGCTCGCTCGTTGAACCCCTGACTGACGTTCGAAAGAGCCTAATACCTAATAGCCGCACCTCATTAGCGTACTTCATAATACAAGCCTCTCTCGTCGAGATGAAATCTCGTTTTCGAAATTTCGAAGCGAACGCGTCAGGTGTGTGATTGGAACAACCACGGACAGGTAGTACTTTTCAAAATCAACTACGTGGCAGGTACAAGGCGAGTGCGATTCGTTTGGATTATTAATTGTCGATTTAACAATATAATTATCATCGCTTGTCAAGAGATCATTCATATTGAAATATACGAGATGGGTTTTTTTGTACACGCTGTGTACAAAGTGTATCGAGAGAGAGCTATCTAAGCTCGCATTTTTCGATAAACACGCTTAAAAACTCGATAACGGAATCTTGATTCCTCTCTGAACATAGCGGCAATCTTCGTCGTAATAACTCACATAGATGAGGAAGCCCGTGTGATTGAATTGTTTACTCCTTTTCTCATGTTTGTAATCTTAGGACCAAAGGAATAGCCAATTTCAGGTCAAAAGAAAAATTTGAAGAAGATGACTCGAAATTGACAAGGCAGAGTAGTCAAAACGGAGTCGAGTTGACGTGAAGTCGGTTTCCCGATCAAGGTCTAGAAAGAGTAAATCCTTGGTTGATTTGAGCTCGATTATTAGTCTATGCTGAATGCCGATCGAAGATCGACATCGGGTATGGTCCAAATATGAATAAGAAATATGGTGCCGAAAACTTTGGAGGGATTCTCAAGAATCAGGTACTTGAATGAACGGTGAGCAAAGGAAAATCTCTATGGGAGGAGAGGGCAATTAAATTATGGATTCAGACTCATGCTTTCAAATATTGTCTTCCTCCACTACTTTGTATTTTCTTTCATTACAAGCAGGGCATAAGTTATTAGTGCATTTCCACCACCCACTTTGCTCGTGTGGCGAAAGAATCTAATTTAGTACATCTCTAACGTCGAAACAAAGAACCCGAAAATAATTTCTCTGAAACAAAAAAGGCACAATTTAAAGCGAATACCCACGAACGTCGATTACCCCATCGTGAGCGAAGGAAGCGGAATTGGAATCGCGGGGTCACGATTACAAAAAAATCCCTCTTGTAGTTCGGAGGCGCGAGAATCTTTCGTATTTATGACCCGCTCGCGATAGTATTAAGACGCGTATGTCGTAAAACAGTCGAATCTTCCTCATCTTTTTTCGGCAACAAAAAAAGGCTTCGCAATTCGAGTGGAAATAAATAAAAGACAAAGAAATATCCTGGCACGGGATACGCGCGCCAAAAAAAATTTCCCGTCATTTTCGTCAATATTCTCTCGCGTAGTGTTCGGAAAGAAAGAAAAAATATTCGCGCGATAATTGACGCGCTGACGACTTTACAAAATGCCGACGCCTCGAAAATATTCTTTACCATACCCGCCTCGAAAAAGACAATATGCCTACGGTCTATCGGCGTAGTCTCGTGTATTTATACAAGATTTAACCACCGTATTTGCATACAAATTACAGCAAATAAGATGAATTTCGAAAATGCAGCGCTTTAGAATATGGCTTTTTTATGTTAATCCGTCACACTTCTCGCTATATAGCTTGGCATGTCTCTATCAGCGAAATTAAAACTAGAGAAAATACGAATGAAAAAAAAAAAAGAAGGGAGGAAGCTAATCGAGATTGTTAGGTTTAGACGTTTAATGGATCAGTTTAGTTCCAATATGGGCCTCGAGTTTATGGAGCTTTGTACTACTATTCACCGATATTGTTCAATATCTCCGAGATTTGCAAAGAGAATAATTCCACGATTGGAGCAATGATAGTTTTTGAGGGTATTGCGAAAACTCATGAGGGCGAATGCTGTTTTGCAAGATAAGGCACTGAATTGCCACCAGAAACGCTTTACAAGCTCTTCGATGAATAAAGGTTCAAGAAGTTTTCTCAGGGAACATGCGACCAAAGTCTTCCTGTCTACTATCAAATGCTTTGAAGGAGGAGGAGGGCATGAAAGTTCCAAGAATTTGAGAATAATTCGACCTTGAAGACATTCATATCAAGAGGTGATAAAAAAGTAGATGAGCAGCAAACCTAGAGTTGGTGGGTAGTTGGCTCTCTTCAGAGGCAGTTCTATGCTCTTTGATTCCAGTTTTAAAGGCTCGACCTGTTTGCCCTACCTAGGAGAATGGGTATTCATCGCACTGGATCTTATGAACATCACTTTTTTCATCAGAAGGGTGGGGTTCTTAAGATGAGGGAGGTGGTTCCTGGCAGTATTCACGTTATAGAAGACTGTTATAAGATTTAACATTTTAACCAAACGAGATATGTGGTTGGAAACCCTACCGAGATAAGGAGAAAAGAACCATCTTCGTTTCCTTCGATTTGTGTCCTTGAGGGAGAGGTGGTGACATTGAGAGCTCTAGAGACTAATTTCTTGTTTACGATTTCATCAGTGTTCAGGTTCACAGGATTGGCTTCGGATATGAGCTCAATAGTGTCCACTTCTTCTGTGAAGGCTTCAGAAGTCATGAATACCAGACGATGGACCATACTAAGAAAGGATGCATGCTTGAATCCATATTTGCCTTCATTTAGTGATAGAGGTCGAGAAAATTGATGGTTTTATCGCCGACCTCAAGCGTGAACCTCATCGAAGAATACAGGGAATCGATGAGTATGAGGAAATCTGCCAGTTGGATCTCTGAGCCGGTGCAGAGACACAAAACGTCATCTACGCACCTATGCCAGCACCCAATACACTACTTAAGCAAGCACTGAGACGTAAATACCTTCTCCTCAAGGTGATTTATGAATTGATGGGGTTAAAAACGAGCCCATAAGACTTATGATGACTCACCTCAAACTAGCAAGACTGTTACCGCCAGTAGGAATGGGTGAGTTTGTCATCGTAAGCTCCTTCACGAAAAGCAACCAAAGAAACTGGACAATTTATTGGAAGATATGGTGAACAACACGGTTCCTTCAACCTCGTCTCCTACGCTAATAATTGCTATGTTTCATCCGAGGCTGGTCAATCTTATAGTGGAGGGAGTGGATGTACTATCGAAGGGCCTGAATTATTCACTTCAAAAATAATAGACAACCTCGTGGCAGATCTTTGAAAGCGAAGATAGCGGAGACTGTGGTGGAACAATTTACTGAGACCAGCAGCAGATCGGCAGAGACGAGAAAGCTCTTCTGGTTATGTTCAAGGAGCGCAAACTGGAATACCTCGATCAGTGGCGTATCCAGGATTTCCTTGAGGGGGGGGGGGATTTCCAAAATAGGAGGTCCAAAGAAAAAGAATGAGATAAGAGAAAAAAAAATTCTGTCGTTTTCTCTCGGCGCATACTTTATACGTACGCAAAGCAAGAAACATAAAATCCCAAGCCCCCCCCTGGATTCGCCACTGACCTCGATCACGTCATAAGAGGCGGTAGATACCTACGGATTATTGAAGCTCGGGTAGAAGGGTAAAATCCGTGGAAAACGAACTCGTGGATGAGTGATTTGCCGTACAAAGTTGAATTGACGTATGCGCAAATGATGAATACGAGGAAAAGAGGTTATGGGTATACTTGATCATAGCCTCTTTTTCTCTTATTCATTATTTGCATATACGTCAATTCAATTTTGTATGGCAGTGATAAGCACCGCTGGCTGGGACGATCGTCGGCGGAAATTTTCAGGGCAGGAGCGTCGAGAGCAAGGATGATTATGCGGATCGCCAATATCCGTGCATCGAGGGTGTCGTAATAAGGAGAAGAATTTTATACAATTCGATAGAGCCTATTCCACGTGACACTAAATTACAGTATTTTTTGCGTAATTTTCATCTAATAATGAGTCGTAAATTGGAAATCAGAATTAAATACCTCGAACATTAGTTTTCATAATCTGATTGGCTTAACAGACGGCAAGGCACTCTCGCGAAGACCTTAAACCACAGAATGGAATGAGTTGAGGCTAACAGGGGTGCAGAACGGGCGCTTCTTCGTGGTTTGATTTCGGCAGCTCGGATTGGATTTCGAAAAATTTCAACTCTCGAGCCATAATATGATAGGAACATTGAATAATTTCGACCTCTGGGCCATAGCCATAAATTATAGGAAAAGGACTTGAAAGAATTGCCATTATGTGTACATGACAGGAGCTGAACTTGAAAAACTTCTTATGTACAAAATGACACAAGGAACTCGAAAAGAATTGAAAGTCTCCAAGATTTCAATTTGAATCCAGTTCAACCCGTAGAACAGGTTCCCTGTGTACCTCGTTCAACTTCGTTTAAGAAGCCGTCGATTTCGGAATGAAAGGCTAGGATTCAGGAAACTTTGAGGAAGACATGAAACGTGTCAAAAGAAGAACTTTAAGATCGCTGTATACTCATTTTCTCCCTCCCCCTCCGCTTTTCATCTGGCTTTCTTACAAGGAATCATTCATATCAGAGCGACACTGTACAAAGAGAGCCCACGCCCAAGAAAAGTCAAGCAGTCGAAATCGGAAAATCCATCAGGAAAATACTCCATAAAAAAAAAACTCTTCAGTTCTTGTTCTGTCGGTGAGATGACAGTGCGTTCGAAATTATCTTAGTTGAGCCTATTCTCGCGAAAGTTTTTGCAAGCATCCGCGGGGGTAGGTGAAATCGCAATTTTCTTTCTGCGAAAGAGTAAATTGTTCATAATGAGAAGTCGGAGTTCTCGGTCTGTAATAATGTACCAGCAATTTCACATTCCGTTTAACCTTACCTTTTCGCGACGATGATTTTTATTGTAAGCTATATGAGCGGAAAATATTATTTGTTGATGAAATTGCTGAAAAGTTTTTACACGAGGTACTCTCTGTATATTATTGTGTAGGTGTGGAAAGCGGAAGAAGAATGAGAAGCTGCGGTTCAGCGAAGGAAGAAGACAGACTGCACGAAGATATCTCAGATTGTACGCGAACTTTTTTTTCCATTGAAATTCGCGTTGCCTCGAAAGTTATACCAAGAGGGTGAAAAGAAAAATTGCCTGCCGTTGATAGTTGGAACTCGTTTTTTTCTTCTCGTGACTCTCATTTCGATTTAGGGTATGTGGAATTTTATACAAACTCGGTTCGCTCAACCCGCTATTAAAGATTTTACGACAATTTCGTGACCACTTATACATAGGTGGTATTTTAGGCAATGACTTTGGTTCTTTCGACGACTTTTTTTTCCCCCAAAAACTGAAATTTTCTAAAATATCCGGTACATACGAATTAGCACAAAAATAAACGCTTCGTAAATTATGCCTCGGTAGTAACTGAGCACCCTACGGTCCAACGTCATACGACTGTGTGGCCATAAAGTTTTTATAACCGTCCGATGGGCCAGCACGTCGTCGTTCGAACGGCATATTAATCGAGACATTAGAAGTATAAAATACCCTATACCGATGTACCACGTTCGTCTACATTATCATGTCCGCGTAAAAGAAAAGGAAAACTTTGTTTTCAAAATTTATAGACGTGATGTGTGTCCTTATTGACACCTCGGAACAGCGGGTAATACTTTTTAATGGAGTCTTCCAAACTTAAAATCTATATTCTCTCTTTGCTTAAAGTGTAGTTAAATAATTTAGATAGATAAGTTTATTTTTCCTTTGGAGAGAGAAAAAAAAAGGTTTTATAAGTCGGATTATCAGATTCAAGTATAGCACATATAAACACAAATTGAATTATTAAAAATAAAAAGAACGGGGAAACTTGTTTTTTCAATTTTATCTTCTTCCCTCATCCTGTCAATGTCTACCTACGTTCGAATTAAATTACTGATTTCACGACCATGTACAAAGTGTCAAGTCTCGAGGGATAGGGTGAGTTTAATTTTCGTGTTCGTGGACCGCACAACTCGCAAGAATCTCAGATTTCAGTTTTTTCCTTCTTTTTTTCTTTCGTAATGTTTACGGTTTTTCGAAAAATTTTCTAACGATCGTGTCTGCGTGTAATATCGTCGCGACAATTAGGATGAAATTTCTAGATCGTGTGGACGCGCGGCTCTCTCTCCGGATGCTTTTAATATTGTCGTATATTTCGGAAACGTCATACTATATACTGTATACGCTGGATGTTGAAAAGATTTTTGTGAACGCGTGGATGATTACTTTTTGCTGGTTGCATTAGCGATATGTAGCGAAAATGTGTTATTCTCCCTGTACTCTAGCGCTTTTCTATATACATTATACATAGGGGTATTTATTCGATCCTGTAGCCGGTCACATATATACACAAAGGAGTGTATAGGGACGTTGATTGATGACTCAATCACTGTGATCGTAGTAATGACGTCACCTAACGCTATTTATCAGTTCATACGTTAAATAAATCCTCGCTTCGATGATTTGCTTGGTACGAGAAAATTGTATGTTAAGCTCTATAGAGGAGGAAAAAAAAAAGTTGAAATATGAGCCGCACATACCGCAATCGATTTGAAATTTTTGTGTAACAATTGCTGCTATGGGTGAAGGAGAGCGGATAAAAATGGCGGATAATTTTGTTACCTACAATGAGATGCTAACTTGAAGAAGGGAGCCGAATGACGATAAATAATAGAGGAAAATTTCTTTACGAGGACAAAATATGAGCCCATAATTCTAGTATTGACATGTTTCGTGTCTTTAGTCTTACCTCATTCCAATTGCGAGTACACTCACCCCTCTTTCAAATTGAAGGACTTGAAAACTTTTTGGAAAAATTTCTTCTTATATACTGCCATCAGTGAGTACACCTGTGCACAACCCGTCTTCCTGGAAATGACGGGACAAAATTTCATCATCCGAGTTATACCCCATTGGTGATTCAGAAATCTGCCTTACACCCTGTAGGTGAATCAGAAATAAGCGAGTACACCTTTCCCGCCAAATTAAAGAGCAAATAATCCCCCCCCCCTTCCTATACCCTCTAGATCATTGGCTCCTAACCTTTTGGAGATGGCGGACCCCTCCAATACTCCGGCCTTTTTTTGCGGACCCCCTACGAAAAAATGTTGGAGGAAATTGGTGGCGTATTTACGGCGGCGGGGAGGGGGGGGGGGGGTTGTTGAGGATCCAACACTCCAGAGATGGAAAAATTGCCCTAAAATATCATGAAATCTTGTTCAAAACGCCTTTCGGATCAATTTTTTTCTAAAAAAAAAACTATAAGACTTATTTTCAGACCTTCTGCGGACCCCCAAGCTTGGCTTTGCGGACTTCAAAGGGTCCGCGGACCCCAGGTTGGGAACCACTGCTCTAGATGATTCAGAAATCTGCGATCATATCTGTACACCACCCTTTTTCTGCCAAATTGAAGAGCAAATACGATACTTTTACTAGGTCAAGAAGGCGGACAAAAAAGCGGAGCGAGTGAGTATCCAAAAGTTGGTAGCTTAAAATATTGTAAACTAGATTTATACCAGCCCAAAAGGGAAGTGCAACCACCCCGATATGTATTGAGGTATGGTACAAAGAATGATCTTCGTCCAAGAAGCCGCAGCAAGCTCACGCCGGTATGGAAAGACAGGGCTGTAACCGAGAATACAAAACTGCGGCTCATAAAAACGTTGGTACTTCCGGTGTTTCTGTATGGGTGCGAAACGTGGACCATCAAGGTTGAGGACCGCTGGCGGAAGGATACATTAGAAATGTGGATCTATCGCCGAATTCTTTGCATACCTGGGACGGAGAAGAGGACTAATGTGTCCATACTCAAGCAGCTGGACGTTCGAGACCGATTATCGACCATCCGCTGTCGCCGGATACTTCAGTTCTTCGGACATATTGAGAGAAGACCTGGCGATAACTTGAAGAAGCTGGTGGTGCAGGGGAAGGCAGAGGGAAAACTCTTGAGAGGAAGATCGCCGAGACCAGATGGAGGAAGCAATCGGAAGATTAGCAGCTCCCAGACAGGCGAAGGACAGGAGCAAAATCGTGGAGGAAGTCGGAAGACGGATCACCAACACTCAGGCATGAGTGAAGGATGCATGATGATGATGACAGACGATTCAGATTGTAAAGCATATCAATAATCACTCTGCATATTCCATTTACACGGCCATACTGACATTCAACAGAAAAATATACTAAGAAGGAAATGAAACATGATTTCATTCGGCTATGCCAGAAAGTTTTTTGGTTTTGGTTACGGTTTTTGCGTATGGTCATCACGCGTTTGCCAGTCCTACAACTCAAAAAACTAATTCAAAGAAATTCCTAAGTCTAAATTCTTGGAGCTTACCTTTAAACGCAATCTTTCCTAAATCTCTCACATAAATTTGGTTAAAGCTGAATGCCACCAATTTTTTTGAATGTCCATCTCACCCTCGTCTAGGATGCAACCGATCCACACTACATAAAAGTCTCCTTCGCTCCCACCTAGGCAACGGCTCTCTGATCTACTCTCAGCCAAACAAATCCATCCTCTAATTACTGAACACAGCTTAATCAACAGCTCTCCCAATGACCCTAGGAGCATTCCGTGCTAGTCCCGAACTCATTTTACCTGCACTGAAGCAGCCGAACCTCCTCTCCATTTTGCAAACTAATGTTAACTGTCAACTTCCTCGGTTCCTCAATTCAATTACCAGAACTTCCTAACAACACTGCACTGCTTTCTCCTATCTTCAAAGGACCTTACTGAATTTTCTTAAACCTCATCCCGATTCTCCCCCCCCCCCCCCATCATCCATTCCTTCGACTATCAGATTCAGTCTCACAAATATTCCTAAATCAATTCACCGTCTCAAAACTTTCGCCGAATTCCCCAACCATATATTATGTTTCATTGATGACTCTAGAACAAAATACTCGGTTCAGAATAAAATTACGGTCCATCTTTTGAAGAACTCAGCCTCTTTTTTCACTGCTGAGTTGAGCGCTATTCGCTCATGACTTTGAATTCTCAGTCAGCGTCCTCCTGCACTCAATTATATCGTACTATCTGACTCTTTTTCCTCACTCATATCCTCACAAGATCCTTATTCGAAGAACCTCATCACCCAAGGCATTTACGTCATTTCCTCTACCCTAACCTTTATCAATCAGTCACCTTCATTGGGAGTCCAGGGCACTCGGCCACCATGAAAAAGTTGATCGTGCGGTCAAGAACTCCGCTCTCTTACCGAAAATTATTGACTCAGCTCATTCACCAAGACACGGTTGGTATAACCTTTGAAAAGAGCACAAACTAAAATTAATCAAAAACCTTCCTATTCCAAGGTCTCCTTCAAATAGAAACTCCCGCCACGAGGAAGTCATCCTCTCCCGCATCCTAGGATTAGCCGAATCCGACTCACCCATTTTCACCTCCTCCTAGGTCTTCAGGCCTCTCCGTCTGGTAATTACTGTCATTCAGATAATCTAAAAGCTCAACATCTCCTCTCACGCCCCGTCCTCCAACCTCCACACTATTCATCAACTCCGAAGTCATCTCCAATTCCTTCAACTACCTTCATTCTACCTAATTTATTACAAATAAATTAATGCGAGTTGATGACCCGTTTTGAGTAGTCGCATAGCTTGTAAATAAGAATAGGTAATGAAAAAATTCAATCTTTCAATAAGACACAGAGACTTGCAAATCGTTGCTCTCTTATCAATTGAAACTTATGAACTCATAATTATGACGATGATTGAGATGATTTAGTCGAAGACCCTGGGGCCAACACAGTCTTATGAAGAAGAAGCTAGGTCCATCCGCAACGAACCAAGTAGGACCAGAGGTGGTGCCGTGGGAAGAATGATTGACACGCTATTACCACAAGTTCCGCCGCGTCCGGTTACGACATCTAACTTGGAAGAGTATGTGCTCCTCCTTAGTTTCGAGCAGATTAACGCAGCCGTTCAAAAGCTGCATGGTGAACAGATGGGAAATCAAATGCAGAGTGGAGCTCTCTCCTCAGCGAATGCTGTGTGCTTACAATCAGACTGACACTAATAGAGGAGAAGGACGCCATCTTCTTACCGTTCTGCAATGGAAGGGGTTGGAGAACCCCTGATTACTCCCTGTAGATTTTAAAATCCTGTTGTCTGCATTGTGAGTGTGACGTCGTGACTCATAAAATTCGATCACAACGATGGAATGGTCAATAAAATTTCTACGTCATGCCTCTTGGAATATTCAATTCTCTCTACCCGCCGCTTCCAATCGAAATGACTCGGCCCAAATGCCGAAAAACACAACCTCTATCATGGAAACAAACACTTCAACTTTTCAATTCATCGCATGTTGAAATATTCCACGTTCGCGAGAATTCGCCCTCTCTTATCTAAGCTATTCCTCTAATTATTTTCAAAACTCTTTACACATATCTTGTCCAGTTCTTCTTCAAGTTCCTCCTCTTCGTTCATTCATTAGTCTCTCCTTAATCTTGATGCGGACAGCGGTCACTTTCATCCGAGTAATCAACTATATGACATATTTTCTACATAAAAGAGAGCAGATGGTAGCGTTACTCGCGATAGGGTCGAGAGAGCGTTCGTTATTGCTAAGAGCGGGAGAATCGCGAGCACCTCTCAAGAGTGCTTCAAACAGATTCCTATTACCAATATCAGTATTTCGTGGCGAAGAAAGAGATAAGTTTTTTTTTTTTCGACTTGTGCGTCCAAAACATTTTCAACAGATGCGTTTCATTCAATCATAATTTCATTTCGAATATCACGTGGACAATTATTAATAGTTCCGGCGGCTCGACGCTTAGGCCCATAAATTTACGATTATAAATACGGTATCGTAACGCCGACCGCATCCTAACGAAAAGGAAGTCTATGAAGAAAAATACGTTGACTGAAAACTTAACGAAATAATGCATTCTGAATGGTCTTTGTGGCAAAGACAAACCAGTTAAAAGAGGACCGAATATATCGTAGAGCTCGGAAACCCCATCCATATACATAATGCTGTCCAAGATGACAAAATAAGATTTAGACGGCAATTAGTAAAAGGGATTAATATCGATGTTGGGTAAGAAAGTAAATCTTTTTTTTCTAGACGACTCTTTACCCTCCGGCACGCGTGAGGGCCGCTTACGAGAAAGAAATTAATTAAACATACCGATAAAAATTACAAGGATAAAAATCTTTCGAACGATTCTCAAGATACGTATTCGTCTTCATTCTTGTGCATTTCAAAAGGTGTAGGGAGTTATGTAAATTTTGAATTCGAGAAACGAAACCGCCATGTATACGATAGAATATCTTTTGCCATAAAGTGTATCAGACTATATTAAAACCCGTTCATTAATATTCCTTTTCATGTAATCACTTTTAACGACGATTCTCTCTCTCTTTCTATTTCGCGTAAAATTGTTCGTACACGCCTAAAAAAAAATGCGGTTCGTTATAAAAATACAAAGAGTACACAATATACAAGGTTTCGAACCATCTAGCATACAAAAATTGGATTCGTTAGTTACCCCACATTTTATGTCTGAGCCGCTAGCCGCCCTCGCCGGGTCCGCGCGCTGTTTTGTTGCACACACTCCGAAAAAAAAACTGCCACTTTGTGTTCCCTCGTTTTACGCTACACTTGATTAAGTAAAAGTAAAGAAACGAGATATCCTCTAATTTGATTACGTTTTTAAACTCGACTGGCTTTTTTTTCTACCTTATCAGTGCTCTAATCCACGCTTTTTTTTTGGCTTACACGCGGCCTCCTCCTCTTCTTCTCGCAAACTAGAGAGACTCACCCGTGCAAACGTGAGCCATACACACAATCCTAACCTGAAGACGTAAATCTCCGTGCAATTTTTCGACTGAAGATAATCTTGTTAGTTATTTATCCAGAATTATAATGTAATCGTTGATGCACACAGTAGCTTACCCAAGGTGACATTTGCTTCTAGCATCGAGACATGCAAACAATGTTGGGTTATTCCAGGGGGATGGAGGAAAGAAAAATAAGAACTGCAAGAATTAATTTGTGTACTCACGTCGCACGTTCCCGCCACCAGGTCGTTGCTTCGGAATAAAAATAACAAATTTCGCGAGCACTTACCTGAAACATAAATAAACAAGGGTATGTAAGATTAGATTAGATACTATAATTCTGTACCGCGAGGGAGTTTTAAAAAAGATTCTGAAAATACCGAGGACTCTTTTTTTTTGCGAGTTTTTGTAATTACTCTTTCAATTTCATTAGTGTTTTTTGAAATTTGTGAGTTCGTGAGCAGAACAAAAGGGTGCGTCCTTTTGTGTTGATTAGTAGATCTGGTCGAGAAGGTGATCATAAGTCGAAGTCGAAGCAAGAAATTTCCAAATTATCAAGCACATACTTTGCCTTTTCATGGGTTTTTCTAGAAATTGATACATTAGGTAACAGAGTTATGATGAAAAGTACCTCGACATGCACACTAGCGCTCCTACAGTGTATGCCTCTAAGCGCGGAAATGAGGATGAGAAATCTAGTCATTCAGCACTAAGAAATTAATGCGTGTGGTCGCTTGTAACCGTGATGGGCAGTCCTAAGGATGGAAGTTGGAGTCCTACAGTTAGGGAATGTGACAACCTAGGGTTTTCACCCATATCCAAATGTAGTTCGATTTTATTGATGGGAGCAGTGCTACCAGATGATTCATTCAAAAATCCGTATCGCCATTTTTTCCAAGACCTGAAAACAGATTTCTACGGACTTTTACCGATTTATGAATATCGATCAGGAGAAAGGTATCTCTCATACTCCGAACTGAGATACTTATTCCTTGATCGACTCAATGTTACTGGAGACTACCTTATCAGCCTAAAACGACCAGCAGAAAAGTATCTTTCATAAGAGTGGCTAAGGTACCTTTCCCTCGAGCTCAAGAAACCTTATTTTACATAAAAACCGTATTTTTTTCGAGGACCAATGATCCGTAGATTTGGCAACACTGTAATAAGGCTCAAAGAGGACGTAAACAGGAAGAGGACAGTAGGGTGTTGGGAGCTGCTCACTTCATCTCAGAGGACTGAAAGCAAGCGCATCACATAGACACCTGACACCGAATTCAAGCCAAAACGCTGATAACGAAAACGGGAAAATTGATTGGCGGTGCGGGTGAGAGCGGAAGAGTACCTCAAATCGATCTGAATCGATTTTTATGAGAGAAGATGACTTGTAGGAAATTTTACGCTCTACAAATTTGACTCTCTTCATTTTTTTCCTAAATTGCTTCATCCTGATCCCGTTCGATCGTAACGCTCCTAGGCGGCTGACCGGTCCGAATGAGACAATGTGTCAACTTGAGCAGATGACTGACCAAAACCTTCAGACGGGACCCACAACGATAGAGGGAAGAAACCCTTATCAACAAGAAATATTAGCCGAAAATTATTGAGTTCAATATTTCCATTGGACTGAACCTCTATCCACTAGAGAGCTTTGAATACTTCCAAAAGTTGATCTTCTTTTACTACGAATCGGGTTTTTGAGGTGCGAAAAAGGAAACATAATTCAAGTGATGCAGCATCGGTGAACTCCTTGGAAAACTAAGTAAATATTATTTTTATTATATAAAGAGGCGCAAGAATTCTCGCCGTACCCTAATAAATTTCGCAACTTCTGATATAGCCTCTCCATCAGATATGGACAGTCGTGAGAGGAGAATGGTTTAACTGGGGACAGAAGTATCGCGGAAGTTGTTCATGAGGGGGGAAGGGGGAAGGAGGTTTTCTGGTGGATCCTCGAAACACGTCCACGTCAGACCTTTTTGACGTCATTAATGACCTTGACCATATTGAGGGTCTCAAAACATTCTGAACTCTGATCCTTGACAAAGGAGTCTTGAAAAAAGTTTGAAAGTTGAATCTCCAGAAAGGGAAGACTCAAAAAAATTTCCAGCCTTCAACCTCTATTGGCTAGACTATAACTAAACCTATACAAGCTAAGGTTCAAACGGTGGAGTCTTAGATTGGGATAGAGTTTAGGGCTAAACATAAGCCAGACTCGCAATAGAATTTCAGGCCAAGACTCCTTGGGTTTAGACAAAAGCTGAAGAAGCACTCGACTCAGGCATGCTGGAATATGCAGAAAACTGAGTTAGAGGAAAACTATGTACCAGGACGCTTGATGTGAATCCGGTAATACCAAAATTCACTCCCCAAAGCCAAACATCCGATGCAACAATTGGTTGATAGCCTGTAATCACCATATCACGCGATAGTGAAGACTGCGGCCAGATTTTTGAAGAAAAACTGCCAGCTTGCTCCTCGACAAAGAATCAGAAATAACAGGACCTGATAGAGTGAATGGGCAAATAGGAAATCGAAAGTAACTTCAAATTGGTATCCAAAAATATGAGACCCCTGAAGGACTGAGGTACGCCAAGGTAGTGGAAGAGAGCGTAGATCACGCTACGATACCATAAGAAGTTCTCAGCGAGGCAGAAGACCTGCCGATGGAATCACTAATATTGGCGGAGATATTCATGAATGACACGGAGAACAAGATATGGAAAGGCCTCAATCTCAGAATCTCGATCAGACACTGGCTTAGTTATGTATTCGACGTGATCAGGCACTGACTCGTGAACCAACTTTTTCTAGAAAGGAAAGGGAAGAATGGAATCTCCGAGTCAACCGTGGAAAAGGACAATTAGACTGGTTGGACCGCAGGATAGAATACATTTACAGGTCGTCACGCACACTGACACCATCATCCCAAACGAGTGACCCAAATTAGGATGGGGAAGACGGCATTCACATGATGAAGAATTGCTCCAAAATGAAAAAATAAGCGTAAACGTTCATCGTTAAAGGATTCTGTAGCATTGCCGCGTAATTTCCCTTCAAGTTCCACAATGCCTGAGTATCGAGACTTCTTTAAAGTCTGGTATAGGGCGAGAGAAGATGCGAAGAAAGTTAAGTATTCTCAAAGGTCTGTGGTTCCGATACACTCCCCGCGGACACACCTCGCGCTAATTTAGATCGAAGTTGGAAGCGGGGGACCGGCTAGAAACCGCAATTATAAAAGTTTAAAGCCACGCTGCAAAAATCAAATCAGCAATGCGCGCCAGAAAACTGCCTCAGCTTACTCGTCACGCGAACAAAAATTACTTTAAAACATTACTGAAGTGCCCCTTTTGTGTTCCGATCACGTCGTTGTAACCAGGCTGTGCGTGCCGTTAGGAAGTTTTATAATCAGCGATACGAACGAAAGCCTAGACGTTGTAAACTATTGATAACGACACGCCAGGTACAGAGTTACTATACCCATACAGCACTACTAGTTTACGTGTTTCAAATCATCTTCAATTAATTTTCTCTTTAATTAAAAACTTAAAATTAGTTAGATATAATATAAGCGTTTTCGGAACGCAAGCACGGCGCACACCGTCGAATTAAAAGTGATTGGCGTGATGTGCGACTCGGCTGTCCTCGTAAATCAAATAACGGTTCGCGTCGTACATCGACGTAAAAGTTGTAAAGTGAATTTTTTAAACAACATCTAGAAGGGACTTTATGTGTGGCTCGCTCTTATGAACCTCTGCATTCGTGTGTAAATCGCTACGTAGTAGAAATACCTCGGCTGGAACTTTTCACTTATCTGGCCATTAGTGTAAGTTGTTTCGACTTCTTGTGAAGTTGCGGGTATCAGCTATTTTATTAATTATTGTGCCACCGAAGTCCTGACACTGAAGTGCGTTCCAGAATGCATAGGTTATACCCGGTCTCGGAAATGGCACCCTGCCTATTACGAACGTATTCTGGACAGTTAGCCTCTTGACATCTTTAGTGTGATCGTTTGGAACGTGACCATTGCCAATAAATTCGTATGGAATTGAGGAGCTCTTTTTTCACTTTTTTCATTCGCGTTCTATAACTACTTTTTATCGTTGTACCAAGTTTCGCGTTCTGGGAAGAGCAGAAGAAACAACTGATAATGATCTACTCGTGCGTTGCTGAAGATGGAAGAATTCCAAATGTGGGTCTTGGAAGAGGAAAAGAATGTAGGACAAAGTTGTTTAATTTCGGGCATGCAAGTCAAAGGTTGTCAAACTTCAAACAAAATTTGGACTTTGAAGTCTATATCAGGTTCAATGGTGAAAACTGAAGACGGTGTTCGACGAGTGCCGACCAATATGTCGCTAGTATTCTTTTCTCCCCTCTGGAAACCTTAATCGTTCTCGAAAAATTCAGGCAGAATGGCGATTTGAACTCGAAAGGTGGCGAGGAACAATGTTCAAAAAGGTATAAACAAAGAAACTTCCATGAAACAAGTTCCCTGTTTGCCTCAATTAAGACAGTTAATGAGGGCAATGACCTTAGGACGTCATCATCTCGATGGGGAGAGGGACTCGGAATTTTGACCTTTATTGTGTCATAGATTTTTCGCCCGTAGACAACAGCCAGGTGAGTCGATTACTGAATTTCTAGTCGCGATTCGTAAATTAGCGTCAACCTGCGAGTTCAATTCGTGTCATCAACGTTGCTTCGCGCGTAGCTGACTCGTGGAATTTCAGATGCATCAATCAGAGAGCAGCAACTTCTAGTCTAAAAATATGGCAAAGGCTCTTGCAATCGAAGCGTCAAAAGCCGGATTATAGTCGATTGGAATTGAGAACGCGTCATCAAAGTCAGTCGCGGCCAGCTCCTATCAATAAAATGGCTCATCAGAATCGCCGATCAAGTAGTCTAGGTCCACGCAGTCAATATGGGCCACGTCATAATAGTGGAAGGTCTCACAGTCGAAATCGTTCCAAATCAAACCGCGGAGCTGATTTTCGTCAGCTTGGTATTGCTGGCTTATGCACCCGTTGGGGCAGAAGCCATGAGACTGCCGATTACCAAACAGAGCATCTGTGATGGATGTGGTCAAGACGGTCACGATGTTGAGGTTTGTGTTGAAACACTACTCAAGTCCAATCGAAGGTCCAAGCTTCTAAAACTGAGAATATCTGTGTGTGCGTGGATGGCATGTCTGATATCGGTCAAGAGTCATGGAAGAATCGAAAATCATCGATATGTGATCAACTGAAGACAATAGAGTGCCATATTTCCTGGCGATTAAGTGTAAAGGTCAACCACAGTTGTTCGAAGTTTATTCAGGCGCTGGTCCAACATTCATTCCAATGAATAATTATTGAAAATTCAAATTGAACAGTGAACTAACGCCAACGAATAAACATTTTCGCGCCTACCTTCGAAACATTCACAAACCTTATGGTGTTGCTCAAATTCCTGTGCCTGTCAATCTTGCTGTCTAAATTGTGTCAGAAGAATATGCTCCGCTACTGGGACGAATATGGATCCGAGCCCTCCAAATCTCTCTACAAGAAATTGTCATCAAATGTCAACGCAGTCACAATAAATCCCGATCTATGACGGCCATCAGATCGTCATGTCATCGAGACTTCTCTATGACGTCATCATCTCGCAACTTGGAAGACACTCACGTATGTATTTTGGAATTGGCGTTAAATTTCACTTTCCAATCAGGTAACGATTTTCAATTTTTGAGAATTTTGGCATATTTTGATCCATGACTCGGCTTAGAAAACTCGTAGAAAGAAAGTTGGGCAGAGGTGCAAAGTGAAGATGCTATTCAGATACAAATTTCGTAGATTCGCGTTTTTATTTGAATAGTAGCATAGTATGATACGATGGTAGGGTGCTGTAATGTACTGGGGAGATCTCAACTGTCAAGCTATACATGATGATAAATGATAGGGAAGGGAGTTGGAAGGTTTCTAACTCTCAATCAGACCTAAAACATCCACTCATGAAACCAGCCGTTTCCTACAGACCGCAAAGCTTGCAAGCTCTCGCTTCCATTGCAGAATTTTCTTCTTTAGCCTCATGACCCTATTGTTCTCTCTTTCTGAATCCTCGGGCCCGGATGAGTCCTGAGGGCCAAGCCGCACGGTGTCTTGACTGAGTCTCAAGACCCAAGTTCAGGATCACCCCACGGGGGGGGGGGGTAATTGATTGAGTTGGTGGCTTGGAAAGGCTGAAGGAGGGAGAAGAAAGAAACATGCACGTCCATCAGGTTTCTAGCGGGTTCAAAGGAGTAAATGATGAAATGAATGGGAAAATCCTTTGAATTCATGAACTTTCATAAGCCCCTTCCCCCCCCCTTCCTCTCTCACCTTCTAAATTTACGTTTTCTTGTCGAATTTGCAGTATAATAATTAACCTCCCCCACTCGCTAGAAACTTTCCTCCAGCCTCATTGAAACCAATCCTTCATAATCAGACATCTCTCAAAAGTTTTTATTTGTCCTGCCGGAAGTTACAA
Organism: Aspidiotus destructor; assembly: GCA_035079395.1. Lineage (NCBI taxonomy): Eukaryota > Metazoa > Arthropoda > Insecta > Hemiptera > Diaspididae > Aspidiotus > Aspidiotus destructor. The sequence goes on from JAVHKZ010000015.1 coordinate 1,470,707, forward strand.
TCAAACGCTAGACAAATCGAGGACAATATAAAAGAACCCGGGTAGAATTTCGTCGAGAGGCAATTTCCATATTTCGAACGATTGAAACAATACTATACGCAAAAATTCGCGAATACATAACTACATACAAACGACTTCACCATCATCGAGACGAATTCACAAACGTCGTCGCGACGCTGGTGAAAGAATATCTATTTGTACAATAAAATGTAAAACACACTTCCGGGTTAAATCAGTGCGGCTATATTACGTATATATTGTAACTTTTTATAATAAACCGCAATGGTCTTCTCTCCCTCTTGTTTTAAACCCTCTTCGATAAATTATATCGGTGGCGCGAATGAAATCTCATTGATCTCATTCCTCCCTTTTTTTCTCTATATTATCCGTACTAATACGTGTAGTCCGGGGTCGTTCGTCGTCAGAATAATCCTAAATCGTGGATACGCTCGAAAAAGCTGCGGAAACATAAATTCGAAACACGACGACAATTTAACATCGCCGCGACGTAAATGGCAGCACCCATCACGTTTTCAAGAACGTCCTAAACTGATTATTAACCCCCGCGTATAATTCGCAATCTGGTGGCTGAAGATCACGCTTTCATTTTCCTCCTTTTTTCTTGCAAATTTTTCGTTCGTTCACTCTGATGATGCGATGATCACGGTCTCGGGTTCTTCGTGCTCGGGTTGTCGTACGAAAACACACACACAGTAACAAATCGCACCCCAAATTTCTTAGAAAACATAAAAAGGAGGGGTTTTTTCTCCGCAATAACTGTCAATTTATCCCATAAAAGTGAGCCTATTTTTTGTCTTTTGAACATTAAACTGCTTATTCGGTCTAAATACGAGTTGATATCGGCTTCAGGAACATTTTTCGTGTAAGGTACCACCAGCGTACACGCGTAAAAAGGACCGCTGCGAAGTAAACTTCCCTCAGTGATTGTAAAAATTCCGCTATAAAAACCTCCGGGTATGAAAACTCCCATTTCTTTTATTATTCCGCATGATTGCTCGCCGCTCCAAACTGCGAAAGGTCGAAAGCGAGAGCGCGTCGAGCCGCCCGCGCTTCAAACGGCTTACGTTTGCAGAAAATTAAGCAGTCGCGATTAAAATGAAATTAAACTATATATTAAAGGGATATATTCTCGATGCGCGCGGGTCTGTCTGGCTAATAATTTTTACTCGACGACGCAACCCGTTAAAATTTGTATAGCGACGATTTTCGTACCAGAGGATATAATATACGCGCCTGTAGGAATTAACGTTCGAAAATAGCGTTTAATTAATTTTTCGCTGGTCGCGCGTCTTTCAGGACCCAGCGTCGCTAGTAATTGCCGCGACCGTCTAAAGACGCAACGAGACCCCCGAAATGGGGCAGGAAATAGCGACGGTGCTATCGAGAAAATACGACACGCACGGGTGCTTGAGGAAACGATATTTTGTGATATCGACTCACTCTGCCAGCGAGACTATATAATAGTGATTATGGAGCGAACAAACGCATCTTACAGATTGGCAAGAACTTTTGCGACAACAGCGACAAAATTTGGATAATGCTTACAGCTAGTGGCCAACCAAAGACATACTCCATTAGGCACAACAGGCATCAGAGGAAAACGGAAGCTAAAATTTGGGTGGGTTACGGATTGTTAGTAAGCACGCACACGAGCGGAGCCAAAATCAAATATCCTCAGAGAATGTATGCTGCTTAATTTGAGATCAGCACATTGAAATATGCGTTGCATTTGGTTTCGGTAAATCTTTTTTGTCTCGTATCGATGATACAGATGAATTCATGAATTAGATATTTGATCGACTATTAGACATCATCACCGGGGTACTATCACCACTAATTTTTCACAAAAATCACATATTTCACTGCCCAGTGCCACTGAGATGAGCCAGAGGTTGTGGAAATTGAACCCAGGATCTAGCTTTTGTGAACCCCAGGGCCAAATCTTTGTAAGGGACAAGAAAATCTTCATCAACTCCAGTTGACGTCAACTTACTACTTAACCATTATCAAGTTCCAGCGTCTCCAACCTATTTTACTCACTTACACCCCAGTCGAAAGTAATCTTTAGAAAAAAAAATTGACCAATACTTCTGCTTACCACTCCCATTTCTTAAACATACTAAGTTCACATACCGGCACCATCCATGGTTACCCTTTGCTTCGCAGACAATTCCAAATTCAATGACAGTTTTGCACATTCCATTAACAAAAGTTTCCCCCGCCTTCACCGCAATTCCGTCACAATCTTAACTGCCAAAGTCAAAGCTATCTTCCAATGTCTAGAATCAATCCTGACTCTCGCTCCTCCTTCATCATCTACCTTCCTTGATGCTACCAATCTCCTATCCACTTCAAAAGCAAGTTCCAAAGTTTCCTCCACTCATCTCTTCTCTGTATAAGCCTCTCATAACCATTGTCTGGATCCCCAACCACAGCGGAATCAGTGGTGGGAGAGTCAATCAAGCCGTAGAAACTAGCACAAGACAGCCGCGCATTAACCCTTGAATTCTCCTCACTATATTCGAACTCACTCAGTACATCCAACTCCGAATAACAAACCAGCGGATTTCCCATTAGCAAAAACAAACCTCACAAAATAAATTGACGCAAATTAAACAACTACATACCTTTCTTATGGTCCTCGTTTGACCAAAACATTGCCGCCATCAGGAAATCCACCTCACACGTCTCCAGAGGAAAATCCTTCGATATGAGCGTGGACCCTCTATACTCCATCATTAGTAAGGCCCAAGACCAATGCCCCCCTCCCCCCTCAATCCGGCCCTGGTCTTTCAAGAATAGTGCCATCCAACATGAAGCTCAGTATTCGATTTTGCTTGAAGGCACTTTTCAAGATTTTAACTGGCTCTACCCTCTGTCAAAAGATTTTAGAACACTGGATAGGAATTAGAATCATACAGAAGTGATCCTTACAGCTAGCCAAGCCTCGCTAAACTCAAGGAACTCTGTATACTAAATGGTGCCTGCATGAAGGGTGACCGACTTTTTTATTGGGTGCAAGATAAGTTGTTTCAAAGAAGACTCAGAATTCGTAAATTAATAGATACGAGTATTCATGTATAACGATTAACGAAATTCCGACCCTAGTCCGATTTAATCTACAAGGCTCACTCTCAAAATATCCTTCAACCACCAGGAGGCCTTCTTCAGGGTATGGAGGCACCTCATTAACGAAAAGATCCATGAATCTGACCCATGAGAAAACCTCTCTCATATTGATACGTAACAAGTCTGTAAGAATTTGAATTTAAAGTATTACATTCCCACTCTCACACTTGAAAACTACGTTTCCGAAGACTTATTTAGCGTTATGCTCTTCTCAATAGTCACAAATTATATCACAAATTATACAAATCCCCCCCCCCCTCCTCCTCTTCACCGACGATTTCGACTCCTCCATCCACTTAAGGGCTTTCCTTCTACAATAAACCATCGATATCATTACTTCATGTACAACGGAAAATTACTTTCGATCCGCTTCATAGCCCGGTCATGTTTTGAAAAAGAAACCCTATCCCCACCATCCAAACTCTACATCTACACAAGTTCCGAACAACGAATCGCAAATCAGCAAAACTACCTGGTCACTCATGTTCTTCAAATGAATTCCACCAGAGATTAGGTCTCATACCCTCCAAGGACTCCAGTATACGACCTAGCTAATAAATAACGAGACCGTATGAAAAATCCTTCCTCAGAATGGCTTCAGAAGCTTATCAAACTGCGCGGGGCCGCAGAGCCACCCTCACTTCGACTCATGCTTACCTCCAACTTTCTTTGTAGTGTTTCATCAACACGTAAACCCACTCATATACAACTGAATTTTCACTACCAACTACGCCCACATCAATACAAGAAGAACCCACCCTCAATGAATCTTTCTTGGAATCCTCCTCTACTCACAGTGAGACTAAACCTCGAAGATATTCTCGTATCAGAAAGCCAATTCAAGAACATCCCAACTTCACCATTTATCTCACCGACTGATCAATATCCAATCGCACATAACCGCCTAGGCACTCAAGCCTCGACGAATTAAGAACATGACTTCTATTTTGACAGCAGAACTGCAAATGGCTTTCTTTGATCGTGAATCTCATCTTTTAGAACTCCTCCAAAACAGCAAATTCCTCCTACTCACTGATTCAATTTTTCCTCCTTGCTTCCTCGTGGACTCATAATTCAAAATCATCACCTCAAAGAACTATCAGGATCCAAGTCTACTCAAATAATCGACCGGTTTCAGACTACACAAAGTCATCTCGAAAACATGGGATTCACACTCGTCAAATGAATCTTTTAATAAGCCTCCTTCCCTAGTCTTCCTCTCGCCAGAGCAGGTCGATATTTCTCGACTTCAAATGCGTCACACACTCACTCCCAACTCATCCCACGAGACTCCCGAATACTCTCAAATGGTCACAATCAAAATCTTTCAGTCTCCTCGAGCCCTCACGAACATATTTTCATCCCTTTGGCATACCCCTTACTCCCATAAAAGTCCTAAGATGTCAAAGCAAAATTTCCTGCGTACTTTCTCTCAAAACCGAAGGACACCTAAAACATTCAAATTTCTCCAACGAAACAGAAAGGTAATTATATTTAAGTACACATCTTTACCATCTTTTACCTTCATATACGGAGGTCTTCGCGTCGTCATAAATGCGAGCATCGTGGAAAGTATACGATTTACATTAATTATCCTTCTACAAATAGATACTTTCCTTACGCTGCGAACGTTTTGACGACGAGCGTGAGTGAATTTGCCGAGATAATAGAAACATTCTCGAGATTTCGCGAAATTATGCAAATTCCGCGCTCCAAACTACCATCTCGAATGCGAAAGACTCGTTTCGCGCCTCAAACATTATGTGAGAGACAAAGTTCTGTAAAATTTTTGTATGCCGATTCTCGCACTTCCGAAATACTCGCGTAACTTAGATGTGTAGGTGGACTTTAATAGCGTCGTCGGTCGGTTTGTTGAACCCTCGCGCACACGTTTTCCTGCAAAACATCGATTCGTTTCGATGGCTAATTTGAATCCGCGTACATTCGATGAAGACGATGAAACGGTCCTCCGAAAGGTTGGCCAGAAGACAATATCGGCGACAATTACGTCCCTCGGCCGGAAGTTAACTCTTGCCAGTTGAATAGAACTGTTTAATGCTTGTCATACATAATAACGAGCTATAGCTGCATCGCGACCACCGAAGCCACCGCACCTATACCCCTTGACCGTGCGATAATTTTCAGTATAAGGTATAGGGCCTCGAGGATGAGGCTTTTGACAGTGATGAGGCGGGAGGTAGTCCAATTCAAACAACTACCGCGGCTCATTATATATTCGAGTGCCGTATTGCTAGTTAGGCTCAGCGATGTTATAGCAACGCGTTAACATACAAACGAGTAGACCAAGTGCCTACGATCCTCCTCCTCCTCCCTCTTCTTATGATTTTTTCTAAGTGCGTGCATATACATTTACTCTGATTCTTTCTTACATCTGGACCGGTCGCGTCTTCTTCGTCATCGAGCTAAACTTGGAAATCGTATTATAAAACGGTGATTGTAACGCATTGTCGTCCTTAACAATAGGTAAATTTGTAGTCTCGACGATGCGTTTATCTTTCTTTGCGAACGAGTTTAGCCGTGCTCCAGTCAGTCAATTGGAGAGCGAAATACAAAATAGGCAGAAATGGCCTTACCTGTTTGGTACGAACAACTACCCTTTTTATTCATATATACGAACTGGTAATCAATTTGTATTCACCTGATTCGTATGCCGTTTGAAAAAAAAAAAATGAGGACGATTGCGTTCCGCTTCGCCATTCAGCCGTCTTAAAGAGTCATTCAGAATTCAGAAGAGCGAGCCGACATTGAAGTACCCTGTTAAGAATGAGATTTCGCGAGAGTACATACGAAAGCATCTGCGTACGAGCTCTATATATTTATGAATGACCCGATTTTTGGGGGCGAAATTTCACGCCGGAGAATCGATTTGATAGGTGGACGTGTTCGTAACGCATTTTACACACCTTCGTAATTTGTCGAAATCGTGACTTTTCAATCTCTCGTATTGTTCCGCGCATAGAAGGTAGGCTCTTCAAAATAAACGAGAAGTTGCTTTAGAATTATACAACGCTCCTCGATTACAGTTAGTCTCGCTCGAGGCTGCGAGCGGCGATATACATTTTCATAAGAATTTAACGCGAATAATTAGAGAGAATTTACTCCTGTCCCTTATTCACTTAATTTTTCTTTTAATCCGATATAACTCTCGCAACCTCGCGCGGACTGCGTCAAAAAATTACTCGTCGAAGGCGAAAGCTACAGCGAAAAGAAAAGCGCTAAGTATACTGCGCCGGCGAGCTGCCAAACTTTCCCAGATTAATTTCGTTTATTTTAAGAAAATGAATAGACGGCTGAAAGTTCGCACCAATTTCCGCTGCTGAGCGAATTTATTAAATCTATTTAACGCCGAGAGCTCGCGAATCGTATCCTCTCTCATGATCTGGTCTAATGCGTACTCATTTTCAAGGAGAAGGAGATGGAAAATGAAGACTGTACGGTTTTAAGCCTACGGCAAATGAATGTCTGAGCTAAAGGGATTTCGGTACATCGAATAATCTAAATGATACTTGAAAGGTTATAGTGAAATAGAAAGATGTGCGGGTGGACTTGGCCGAAATCATTGCTTACTTTCATTCAATACTGAACTTGAGGAATAGACTCTACGGACCGATTTTTTTGCTCAAGGGAATTGAAACAGAAACCTAGCTTATTATCCCCGCCGACCAATCTCATAGAAACAATATTTTGTCTCTACAAAAGATCTAGAAAAGGTATTATGGATCATTAATGACGTCATTAATTGACAAGACACGTTATCAATGACGTCATCAACGACCAAAATCCAATTAAATGGACTTGAAAATTTTATCTAGACGTGGTATGACGTCGTCAATGACCTTGACTTGATGAGCTTGCAAATATAGAGAGGCGAGATAAGCTAGTTTGTTAACAAATGGAAATATAAGTCATCAATGACGTCATAAACGACTCAAACTTAATTAAGGGACCTGAAATTTCACCAAGACACAGTATAACGTCATCAGTGACCTTGACAGATGAGCCAGTCGCTGTTAACAAATGGGATATGAAGCCCTTAGCGGCCCTAACTAGTCTAGATTCCTAACATGAGTAACATGATTTAAATGACATCATTAGCAGACAAGAAACGTTATCAATGACGTCATCAACGATTCAAACCCAATTAAGGGACTTGAAATTTTACCCAGACATAGTATGACGTCATCAGTGACCTTGACAGATGAGCTAATTGCTGTTAACGTATAGGATATGAAACCCCTAGCGGCCCTAACTAGTCTAGATTCCTAATATAAGTAACATTGACGTCATTAAGTGAAAAGACACGTTATCAGAGATGTCATCAGCTGGAAATATGAGTCATCAATGACGTCATCAACGACTCAAACTCAATTAAGGGACTTGAAATTTTACCCAGACATAGTATGACGTCACTCAAACAGATTCAGGGTGCAACTCTGGAGCATTTAACCCTAACGCGAAACCTCCTACGTATCTGAGTTGTATCATGTACTATCTAGCCACTGACTGGCCAGATAAACACAAACTTGATGAAAATTTTTGTCGCTTCTTGGATAGAAAGGATCAACTTTTTGTTGAGAGTGGGATTTTGCTATCATCATGCCAGAAGTTTTCTCGGTCAAAATTACAGAAGACTTAACGAGGTGTGAGTGCGATGAGATCTCTTGAGCTCGGTAACACAATATGGACGCTGATTTGTAGATAGTGCTAGACGTAAACTCCTGAGCAACCAAGTCATCAGTGACGTGGTCAGCTGAAAAGACACGTCACAGATGACGTCATCAATGACTTTGACCTAGTTGGAAAACTTGAAATTTCACTCAGGGAGAAATATGACGTCATTAGTGACCATGACCTCTTTTGGAGCCGGTAAATATGGAGGGGCGAAATATGATAGTCAGTTCAACATGTAGTATATGAAGCCCCTTATATACTGTACTAGTTAGGACTCTTGCCATAATAACAGTGACGTCATCATGATGACTTCGACCTAGCCAAAGAGTTGAAAATTTACCCAAAAACAAGTATAACGTCATCAATGACCTCGACCTGATCGAAAGACTTGCAAAAAGTTTATCCGGAGCTTCAATTGACTCTACAAGTATAGAGAGGAAAACCTGCAGTATAAGAAGTATAGAAATAGTTGGAGGCTCCCTGTCCGCTGGTTAACCTCGTAGACACTTCATTCGGCATAAACAAGGCTAAGAAAGAGAAAGAGAAGAAAATAACACTAAAATAAAGCAGATCTCCAAGCTCAAGTTTTCGACGCCGCTCGCCTAACCGATAATTGATTACTAGTCTTCAAATCCACTGAAGAAAGTCGGCAACAATGAACATAGCGTAGAGGCAGGAGATATCTCGAAATTGATGACCTCATGATAATTGGAAGACATTCTATCTGAGAACGAGTCCATTGTCATAGGTACAAAAGTCACGAAATAAAAGCGAGTCAAGAAAAGATGAATACGTCACTGTCATCCGCGTTTGAAACGAATCGCGTTTTCCTACTCGAGCGTTTATTTATTATTATCACGCTAGATTAGTAAAAAAGAGGAGAGAACAAAAGCGCGAACTTTGCCGAACCGCATACGTACAACTCGGCGCTCCAAGGAGTAGAATGCGCGTTCTTCTATCACAAGGAGAGCGCGCACCCATTGACGCGAGTCTTCGTGTAAAAGTTTTCAACTTTGTTGTTAACTTTGTATGAACGACCGAATACTCCGCCGGAGCGGATTAAAACGTATACATGTGCGATTCGGTCATAGCAAATTTATGGTAACGGGCGCGAAGAATTTAACACAACGCGCTATTAAAGAAGTGTAGCCACCCCCACCCCACCCCGAATGACGTGTACGAATGTGTGCATGTACGATTTAAACGTTCGTTGTAGGTTTCCTTTGCAAAGTTTTCTTCTCTCCTCTCGTTTGTCGAATAATAAAAACTTCGTTCGAGATCCCACGGAACGAGAGGGTATATTCTATACCCATTGTACACGAAAGCTTTTACATCGGTCTCCTACCCCCTCCCTCGACCACCACTTCGTTACAATGTATTTATTGTTGAAAGTCTCGCTGCGAGTTAGGCGAAATACTTGTAGAAATTGGTGTATTAATCGGAGAGTTTTTATTACTTTCCCTCAACTTTTCGCTTCACCAAAAACTAGGCCAAACTACCGAAAATTATGAACGCGGCTGCACCGGACTCGAGCGCGGGTAACATATTTCAAGGCCATTATTTTCATTCATCTAATATTTGTACAGAAGGTAAATAAGTTAGATTGGATTCTAATCACCGTTCTATATACGCGGCTCGAAAAGATAAACAGCCTTTCGAGTAAATAAGAAATGTTTGTTTTGAATTATTGACGACTTTCTAGGCGGGAGGGAGGAAGCGAGGAGAACCGCTTATCCAATCGGGCGCGCTTCTTGATATTAAGAAAATAAATTTCTACGAGATAGAAATAATAAAAACGCAAAGCGCGCGGAAATGCGAAAGAGAAAAAAGACATCGTAAACTTTCGCGTAATTTCATTATAATTTAACTGTTAGGTAATGTATATCCTGCGTATATAAGTGGAAAAACGTAAGATGGTAACTCGTTATGGTAAATGTAGACTATTTTTCCTACGAGGGAGAGAGAGGCAGCGAGGTTCAACTATACTCGAGGTGAAAATACTTGCACAAACTACCCTTCATTTTCTTCCTTGTAGAAGAACTTGTGCCGTTAAAGCCGGCTATCAACATTTATCTTTGTCTCCTCTCTGCGCCTCTATCAAATGATTCTCGTCTTCGTAATGGAAAAGGATGAAAAAAGAAGAAAAGCGTGTATAAGAAAGAAAAGAAAATTATGCGCGCAACAGAAAACCTTCGGGGTGAGATTTTCTTAGGAGGAGGTTCACAACAGCCTGACTGATGTCCGATTAATCGCAGCTTGTTCGAGGGAGAAGGAAAAAAAAACGCAGAGGCTTGTTGTAATTTGCGTTATTCGAGCAAGGAATTCAGATTAACACGAAATTATAAGCTCGAGTAACCTCGTAATTAATAGTTATTGTCGGTTTTTTAAGGAAATATTACACAAAAGAAGCGAAAACGACGATTTTCTTTTCTTTCGGGTCAGAAGTTCAATCTCAAATCGATATCGAAAAAGATAATTTGCTGTGTCAACTTTTAATAAAAGAATCTACCAACTTCTGATTGGAACATTCATTTTTTTTTCTCCTTGTTTCGTTTGAAAATGACTAGAATAAGAAAGACAAGTTCTATTTTGAAGCGTTGGCGAAAAACAAACGAATCATTCCCATTTTTAGCAGGAGACTCGTTATCCATTTTGTTAGGGGATTACATCCTCAGAAAACGTCCGCGTCCGGGAGTTTCTGTGAAGTGCGTGACATGACGTGACGTGAAGTGACGTGACGTGATGTGACGTGCCATCATCAATGACCTTGACCTACTTTAGGGACTTGAAGAGAGATTTCAACTTCCAGCCTTCATTGTATCAGGCCTAGTGTACAGTATACTGAGAAGAGCCCCGCCAACTCATTTGCTAAGGGAACATTTTCGCGCCAACGAGATCGCAAGCGCATTCAACTTATTAGGTCGTCATTTTCTAGACCCGGAAACTTTAGGCGGAGGACCAGGGAGGTTGCAGGTTCCCCGCTGCCATTGCAAACCTGCAATGGTCTCTAAATTTTCTTTAATATTGATAATGCATATTCTAGAGTCTGGCGATAACTCACTTGCCATTAATTCCACTAAATTGGCCATCAAGGCAATCTTCCATTACTATTTAACAGTTCCCTGACCAATCAACACACCTTCAAGTGGGCCTGTGTACTGATAAACATCTCTCCCACTTTGATGCGCAAGAAGAGGATGTCTATGGTGGCTCGAATGGAAAAGAGGTGAATACAAGTATAGATGTATTCAACTGAAAGATCTTGATTGTGACCACAGGAGCACGTTGGGAGGGAGGAATTTCGTTGGATGGTGTGGGGATGGCCCCAGAGGTTTCTAGCAGAGGAAGACTAGGGAAAAGGGGTTCTCAGGATTTGGAGGACTTTGTTGTAAGATCGATTTAACAAGTGGAAATTCCGGTAACGGTGACTAATCCCACTACCTTCAAATTCCTTATATATTATATGCAAACGATTCTACTTGTCGAGAGGATTCTAAATATATAAAACGTTTTTGGTGAAAACGATTTTTTCGCCGAGAAATCGTCGAAAGAAGTTGCGCGAAAATGCAAAATTCACTTATTGGTGAGTACGCGAGAACATCGAGTACTACACGCCGTGTGAGCGACCACCGATATTGCGTTGAGTGTTGCAGCCGCTACAGCAGAGCGAAATAACTACCTACGCGAAACGCGATATATATGTTCATGACTGATCTATCACAACAAATGCGCACTAACAGAAGAAAACAATCTTAAGGCAGACTGGGGGCTGCGCCCCCCGCCTTTGTTGTGCAAACGGAATATGAAATACTTAAATATGAGAATTGCTAGAAAACTTGATAAAATCTCTTTTTACCTTTTTTCACCTTTTTTTTTTTCTTTTTACAACGAGAGGCGGGGGGCGAAGCCCCCAGGCTGCCTTCCATTATTTCATTATTTCTCGAGAAACACGAACATGGTGCGCAGCGTATGGTATGTCTTCGTTGCATACCGTACTTCTTTCTATTGCACGATACTTTTCGTTTCGCTCGCGTAGTACAGCATCGTGAATTTTGCATTTTCGCGCAACTTCTTTCGTCGATTTCTCGGCGAAAAAATCGTTTTCACCAAAAAAGTTTTATATATTTAGAATCCTATCGACGAGTAGAATCGTTTGCATATAATATATAAGGAATTTGAAGGTAGTGGGATTAGTCACCGTTACCGAAATTCCATGTTCGCAAGATTTGTTTGTGATGGTGATTGTAGTCTGCAATCGGAAGGTGGATGTTGTCACGGCTAGTGATTCTGTCAATCAAATGAAGGCCTAGGATTCAGCTGAGTATGAAAATTGAGTTGTATTCAGGTCGGTTGAGCTGTTGTGAAACATTGCGAAGAAAGTTAGTGGATGGAATGAGTCGATGGTGAAGTACGGGTGGCTCTGCGGCCTCTGCGCAGTTGGATGTACTTGTAGAACCATTTTGAGAAAGGACGTTCTCACACGGTCTTGCACTCTCTGGGCTAGGTCGTATTCCAGAGCCTTCAGAGCGTATGAAACTTGAATAAAGTTGTAGCAGGAGTGAGACGACAATTCCAACACATGTTGGGGCTTTGGAAATTGTACAGGTCGACGGATGTTGAGTACAGACAGAATTTTGATAAGACAGTGCTGCCAGATCTACAGATTTTTGGTCCTCTAAGAAGATATGGATTTTTGCGTGGAATATGTAATTCTTGCGCTCAAGGAAAAAGTATCTTAGACACTCATAAGAGAGATACTTGTCTCCCAGTCCTTATGGACTAACACCGCAGTCTTCCACAGCATTGAGCCAATCAAGGGAAAAGTACCTCAGTCACTCTTATGAGAAGTACCTTTCTCCTGATCGTTATTCATAATTCGGCGAAAGTCAATTGAAGTCCGTTTTCAGGTCACGGAAGAAATGGCAAGGCTGCCAGATGATATAGTCAAAAATCCATATCAGTCATTTCTTCTAAGACATTAAGACAAATTTCTACGAACTTTCACCTTAACGATCAGGAGAAAGGTATCTCTCATACAGGTAAAAGAGGTACTTTTCCCTTGATCGACTCAATGTTACGAGGAGGAGAAAAGTATCTCTTATATCCGTGACTGAGGTACTTTTACCTTGAGGACAATAAATCCGTATTCTAACCCAAGTTCGTATCTTTTTCGAGGAACAAAAATCCGTAGATCTGGCAGCACTGAAAAATGGCGCAAACGGACTCTTGAAGATATCATCGGGCAGCACTGATGAGAGATTAAAAGAACTAAGAAAGGTAACAGATGAAGGACAAGAGAGAGAATTAAGAATAATTCTCGTCATGCTTGGACCTCGAGTATTTCCAAAATGCTTCTAAAATCCCATCAAGTGTCCCAAGAACTTTTGGCAAGGTGGTGAAAAGTACCCTCGTAGACAGAATCGAATCATGAGCTTCGCGTAGGACGGTACTATGCCGCTAATTTCAATTTCTATGACCTCTAGCCTATCCCAGCTGTTCTGAACGATGAAATTTGTGATTTTTTGCAAAATTAGTGTTCCGGTAATCTTCCTCAGTCCCATGGGTGACTAATAGTCAATTAAATTTCTAATGCATGAGGTCAGCTGTATCATTGATGAATGACCAAAAAGACGTGCCTGAATCAAATGCAGCATAATATGTATTTCAATGAGTTGATTTCAAATTGAGCAGAGTACATTCTCTGCAGATGTTTGCTGATATTCTCGATGTTAACGTATGAAAATGAGGCAAATGGAACCATAGCCGGACTGGTCATTTCAGGGCGCCTTAGGCATCGGATAAATTTTTTGCCCCCTCCCCTCCCAGCTGGTACATTTTAGAGGCCCTCACGGGCCCCGAGCGATCGTCAGTCAGTCGCACCCAGGCTAGTCCAGTTAAGAATAGAACAAGTACACCGATCGACTTCAACTTCTGAACTTTTAACCCGCAATCACTACTCTAATTAATGAATATTTGCAAAGTGTTAGACTCGTATCAGTGGGTGTGCTCGCCTATGGTTCGAAGAGCATCTTCTCCCCGGAGCACTTAGTGCTACATACGGTTCAGCAAAGTTCGCGCTTTTGTTCTCTCGTCTAATCCAGCGTGATGACAATAAATAAACTCTCGAGTAGAAAAACGGATTTATTTCAAACGCGGGTGACAGTGACGTATTCATCTTTCCTCGACTCGCTTTTGTATTTATTTTTACGAATAATCTAGTCGTGACTCAGGTACATGTATAATACGACATCGGACTCGTTCTCAGAAAAAAATTTTTCTAATTATCGTACACGCGGTTTATTATATAGTGTGAGGACGTCGCCCGCGACTAAATAAAATGTCAACCGAGCATCTTCATCATTATTCTGAAAGAAGAAGATCATTTAAAACACCAGCATCTCGGAGAGGTGTTTAACGGCCATTATGCGGTGTCATTTTATATTGTCTGTACACCTTTGATAGCACGCACTTATTCCACGAGTAATCGCGGCACGCCGCCGTATCGTACATTTATCCGCTCTCAAAGGAGTGCATGAAAAGAAAAATTACTCCGTACCGCATCATGCCATCATCCGACGAAGGACGCCTTATTTCAACATACGAGCGTAACTCGAACGAATGTCTGCGGCGCACGATTCTGAAGACGCGATATCTACCTACTCGTATTGAAAATTTCTGTTTACTTTGTAGCATTTTCGTTCATCTCGAAGGCCTGACAAACGATCCCGAAATACGAGTCGGGTCTAGCTCTAGCTGCTGCTACATTACGCAATCGAATATCGCGCACGAAATGAAACTCCGCCGAAATTAATACCATTTTTGCTGCAGCAACCGAATTTTCATTTCGACGCTCTTCGTTTAAATGTACTGCGTATATCTACGCTCGCTCTGTTGTTTATCCTCTACATTTACTGGTTTTCTGTCGACATATCGTGTATTTATTCTCCAAATAACGGTAAGCTTATACAGTATACGTTATATTACAGTGTATGAAACGTGAGAAAAGCAGCTATACACGGAATGCTCATATTCTGTACACTCGACGATTGTATCGGAAGCTGCATGCACAGTAGACGACAAGTCTTATCTTATCAAAATGAAGAAAGGGGAAAAAAACAAGTGTTTACCGAGAACGGATATAAATTTTATATTCAAACAAGATATGTACTTTCTTTCGAAGTAACGCCATCCTGCGAAACATTATGCTAACTGCTAAATACTCATACGAGTACGTACAATACGTTGAGTGAAATGAAGTTCGATTTTGTACGAAAGTGCACCCTAATTTTATCCAAGCAACGGAAATGTAAGGTGATTGTTGTCATTTGAAGTAAGAACTAGCTGCTCTATGAAGGACTGTTTAGCTCGACGTCAAAATTTGGAGATGGTTGAATGTTTCAGAAAAAGGTTTAGTAGACAGGTAGGTGGACGAGGGTTCTCTAGTTTATATACGGGAGGGCAAAATTTAAAGTGAAAATTCTCTCGTTGTAAATTAGCGGTGAAGCAACGTCATCACCCCGCCAACTCTGTAGACCCGTCTTACGCACAACCTTTTAGCCTTGCCATCAGTGAAGAGTATCCGTCTTATCAGTCTCAACGAATTCGTATCATGTTGCACAAGATTACTTGGTGTTCGAGCTCTCACTTTATCACATCTTCTATCCTTTTTTTTTCTCTCATTTCCTGTCTTATCCGGCAAGTTGGGTAATTCTATCCGACTATCATTCATTTTCATTTTTCTTGGAGAAGAAAGAATTATTTTAGCGATTGTACTGATTTTTCGTCCTACGAGCTTTCGACGCGATGAACGTATATTTAGTAAGCACATGTACCTCGTACGAGGTGCGGCTTTACTATTCGTGTAAATAAACCCTCTCACACGTTATATTGTTCGTCAAGGCTTTCTGTTTGTTTCAGAAGGGAAAGGGTAAAGGAAGTTGTTGTAAAGTGAAATGGCCGTTGAATAATGTTTACTCGTGGTCCTGATGGAGCATCTGAATGAAGATGTGACCGCATTGATTATCTGGTAAAGTATAAGCTTTATTTGTCTCGTGACGTAAACGTAAATTCAACTCAAGATTTGAATTCTCGTTTTCCAATGGGTTATCCCAAGGTTGGGAATGAAATTTGAAATTGATACCGCGCTGTGGGTATAGTCTGGGTCCACCCCCCATCTAATATTTGACCACATGTATTTTTACGTTACCTCGATTGAATCAATTTCCTACCGTTATTTCGTATCGTGAAATCGATTGACCAGGTGTAAAATTTGGAGAACTACATTCTCGTTCCCAACATTCAGAATATTTTCAACCTTCGAAATTTCTGTCTTCAGTTGGCTGTTTTTCATTTCAGTCAGACAAACCTTCTTCCACGGTTAGGAGTCATTTCCCTGAGAACCCTTAGAAGACAAGCCTTTTTAGAAAAAGTCATGATATCTGTTTAGTCCATTTACATCCCATATGAAGTTACAATAGTCTAGAAATCTAGTAAATGCATGCAAACTAATCGCGAGAATCCGCGTATGAGATTGCGTCAGCTAGTTCTAGTTCAAAAGTGCAACTTAGGTGTAGCCTTCCACAAAGCAAACAAATTTTAAAACGTAAAGTGTTTCAGGAGCTTTTATAAGAAAAATTTGACTTCCCGCCGTTTGCCTTTCAACAGAAACAGACCTAAATAAGGTGATGAAAAATTTTTTACTCCTTTCCGTTTTCTCGGAATCGGAAGGTAGAGTTGAGAATATTCCGATCATTGACTCGCATGGGAGGAGGGGAGGGAGCGTTTGAAGAAATTTCGACTTCCAAGCTCACCTCAGGAGATGGAATTGGAAAAGTTTTGAATATAGAGCTTAATATGATAAGACGAATACTTGCAAAAATTCCAACCATCGAAGGAATTAGACTTTTCTCAGGTTCGTAGGCGATACGAGAATCTCTCCTTGAGAAAAAAGATGTCTCGTACAGTCCTTGCTCGTGGGGACATCGTTCCCGGGGCCCTAGATTTCCGGAGAGTGCGGATTTATGGAAAAATCAGGGAGGAGAGGGGACTAAAGAAGGAAAATTCAAAATGGATCCGCTTATAGCAGTTTTCTCCGAGCCCTCCCGAAGCCACGCCATGAAAACGGGAGGTCACGGGTTCGATTCCCGCTCGAGCCATAAGATTTTTTCGTCATACTTCTTCTTCCTCCATCATCTCAACACTTTGACATCATATCGACTCTAAACCAACTCACTATTTCCACCTGAAGTCCAATAAGTCGATTTTGGGACAAATCAGGTCCGTTCAATGTCGACTACAAATCGACCCAACATGACCGCGAGTCAACTCCAAATCGACCATTCCTTTTTACCATTGACTCGTCGTCAACGTCAAAATGCGATATCAGGTCGATGGAGAAATTTGGAGACGTCGATTTGAAATCACTTCCAAGTCCACTATTGATCTAGCATACATTTCCAAAAAAACTAAAAATTGAATTTTCGATCCACTCAATGAAAGAGTCGATCTCAGGTCAATAAAAAAAAATTGATCGATGTTGATTTGAGGGTCATTTGAAGTCGACTAGCGCACATTATACCAAAGAAAGACAAATAGACTTGAAATCCACCCAATAGAGCAGTTGATTTTAGGTTCATAAAAAATTTTGGAGGAGTCAACCCAAAATCGACTCTAGGTCGAACTCGATTCAAGGTCGATTCAAAGTCAACCAGAGGAAGACAAATCATGATCTAGCAATCAATTTTAGACTGATAGAAAAACTTGAATAAATTAATTTGGACTCGACTTCACATTGTGGTCGATTTAGGGTCGATTTGAAGTCGACCAGCGGACTTTACCATAGAACTACAAACCGACTTGAAATTGACCCAACAGAGCAGTCAATTTCAGGTGATAAGAGAGTTAGGTTTGGTCGACTCAAAATCCATTTTAGATCGACGTCGATCTAAGATCAGACCCAATTACCAGAGAACTACTAGTCAACTTGAAATCACCTCGACAAAAGAGTCGACCTCAGGTTCATAAAAAATTTGGTTGAATCGACTCTGAATCGAGGTTGATTTGAGTTTGATTAAATGTTGATTTCAAGTTCACCAGCCTACAGCACCAGACAGCTACAAATTGGGGTAAAATCAACCTAAAATGGAGTCGTCATGGGTTGAATCCACATGGACGTCAATATGGGCAATATATGGACACAATTTTGATCAAGAATTGGAAAGAAATAGATTCCCGTTCGAAACTCGATGACTTTGCTAAAATATAGCTCCTTGTCTCTCACTATTGCAAAAGAACGATCAATTTTTTCCCTCTGTACACTAATTCAGTGGAAGAGTACACATATCAGGGATGGTGAAAAGAGGTAGATCGAATTAGTGCAAAACGGTTTCTCAATTAAGCCGAATTCAAACTGGCCACCACCTCGTTATAAAATGATTATTTCTGTTGGAGGGGAATTATACCTCAGAAACGTCTGTACTTGCATCCAAATGACCTTGACCTACTTAGAGATCTTCGCTTTGATTATGACTATGCATTCCGTCCGCGAGTTATAGTGTGGAGGGAGTGACTGTACATCCAAACCAAATCGAAGTCTATTTGAGGTCGATTCAAAAGTCGACCACCGTACATCCCCAGAAAACTAAAGATGAACTGTTGACCGACGCGTCAGAATACTGTAGTCGACTTTGGGTCGACATAAAATAGATTGATTTCCTGTGACGTCATAGCACTGATACCTGTGGGCAAAGTACCCAATAAGAAATGTATCAGCTTCCAGCAGCTTCATGAGTCATACGTTCCGTTCCGATCAGTCATCGGTATTTCGAATTGAAGAATAATTTTGGGATACCGATGAATGATTGAAACCTTTCCAAGTCACTCATATGCGGGAGTCGATATATCGCTATCCATAGTCACGATGTCACAAAGAAACCAATTTATTTGGAAAAGTCGACTAGGAATCGACCCCACAGAGCAGTCGATTTCAGGTTCATCGAAAAATTTGGAAGTCGACTTGAAATCGACCTAAAGTCGACGTGGTAAGAGTTAGACAATCGACCTGATTTCTACGTCAACGTGAGGTCAATTATCTGGGATATATTGACGCCATTTCGATCAAGACTTCAGCGGTCGTAAATTGTCGGTCAATTTGACGTCGATTATCGATCGATGCTGGGTATTGACGCCAGTATCTATCTTGCCAGTTGAGAGATGATTTCCCTCCCCCGCCTTCAGTTTCTCGACGCCCAAGTACCCATCGTAATCCAAGCGATGTAAACAATCAAATCTTGCTGATTTTCCACATTCCGAAGCCCATTTTCCCCAAACTAAGAACTCAGTGTCATACATTTTTCATTTCGTGAACGCAAGTCGTCGGCTGTGTTGCGTTTCATAAGGCAACAATCCGTCGAGAACAATTTAATAAATAATTTATACTTTCGTAGATTTGATGGGCTGTCTACGCATTTTAAGTAAAATTTGATTTGTGTAACCTCCTAAAAAAAAAAACAAACTCATTCTTCCCTTTCAACGGTGTGGAAAAAAAAACGACGATAGTTGGAAGAAAAAATTATTTTATTACGCTATATACACCGAAATTGTACGCGCATTTCGAGGGGACGAAATGCATATACACATTTTTATGAAATCCATCTTCCGGTTTTTATTCTATACTTTTCCTGGTACTCTCGTGTACGTTTTGCGTTTGGCAAACCTCGTATACCGTCTTTTGAGAACCATAAAAATAAACTGGCTAGAATCGCGGTGTACAAGGTGAAGCAGCGAGAGGAAGGAAGCAGGGGGTAGAGAAGAAAAAAAAAAAAGGAGGCAAGAAAAAAAAAGGAAGAATTTGAACGAGGAACTGAAAAGTGAAAAATGAAAAATGAAGGAAAACTGAATAATTTCCCTCAGCCGTGTATAGTCGCAAGCCCTCGTCTTTGGTTTCGTTAATACGACCTCTGTATATTTATTTGTATTCATGTTTTTTTTTTTCTTTCGCTCTCCCTCTTCCTTCGACGCACTCGTATTTTCTGTTTATATACATTACGAGTAATTCAGTTAACGACTACCTCGTAATGATTTTTCAAGTCATTAGCAAACATTGAAGTTTCAACACGATGCGACGCGACGTTATACCGTCGTCGCGGTTATTATACGAACTTATTGGTAATGCAAATACACCGGTAGACTACTCGTATAATAATAATACATAATACCGGCATTCTATTGTTGGAAACTTTGGTTTACGTTGAGCCGGAGCGCGCACTAATACATATCTAGACGAACGAAAGCTTATGAAAATTTTTCGTTTATTTGTAAATAATACCTCTACTCCCGTATGCGTAGGTATACGACATAGTCGGAGGAGCTAATTACACCGGTCAACAAAAACGGTGAAACTTTCTTCTGTAGCAAATCATTATTAATATACGTGTGATGAATTTAAATTTTTCGGATCCTTTCAAAGTATCGTGTTACGACGCTTCGGCTCTCGATGAAATGTTTGAGTATAGACTACCAGCATCCGGTCGAGAAGTACTCTCGCGAAGTGGTGGTCGAGCTCTATGCAGGTATTAAAATTTCATCAAACACCAAAGCAAAATATAGGAAAGTGAATACAATATCAAAACGAGAAATTTTATGTACGAGTATCAACATTACACGGGCGATACTCGTAAAGTAGTAGATCCAATATCGAATCTCCATACACATACACCTGCATTCCTGAATCACATCTCCTTCTATAGCTTGTTTACTCCCACAACAGAATAAGAGTGAGCTAGAGTGATATCTGCGGCAGAAAGGGGAGGATGAAGAACCTGCTCTGTTTCATAGGTTCCTAATGTGCTTATGCAAAAAAGAATAACTAACCCTTACTAACCCAGGAGTTGACATTGGTCTGAGATAGAGGATAAGTTGACAAGTCGGTACGCTTGACCCTGGAACGATCTAATATACGAGCTAGATTAAGGTTAGGAGTAATGAAGTATGATGATGGTTAACAATGACTTTTCTCGTTGCTAGCAGAGCTTCTCTAATTATCTACTTCACGTAATTGAGGCTAGCACAGTCGCAATAGCTCGACAGGGAAACTTTTTCAAGTTCCATAGCTGGGTAGCGTGCCAGATTTCAAGTGCCACGTATCAGCAGAATCTTCTTTAAAAATTATTAGCAATCAGCATCGCTGTTTTCAAAGAAAAAATCAGCACAATGTTTGAGTAGTCCCACAACAACTCGTCGGCCTAGAGTTCGTAATCTTTTCTCTTCAGCGGGGTAAGCTTGAGTCTTGAGTACGTCGTCGGAATTTTCATGAAGTCCTCTCGCACCTAGCTGATGACATTGATAGTGTAATTACTTTTCTCCAAGTTGAGTGCAATTCTTTTCATCTTTCGTGGAGTTGGTGTAGGCTCATTCTCACTCTAGGCCAACAAACTTTAGAACAACTCTGAAGTCACTGTTTCTCAGAAGATTCCGGCACTAAAACAGCTCCGAGCATGATAAATAAGCGCAAATTTCAGCACGTGTGCTGACGGAATCCATAAAATTGTACTGATTAACCAGAATATGCGGCAAATCTGGGCTGCAAGCTCAAAACTTCACATAGTCCACTTTCCATATTTGTTCAGTTCCATGATCGAAATCCTTTCGAGTCATCCTTCCAAACCTCTTCATAGACATAGACGCTTGAGAAGAACGAGAATTTACTTCTCTCATAGTCTTGGTCGACATTGCGTCGAAATATTCATGAAAGCAACCTCACGTAGACGTTGATAGGGAGCCGATAAAATATCATTTCGACTCATTTCCCACGCAGTATGAAGAAGGATGACACTCAAAGGAAAGTAACTAAAGACAAAAACCGCAGAAACGAGAAAAAATTACGAAGCGCTTTCGGTCATCTTCAGCGTAGAAAATGAACACAGCTGACTTGAAAAAACCAAAACCAACCTCGAGAATGACGAGAACAAGGAGGAGACTAATCATCAAGTTGTGACTCATAAACAATGAGCTTCTCTATGAAGGCTCGACCCTTCGTTCTTTCGACGTCGTAGGCCTCTTTCCGAACATCCCTAAGGCTGTCACTATGCAGCCGATGGGTGAACTCCTACTGAATTTAAACACTCCTCATGAAGATTTGAGTGAGTTTTTCGATTCATTGAAGTTGTGTTGGACACCTAATTTTTATAGATTAGATGGTAAATTCTATGAGTTCCCAGAGGAGGTGGGTATTCCGATAGGTTCGTCTTTAGGGTCCCTCATCTCCGAGACGTTTAAGTCCAAGTTTAAATCCGACCTCTTTTCCTCTGGCCATCCTTTATTGGCGCAGATATGTAGATGACGTGCTATATACGTGGACTGGTCCCCGAGAGCTCTGCTTGGAGTTTCTCACGTATCTTAATGAGCTGCACCCGTCCATAAAGTTTACTTTGGAAGTGGGAGGCGCCTCTATCAACTCCCTGGATCTTATTGTCTCCGAAAAAGACGGGGTCCACGAGTTTGAGATTTATAGAAAAGATACGTCGACCAATGTTTTAGTCCATGAGTCGTCATTCTGCTCTGTTGCCCACAAATACGCTGCTTTCAACAGCTTAGTCCATAGACTAACCGACATTCCTTGAGTCGAACTGCCTTCAGAAAGGAGTTAATGACCATAAAACACCTGGCCAGAGTGAATGAGATTCACTTGGACATAGACGCGATGGTGCGTAGGAAGATTACTAGGAAATGCCTCGACACTATTTCCTCCCTCCCCCACTCCATTAGCCGTGAGAGACTATGGATTAGGCTCCCATTTTTGGTTTCTCTTCAATTAGGCCGGGCTCTTCGCCCCTTTGGCTTTCGACCTGCGTTCTGCAACCATCTCACTGTCAAAGGGTTGTTTGTTAGGTTGAAGGGTCCTGTTCCTGAAGATGAGAAGAAGGATAGTACAGGTTAGAATGTAATGATTGTAAGGGTGTTTATATTGGGGAAACTGGTGGCCTGCTGAAGATCAGAGCCAATGAGCACCAGGTAGCCTGGCCGAAGGGTTAAAAGAGAGATTCGGCTCTCGCTGACCATCTCATTGCTACGGGACACAGCTTCTGGGAGGGATCCGAGGTGCCTCTTCACAAAGAGAGTTTGTATTTCAAGCGTACCGCTTTGGAGCATGAGATTATTGGTCTCACTATGCTGAACAGGCATATACCGGACGAAGGTCTGATTGAGTCTGTTTATAAGTCACAACTCGATGATTAGTCTTCAGGTTTCGCTTTTTTCAAGTTAGTTGTGTTTGCTGTCTTCGCTGAGGATGAATGTTTAGACGAAAGCGCTTCGTAATTGTTTCTCGTTTCTGCGATTTTTGTATTTAGTTACCCTCCTTTGAATATCATCCTTTTTCATAATGAATAGCCGTAACTTAGAATTCAATTCCCACACAGTTTTGAGGTCGATTGTCAGTCGACACCCAAAGTTGACCAATAATCGACGACAAATCAACCGAAAATTCGCTTCTTTCAGAGTCTTGATCGAGATTGAGTTGACATAGTTTTGAGATCGACTTCACGTCAATGTCGTTACAACGTGGGGTTTATTCAATCTACGGATTTGCCATTACGATTACAGATCCATCTCCAGTGGACTTCTCCAAATTTTCTAAAGACCTACCATCGGCTGCTGTGTTGAACCGATTTCAAGTCGAATTGTGATTCTCTGATGACGTACGCTAGTCGACTTTAAATAGATTTTAAATCGACTTAAATGTGGAGTGTAGACTGGTCTTGAAATCGATTTCAGTATACGTCGATTTCGAGTCGATTTATGATTCTCTGGTGCTCGTCGACGTCTTCAAATTCTTTACCGCCCTCCAATCAACAACTGGGTGGGCTCAATATCAAATCATGTGTGATTCTCTGATGATGTGCACTGGTCGGCTTCAAATAGATTTTAAACAGACTTAAATGCAGAGTTTCGACTAGACCAAATTTTTTATTGTCCTACAGACGACTGCTCTGTTGAGTCGATTTCGTGTCGATTTGCAATTCCCTAGTGATGTAGGATGGTCGACTTTGAAAATAGACCTTGAATCGACATAAATGTGGAGTCGACTTTGGGTCAACTTCTCCAAATTTTTTCATCAATCCGAAATTGACTGCTCTGTTCCGTCGCCCAATGAAACATTTTGTACTTGCAGATAAAATGTGCAGTCATGATTGTTTGATACCATTGAGAATCTCAATATTATTCTTGACTAGTGCAGCAATGGTCCCCAATTGACCTCATTCTTCCGGATGTAAGTAGTAGAAAAGCTTCAAGTATTTCAGATAGGGTCCGGAGGACGAAACTTGGTAGCTGTTAATGAGTGCTCTTTGCTGTGGCATATTTAAACAAGAGTCGTAATGAATTGTAGCTGTGAGTATTGATTTCAGTTCTTTTGTTGGCTGGCAGTTGAGCGAACTTCTTACCTCGTTTGGTCCCACAATCCCGTCCAATTTATCCAACGTTGCTCACAAGTCACCATCATTCATCTCAGTAGATGAAGCGTAGCTAGAAAATTTCTTAAGGCAGACGGTTGAACAAAATTTTAAGCCCTATTTCTTACTTTTTCAGTAATTTTGATGGTATCAATTTTGAAGCCGATTTTTCGGTTTGGGAAGGGAGAAGAGTTATACCTCCTTTTCCCCCTGCTTTCACTACACCTATGAATCGTATTTTTTTTTCTTTTATATAGCGTTTCAATTTAGTCAATAACAAAAGATAAATTGCAAATAGAAAAAATGATTTTCAGAGGAGGAAGGGAATGAATAAAAGTAGACCAAGTTAAAGAAAAATACGGTTTTAAATTATGAGATGAGGTCATCAGGAGCGTTATTATGAGCTCTACCACTAACAGACGTAGAATGGTTTATGGAAAGATGCACTTTGCGTGAGTACCAGCCTGTAGCTCACTAGAGCATGCTAATTACCCCGACTTGGGAAAATTCTTCAATCCAATAATTATGACCCTGAAACGTGATCTGTAACTCTTTTACCCCGGCAGGAAGTCCCTCTTCCCTCTTTTGGTGGAACATTTCTCGAATTTGTTTTCCTGGAACCGCAAATTCAAACTATTTGATTTTCAAGCCCCAAGTGGAACTCAAAGTTAGAAGTTTTCAGAGTCATTCCATGTTTTGATGTACGAAGGAGAGGAAGAAGAGAAGTATTCGCGTGATTGAAATCACAAAGAGTTTTTCAACATTTTTCATACAGACTTCAAAAATTTCAAATCAAGTGAGAATGTCTAGAAAGGAGAGAAAGGCTACTTATCGAGAAAACTGGTAGCTCGCCTCTCAACTATTCTTGCTGTAAGAATTAGTATAAATAAAAAATCAAATCAATCATCAATAAAACACAAATTCTTACATTATTGGAACACGATATTGCACATTTTAAACAAGGTAACAAATTTTTTTACATCTATTTACACAAAAATATCTTAAATAAGGTAACTATAATGCATAAAATTGTTAAAAATAATTCTTTTAAATCTATTTACACTTTATTTACATCGTTCTACAATATCATACCTCGCCAGTCTCGAATAAAGTATGGCATCTGTCACTTTTTTCAATTTCCTCGATAATCTCCTTATCTGCCACATCAATAATACGACCGCGAACGTATTGAGAATCTCGGGCAAGTAGTCTATAATAATATTTACATAGGTCAGGCCTAGTACAGAAGGTTGATAAAGGTCGTACACTTTTCTAATTTTGGCTGTGAATTCGGCTTCGGTAAGGTAGGACTGGGTGGGTGTAATATTCTTCCATAACTCGTTAAAGGAGAAAGAGAGATTGTTATTCGAGGATGAGACGTTGTGAATGGTCCATTGATAGGGGATGATTCTTTGCAAACGATGTTGCGAAGAAGATATAGCCTCGGTGCAGGGTAGTTGTCTATCAATGAGGACAACGATCTTCGACGAGTCATTTACAACAAGTTGGGACGAGCACGGTACCTCCACGTACAACGCTCCAACATCGTTAGAATTGTCCAAGACAGGCGCGACAGTTCCATTTTCATGTTGTAAGTAAGCGTTCGGCGGGAGGTTGGTTATAACATAAGTGTAGTCATCAATTAAATTAATCAGGGGGCGTTCTACAGGAATCGAGTAGCACGAGAAAGGACACAGTTCTCGCAATTCTTCAACAGGTCGGCTGAGGAAATTGGCGTGTAAACATAACGAGTTGATATCCCTCATATGGGAGAAAGGTACTCGACAAAGGTGCGTTTTAACATTACACATCCGGAGATACTGATCAGTGATCACGTGAGTCAGGCTGATCCGGGTATTAACAGCGAGGAGAGCTTCTTTCGACTGTACTTGGCACGTTTGATTGAAGTACTTGAACGGTAGGTTCACAGGTTCATAGAGCTTGAAACTTGAATCTATCGGCACAAGTGGGATATGAATCGTCATTCGTATGGCGTTATCTTCGAAGGAACATTGCGTCAACCTCAACTTGTAATAATCCTCCACGGACTCTACGGGAATAGCTAACCGTAAATTGAAGGCGTATATGGTCGTTTGGATTTCCTCTAGATCGGAAGCAAGCATACCAGGGCCGATCGCATTACTGGGTAGACTTTGGCGGAAACAGTGCTCGTAAATAGAGTTGTAATGCTGAATTAGGAATATGATTTGGGTTCTCAAAGCGCCCCTCAATTCCTGACGGTCAGCATAATTTTTATGCGAACGGAAGACCGCTCTGAAAGTGGTGTGCACCGATTCCCTCAATTTGTTGGTGCTCTCTTCGAATTTGCGGTTTCTAAGATTCGTATCGACTAGCATGTCTTGAATCTCGTTGATTCGACTTCCCATGTTCGAATTGTCCAGGGCGATCTGTTGGATATCCTCCATCAAGGCGACGTCACAATAGTTGTGGAGAAACTGGCCAATCGCATGACCGAGGAATCGTTTTGGGCGACGAGCTTGTTTGAGGGTGTTCTGCATTTCGAATAGGATGGATCGGGCCTCATTCAGGACGAGAGTGCGAGTGTTGTTCAAACTCTCACGGTATAATGCGTCCTGCTTGCAGATGATGTCTTGATCGTCGAGGCAATTATGTGGATTTTCGAATGCTTTCTTGATGTACTCGAACAGGTCTTCTTCGTTGAGGGCGTAAGGTTCGATGTAGGTGTGATCCAGAACGTTGGTATAAAGGTACACCTCGGACGTGATATCCTTGAAATAGATCGGGTTGATCGGTGTGTAGTTCGTGGCCATCGATGAGGAATACGCGACAGTGGTTAATACTACGAGGATGAAAATTGGTAACTCCATTTCCTGCGTTTGAATGAGATGGATATATTAGCACACGGAATGGTCATTCACAGGTTTGGGTGGATGAAGATGTCTAAAGAGGCTACTCAGACGTAAGACGTTGATTGACCTCTGGGGTTTGAACCTGGAGCGAGTACATGGTCGCCAAAACCAGAATTGTTCTAGACCCCATTTTTCAAAAATTCTCTATAATTACCTACCACGAGCTAATAACCCTCAAGAGCAGTTCAAAAGATCGTGAAAAAACAGATATTGTAAAATGGCAAGGGGTAGCCAGAAATAAAGATTGAGGTGGGATCGAACAGAAATTGATGCTTCTCTAATTTTGCTCGCACTTCAAACCTAATTTCTCAATCTAGGGAGGGTCAGAACTTCTTTGACCCACTCGTTCGCGAAGCCACTGCAAAGCAAATTCTGACGATCAAAAAAAAAATATATTGCACGAAAAAATTGAAATATTTGCTAGTGACGAAGTTTAGATCAAGAAAATGGGTATGATAATAAACCGAAGTCCGGCTACAGGTAGAATCCCCTTTTCTATCCAAGAAATAACGATTGTATCTTACAAGAGAATGATTTTTAAGAATTATTTTGAACCATAGATTCGGAAGGGTTACATACGAGATCAGGTTCAAAGGGTGAGTGAGCACAATATCAATAAAAATGCAATCGAGCGCTTACCTATATATCTACGGCGCAATGACCTTTCTCCTTTTCTTACAGCATTGGGACAGTAAAAACCTACTTGGAAGTTTGCGCATTGATTATAAATGTTGTTGTAAACTAGAAAAATGCTATCTTTAAGTTCACCTCATGCTAAAGATGCGCGTCTTTTCGAACGTAAATTTGCAATAAAAATTTGTAAAATTATTATAGTGCAAATAAAAATAAACCATAATTATTGTTACAAACTCCTTTCCCTAATCTATGATGTTCCTCTGAATTCAAAGTCAAGGAGTGTTTGAAAATTTGCTCAAGTTTATACCTCGATTTCTGAAGGTACGACCTCAGTTAGACATCTTCTGCAGAATAGAAGTAAATATAAAAATACCAAATACGTTCTCTAAATGTTTGTCTTTTATCATTTCTTTCCATTTTTCTAACTTAAATAAAGGAGGACCAAAAGTCAGGTCAATCCGAATGAATAGGATCAAATGAATTTAATAAATTTGGTCAACTATTGACTGGAGAGAAATGATTGGAACACAATTAGAGAACGCCTCTGAAAGCGTGAGATATCTCGTATTTTAAGCTTTATCACCAACCTGGGAATTTAATGAAATATGCAAACCACAGAATGTCGAATGAAACGGCGCCAAAAAATCGGAAATTCGCGGATGATACACGCGATCTAAACTTGCCTAAACTGTCGATAAAATTCAAATTCGATGGGTAGAAATGATCAAAAAAATCGGAAATTTGAATGATACTCGCGATCTACGTAAACTTGCATAAAATGTCGATAGAAATTCGAGAAATAGAAATGTTCAAAAAATTGAAAATTCGAAGGATACACACGATCCAAACTTGTATGAAATGTCGATAAAAATTCAATAAATGAGAATGATCAAAAAAATATGAAATTCGAAGGATACACGCGATCAAAACTTGAATAAACGGTCGATGAAAATTAGCAACACCAAAATAGAACTACTATAAAATTTACAGAACGATACTACAAAGACACAACTATCACTCAAGAGCTCAAGGAAAGTACAAAACTGGAGAGACGTTCTTCTGAGCAAGTACTTGATTTATGACGAAGGACTACTCTGTCTTAACTAATGTATAAGCTCCAAAATCGATACTTATAGTGGGAGAAATAAATATAATATTCGAGAAACAATTCCAAGGGTTAGAGTTTGATTTCTCACGCTTTCGTCTAGTATCGCCATTACCATAATACGACCTTCGACCAAAAATGTACTTTGCAGAAGCAAATCGATAGCTCAGATAATTAATTTAGTGATCACTGCATTTACTCGATAAGCAATAATGTACTATGGTAAATATTGTGATAAAGGATATTTCATAAGCAAATGTATAATATTATTTATAATTAGGTGCGATACATTTAGATCTACTCGAGCTGGAGTTTGTACACATGAAAAGGCAACGATTATTCAACAGGAAGAACAAACACCAATTCCTCTGATAGTCCTTTATCAATATCATTTTAGAAAGTAAGATAATTATAGAAATTTGAGATACAATCCTTTACATAGTTCGAATATTGTTCTATTGACTTCGGAAGATAGATATTTCACACGTAGTGCAATGAATAATAAAGATGAATAGGGAGAAGTTATTTTGACATCATGTTATTCCTGAACTGATGAATAAATTCTAGGATCTCCTGAAAAAAAAAACATCACAACCATTGCCATTCAGTCAGTCATCACCAATCTGTCAACAATGCCAATTGACAATACGAGAAGATAGTTAACCTTCAGTCTGCAATCATCAACAGCGGAGTGACAGTACAACTGGAAGATGTTTTAGCAGCTCTTCGTATCGACCTCAAATGAATTGAGACCTTTGAATCAGCCAATAATGTACCAAATAACTACCCCGTTGAACCATGTCGACCGTCGATTTCGAGTCATCATAGGCAATCTCGACTCGAAATCGACAGAATTTCTACGTCAATTTGACATCTTCACCAAAGTCCATAAAAATACAGTCGATTTCAAAGATACATACATCGACTACATGACGAAGTCGATCTGAAGGCGAAATATGGTCGACTCAGAAAACATTTTTTTCGATATCATGTTGACTGATCGACTGGAGGTAGACTAACTGTCAGCGTCGAAATTGAGTCGACTCCTGGTCGATAAAAAATTTGAAAAGGTCGACTCGAAATCGACGTCGATTATTAGTCGACAAAAAATGTGAACTTTGTCAAATAACGTAGTCTATTCTCGGTCGATCACGAAACTGAGGAAGTTTACTCAGAATTGACTTAAAATCGACATAAATTCTTAGTCTACAAGAAATTTGAGCTCCGTTTAATCATGTCGACTTGATTTCGACTCCATATTTTCCTGAAACTTCACTACTTGCCGATAAGTTATGCATCCATAGTTACTTAAGGAGGAATAAACCTACTATATTTTTGAGAAGCAAGCTACCGATTAAAACGGTCGAGCAAAGAAATCGACTTCATATCGACGTCGATTACGGGTCGATTCTAAGTCGTAGAAAAAGGCTCACCTCAAATCGATTTGATAACGACGTCGATAGGGAGTCGATTTTGGGTCGAAGACCACCGTCCACCTCAAATCGACTCAATAACGACGTCGACTTATAGCAGTATAGCAGATTTTCCACCCAAAATCGACTTGTTAACAACATCGATCCAGAGTCCTAGAAAACCGCTTACCTTAAATCGACATGATAGCGACGTCGACTTCGAGTCATACATTGGAAACCAGCAAGTCGATTTGCAGTCGATTGCGGTCGATTTACGGTCGACATACCCCGGAACTATTTCGACTGGAAATCGACGTCGAATTTGGGTCGATTACTTAGACGTCGATTGAGAGTCGACATGGTTCAACGGGAAGGTTTTCATGGCGGCCGCGAGAGTTTGACCAAGAGAGTTTTGGAGGGCCCGAGCATTGTCCTTTCGTTTTTTTTTCTGTTTCATTAACTCTGTATCGAGTCTTGAAGTCTGGTGGGTGGCGAGTTGTATGTGGCTTTCCTAAATTGATCAGGAGAAAGAGAGCAGCACCAATGTTTACAGGTAACAGATTTGAGAGCAGTTTGGAGGACGCTCAGAGATTTCCATCATGACAGATCACATTAACTGTCTGTTCTGAGTAATGTATTCATGTATGTCAGTTTCGTGTTTTCTTGATTTTGAAATTTAGAATCGTTACAGGTCACAGTTAAAGTTGTTGAAATCTATACACATGTTTCTAGGCTCGCGATGAAACCCTCCCCGGGTCATTTTCAAATAGCCTGCGCCCGCTCATCGGGACGACCAAGACATCTACTTCACGTTGGTTTTTGGATCTTTATTTCAACAATTGGTTAAGATCGATTCAATTTGACCATGCCTCTCTTCCTTGTGCTATTGAAGGAACAGAAAAAATGATGCTCTACATAGAACCCAAAAAAAGGAAATATTCTGGCACAAGAAGGCACACGGAAATTTTGGAACTAGGAAAGGAGGGCAGAGCAAAGACATGAAACATGTCAGAATGGGCGAAAGGCTTTCTGAAATAGCTTATGAACTTGATTTCGTGCACCTGCGATGAAAATTCCAATGTTTTCGTGACCTCAAATTTAAATTCTATTCCACGTGATATTCTTAAATCCCCTTCCCTCTTCTTGTGAGTCGATTTGAACTCCAATCTTACCAGGGTGGAAAACTGGTAGCCGTATGACGAGAGGAGAGAATATTTCATGTCATGAGACGACCGTAGAATAAATCATTCTCCATTCTATTCATTTGGAAGTCACATCTAAGGATGGGAGAAAGGAGACTCCGGATCGACATCAATCTCAAAATTGACAGCCTATTTCGATGAAAAGTCAAATGAAAATCGACGCCAATAATGAATCCAATTGACCCAAAATGATGGAACTTTTTTACCACCGACTCACCGTCGACGTAGAAATTAAGATGACCCCCTGGAAAAATTTATGACGGCTCAAAATCGACGTCGAATTTCACTTCGATTATGGCAGGCAAAAGATTTGCAATCGACGTATTCCAAGAACACTAAATGGGAGCGCCACTTGGGCTACAATATTTTGATGCGGCCCCCCGAGCCGCCATCAAGAAACGTGGTGCCACAAAGAACAGATTGTACCACGCATGGCATCAACTTTCCTCCCCTGGCAACCGTGGATGAGGTGTTAAAATTGAGGAAAACGATGAGTCGACACTCTTGGATTTCAATGTCAACTGAAAATCAACATCGAAACGGCGTCAATTCGACCATTGCTGCCTCAGAGGTCTTCGCCATAGAACTATAATTATATGCATTCTGTCAGCAAGTAGTGGAAGAGGGGAAAATTACAGTCACGTAACAAATTTTAACTTTATTTACAAAACACAACTAGTTTCGCGACGTCTAAGCGAGATGGTGAACTTAGGGATGAACGATCAGCTTGACATTCTTCTCTGATGGTGGGCTTTCAGAGGTTGGCATATGTGAGAACACACGCTCTCACAACCATTCAGTGTCGGTGGCGTTACATCAAACTCGCAGATAATCTTTGGAGTTGCCCGTGAACAAATATCCGAGTGCCATAACGCCGATGTTTACAATTTTATATATTTTTTGCTTTGTGAACAAGTGCCTACCCATAGGTCATCTTTGAGATACTTAAATATGTTCTCTAAAACGTTACAATTCATTGAAGCGTTCAAATGTTGAACCTTATGATCTGTTTCTCCATGATTATTTTAGTATTGTTTTCTCCAGCTGTACTTGATAGATTCTCCTCCACAATAACAATCTCGGGTACATAAAACCATAGAGCGTCAGCCCGTGCGGTCAAAGGTTAATGTAACTTTGTTTGATCCTTATCATGCTACCAGTGTACGTACAAACGTTACATAGGTTGGACAAACTTTAAGCTTTCAAAAATCCTTTGAACTCAAAAATACTTTTAAATTCCTCTTCGCACGCGAACATATCACTTTTTTCCCAGCCTCTAAAGCCGATAATATCGCGTAACTTCCTGGTTAATGTAGCGGTGGTGTATAGTTTACATTTGACAAATACAGGCTCTAGTAACAATATAGACGCTAATGAAATAAGATTTGAGCGTCGATCCGATTTGAGGCTTTGAAAACAAGCGAAGTAGCGAATAGCCGCGGATTGTTAGTAGCCCACGCTAAATCTGGCTATGTGCACTCAAATCCGTGGACCGTATTCCAAGCAAAATATCTGACGCATGTAACACGATGAATAGATATCCATGATGCGGTACGATTTCCTCTCTCTCTCTCTCTCTCTCTCTCTCTTGCACTGATCCTGTTTTTATTCTCGGTCAAAAAGTTCGTAACGCGGTATTACGCGAACGTGATGGCGGCGGCTCGACTCTCTTCTATTTGCAAACTCCTGAACTTATTTCGGTTTACACAGTATACTGTAGTTCATGTCAGGGCAATTATTCCGGTTGTGGTTTAAATTCGTTCAACAACAATGACAACGAAACGAAATATTTCGCCGACATCGCCATCGCCGGCTATCCGGTATTAACGGCTCTGTGCCTCGTGATCTATACAGAATAGGACGAGTATCGTATACGAGATCAGCCGTAAATGCTGCGCAAGAGGGATACGGGTGTACTAAAATGTAGGACTATACACGTAATTTCGTTTCTGCCCATTTCACCGGCATAATTTCCCATTTTACGTACCATGTACTGTTTTAGATATAGAGAGAAAACTCTCGCCGTTTAAATGGGCGTCAATGGAATCGCTTCGGAGAACATTTCATTTCCATAGAGAACGCTGCAGTAATTTCTTGAACGGTTGTATTGTGCGAGCGTTATACTCGTATAATCTCGCGTGCACACGTCATACAAAACGGTGTAAGTTGGCACTTGGCAACGGACCCGATGATTCAAAATGCCGCTGCAAAAGAAAAGAATGAAGAAATTTCCTAGAACACAGCTACATTCGTACATAATTCGTGAATAAATAGTACGCGGTATTATATAAGTGTTCTGCGCTGCTGTGAATTCTCAACCAGTGTGGTCGAAGGAACCCTTCTCCATTTCACGAGTAAAGGTACCGCAAGGCACCACCATAGACGATATAATATGGGCCTCTCTACATACTCGTGTATTATATATGTTTATGCTGAAAAATAACTATTTGAGGTGGCGGGTGTAGTCGTCTCGAAGCCCATTTTCTCACCTCTCTTCAACGAGATAACGCCGCACGTGAAAAAGCGACGACGCTCTCGCGCCACGACACAGGCGAGGGCTGCGCGCCTTTAATATAAAATTTCTCACCTATCTTTCCCGCGAAAGTGGTTTGAGGGAGAAAAGGTTTTATCCTATTATCTAGCGACGTTAATCTTACTCGAACTTCTACTCTGTGGTGGTAATTTACGTCTATACGCGAACAGACGTAGTTTATTTATTTTTTTTTTTGGTCTTCGCTGATGTACAAAAGGTACCTAATAAGAAATAGATATACTTTGAACGAGCTAATCGCAGCCTCTTGCTAGCGAATAGCCTTTAAACCTCTCTCGGGAAACTTTTACTTCATATAGGATGTTATAATTCTTGTTCAGAGACAGGATACTGCCGTACTCTTGCAGAACTGAGTTTTGAGGTTAATGAACGTATTCTCGTGCGCGGTATTCTAAATTATTATTTAGTACGAGGAGCGATCACGATGATGAAGAATGATTTTCGAGAAAATTTCTATTTTATTGATGATGAGCATCTTAAGATACGCGTGAAAGTACATTGATGGTAGTTGACACGAAGATTGAGAATGGTCGAAAAGTTCTTCCATACAGGATGAACCAGTATGAAACAAAAACACGTAGTCTGCTACACAAGCGAAAATGAGGACGTATCTTTGGAATGATGATTACCCAACATTTTTCCCAAATTTCTTGTCGATAATACAGCAAAAGCCTTCTTCATCATAACCAACTTTCCGGAGACTGGACCCCCTTCTCCTGTGGCTGAAATCTCCCTTCTTTAACAAACAAATGTAGAGGGATTCCAACTGTGATGGGAGAACACGCATTCGTATCTGACCGTCGGCATGCAGAAGTTTCATTATTGAAAATCCGTGATCACAATTCGATTTCGATATATCAGGTTCATGGCTTCGACTTATTTTCCTCGTAAAATTCAAGCCGATTTAGAGTCATTTTCTTCAAATTTTTCATCAACCTAAAATCGAGTGCTGCCTCGATACACAGAGTTATCGTCACGTGACGGAACTAACTCTCGAGTTGACTAATAATCCCTAGAGATTCGAGAAACTTACCCGGGGTTATAGAATAACTCGGTATTGTACAACCAGCCCTAAAGGGCCCCGGTCGCTTTTACCGACAACGTTAAAAGTCACGTGACAGGTTAAACTCCTATTAAGGGCCCAAATTTAACCGATTGAAACTCGGATTAGCCCTAAATTGACGATTAGCACTCTGGTAAAACCGGCCCTAAATCGAACTCAAATCGACGTTGATCTGAGGTCAATATCCAGCTGCCCTCTTGAAGTGTTTGGTACGTTTTTAACTATACTCGCACCCTCATCAATCCTTTTATCTCTCACAAGTATAATCTTGTTCCGTCCGAAGACGATGACTTCACTTCTACTTGATCTTTCTCCTCCTTTCTCCTACTTTCCTTCTTCTCGTTTTCCTTCGTCGCACGAATGACATCATATGGCTCAAGAATAAGAAGGTTTGAATAAAACTAACTTTTAGCTTCGCAGTTATCAGTAAAAATTCGGTTGTCGGCCTGTAACTGGCTGCATTCTTTTGTTTGAAAATGTACCTGGGATTCTTTATTTATTTCTTGTTTTCAAATCTGAACGTAAGATCAAAATGTTCCTGTTTATTTCTTAGGAAGCATTTTTTTAATCACAATCCGAGTTGGTAATGTAGAGCAAGATTAACAATTGTAGGCGGGCTATAGGGTACTTCGGGGTAAACGGATATGGAGCTTGTCACGTCACAATTACTAGGTCCACTTTGAATAAGAATATCACATCACAGTCAGGAATATCTCATCAGAAATTAAGCACTGAGACCTGCACTCTGTAGACATTCAATTAAGTTGAACACAAACCGGAGAATAGGTGTCTTCCTGAAGTGCTCAAAGACCCCAATTACCCTGATTGTTTCTCCTGTATTTCACCAGTAGGAACAAGCCAAAAGCCAGTCGAGTTTTTACAAAAGCAGAATGCCTTATTTCTCAAGGTCCTAAATTTAAACCGAAGCTGAAATTTTCGGCAGAAAATCTCTCTGGATTTAAGGAATCTCTATTGGATCCTACAGGATTACAGAGTAATCATCGAGGAAAAAGAAGGCGTCATGTATGAATGAATTGCCTAAAACCGAGCTGGAGAAGAAGAAGATGCCCCAAAGACTTGGGAGTTGCGAGTTTCAATTTACTACTGTACAATACGCGGACTCGTGATACACACAAAAGATACCTAAAACAAGCTTAGCGATCTCTTCTGCGAAACTTTGTGAAACTTTGTCTTCTCGTACACGGCGACATAATTCTTGTTCAGAGATAATCTATCAGTCATACATTGTATTTGAAATCATTATTTAGGAAGTAGGTACAGAGAACGATGACGAGTATAAATAATGATTTTAAAACAAATTTCCATTTTACTGAATCGAAGCGACTTCAATATTATTCTTTGACAAGGAAATATATTACTCGCGGTCCGGGTACTGACAGAAGACCCGACTGCAATACGAACAACTAGATAGGTACACCTATACATATATGCAAACGAAAAATGAAATAATCTATTTCAGCGGACGCGCAAAGTACACGACGGCGGTATCATTTAAGAATACATTTACTCGAAGTATATGCTGATAATATTGAAAAATAAATCGATAGCTGTAGAGTATACGTATATGCGGTAGCGAGTTGCAGTAGCCCTGCCTAGCCATCGAACAATGAAATTTTCTATCTGTTCGAATCTGGCATACAATGTTTATACACATTATACAAAGTAGCCTATACACCTGCGTCGACTGTACTCTCGTGTTTATGTACCATTATTACTTCCTTGATTACTTTTTGTAGGTACAAGGCAGATTACTTATCTTTTATCATTTCAATAGACTTTATGAATAAAGACAGGCTCATACTTCTGGCATCGTCAGGTGAAAGTATACGGAGGGCATTCGCGTACTCGTCGTTCGTTTACACACCATAACTCTCGCGGCTCTTTCAGTATATTCTACACGTTAAAAGTTTGTGTTTTAATGTGTAACCTGCTGATGCCTGCGGGTTTGTGATCTTCTTACACTCGCAGATGGAGCTTAATGCTGAACTTCAAGTGAGAAATGATTTTTGCGGAACTTGTGCACCTAAATTTTTTGCACGACATTGCACTTCGTCCGATTTTAATTTTGACCTTCACTACTTCAAGTTCAGGCTCAGCCCAACATATAGTTTCTAATGTGTAGTGGAGTTGAATGAGAGAGGAGGTGGGGCTTGGTAGTTTGACTTCATGATCTATGGTCTATACTAGGCTGTTGAGCGAATGAGCTAGTCTGCCCAACATGCAGTATACTAGACTCATACTATATAGAAGCATGGGAAGTTGATATGACAACCCCAACAATACTAGATAAGGAAGAGGCGATCGAGTATCAGCCATAGTCAGTCTCCCAAATGCCACTACACGTGTCTCTGGATGAGACTAGTTGGCTTCGGTGAGTTCGATCATCAAACTCATCGCTGTAACTAGTCTTTCCGACCCTTCAAAAAATTCCTTTGCACCTCCTGTCCATGTTCAAGACTGAAATATTTGTTCAACTTACCGAAATCTTCGGTCAAGAGACAAAAATTAATGATAGCAATGGGATTCCATTTGAATCAACTCACCTGAAACATAAAAAAGTAGCCATAATCAGAATTAAATTCGTAACAACGGGCACCGTTTAAAATAAACACAGATAATTGAAACATTCGTATTAGAGGTACACACACAAAATTGTTCGTTTGATAGAAACAACAAGTCAGTTAAGAGTAACAAGGTCCTCCTCCGACCATCGGTATATTCGAGTCACAATTTGAATCTGCACACAACAATGAAAGATGTGAATAAATTTGTCCTAACTTGTATTCTAGCTCATAATTTTGGGTCTAGGACGATTCGCCGGAGGTGATTCGCCGGATGAAAAAGGCTTGTTTCCTGAAATTAATTCGTTGAAAAAAACAATTGAAAACGTTATTCAAATAATGAATCATAAGAGTATGGGAGTGTAAGTTGTGAGCTACGTCTCGTAAGTATTCTAAGGATAATCGATTCAAAATTTAAAGATGAAACGTGTATCTCAGAACCCTGAATCGAGATTCACTTACGAATGAATACCGTGAAGGTGAGAATAAGAGGCTGCGACTGAAATTCGTTTGCAGCTATCCGTTAATTTAGACACTCATCAACGTCACACAAAACGAGGAGGCTGAAATGAGGTCCATATCCAAACCGGGCTGAATCGTTTGTGTTACGGTTGTGCTAGACTGTGCCGTCGAAGTCTTCTTGCCCTAGAACCTCTGGGAGGGGAAGGGGGAGGTTGTAGACATGCAAGAGCAAATTCGAAAAATAAAAGGGACTTCTGGGACCAATACGGATAGAATCGTTCGTGCTATGTTTGTGCAGTCGAGTTCTACAATGTGCTGGCCTCCTTCTACACCTCAAACGTTAAGGAGAGACATGTGAGGTGCCCTCTCATTCAATTTCTGGCGCAAAAATGAGCCAAATTTTGGCTGCTACGTTCTCTTTGAATCATGCTGTTGAGTTTTTCTATTATTAATGACTCCCCACCCTTCAATCCACGGGAGATGGAAATATTTATGCATATTATCGTTTGTGCTGGGTCTGTTCTGGTACCCTGGTCCAGCAATCGTTATCCTTGGCTATAAGTTCACAACGAGGATTTGTCTGAGGTGCCGTGTTTGGTCAAATCTGCGGAAATTCCCGTTGCTTTGGGCGACTGATGGAGGAAGTTAGCCTCCTGTCAAGCGCCCGGGTTGACGGCACCGCTCATGATCGAAGTGGGGGAAAGTGCAAAAACTCTGGTCATTCCAAGCGAAGGAGGGTATGTCACCGTGGTGTTAGTCTTCTCACAGATCGAGTAAGGCCCCGCTTATGATTAAAACGAATAAGAGTGCAAAAACTTTGGTTGTTCCAGGCGATAGTCTGCTCGACCACAGCTCCTGTGACAGTGCAAAAGTAACAGATGTAAGACGTTTTCACCAACTACGCAGTTCAATTTCGAACGACAGAAATCATCTAAAAAATTCTCGCAAATTTTTTCCCCAGTAGCTGTTGAATTATATTTTCTAGTTTCACGCTCTTCAATTTTCACGTATACGAGAATTGGTAAAAGCTTTTTCGAAGTACAAAAATATTTCCTAGTTATGTCCCACGTTTGGTCGTTTCCAGAGAGAGTAGAACGTGAATACGTCGAAACACTCTCACGCGGAAAAAGTTCGACATTATCTGTTTGCTCACAGCGGATCGAAATTTCTTCGTCCAAATCTCTCGGAACAATTTTGCGAGACATTGAGGAAAAATTTGGGAAAAAATTGCCACGATTTCAAGTTCTACATTTTTCTCCCTAGTAGATTAATTGGCACTCATAGCACTGACGTGGGAGTTCTGTTACACAAGGGGTATATGATCAGCCTATCAATTCAAGCAGTGATGACAGACCACGAGCAACTTTATCAAATTATCGAGTTGTGTATTTCAATTTGGGGAAGTCGAAATGAAATGCCCGCCCGCCTCCATGCGTTCGTACAGGGTCACACTCATTGTTCCTTTATTTTTTTAATGGAAAAGTCGATAAATAATTGAAAAAAGACTCTCTAGTTAACGAGTACACTCCATTCTACGACGTATTAAACGGATACTCCCTCAAACCCATCATCAAACCGGCGATATTATATAAGATACAAAAGGAAGGGAAAAATAAACGAAATAAAATGGATAACACGTGAAAACGAACGAAGTACCACAATAAACATACGTCCAACATTTTAATATTTATTCGACTCGTGTACCATTAACCCAAAAAATGATATCAATTTTAATATCGGACCGGATGTGTCTTTATTCTGTAAACGCTGCACAGTACATAGGGTCGTTACTTCGCATGTCGTTACCTTATAAATAATCGCTCAATTGTATGTAAATGTAAGAAAAACAAGGTTCGGCACCGCGTGCTCGTTGAAAAATTCTCGAGTACCTCGAGCGAAGGAGAAAGAGAGAGAGAAAGCGATTAAGATTTTTTCAGCATCGATTTTTAATCAACTGCAGCCGAATGATTGAAATTTTCACCTTTTGCGGCGTCCGTAACCCTTCGTGATAATTGAGCACGGCCGCGCACTTCATCGTAAAGGTTGTCAATCACGTAAGGTAGGCGTAGCTCGTAAATATGAAAATAAAATCGAGGTTTACGTATACGTGCACGTGAATTAAGAAGGAAACGAGGGACAACGCACTCTTACACGATTGTAGCTTTTGTTTGAAAATTTGACGAAAATACGTAACCGCTGGCGTTCGTGACGATTGCTAAGACAGTCGAAAAAGTACGTGTCCTTCTTTGTATTGTACAACATGCTATATACTCGTACATCTCGAAAAATGAAAAATAATACGTGTTTTTAGCTTTTGTTTCAGTTCGTCGGTTGGTTGACTTCGCTCATTATTCACCGCGAGCGATTCTCTTTTATGTCAACTCTTATATGGGAAACAGTTTACACGAATGACATGATATTTAAACGTACGAAGTCCAGATGAACGAGGAGAAGAATTGACATCAGATATTCTCCTCTCAGAATGTGTTCGTTATGTTTCTCTTAGAGTATTCTGAAAGTTCATATCGTATAAAATGGTCTCGGGTGTTTTCTCAGGGAGGGGGATGGTCTTACTTTTCAAAACGTTTCAAAGTGTAACACGATGACGTAGTCGTAAAAGTTCCAGCACGAAACCGAATCGACTCTTAGTAGAAATTTCAACTCTTGAAGAGGAGGGAAAGCAAGAAATATTTCAACAAGTTCATTTTCCCAGGCTAAATTGTTTCTTAGTCGCCTTGAGGCTACCTTCCAGCCCAACGATATCCAGATTGAAGTAATCTTAGATCGGTTTGCGCACGATGCTCTAAGTCACGTCAACCTTAGATAGAAATTTCCGGCTCTACCCGCTCAGTGATGAAAGACCCAATGGTCGAGGAAACTTCATTTATAAGCGACTTTTCGGACACCTTGTGTCCTTCTTCAGGCCAAACATGTATCTCCTAACAAAGTCGCTGCTTTTATTGCAAGCTTGACTTTAAAAAGGCCCCTGGACCTCACCGGATGATCCTGGACATGGGATGGCCAAAAAGGGAGAGGCAGAGAGAATGATTAAGGGGTATTTGATTTCTTGGCGCAGCCAAAAAGATAAAGATCATGTTTTATTTGCCTAATCAGATATGTTGTGGATAATGCGAGACAAAAATATTTTAGAATTCTAGGCTAAGGCTTTAGAGCGACACACTCGCTTGATCTGTCTCGCTTCTTGGTCTAGTATAAGTCTACTTAAGTACATTTCAGGCTGATGGAGGCCTCATTCGCTCCGCTCGTTCGTCCCGCTTTCGTATGTTTCAGATGTTGTAAGCGGACCAGGATTAACGACTCATGACGTCACCGACCTACGACGTCAATGACTTCTGACTTGAACATGGAAAAATAAGCTGTTTTCCGCCTACGGGGCCGCGGAGCTGCAATTGCCTGAAAATGTTTCCTCTTTTTCTTTACCTCTACCTAGAGCTCCAATACTGATCAGATACGAGAATTGACAAAAGTTGTTCCAACGTTCCACTGGTGAAATATGGAGCTTCCCCAGTCTCTATGCTTTTGACAGAATTCAAAAGAATGAAGTTTAGAAAATCTTTGCGATTCATTGCTAGATTAAAGAAAAACTTTACAGAAACGCATAAAAGTTTATTATTTATATGTGACCGCGGTTTCGCGATTAGAGGTGCAATCGCATCATCAGACAGTTCCTGTTCTGTCTGATGAAGCGATTGCACCTCTAATCGCGAAACCGCGGTCACATATAAATAATAAACTTTTATGCGTTTCTGTAAAGTTTTTCCTGAATTCAAAAGAAAGTAAATTTTTGTAAGCATGTTCGTTTTTGACTCCCATAAATTTCGGAATCAACCTCGAGTAGGAGCAATTCTATTGCACTGGCTGGGTGCAGCTGAATGATAATACTTAGAAATTATCCAAAATCATCAGTAACGGCGATATTAGCATTCCAGAGACTAAAAGTTCTACTACACATCGTATCAAACACCTTTTAATTTGGGCACCAATATTTGTCCTCGAAAAGTAACGCTGCATTCGCAATCTTTTCTACCTCGTTCTTCGTCCAGCTATTTTCATTTCTCGAGCGAGCTTTCGTACCGAGTAAAATTCTTTCGTTTTTTATTTTATCAAAATTTTTCACATTTCTGTACGCGATCCACTATTATTAAGAACATAAATTAGCGTATATGCGCGTGTATACGCTGTGCACCACTCGCCAACAGTTCCTACGAGGAAGGAGCGTAAATTAAACAGAACTTAGAATGTGGTAAGATTCGAAAATTAGCGGTTACGATAGAGAATGCGGTCTCGTCGACTAAAGAAAAACTATTCAACCCGCCGCCGAAATTTCGCATTTTTACGACCCAAATAAACGCGTGCGGCGCGCTGTCGCGAGTGCGGGAAAATGCGCAAAATTTGGCAACGCGGCGCGAGGAAAACTCGGCCTAAAGACGGCGGTGTTGATTCCGATATATGTGTGCTCTGGTATATACGCTAGAGCATATATTTTGTATGAAAGTGTAAGAATAATGGCTGCGTTAGGAATGTAATTAATGAAATGACAGCAAAACGTTGTTAAGCGTTCGGGCTCCCAAAACGAGAGCGAGAGAGGGAACACGCCGCGGCCACAATATGATATTATACGAAAAGCT
Source organism: Aspidiotus destructor (assembly GCA_035079395.1). Taxonomy (NCBI): domain Eukaryota; kingdom Metazoa; phylum Arthropoda; class Insecta; order Hemiptera; family Diaspididae; genus Aspidiotus; species Aspidiotus destructor. The sequence continues at coordinate 1,513,550 of JAVHKZ010000015.1, forward strand.
CGCCTCCGTATTGCTAAGAAACAAGCACAAGAGAGCATAGCAGACAGCCGTATAAGAAGATGCGAGCTGAGCGGAAGTCCTTCATTATATTACCAGAAAACTTACACAAACTTATACTAATTTTATGCGCGCGAGCCGCAGTAAACCTCTTTCTCTCTCCGTCACTCTCGCCTCTCGAGCTGCTCCATTTTTAATTAGACGAAAAATTTCCGCCAGATCTACACGTCGATGAAAATTTTTGATTGTTGAAATCCATATATAATCTTTGCCTCGTACGCTAAAGCTTATACATGTGTTGTTTGTCTGATATAGACGCGAATTTTGGCTGCGGGCGATTTCCTCGTCAGTATAGGGTAAACGAAACGTGACGTGAATTTCACATCGTATTATACCGACTGCCTTGCATGAAGCTTGTGCAGTCATATGGCGCACGACGATGCTGCAAAAGTTTGTTTTTTCTTTCCTCGCGCACGTGTTTCTCCGATTAGAGAATCTACCGCGCGGGTATTGGCGGTAACGAGGAAGATTACGCGTAATTTTCTCGAACGAATTACACCAGACTACGGTAAACGATATCGATAAAGGAAACGCATTCGTCAGTATTATAAAACGATTTCGGCCTATGAATTGAAGTTCTGAAAGTATGAAAGTTGAAGAAAGGCAAGAAAAATACATAAAAATCCCATTGGAGAAACCAAATCTCTAAGAAGTCTTTGTATAGCAGTCTATATTGTAAGAACAAGTGAATGAGATGATTAGCGGTATGTCTGGAGCGCATTCTTTAAACTAAGAAAATTGATCCATGGCTATCCTGATGGAGGACTAGTCACAGTGAAGTGAGAGGGAGGAGTGGAGGACTAGACTTCTTCTTTGATTTACATATTTTGTATTTATAAGAGCTATTCATGGTAATAGAAAGGCAGACGGACTTTAAAATACATCGGTCAATATGACAGGCTTACCAAGAGACTACGGTTCGACCAATTCCAACGTTCGACAGGATGATTCAGCTAGATCGCTTCGATGTTATGGTGATTGTGCAGCTTAACTAAGTACATATCTCTCAGTAGCTGTAGCAAATGCTCCTTTGATCGTTTTTAGTGGAAGATCAGCGTGAAGTTGGACATTCCGCGCATACCACGAGGCATTTGTTTTGAAACCGTTGCAAGATGGGGAAGTTTGAAGGTTTGAGGTTCCCCACATTACGTTTCGGTACATCCAAACTAGCTTTAGGATGACTGTACAAATCAATTTTGTGTTTGAGGGAGTAGAACAATTAACAATCAATCAGTGAAGTAATTTCTTTAACAATAAGTTCAGACAGTTACACTTGAGGCAGATGTACTCAGTCTGTAAGTCGAGGTACCTAGCTGAGTTGGCAACGTTTTCTGGTTCGCCATCAATGATCGAAAGAATACACCCATGATGGCGAAGGACGGTCCTCGCTGACTGACTTATTCTAGTTGAGGGTTATATGTCACTCTTTTGCCTATCTTGTAATATCTATCAGCTATTTTTGTAGGTTCCCGACTACGCTGATTCCTAAAGCTGCGCCGCCAGTAGACAAAGCAATGAAGAAGGTACACGTTCAGGAAATATCCGATGTATTCAAAAGGTAAAGGGTAGGCTCCACCGCGCTACTCTGCGGTACTCCTGCAGTGATGAAAGGGAAACTGGAGAATTCTGCTCCTAGTTTTACTGAATGAGTTGACACACTGATTCTGAAAAGTGGCGAAAGGCCAGAATTCCTTTTCCCCAAGTGCTGTGTTGATTTGAATAACCAAACGGTGCGGATGGCGCTTTGAAAATCTTGGATGTGATGGAAAGCAGTGAGATAGGATGGTATGAGTTGACGTCCTCAACATCCTTCCCTGTCTTCAAAATCATGATCATATTTGTTTTTAGCGGGGAACCTGCTATCCATTTTGTTAGGGGGATTACATCCTCAGACAACGTCCGCATCCGGGAGTTCTGTGAACTGCGTGACGTGACATGACGTGCCGTGACGTGACGTACCGTAACGTTACGTACCATGCCGTGACGTGACATGTGACGCTTTATGACATCATCAATGACCTTGACCTACTTTAGGGACTTGGAAGAAGTTCAACTTCCAGCCTTCATTATATCAGGCCTAGTATACAGTATACTGAGAAGAGCCCCGCCAACTCATTTGCTGAGAGGGCATTTTCGCACTAACGTGATCGCGAGCGCGTTAAACTTATTACGTCATCATTTTCAAGACTTGGAAACTAGGCTATATATATGATAGGAGGAGGACCAGGGGGGTTGCGGGTTCCCCGCTGCCATTGCAAACCTGCAATGGCCTCTAAATTTTAGCTAATTGTGTATGACGTAACCCTAGTACCACGTTTAGCCAAAAGAAGTATGGCCCATATGACATGCTTCATGTCTTTCCGAACGTTTTCTGAATCCCAGCCCTCAATACCAAAATTTTCGAGTTCACAATACCCCCGCAAGTTAGCCCCATCAGAAAGGAATCCTAGACGTGATATTGCAAATCTGCGAGTTCAACGATTCCTGGCTCCTCGTTATAAATTTTACAAAATTGGTCCAAGTCTATCATCATTCCAAATAGGTTGGATTTGGAGAAATCTGGACTTTCAAACAATAATATATGATAGGCGAGGGACTCTTTCCAAGTCCCGTTAGAGACTCAAAAACTTTGAGCTATGTCATACTTATGATAGGAAAACGGAATTGAAAAAATGTCGACTGTGACGTCAAGATTCGATAACGTCATGGGTCAGTGAAATGTTTTTAGCTTCCTTGCGCCACGACATATGTTGGGAGGACGTGGAAAAGTTTCGACTTCCAACCCTGTGACGTCATGATTTGATTACGTCAAAATAGTTCAAGTTCCACCTCGACAAAAATGGTCTGAGTCCTCCTCCTACCATATTGCTTGGAGATGGGTCTTGGAAAATTCAACTTTTCACCCTGTGACGTCACGACCTGATAACGTCATACGAGAGAATTCAATTCTCAATACTGAAATTCGTTGCTTGTATAATTTCAATGAGGACGCCGTCGTTTTTCCAAGTCCCCCTCCCATCAAATATTAGGGAACCTGTTTTATCGGGGGGGGGGGGGGGAACGTACACCATCTGGCCGGCCGGCAAAGCTCGAAGGTCAAAAATTTTCCAAGTCCCCTTCGTATCATATTTAGCTCGGAGGTCGGTCCATATAGCCTGAAAATTAGTTGGAATAGCCCCTTAAAGTAACTAGATATGCAATGCCCAATACACCAATTGTCTTAGCCCCTTCAATGAGCCAGAAATGCAATGCTTCAAACATCATAAGACGCAGAACGCTTTTCCATCATACATATGTAGGAGACTTTTTCAAGTTCCCCACGTGAAACATATCAAAATGGGAAATAGGCAGTTCATCTATAGCTTGAGGGTTGGAGTGAGTTGATGATCCAAATTGAGGCCGAATAATTGGTCGAAGGTAGAATAACGTGAAAGTTGAAAGTTGTTTGAGTCTTTCTCTGATATTTTATAGCTCGGATAGAGAAGTTTTCCCAAACCCTTTTCTTCTACTACTTGAGATCGATAACCTCATCTTCTACTTATAAAGCTTGAAAGTGAGACTTCCTCTAAGATCAAAATTTTTGTCTGGAACATAGAGCTTGATGATCAAATAATTTTCAGGTTCACTTCCTCTTCGATAGTCAGAATTTCTACTCCCTCCCCCTCTTCAATATATACAGCTGTGGTACGGCCAACGATTCAACGGGAACTATTGGAGAGAATTTTCGCCGTTCAACAGGAAATTTTAACTCTTAGGGAGAACTGGGTTTTGGCCGAGTTTAAAGCACTTAAAAAACGTCGACTTGGAAATACTTTGAATCATTCGAGGATAAAGTAGCCGGATATTCTAAATTTTTTCACAGTCGAAATTGTGATGAAATTATGACGATTGAAGTGCCCTTTCTAGAAACACTCGAAAATCTCTTTTTCGATGCTAAAAAACATAGCTGATGAATTCCTAAGGCTGCTGATTGCTGCGCCAGTGAAGAAAAAAAACCAAGAGATTTACAGTAGCATAATTAAAACCTCTTAACAAACCGATGCACTTATGACCTTTTAAGTAATCTGGATTTCAATCTGTAGATTCTCGTGGTGCTGAAAAAGAAATACTGCGCATACTGTTCGCAAGCACGCGATGAAATTCCATAATATAACACCATAAAGATAAAGAGTCCTTCGTTCAACGCGCGTCCAATTTCGCGTTCTTCCACGTTCCATTCGTCGTTTCAACTCCGAAGTAAAAATATTATACTCGAAAGGGAAACAATTGAAAACGAAAGTGTTCGTGTCATTACTGTCCATTGCATATAAGCAATGGGTTATGCGTGTAATTTAATGCATTACCTTTGTATACGCTTGTATATCGCATGCGTACAATACTGCACATATATGCCTTGTCTGGGATTTTTATCTGGTTTGTATTCTTTCCCCCTTCTTACATGCATTAAATAGAAGGCAAGAAATACAGAGAAAACGAAGAAGAGAAAAAAAAAGAATCTGACGAAGATCGAGGGATGTTATATCTTTTCTTATTATCAGCCGGAGAGTTTCAAGTGCTGCACGTTACGAATAATATACCTTTATTGCTGCGCTTTATATCCGATAAAGTGTATCCCTTGTGAGCCAAAGAGTGAGAGAGAGAGCGACATACGGTTATATCGCATTGTTCTGGAATAGTAAAAGCTTTCCAGAAAAGCGATACTATGTTCTAATACAGCTTCATTTTCGCTATATTTTTGAATTATGTGGCAGAAGAGTGCGCCGTATAGGCGGCATTAAAATTCGAAGATAATACGATAGAAAACGTTTTGGCGTGTATATGTAGAGTATATTTATACAGTGTTCCGGCTACATTTAAGCCCGAGTGTGTGCGTGTACGTCTGGCTGGATGACGCGCGCCATGAATGCTGGAAAATCTCGTTTCTCTATACGCCTTATCGTCACTAAATTGTTGCTCGCAGAGTCGAGCACAATCGCCAAGACACATTACCCGGTCGCAAGCCGGTTTCCTACGAATTCAATAGATCCGATCAAGCGGCAAATTATTCGATCGTACATATCTGTATACACACACACTTCACAGGCGTCTGGGACTGGTATTCCATAAAGAACCGAGAGGAAATATTCGTGTCTAAATACGACTAATGAACGAAGTCGCACATATAAATCGCGTACCTAACACTTGTAACTTATTAATGTCGATTCATCGATTCATTGGTGCCTGTATCTCACCCTCTCTCGCTATACGGAGCGACCGACAGCAGTCAAATTCGAAACTGATGTGTGTACGAAGAAAGGAAAACGAATCGGTCGAACGTGAAAATGCTCGATTATATTCGACAGTCATTTAATTCGTATCGGGTGCCGTGCCGTACAGCTCGTCGGAAACCGATAAATTTACTGTATATTTTACGCTCGGAATGCGAAACTCGATGGGATGGCTATCTCATTACGACTTTTTTTCCCCAAAATCAGTTCGACGTTGGAAATTAATTAACTTACGTACACGCTGGACGGTGAAAGAAGGGAAATCGCACCCATCCATACGTGTATACGTAGGGAAAAAAGAAGTGCAGCAGTACGAAGAGGAAAAACAAAGCTAAAAAATCTAAATCTGTTTCTTTCTGCCACGCAGGATGTGCTATTCCTGCGAGACTAATAAAGTTTTTCTCGCGATAAAGGGAAACGGCGCTCGTGCTCTACGGCAGCTATATGGTAATCGTTCGTCTCTCGTATGAATATGTCAAACTGAAAATTCGAGTTTGAATTTGGTAGTTGTGTATGGTAACGTCGTTACTTTGATGGAACACAGAACGAGTCTCATTCAAATGTTAATTTTCGCTCGGACTGCCCGCACACACAATACGAATTATTCTAGTGGATGTTATAATTTCCCTGGCGTATTATACTCGTACGAGCTGTACCTTATCGTAGATATACGAAAGAAAAGAACAAGAAGGAGGAGGAGCAAAGACACCACAGTAAGGAGAGCGCACCTCGCTCCCTTTGTTCCCCAATCGATTTCGTTTTTCCTTCTTCCTGCTCTCCATCCTTCATCATTTTGCACACGTTAACATTCCCGTTTCGTGAAGCGAGAGAAAGAGAGAGAAAAAAATTCATCGAGAGGGCATCACGTAATGCACGTTTTTTCATTTTATTTACACCTCGACGCGAACTGATAATTGATTTCTAAAACGAAGGTTTGATATGAATTCAACCGGAAGCATACAGGGTGCTCTGAAGGGAAATGGAGCATCAAATAAAAAGGAAGGTTGAAGTGTTAGGGCAGAATCAATTTCAGCGGGTGTACATGACCCAAATCTCCTTAAAGACTGTGGAATAAATTTCAAGTTTCTGTAAACCGGTGACATACTTCAAGTTTTTGTTGAAGTATTCCTCATATCATCTGATTCTCTCTCATCCTTATTGCTATCAAAGACGTTCTATACACTCGACAAGTTCTTCTTCATTCTTCATTTCTTTTGGATTGATATTAGACACATCGAGCCGAAGAAAAATGACGCAGTGGAATCCGCCGTAAAGCAGTCACCGAGTTCACGTTCCGTAATTTCCCCCCCCCCCTCGTATGATCTCTAATCCTTGCCAAATTCTGAGCCACCCACCCCTTCCTAATCTTAGGCCTACCTGATGATCCACCGGCTTCAGGTTGACCTAGTTTGAGCAAAATTTCTGGGGCCACCACTGCCCAAGTAGAGTTTGATTCCCTTTGGGCACGAACAGTGAGAGGGGAGGATATGAACTACTGCGCACAGTTATCGACGGAAAAAGAGATGTAAGAAGATCGATTGGCAGACTCAGAACTCCTGGCTGAAGGACTCGGATGCTCGTCAACGGAGCTCTTCCGGAAAGCAATTAGGTAGCCAACCTCTAAATGGAGAAGGCGTTACAAGGAGAAGAAGAAGGAGAAGAAGAACTCAGTAAAGAACTCAGCTTCCTTGGCTGATAAGCATCGAGACCTATATCCTCCTCCAGATTCGACCCTTTGTTCATCAGACGTTGTTGGCTCATTCCCAAATATCCCTGAGGCCACAGCCATCTAACGTACGGGTGACCGTCCAGAGGTCCCCAACAATCTTAAAACTTGAAAGAATTTCGATATCCAACCTCTGTACGAAGGCAGAAGCTCGAAATAATTTTGCTTCACGGATTGCGCTTCGGAAAGTTTCCAAGCCCTATGCGAATTAAGGCGTCAAAAGAAAATTCTCACGATTCTTCAATTAATCAATTATCATCTCTTCTGCCACGATCAACGCCGTTGAGGAATTTTTAGCATTCCACATAGGAGCGACTCTCAAAAAACTTTGGATTTCCAGTGATGTCCTCAGAAGCGTTCCATATTCCAAGCACATCATCTCTGACCCTTTCCTCAACCATATCCGAAACAATCGGCAGTGATGCATAATGTTATAATTAAAAGGGAGCTTCTCATCCCATACGTGGCGTGTTTAATTCGCTTAATGCTCTCCACAAATGGTTCGATAATGGTGTTGAAATTTTTTTAAATAGTAATTAATACTCGAAATGAACGCGTCGAATTGCGTCGAGTCCAATCGCGTTTAATTGTCGCAGGTGCGGGATATTTTATTAGTCTATTGTAGAGTCGGCTCGACGCGAGAGGGTTAATATTTTACACTCGGCTGATTATGAGGGATATCTATTTAATAAACGAATGTACGAATATGAATATTATGGTAATGAGGACAAGCTGCTACAGTATAATACGGATAATGTTACCGAATATTTAAGAAAAAGGATGAAATGTGGCGTATGCACATCAACGCGCGATATCAACTCGCTTATTGAATAATAGGCGAGTGACGATGTTTACTGGATACTTTCGTATTACTTACACATATTGCATAATTTGTGGAATTGGGGTCGATTAATTTGTCAATCACGTACTCGTACAACGCACCATCTTCGTATCGTCTATGCGGAGCTCCGTATATGCGTCGAGAGACCAAAAGTTATTGCTTTACCTTTCCGTTTGACAGTTTTCTACAATATCTTCCACTACGTATATTTATCTTACTTCAACGAGATAAATATGGAACCACTTGGTTTTCTAAATTGTTCCAGTAACAGAGTCTGCCTGCGAGATAGATGCTAAGGTCGAGTACCAGGTAGAATGCGGGAGAGATCAGAAGATGAGTTAGAGGGAATCTTGAATCTGGAAGGCTGTTTATTGAAATAGTGATTCAGTGATCGCGATAGTATCTTCCAAGTGTATTTGAGCTGCCCAGAAAAGACGGGGTCAGTCTGGGCGCAGACGTAACGTAGGTAGTAGATTGTTTGTGATCTCGTTATCGCCATTATTTATCTTGAAATTCGTTTTATGATCAAATAGAAACGTACGTAGAGAGCCTAAACTGACGCGTTGCGAATTGTATAATTTGAATATTAATTATAGCAAGCTGATCGGTGGATTCGAGTTTTTTGCTGAGAATGGGGAATCCCTTTTTGTGGGAATATTTTCGAAGTATTGCACAAAAACTGTTACATACTTTCGTTGATTGGTTCGGAAGGCTTAGCCACAAACACAACTATCTGGAATCATACTACCAAGGTAGTTGACCGCAAATTTCTGGCAATGGATGAAAATCCGCTACTTGTTTTGAGCGGTGGGGAGAGGAGAGTCATCTTACATTTTCCGTGAGCTTGGGTCCCTTTTTCCTAGTAAAACAGTTCAGCGTTGATATTAAAGCAGGCTATCTATTCGTTGAAGTGGTGCGATAAGAGCCATTTATGTGGGGAGGTATGGATTTTACCAACTTTTTTGAAAATATGCAAACTGTTTCGCGTTCGCCAACCTTACTAATCTGCGGAGAAAACGAGAGTTGCTACATTCCACGCTCTTGACTTCTTATTTGAACCCAGATGTTGACCATCGTGCAGTTCATGATGAAAGGAACACTTCCGAATCGCTATAAATGACCTAACAAACGCTATCAGCTTTCTCCTTACGAAACGCTTCTCTGCGAATGACTTGAGAATCTCTCAACCTATCCACTTGACCCTTGACAACGTTATCTGAACGTGGATTTTGATTTTCAGATAGAAACAGAAAAATGTAGATACCATTTCAAAATCTGCAATAGCATCGGAAAACCTGCGCAAGCTTCGCGGTTCCATGGGGAAATGCCTTATGAGTAAACGCATTAGGTTTGATCGAGACTTCGAAATTTTCTAACACCCTCTCCTATCATACATGGCTCCTAATCGTCATACGCAGCTCGAGGGTTGAAATTTTTCCAAGTTCTTCACCTATCATACCTCCCCATCATCATGTATCGGATGGACCATGAGAAGGCGTCTAAAGTGGGTGAATCTCCCAGAATTGAGACAGAGATATTGTGCTCTTCGAGCGAACTCAAAAAAGGCTATAAAGAAAGCTTATAGGGAATATGTAAATGAGGCTGAGCAACAAATCAGGATCAAGCAACAACATTGCTGGAAACATATAAATAGTAAAAGAAAAACTAATAATGACCCAAATATATTGCAGTATGGAAATGCCACGTATATGAACCCTAGTAGTGCGGTCTCAACGTTTGGGGAGTACTTTGCATCAGTTTACAGAGAGAAGAAGGAATATGGAGGAAACATCCTTGAGCATGTACAAAACAGAATGCATTGAATATCTTCCAAGTAGCGATCTGATGACGTCATAAATCGGCTTCTATGACGTCACGATCTCATGATTTAATAGATCGAACCCTGTGACGTCACGATATGATGTCATAAATTGACCCTTGTGACGTCATGATCTAATGATGTCATAGAACAATCCCGAGTTCGGAAATAAAAATCCTAACAAGGGAGGAAGGGGGGGGGGGGGAAGTCATCACGCACCGAGCGCCACGTGGTTTCTAGCAAATTCCAAATCGGCAGGAATGGTCCAAGTTTCATATCCTGCCCTCCTATGTTCCTTTGATGAAATTAGTCCAAGCGAAGTCAAAATTTCATCAAGTCCCCTCTTAGATCCAAAGTCGAAATTCCAAGTCCCACTCCAATCATGTATCGCTCGCAGATCAAATTTTTTCTAAGTCCCTCTTCTATCATCATCGTCATCAAAGACATTTCCTTCAAAATGATGACGTCATAAAAGTCGGACGCGCTCTCGCCTGTCTCCCCCCCCCCCCCAACATCCAAACGGACAGCGGGCTCCTGCCCTCACTCACGCCCTACGTCTACTTCAGAATCACCATTACATACAATCATTTGTCAACTTCTTTGATCTCATTTTCCACCTCGATCTCTCCTAGACCCCTCATAGCAGAATCTTAAGAGGAAAAGGCATAAATTACTTGAGCCTTGTCAAGTACGCACAGGCTGTAACCGAGAACTCCTCCTCCAACTCAAAATAACCACACCTCAGCTAATATTTGGAGCTATGACGGGCTTTTGGCGCACTTCACACCAGCGTATCACTCAGTCTACGCGCTAAGGCAGATGTTCTTCTTCTCTTTTACCGCGTTCTATGATGCAAATCTTTTGGATAGCCCAATACCTCAATTTTCGAATCGCGCTCTCAATTTAGGTACGTGATCTACCCTTCTTTCGTAACAATCTCATCAAGCATTAATCACAAACACAGACTCTTATCCGTTGCTGTTTGGTTGACTGATATCCTTGACATCTGCCCCGATCTCACCAAAGTCCAAAACAGTCAACTTTATAGGCGAAAACGTCAACAAAGGCATTTCTTCAGAATTTTTCTCTTTTCAGCTCTGCTAGGCGGAGGTTTCTGATTCAAGATACAGGACCGGATATGTGGTCTTTATTCAGGGTAACATCTTATCCTCCTGCAGAGCAAACTCTCCTTCCACGGCCATCTGCCTCTCTTTTCTCATCCACTTCCACCCCGCCAATTCCTTATTCTCTCATACTTACTTGCTATCCAAGATCCTGATTCTACCAATCCTATCAACCGCAACTGATCCTCATTCTTACACACTCGTCGAATACTTCCTCATCGATCTCACAAAACATGCCACAAAAGGTACCTTGAGACAAAGCAGTCACTACGCTCACAAACTGATCCTCACCCTTGTATGAACTCAAATCCTACTAATGCTTCCTCATCCTCTCCTCCTGGCATGATTTCTGACTTTCTTATCGTCCAATACGCTCCGATCTCCAAAATGACCAATCCATTTGAGCATACAATAGAAGATGCTCAGTCTGAAGCGCGGACGATGCAACAAAATTCCAACTCGAGTGAGGCAAACTCTGCGATCAAAATTTAGAGAAGTCGAAGCCTTCGCGCGCGTGAGTCACGCTCATTCCTAATCGGATACCGTCGCGTATAAATTATGAACGAATGCAATTAGCACCGATCGGATACTATTTTATTAAATATTTATCTCGAGTTAGTAATTATCATCCACGTTTCTCGCGATATTGTTACCCGTTAAATTATTTACACGATCGCTGATCCGGCTTTACCGTCAATTACTCGCGTACCTCGTCGTCGCGAATCCGTGCCGACACATTTTCGCCGTATATACTTCGACCTAATCTTAAAAAACTTTTCTTCGTCGTTGAAACCCCCCCTTTTTTTTGTTGTCGCTCTCGAATTTACACACTTCCTATGATGTATACCGCTGATTACCTTCTTCCCCCAACGATATTTTTATACGATATAGGTTATTATTCTATATATACATAATAGTCGTCGAACACCTTCATCATCGTATTGTTTAGCGGTAATTTTTCCTTCTCTCCATTCTTTTTCCTTTCTTCATCTTCTACCGAAGAGAGTTAATTACCTACTTACTCGAGCTCGGCAAATACTTTGTAGGGTTTCCATCGAGAGGTACGTAACAAATGAAGGTGTCAGTTACACTGTCGCGTTTAATACATCTAAGCATTGTCGCAGAATATTACCGCATTTTGTAGGGTTCTACGCGCATCGACTTATAAGAACTGTATACAGTATATACCTTATAGTTTCCCCGGTCGAGTTCATGTGTCAACGGCGGCCGCGCAAATCACCGTCGAAAAGCTTCAATTATTTTTCCGGTTACACTTAGAAAAAAGGCCGCAAACGTGTATGTACGTCTTCGCCGCTGCTTGTAAGCGCGTTTTCCATTTCAATTAATTAGCCGACGCACCCTCAATAAAGAGCGCTCGATCATCTTTCGCCAACACGCCCCGCGAAGTTCTGCGAAACGTCAACGAAATGACGAGTGTCATCAGTATGCGCGTCGTTTTCTAAGAAACCTTGATGATAATCTTTATCATAGTTGCGAGTGACTGTTTTGTATTCCCCGTGGTCTCGGAATGTTCTAGAACGACACAGTCGAGAAGGAATAAATGATGGAAGATGACCCTGCCAAAATTTTCACGAGTATCTCAGAAGTATCTGTATTTCAGGGACCGGCATTCACATGAGTGAGGTGGAGGACGACAGAGACGCTAGAAAGGAAAACCAACGCGAAGAAGATTGCTGCACGTAAATACCAACAACTCTTCTGAAGCATCGACGAATTTCCAGAGCCAATCATGAAGACAAGAGAAGTCAATAACAGAAACTCCTTCTACATCATTCAACAAGCACAACTTGGCTCGAGGAACATGTGCTACGTTTTGATTCTACATTGCAAAGGAGAAGAGCCGTTTTTCTGGACGAATAGGCTCCGTTCGTCTTTCTCGAAATGTGGTAACGCCCGAACGACTTTTTTTAGTCAGCAAATCATTATGAATAAATTGGTTCTCACATTCGTGGTGATTAGAATACTGAGTTTTTTCTTTACTTTCTGAGGTTATCCGGCGTCTAAAGCTGCTTTTGAAGTGGAGTATCTTCTCTTCATCTCCCAGATAGCCTTCTTCTAACAAGTGCCTGGCAAATATCGATCTCCCTCACATCGAACTTCCAGCCGGTCTCTCCGCCCGAGCATTCCCGACATTCCAAGGGAACACCCGTTTCACAGAGGGGAGGGACGGTACTATTACCGTGCTAGAGAATCTTCCCAAGCTACAGGTGAGGATAGTTCGCAGGTCTTCTTACTCATTCGGGAGGCGAGTCTTGCCATACAGGGTAGTCCTCCTGTCAGAGTAAGCACGCGTGAATGTCGTGATATCACTAAGGGTGATCACCAGCATTTTTCGCTTGATCAACCCATCAATATCCACGTTGTTCTTACTCACTCTGGCTAGGCGTTTCATGAGCTGGATACCATTATCATAGGCTTCAGAAATCAGAAAAAGTGAAACCGGTAAATGCATGTAAAGATTCTCAGCAGAAATTCCATGAGATATGGAGCAAAATGAGGAGCCATGGATGACGGCTTCGGCGGTAAACGAGCTTACAATATGCTGAATTTATAGATGGCGAGATCAAGGAAATTGATTCCCAATCCACCTACCTCTACAATTGCAAGGATAAAAACTGTTCACGAAATCCAGGACCAAGTCTTTTGATCTCGTCCAAACACAGGAAATATCGGGGACATAGTCTTAACTCATGCGCACCTGACCATTTGTTATAAGGTATCGTTGGTTGAGAGAGGAGTGAGGAAGGGACGGATAAGGGAGAGGAGAAATGTCAACACATGCCCGAGACACACAAATGCCACCGCTTCTGCATGGATTGTACAAATAAATATTGTAAACTAAAATAAATGAAAATTGAAGTTAGGCACTTTGATCTTTATTATTCCAGAAAAAAAGTTGAGAGAAAGGTGAGGAAGGAGGGGATGAGGGAGAGATGGTGTGCCAATACATGCGCGAGACACATGGACGCTACCCTTGTTTGGATCGGCGCAACTAAAATATTGCCGGTAAAATAAATGAAAATTGGAAGTTGTGCACTTTATCTTTATTTCTTGAGCAAAAAGATTGAGAGAAATGTGAGGAAAGGATGGATGAGGGAGAGAGGAAGTGCCAATACATGTGTGAGACACGTTGTCCCTGCTTGGATTGGGCAAGCTAGTATTGTAAAATAAAGAAAAATTGTAAGTTGTGCACTTTTATCTTAAAAAAAGGTGAGGGAAGACTGAGAAAGGGAAGGATGAGGGAGAGAGGGGGTGCCAATATACGTGCGAGACACATGAACGCTGTCCCTGCTTGGATTGCGCAAGTTAGCATTGTGAAATGAAGAAAACTTGTAAGTTGTGCACTTGTATCTTTATTCCTTGTGAAAAAAGGTTGAGGAAAGAGTGAGGAAAGGTGAAAATTGAGATACCGTCTTACTTCAAAAAAAGTAGGCAACTCGTCATACTAATATAATAGGAGGTAATAAACAGACTTGAAAAAAATCACCCTGATGCGTTATGAACCTGGCACTGAACCTTCACAACAATGGTGGACTGGGCCACGTGGCACAGCACTGGTCCCAATGAGCTGGGTAATATGGGCGAACAGAGGATGGTTCGATTGAAAGATCTATGTTCCAGTCTACCCATAAATATTTCAAAAACAAGTCACTCCTGAGGTGATCCGATTGAGATACTTGTGTCGTTGGCAACTATTGGGGCTGCGAGGCAACTTTGAAGGAGGGAGGTATAATCTGAAACTAAAGGAAGAGGGTTCGTTGCCTCATTCAACATCTCCCTAATGCTCTCGCATGTAGGTTGTGTTTGATTTTCACAGATCCAACAGAACGCTGAGGATGAAAGAACGGGAAGGGCCTGGAGGAGCAGAGATCAGAGAATAGATAAGGCAACGGACAATTGAGGAAGGATGGTCGAACTTTAAGAAATTACAGGCTCAAGTTAGGTACGTACAAGGGTTCCATGCTTGTATCTTCATGAACTAGTCTCACTAAGTAGTTAGACAAATCTAATTTTTCCTTCTTTCCAATCATCGTAAAAGTAGATACACTTCTTTGTCCACGAAAAAACAAAAATCGCCTTGCCTCGTTGAAAAGAATATTCGTTCACTTTCCTCTTTCGACCCTCGACGTAACAATTCAATGCGCGCAGCTTTTCCCTTTGGTCAATACGAGTATGAGAGGCGCTACACTACTGACCGCAACTACAGCTGGGATGCTGCGAAGCTTTTCAAAAAACGCACGATCGCGCGCACCATATTATTTAGAAGGAAAAAGAGGGCATGTGGCCTGGAGAAGAAGCAGGGGGTAGAAGACACGCGTTTCTTACATTCCTCTTTCATTCTCTCCCGACTCGAAAACGTTGTATAGCAAAATTTCGTAATATAGGTGTCTGTACACGTTTAAAGAGTAATGCGTAGTTCGGTCGTTTCATTTTAATCAAGCCAACATCGAATATCGGAGGTATGCGTTTCCATTTCACAAGATTCTACACGTTAAAAAGAGTCGAATTCGAAACAACTATACAGCTTCGGAATGATGAGTGCTAGTATAGTTGATTATAATAGCGCGGAATCGTTTCACAGAAGCAGCGAAAATGAATACGATCCCCTAAAAAGTGTACGCAGAGAATGAAATAGATATATCTATTCTAGCGCTCGTCTATATGCACGAATCGAGAGCAAAAACTAGGTACGGTATACACGTTCCTCTGTTATATACTCCGTACATGGTATAGGGCGAATTTCATACAAAAGAAAACTATCTAATCACGAGTACGGAATCAACTTATTCGCAATGCTCAAATACAAAGCCACAACGCACAAACCATTCCGTAATACTGCCATATTCAAAGAGAGGATAACATATTGAAAGAACTCTTCCTCTCGCCAAGTATAACGCGATCATTCGCAGACGCAACCTAACAAGTTCAACTTACCATATAAACTTCAAACGATTTAATATATTTTCACTTTATACTCTTCGGTTTCCCTATCCGCGAGTCTCGTCTGCGCGCCACGTTAAGCAAACGTGTGGAAAGCGCTGTATCCTATATGGAATAAAAGCGCGAAGTTCGTACGAAGTATTCGTGAGTTTGAAACGTCAGCGAAATTCTTCGATAGAGTTGAACGATGTCTCTTCTACAATTTTATCTCTTTTTGAAACTTTTCCTCGCACATTTGCGGGCAGAAAGTGAATGATACTTTTCTTCAAGAGTGATCCAAAAAGAACAATAGTACAGCATTTCGATCAATACGATGAAATTAGCTCCAAATAAGATGTCTCGCGCCGACTTTACTAAAATGGATAGACTGATAACAGATGTACAGCAGAAGGGGAACTCGGACGAAACTTTTCCACGCGGACATTACTTTCTATCAGTTCTCTTCTGGCTATGAAGCAAACGCTAGCAAATAGACTGCACATCATGCTAAGAATTTTCCGAAGACCATCATACGTTCACTGAACCACCCCAGTCTAGTCGTACTACTGACTCACCTTTTCCTGTCAATCTCCCTAGAAAAACAATAGAGAAAACTTCACTCGCGCAAAGCTTCCTCTTCCGTCTGGAGTATGTCGTAATAAACGAGATCAAAGATTCATTTGTATCATACTACGGGTCACATATGCCCTGACAAGCGATAGTAACAGCGTGCATACGTCGTAGTTCGAAAAGTCATTCCTATCACCCACAAGCTCGCGTATAATATGTCAACTATTGTATCCTCGTATAGCGTGTCCGAACGAGAGATACACTTTCAAAGTAAACAAATCGTCGGCGTTCGGTACAGAGAGTGAGAGAGACGCGCGAAGACGACGAGAGTAAAACCATCTGTTCTACTAGTATAAAACAATTTCCAAGTTGGTTTTGATTAGCCTTTCGTCACTTCCGTTATGCCTTCTGAACATGTGAGAAAAACGTATCACACTCGAGAAGGTCGACGGGCGGTGTGACGCGGAACCACTACCGTATTCTACGACGAGGACTTCGGGCAAATATTTGGCAATCAGCTGCCTCGTAAATGCTCGTATCAATGAAAGGTAAACGGCAGAAGTGACAGAAAGACAGTCGCAACGTTTAATAACAACACGGTTTAAGATTAATTGAGCTGCTGGGTACCGAGAGTTTGAGCTATAAATGACGCGGACCACACATAATGAAAATCAGTAGAGCCGAACTCGAGGGCGGACAGTTCTATGTTCTAGTCGTTTTTTTTTCTTCTTCTTCCTTGTCTGTCTTTTATAAAGTGTACGATATAAACTCTCTGCTAAAGAGATTGCTAATCCAAACTCATGCACCGCACTGGGGAGAATCGTTGAATCCATATTACGTACTTTATTTTCAAAATAATAGGCAAGCGGTTTGTAAACATTTTAGTGATTTTTATGGAGACTGGAAATCGCGAAAAAATATTTGTTCGTTTTCCTTCCGCTCCATTTTCAACCCTCTTGAGCTGTTTCCTTCGGTCAATATAAGAGGCATTAAACGGCAGACTACAAATAGCGGGAGAATGTTGCGAAGGCTTTGTTCGAAGACTAGTATTTCTTAGATTCTTCTTCACCAGTCTTTTGGACTAAACACCATGTTGATGGATTGCGCTGAAACTTCATCACATTGTGGCGTAGTTATTTCAAATTTTACTACCCTCTTTCCCCCTCTACTCCTCACCCGACTAGATTTCAGAATGAATGGGAATCATTTTTATTTTTCCATGTTCCATCACTTGTTTCATCCTCCCGAGAATCCAGAAGTCTTCTCCGGGATGGTAGTTTTAGGCTTTGCTGTAAGTCATCATGAGCAGAGAATTGCTCAATAAATGAAATTTGGCGACTAGAGGTCAAGATTGAAACCATAATTATCTGAGAAAGAAATGCTGGCTTTGACGAGTTAAACGTAGCGCCGATCATGACAAGGATAAAAAGATAGTGGAAAGATTGGCGGAGTCACGTTTCGAGAATGTCGGATGAGCACGCCAAGGGGAAGGAGAAGGAGAGGTAGATTAATGAAGAGGATGTTGGATACGTCGTCAAGTGATTTACAAAGCTCAAATTCAGCTACAGACAATCCTACCTATGCTAATTAATCCGATGATGATGATGATGATGATGAGATCCGGATCATAGCACTCGAGTACGGTAAATATGAATATGATGATCTTATCTCACAACACTAATGCTTAATGAACTGAAGTTTACACCTATGACTGAACAAATTTTGAAGAAAAGAAAAACTGTAGACCGAAGCTGAGCAATCCTCTTCTAATACGGTTTCATTGATGACGTTGTCAACGACTTCGACCAACCTAGAAAACTTGACAAGATCGTGAAAGTTTTTTCCAACAGTAATTCCAGACAAAAAACCGTTGTGACGACTTTTCGATGCAGTTTTTCATAGAGCAGTCATTTTCTACAATGACGTCGTTAAGGACGGCCTCGATGACTTTAATTGAGGGCCTGGACAAAATTGTAACAGTGTTCCCGAAGGCGGTCCTCTTTTACTGTGACGTCATCAATGATGCAATCAATGACTTTCATACAATTTAGAGACTTAACAAATCGTAACAATTTTTACTGACTCCTGGTAGAAAAGTAGATAATAATGACGGATCGCGACTCTCCTCAATGATATTTTCTGTAGTAATCCCAGTCAAGAGACTATGAAAATTTCTCGTGAGGGTCGTTCTGACGATTTAGCGATATCGCAGGTTGATGACGTCACAGAAATGTATATGTCCAACATTAGGGGTTATATGATGTCACAGATTGATATTATTTATGAGACGGTATTTCACGCCACATTGGGAGGGAAATTGATTCCATTGATGTTCACGTTTTTCAACACGAGTACAAACTTCTATATTTTGAAATACAAAGGTTGTCTGAGCGTTACAAGTATACTATATAAGACCAGGTTCCTGTTTCTTGGCACCTGGGTACCCGTTGTGCAAAATGCCGTCGTAGTTGGGAACATAGGAGAATTGTGACGCTTGTGACAGTAGTTTGTGACGGCAATCACCCATTTAAAAAGTACAGTGATCTCTCTTAGTGACCCAACTGTGACGCAAATGTGCGCCCCCCCCCATG
Organism: Aspidiotus destructor; assembly: GCA_035079395.1. NCBI lineage: Eukaryota > Metazoa > Arthropoda > Insecta > Hemiptera > Diaspididae > Aspidiotus > Aspidiotus destructor. Next base: position 1,532,486 of record JAVHKZ010000015.1, read on the forward strand.
AGAAAATCGTATCTACACCACTGGCCATCACAATCGCGTCACGTGACGGCATTTTGCATAACGGGATACAAATCCATATTACGACGTCCTGTGAGAAAATTTCACGCAACTTGTAATAAAACCGACTTCTCAAAACCAAACTCCAAAGTTTGGACTCATATTGAAAAACGCGAACACCGCTGGAATCAATTTCCCTCCCAATATGACGTGAGATACCGACTCGTGCTCCAGCGCTGAGAACGACACAAAAGTAGATAGCGATGGCGTCAAGAAGACTGAAGGTGAAGACATGATATTATGGTTTGATGACGTCACAAAACTGTATAAGGTTAGGATTGATGACGTCACAAACGTGTATTTCATGATGAGGGGGTTGGGGGTAATAATGTCGCAGATTGGTGACGTCAATAAGAGTGAAGATGATGACGTCACAAAGTCTTTAATGAGTATTACGTCATTATTATTCAGATAATAGAAATTGAACGACGAGCAAGCTAGACAGAATTGAAACGGGACATATTGATGGTCTATGCTTTTCTCAAAGGAAGAGATTTGAATTTTTCCAAAGGCTTGAGAAATTCTTTGAATATCATTTGACCAAATCAAAATCGATTGAGAATCCCAGTGACCTCCTATTTACGTACTACTCTCCGTATAACACTTTTGAAATTCTATGAAAGTTTTCATCCTTAGATAAAGTTTTTCGACAGGGAATTTGGAATTTTGGCGTTCTACCGTCAGGCAAAAACTGTTCTACCCTGATAAAGGAGTTTGACTAGGAGAAATGACGACTTTTAACCCACAATTGAACAGAGGACTTGGGGAAATGTCAACTACGAGTGCGGACAAGACTTCGCAGGAAGAAGAGGAAGCATGCGGACTTGAAGGACGAAGAAAAGAGACTCCGATAGCGTACTGCTGCGCCTCCAAGTATGCAAACTAAAGACACAAGTTAGAGATTAGCCGCTATCGGAGTCTCTTTTCTTCTTCCTTCAAGTCCGCATGCTTCTTCTTCCTCCTGCGAAGTCTTGTCTGTATGTGAGTGGATTACAGGTGTTCAGTGAGCCATAGCGTGGTTCTGCATTCGCTTATCCTATCCCATATCCATCTTCTTCTTCATAGCTTTGGCTGCGAATGCAGGCACCTGGTTCCTTGCCTTTTTGAAACCTAGTACCTATGGTGGTTACCAGGCTACCCAAACTTTCGTATAAGACGACCCAATTTTAAAATTAGCACTCTTGTCGTGCCTCTCTTTTCATTCAGTCAGCAAACAAATGCAGTGAATGGATATACGACTATAATTATTCGAACATTTTCAGAACTTTTCGCGACCCACTTCGAATTCTTTCGCGACTTATAGTTCGAGAACAGCTGCATGTAAGAGTTGAAATTGAAAAAAAATTGAACATTGAGCTATTTTCATAGACGTACAGAACTCGGAAAAATTTCAACTTTTCGAGACTTCAATCTTCAATTTAATCCACAATACCAACCCTAATAGCTTTAGGAAACAGGTTGACTACGCTCCTCGTTCAACTTTAGTGCTGCCAGATCTACGGATTTTTGGTCCTTGAAAAAAATACGGAATTTTCTACAGATTTTGCGTGAAATACGGATTTCTTGTGCTCAAGGGAAAAGTACCTCAGTCACTCTTATGAGAGATACTATTCTTTTGGTCGTAGAGAACTTTGTAACGTTGAGTCGATCAAGGGAAAAGTACCTCTGTCTCGAGTACGAGAGATACGTTTCTCCCGATCATTATTGTTAAAATCACTGGCAGTTTTTAGGAATCCGTTTTCAGGTCTTAAATGACGGATACGGGTTTTTAAGACATAATCTGGCAGCAGTGAAGCTGTCGTTTTCAACACTTATCCGGTACAAAACTTTTTCCACACATTTGATCGTCCCCTACAACTAAGGTCAAGCTAAATGGTTCCTCATGGAGTAGTTGTGGAGAAAAAAGAGTTGAGAAAAGAAAATAGAGCGGAGCAAGTTCCTCCGGGACATACGAAGAAGTTAGATGGAGAGGAACACGATTCGCTGTTTTGAAATCAATGATTTTTTGTACTTCTTTACTCTTTAAAAGCTTCAGGATACGAGTTCACGGAACTTTAAAAGTGCCACGTAAACTTATGCTGGAGACTTTTCGTCAGTTTAGATTACTCAATGGCCAGAATGAGGCATTCACTACTAATTTTTATAGTTTTTCTTTTCATTAAATACATCCTTCTGAGAAGATAAACATTGTCTCATTGACAGTCAAAGTCATCCTCCTTGGCTATCCATTAAGATCCCAAACTGTTTCGACCGATGCGATTATGATGCACCCACCACCAGAGACTGAAAAGTAAATTGGAGAACTGCCCGGCTAATGACTCGCCCGATTCGAACGAGTGCCGCATTCGCCCGACTTGGCGATCTTCTCCAGCACCGCCTCCCAGCACTCGGGAGATAAACCTAAAATGATTAATTGCTCTTGGAAATCGTACACAAACTATATCAGCGTCGAGTATCTACAATATTTTTCTACACCACTGTGTACGAATTACGAAACAATTACGCGCTACTTAGACATTTTCACGGCTACATTACAGAATATGACAGGGTGTAACGAATGCGTTATGATGACATTTTAATGTTCGACAGCCCAGCAGCAATGATTATGTGTACACACACACGGAATGTGTACTTTGGCTGGCTTGTACATTGTCGATAACGTGTTTAGATTAGATACGGGCTCGCGTAGTCTCCGCGAGTATTTATTTTCATAAGACGATACAAGAAATTATGCCCTCTTTATTTATCGAACACGATAGCGATGTATAAGGCGTTTTCTTTTGTCTTCCAACTTTAGACTTTCATTCATCAAGCTGTTCTTCATGGAGCTAATCAAAGCGTACGCACTTCGCCTCCTTACTCTCGAATAAAATTCTTTCCCATAGTATACCGCGTATATACGTATCAAATCTTCGGTATATGTATGTTAATCTCATTTAAAGTATATACACGATATGGTACAATAGCGTGTTGTGTATAAATTCGACAATAATGTTATTAATGAACTTCTATTCACAATATACGATATTCGTGTCTGCATGACGGGTGAACCGAGAGAGATATCGAGAACTATAGAACGAGATAGAACGCTCCACACCTACCTTTAATTTGGAATAAAAGAAAATCTCATAAATTAGTTGAATATAATTAATTTTCGAAATAAAAAAAATCATCCGTGGGTTCTCGATGCGTACTGGAGATGGGTTGACGCATGTCACAGAGTGGTCGAACCGAAGCGCACGGTTCGATATTAATGATGTTTTTTCGGGTTTTCACTTCCTTTCAGTTTTTGGTCGTCGTCGGGGCTGCGGGAACGAAAATAAGGAACAAGGAAATTCTCGTATATCTCGGTGGGAGTCTATTATTCGTACGCAAGGAAATGATATATTTAATTTGGTCTTGTTTATTTAATAGTAAAGCGTGCGCGTCGATTTTCGTCATCGCACTCCTGTAGTCACCACCCAGGGGTAATGTTGACTCGGGTTACTCGACAGGTCTCCTTTTCTTGGTACTACTGTTTAAAAATTTCTTCGTACACGCTACATTATACACGAAAAATATTAAGTACGGCGAAACAGGAAAAGAGAGGACCAAACACGGTAACCGGAATATTAGACGGCGTCGATTGAAATGTCCGTACTTCAGGGAGAGAGAAGTATGTACTGTAAATGAAACCGCAGAAATACGAATACAGCGCGACGGCGGCCTATATCGAGGCCCGTGTAACCGTACCGAGTGGAACACATGTCATCGGCGCAACGATTCTTACCCATAAATAAAGGAACGCCACAAACCATAAATCAGGACGACTTTAACGGCAATTAAGATGAACACTTATGTCGCTCTGTGGGTGGACTTTTTCTCGCCATCGTACGTCAAGGGCTCTCGGACTAATTAGATTTTGCGGGTGGCTTACGGGTGTGTATACGTTTATACGCACACACGTCGAAAAACGCGAACAAACCGAGCAAATCGAATGAATTCGCTATTACCTCGCGCATTCTTTTGATCGAATACTTCGCGAAATCCGAGAAGATGGAAATAAATCACCATTCGCGCCGAGACGACAGCCTTTGCGCCGTCTATCGATTGCGGACGTATTTGCCAAGGGTGTAGACAGTCTACAGAGGTATACGTGATGGTAATTTGTTTTGATAGGGCAGGAAGTTGTGTTCGAGATTGATAGATAAGAGGGACGCTCGCAGAAAGAATTGCAAGTCGAGCTAGAAGAAATCAACTATAGTACAGTCAAATTAGATCACTTGCCAATCATTTTTCTAGCGTGCGTCTACATACGATTCTGCTTCATATGTGTACACCGGGTGAGGCCAAAAGATGTTACCAATTAGAGTATAGTTGGCGCTAAATTTGTTCTAGCGCAAAAACGCAGAACATTAGATGTATACTTCAAAACAACAAAATTTTTGTCTCAACTTTATCTTTAATTTGCGGCCCTACCCAACTTTCTTCAACTTTTCCTAGTCGAGCTATGGACCAAAAAGTGCTAGCCTACAAGTTCATCAATGTGCCAAGATTTCCAGAATAAGAGAGCTTCATTTGGTTATTCAGGTACTTTTTCCATAATCAGCTCAGGCCAGAACCAGAGTGAATGCGAGTTGCGGAATACGATACGGAATGCGAGCGATTAGAATGGATTTTAATCCCTCGCATTGCTCGGTCGTTCTCGCGTTGCTCATAAGCACTGTGTAATTTTGTGAATCGTTCTCGTATTCGTTCCGCAACTTGGATTCACTCTGGTTTCGGCCTCAGACTTTCAAACCATTGAGGACTTGAAAAAATTCGACTTTCGACCCATGAAACTTATTTATCATGCCGTGAGATTCGGAACAGACAATATCTCCTGAAGACTCTCTCTCGATACGGTTATCCATTATGCGAAACGAATACTCGAAGAAGAGTAAGCACCGCGAAAACGATTCACAAAACCCGCACAAAAATAAAGAAGAGCCGAGCGCTTCTGGTCACATAACCATCTTTGGGACCGAATAGAAAGCAAACACTTCTTCGAGTATTCCTTTCGCTCTCTCTCTTTCAACTCTATCTAGCGGAAAAAAATTCCTATGATCTAACCTAGACGAATTCCTGTAATATCTAGCCTTCACAAATTCTTCAAACTCAGGCTGATGACGTCATCTCTAAGTCCTATCTTCAAGTTACTCCTCCAAGTATAGCTCGACGGTCGAAAATATTTCGAGTCTCTGCGGGCCCTTCCCTGAAAATGATGACGTCACGAAAGCAGAATAGCTTGAGGGTTCAAATTTTCGAAGTCTCCCTGGCCCAAAATCGGAGGCGAACAAGATCACGCTCGTCCCATCATCAATATACAGCTCTCACAAAAATCAAAAGTTTCCAAGTCGCCTCCCATTGAATCTAACAGAGGGAACCTGTTCTGTATGCTGTGTGATGTTCAGCAAAAACTGACCTATTACGTCATCAGATCGTAACTTCACCGGGTTATAGAAGAGGGACTTGGACAAATTGGAACTATTTGACCCATAGAACAGGTTACTTGCGTTTCTCCGCATTGAACATTTGATGTCCCCATGACAAAAACACCCATATTCTGTCCCCATTATGAATGTAAAATATCCCTAAAATCCCAAAAATGATCCTAAAATGTCCCTTTGAGACAATTTTAGTAACTTTTTGGGAGTTTTTTGCCTTCAAATATTCAACGGGTCGTTCAACTTCTTCAAGACAGCCGTGGTTTTTTATACTGAGGTGTTGTCATAGTGGATAGTGCGGTTCGCGAAAAAAAATCGAAAAAATTCATTTTCGTTGTACGCTCGACTTACGGCATGCAGTGAAAGCTGGACACTTATACAGGAAGGGAACTCAGGAGTTCGATCAAAGAAGAAATTTGTACAAAAAACTTTTTCTGAAGTTGTGTTCCAGGTTTGCCTCTTTCAATAACTTGATCAGACTATTCTTCAGACATGAAGATGGAAGAGAGGAACATCTGTAAAATGCTTTTTACGGACAAAATGACTTGCAATTTTTCCTCTGTTTAGGGAAGATCTTCTGGGTCATTCCAAGTAAACAAAGTAGAGGATATGGCTTCGCTTTATCGTCCTTTATTCTAGAAGATCGGCTTTTGGACATCTTTTCGCGTTACTTCGAGAAAAAGCGAAGGGAAAATTGAAGAAAACGAGTCGCTTTTTCTAAACTTAACCCCACAATAACATCAAATACATAAATATGTACAATTCAGAGACACGTTTCGATAAAAAGACTCTCAACTCAAACAAACAAGAAAACAGATTTCTCGAATATTGATTTCTTGTTTTGAAGTATTCACCGAATATGGGGATCGTAATTGAGGCCATTAGTGAAAAATTCATTCATTTCTAAGTACGTAACCTAATTTCGATGTACGAAGTCTCTTTTACAAATTGTATCCAATATGACATATTTCGGAATTGAGATTGTGTGTTTAGCTTTTTTACTATCCAACAAATTGTTTTCTAACGGAGAGAAACTTGAATTGATGCCCGTTGAAAGTATTATCGAGAGTAAGAATGCTACAATTTTACGTTAATAGTTGTAAATTTTCATTATCTACCATTGTGGGGACAAAATCTTCTCAAAGAAGTTCCTCGACTTTATATGATAGTGTAATTCGTTCCCAACTTAATTACGGTTTTCCCATAGACTAAACAAACTTAAAATTGCTGGACTTCATTCGATATTTTGGCCTTCGGCTACCACTTTGTGCAATACGCACCGGCCTCTCCCTTAGCCTAAGATAAGGCAAGTATTCTTTCTCTTCGTTACCGCGCTCTTTCACTGATTATTAACTCTCTGCTTTCAACTACCCAATAACCACAGTGACTACGAGCTTCAATCTGCGCTCAAGAGAATTGGTGAAGTTTGAATGTCAACATTTGCCAAAGGACCTAAAAGCCTTCCTCTACCCCCTATCGGAACGCCCTTGCACACGCAACTTTTTCCTCATCTTCAAAGTACACATCGACTTCATGAAGCATGATCTAGTGGACCTCGCCTCAAAGCAGCCATTGCGTTCACTTCCCATAAATGATCGCTTTCCTCACCCTCCTATGATCGCAAATCTTATTACTGCTCTCTGATCCTCTCCTCCTGGCCTGGTTTTTATTCCTCCTTATCCTGCAAGAAGCTCAAATTCCTTGGTATATTTTTTAAACCGTCCTTCCCGATTCGATAAGTCATCCTAACCCGTCTCAGAACAGGCCATATCCGTACAGTTTCATGCCCATAGATATTGCAATGCTTATTTTAACTCCTCTTCTTTTGTCCAGCTCTCGAAAACATCTAGTTTCATTATTCTGTCCCTCTAAAAGAATCATGAGAAGATCTTTCTAATTCACATTCTTCATCCTTGTTGTCTCTGTAAGCCCATTCCGAGTCCGTAACCCTAATTATAATTGCTAGACTCGTTGAATTACGAAAAAAAAAAAAAACAATTTATTACCTATTGATCAAATGCAGAACTATGGATACTTCTGACCCGGACTCCTCTCCTTCATTACATCATTATGGATTGCACAGTCAAGCAAACTTACCTGCAACAAAAAAAGAAACAAAAATCATTACTTTTCAATTCTACTTTACACGATGGTTATTCTAATTAACATATTATAACTTTCGAGATAAAATCTACCGTTGACATTTTCGGAACCCCATTAGAATAGTAGTTCACAAAATTCTGACCACTCCATCACTTTAAGGACGAAAATCATTCTCAAAGGAAGGAAATTTAGAAGTACAGGGACGACTTTTTGATTCTTCGCTCATATTCCCGTGAGATCCATGCGTAAAAATCATCTCTGGGGATTAATTACAATATTTTTGAACGTTGTCCTATCTAAAAGTTGATTCTTCTTTTGTTTCCATCACAAATTCTTTTCACTATATTTTTTATTCAATTTAAGTTGGTGATTATCGACATTCAAAAGTCTTCCTTAATATTTTACTGTTCTCAGTCTCTGGTGACAATGAGCAACGATACGATTTAGACGAGCATCTGGACGAATTTAAGAATGTTAAAAGTCTTAAATTATGTCAGAAGGGATATGAACTAATTCAGAATTCCGGTCGAGGAAAGTTAACTCGAAACATCGAAGATTCTAAAGTTGAGGAAAGAAGATTGTACGCGATCGTGAGGTCCTACACCGAAGACACGGAGCAAAGAGTCAAAATCATAACGTGTTACAAGTGTCTCTCCGATCCTGCCATTTACATTCGCATCAATCCGACCGAGGGAAAGAATTACGATCCAGTTTTTTCAATCATCTTCAAGGTCAATCACGCACAACCTTCTGCAGAGCAAATCACCAAATACGAGATGGAAGGTCCGTTATTTATCTCCATCTTTTTCAATCAAAAGGAATATTTCTAGCACAAAGCATCATATTTTGTAGCTTCGTTTGAATCCATCCTCTCCTCTAGAAATCCAAAAATGGACAAACATACAATAATGGTTTGAAGAAGAGCCTGCGGGTTGTACGGCATGGGTGGGTGAGAACGATTGGGTACGCAGTTAAGGTAGGAGATGAAGGCAAAGGGTGGACCGCCATAGCACAGAACAGTGGCATACAGGCAGACAAAGAGGGCCACGAGAACTTCTTATTCTCGTGATATGAAATTACTTTTCCGTCTGGTAGGCTTATAGTTTGTGAAATCCCTCAATATACCAAATTGAGGCAAGTTTTTTTGAATCCTATTCAAGGAAGAGGAAACGATTCGAATGACTAGCTGATTAGCAATGGATTAATTAGTTTGTTTCCAACTCCATAATATAGCCACTGTCACGAGTATCACAACAACACCTAGCAATAAATTTATCATCTCTTCCTACGATACTGACGCTTTAACAAAAGAAGCACGTCTCGAGATCTGCCATAGGGCTACCGAAAAAATTTCAAACACTGAAGGCAAACGCATAAATATTCAGTTTTTGGAAACTACTCCTGCTGGACCAAGCAAGTATTACATCGTAGCTTCAAAACCATACCATAATACCTGGGAAAACGTGATGAAATTATATGACTGCCCGACCGAGCCAAAGATCCACGTACATGTAGATCAACAAGAGTCAGAACTTGTTGTCCAGGCTTTTATAAGAAGCTGCAAATTTAAGCGAAGGTATGTTGTACAGCAGGCTTTTATATTATTCCACTGGTTTAAAAATTATAATCTTCTTCACACAAGTTTCCATGTTCTGTAAAATTCATTCATATTCCAGATAGCCGTTCCAAGAGAAAACAAATAGCCACTCAGAAGGTGAAGAAAGGTATTTGTCATTCCATCACTAGCGCCAGTCTGTTCACAGCAAAAGGCTTTCAGCTGATTGATACGGAAACGTCGTCCGAGGACATATCGTTCACGAAAAACCAGGAAAAGGCGTCTCAGAAAGAGTTCTTCTCAGACCTAAGCACAGAACATTTCGCAAAAAATCCTACTGCGTCTAGGAAGTTATTCGTAGACTCGGACCCAGATCCTATTTTAGAAGAGTTTTTCATTTGCCACTGTCGTCAGTCAGACAATGACGGTGAAGTCGGTTTGAAGAAATTTTTCGTTACCGGAGAGTATAATATGAACTACATGCATGATTCGTGGATTAATTATATTTCTGGTCGGTTCATATTCGTGTCCGACCCTCACAATATGGTGAACCTTTACGCGGTAGCCGAAGAGCCTGCTGAGGCTGTATTGGAACACGGACCGGACTTCAAGAGCGTTGAACTTTTGTACCTACAAAGGAGCAGTCGTCATCAACCAGGTGATCTATGAATTTTCAATAGGAGCTATGGGTACTTAGAAAATATCTTGCAATTTATGTGAGCCGAACTGAACTCAAATCGAGCAAACAAGGAGGTCGATGCACTATCGAAAAGAAATTGTGTTTTTCTTTCCTTATTTACTTTCTCGATTCCCCACTGCTCCATCAGCTTCACTTCAACTCTACATGGTAAAGAGAGGTCGATACATTGCTCCCAGAAAACATTTTTTTCCCTTCATTTTCATGATTCCCTTCTGCTCCTACAGCTTCATCTCGAAATTCTGCCTTGTCGGTTGATCAGTATACAACTATGATCTTTGGTCTCTAGTTTCTCATGCTCTTCTATCGTAAGATTAAACTTTCTCCATGTTTCTTGAAAGGAATCACTATGTTCAAAATCTAACCTTTAGATTCAACCGAGAGTACTTTTGTCTCTCTTATCTGTCTGGTGATTACTGATAATCCCTGATTGCCTTTTATCGTCACATTAATAATGTGTTTCTCGAAGTCTCTAATCATCGTACGTATATGTACATAGCATCAGGCGAGGAACGCCCTTGGTATATTTTCTTACGCATTATTTGGGATTTAAATATCTCAGCAAACTTCTCTGCTCCTTGTCCTTGTTGAAGTTATAGGCCCCTCCGATCTGTTTTAGGATCATAACTTCTTTATTTTTGGACAGTTTTAGAGCGCAACAATCCCGAAGTTTGAAGTCATGAATCTTTTGGAATACCGACTGAATGAGAGGACCAGAAATACTCTAAAATTTTCCTATACTTGAGATAAGAAAGCTGGTATACTTTCCGTCTCATGAGAGTTCCTGCACAAGGAACGCTTGGCCCGCTCAACGTAGGTACATGAGCAACTTCCATTGAGAGCACCAAAAGATCTACCTCTTCACTCTGAAACTCAATCAACTCCTCTTGTCTAGTTCCCCTGTCTTACAAAGAATATTGATTGTATTTATTGATATTGTTCTATAGCTGAGGAGGAATCCGAAGATCCACTTTGCGCGCTAAGCGACGGACAAAAATTGCGACTTTGCGGATTGGTCTTCAACTCAGTGTATTACAGTTCACAGTTCGAATTTCCTCCAATCGACACCGTTCTTGGACGCGGCGAATGTTATCGAAATACGGTCTCATTTCGAAACGAAGATGTGAAAGAAATGACAAATGGGGATGAGTACCAAGAATGGATGACGGTTTGTCACATGTCGGGTCACCCTAATCGAAATCATGCCGACGATTTGTTAACGTTTTTCTTGTCTCGAGCTTATAACGACTCGGATCCCAACAAGCTGAGCGCCCATGATATATTTGTGTACCAACGCGAGTCCGATGCTTACTATGTGCAACAATCTTTTACAAATATTAGACTGAAGTATCATGAAACTTAGATACAATATTGCTAATTACCTAGTTATCATAACAGATAAGTGAATTTCAAAGTACACTTCGGTATCGCCTATCGAATATTCTTTTCAGGGTCTTGTGAAATTTCGTGAATAAATATACTGTTCCCTTTTCTACGTGCACATTCCAATACAAGTACCGAAAAAATTATTTTCTTATAATCTTCCTGGGTCTGCCTGGGAGATCATTAAGAAAGTCCAATTGGATCTCAATTCAGAATCAACACTCAATCATTCGCTATGACATCTGTCCTACTTTTACTCGGAGGTAACCAGTAGTTCCCTGAGTCATACAAACTCATTTTTAATGAGGAAACACTTCTTGGGATCCAGTACAGATTCACTTCCAAGCAATTTCGTTTCTGAATATTCTCTATAATACCTTCAAGCACCTCTGACACCTTTTGACTCGATAAAATCGTCTTTCGCAGGTGTTACACAAATATTTTCGGATAAATAATTGAACAGTCTTCTAGTATAAAAAAAGACGTAGATACATGAAACGAATTCGGATCGCGAGAGCTAAGACTACGAGTGGATGGTGTGAACCGATCCGCGCTATTTGAAATTTATGCTGTTCGTACGCACATCAAAAATATATCATTGTTTTGAGTGAAAAACAGATCATTGGATAAATTGTACTTGAATAATGCTCTCGTCATTTGAAAACAATTTTGCAAAATAAATATTTGATTGCTGATGAAGATCTCCATGTGCGAGTGTTCTTTTCTAAATAATTTTTCAAATTCATACATGCAGTAGTTTTTTTTTCGAAACAATGAAATTGCGTGAAGTCTTGCTGATAAACTTCATCCTAGTATTGGCTTCTTCGGCGGAGAAGTATGAATTACTTCCAGTTGAAAGCATTATCGAAAGTAAGATTTCTTTGGATTTTCAACTCACAATGTTGGAGAGCAAGATACAGATAGCCCCACAGTACGTAGCAAAAATTGATACTGCAATAGCTCGAGAAAATATAGGCTAGTCTTTCATATAAACTACCCCCTTCTAGATATTCTTGATTCGTTATGAGCTGTGTCGGAAACAAATGAAAACTGGCTCAAGTTCAAATAGGTGGCCCACCTTCAGTTTCATCAACAAATTTGGATTTTTACCCCTTTTGTACTTCCTTCTCAATATTCAAGAACCATCATCCATTGTAAAATAACACATTACGACAAAATATTAGTTGCTACATGAAATATCATCGTTTAGAAGAGTCTACACCCAACCTAAACGTCAAGAATGAAAGAAGTCTAATCGGTACAAAACACAAAGAGTGGCAACAAGAGAAAAGAAATTGAACCTCTGTAGAATTTATATTTGAATGAACTATTGATGAGATTAACCAAATTTTTTGTTCAACAATCCTCTTTCTTTAAGAATCAAGTATTACGTTGTAATTGTGCACCAACATTTTCCTGGATACTCGAGTAAGTTTTCATTAAATCTCTGCTTTTGAAATTCCTGTTTGCAGTAAGAGGCGATACAAGAATACCACGTTTGCGCGAACTCATAAAAACCGGTGATGATAAAATTGATCTCAAGAAATGTCTCGACGTTTGCATCAACGCTATGGGGCAGATTCCAAAATCAGACGAAATTATGATGACAGCTTTTGTGGGTAGCTCTTTCAGAATGAGAACGTACGCGATTGTGAAGGTCAACCCTGAAGCAGAGCAATTCGCCGAGCTCGTGGTTGGTTACGGATGTCCGACTCTTCCTCCGATATACATCAAAGTCAAATGGGATAACGTGAAAAATGATCTGGTATTCTCGATTATCTTCAGAGTTGATCGTCCACCGCCCACCTTGAAACAAATTGTGAGATACGAAACGAAAAAAGTAGACAAATTAATCAAAGGTTATATACCTTCTTTTACGGGTCAATATCTCCTCGATCTTCTCGTTTTTCTTAAAGGGCAAGCCACGATTTGTTCCCTTTAGGGTGTATCCTCAGAGCCTGACCTTCATGACGTCATCAACAACCTTGACCTTATTCAGGAAAAATGTCGAGCTCCAATCCGTTATAAAAGAGACTCGAGCATAGTTTCAGCCAGGAACCTTCAAAAGAAGGCGGAATTTCCAAAAATATTGAGCTTCGAACCTCTGTCAAGGCGGGAAAATTTCAAGCTACGCATAAGATAGGCTATAGTTGGAGAGTCTTAGGCTGGAATGTGGAGTTTTGGTCTAGACATAAGCCAAGACTAGTATTTCCTCATGTTCAGAAAAATTCTGAGCCATTGGGAATATATCTTAAGGAAACTCCCACGTTCGAGTCTCGACCTCGGTGCCTCTCCATTAACGTGTATTTTCGGATGAATTTAGGACCTTAATGATAATTTTTAAGTTTCTTCGAACTAAATATTCCTTCAGACATTCTTGAATTTTCTTTCTGTCTGTAGTCAGTCTCGGCAACATAATTTTTCCCGTCCCCTTCCAAAGACATAGACCCAATTATTTTCAATGCTAATCTCGGTAATAATTTTTGATAGGCGCTACAAGCAGTGTTAGCTTTGCGTGAGTTCCTGTAGTTCATTCATCGATATTCCTTTTTTTAGCGATGGCAAAGCTAGTTCACAACCCTAATCGCTGAAAATTTCGGCTGCGGATATCTCAAGTGGAGAAGCATTAAAACCGTTTAAAATAATATTCTCTTCTATACAAACTCAAATTTTTCTGATCGTCAAAAAGAATCTTTTCCTTCTCTTCTTTTTCCTTATTAGTAGGTAGAATGCGTTTGAGCTCACAAAGAAACGCGGGAACGTATTTACAGTTACCCTTCTCAAGCTATCGCGAGTCGAGATATTTCTAGCTTGCGGTGGAGTCGTGTTTCTGCCCGATGGGCTTGACGTACTCTACCTTCCACAGTACGACGTCATCAGAGCTGTATACCAATCACTTGAACTCCCGAAAGACGAAGAATGCTCAAACAGGAGATTGCGACCTCCTTAGTTCTTCCTCTCTACATTGACTCTACTGCATAAGGTTGCGTATCCAAATTCTAGACTAATAATTTAAATTTTTCAATTTTCAGCCGACACTGAGACTATAACATCAACGTTCCCAAACTTCCACATCATTTCCTCCTACGATACCGATGCATTGTCGGAGGGAGAACGTCATCACGTATGCAAGAATGCTACGCGAAAAATTTCCAATTTAGAAGGGGAACGTATTAAAATTCACTACAAGGAGTATGGATTCATTAGTTCGAGCACATACTACGTGGTGGTTTCCAGAGAATTGCACGGAATGAAAGAATTGATAATGAAAGCGTACGAATGTCCTACTGAACCAAAGATCCGGATCAGTGTAGTTCAAGAACGAGGAGAATATGTAGCCTGGGCTCTTGTATTGCGTTCCAAATTCAAGCGACGGTATTGGTCCTCTTCTCGTGATCATGTCATTAGTTTTCACGTCAATTTTTCATTTTCAATTTTTCACTCCGGAACAGGGAGATAACTTTCGCTCCAGATCTTGTAGTTGAAACACTCGGTCGAAGCACCTCAGATCGAGGAAAAGTGATTGAAGAATTGAATTATGTCCATGCGTGTTATCCTCCGCTTTACCTTTCTACGAGGAAGAAAAGTAAGCAATGATTTTTTTTTACCCTATGGGACGACTGATGAGATATTAAACAATGAATTGAAAACGATTGATACGGCATTAGTTTCTGTTTGAGGTTGACCACGAGGCAGATTCATCTGCTAGACCGATTTCTTCAAAGGTCATACAAGCCTGTAAATATTGAAGAAGAGGTCATTGAACCATGAGTATAGCAGAGCTAGTAGAGACAGTTCTATCATGAGATGTGTTTGAGTCCTGAAGTTTGTTGAGAGAGACGGACAAGGTCACGAGGGCACGCGGGCTTGCTCAGAATGGGTGACGACAGGATACCCCTCTTCTTTCCTCTTCAACCCGGTTTCTTTTTCAAAAACTGATATTGTTTCCTATGTTCCCTCAGTTCTACAAGAATCTCATAGATTGCACGTGAAATTTCAGATGAACATTCAAGAAAACAAAAGAAGGAGGACCTAGAAACGAAGAATCGCATTTGTACTTCGATAACAGGCAGCAGATGGTACAGAATGTTCGGCTACGAACCGATAAACATACTTGAACCGTCCAAAGATATTTGTTCGGCATATCCGGACATCTTTCAAACCGAGTACAAACCTAGAAATCCTACAAAAAACATAAATGTATACCCATTTCTGCCTGAAGGACCAGTTTCAGAAGACGTTTTTACTTGCCCCTGTCGTTGGGTACGAGAGGATGAAAAAGGAAAATTTGAAAAACTTCTCGTTTCTGAAGAATATAATATGAATTATATGTCAGACTCATCGAGCAATTACATCGCAGGTCGCTTCATTTTCAAACTCGGTTCCGATAATCGCGCCTATCTTTATGGGATTGCCGAAGAATCCGCTCGAGCTTTGATAATTCCCGACTCGACTTACAGAAATGTCGAACTTTTGTACTTGCAAAGAAGTAGTAAACATCAACCAGGTGAACTTTCATTATTGTATGCCGTCAAAAAAAGGAATTTTCGACGATTTTTCACAATTTGTTTTCATGTTTCAGCCGAGGAATCATCTGACGATCCACTATGTCAATTGAGCAATGATCAAAGATCAACTTCTTGTGGCCTAATCTTCCACTCAAAATATTACGATGCGCAGACCGTATTTCCTGGGCACGATGTCTGCTACAAAAGAAAAATCTCTTTTCGGAATGAGGACGTGCGGGAAATGACAAACGGAGATGAGTATGAAGAATGGATGATCCCTTGTTATGTTTCCTGCAGCCCTTCTATCGATCCGTTAACGTATTATTTGTCGCGAGCTTATAACGACTCCGATCCTAAGGCTTTGAGCGCAAATGACGTCTTTGTGTACCAAGAAGAATCTGGTGAATATTATTTGCAGCAGTCATTCACTGACGTGAGGTGGTATCAGTCATATTAATCTGTCAAGTTCAGAATCGAACTATGATTGTGGTTCTTTGAACGTTCTTCCTGGAGATTTCAACATTTAGGTCAAAGTACAGATTTTATTGTCGAGAGATACGGCATGCACTTGTATCATGGAAGCATCTGAATACACTCCATACTGTGTCTACAGACTCGATGGAAGTCATGTTAGTCTCACTGAAAAATTCAAAAATAAATATTTAAACAATCTTCCTCGAATTCTTTGAACAATGATGCAGGTATACCACGAGCACTTTTGGTGACTATAAGAATAATGAAATATGTCATTGGGATTGTATTTCGATACGTTATTATGAAATTTTACTGCCTTGAGATGGTTTTGAAGATCTCGGTCTTCATTTCACTAATCTTGCTTTCACTACTCATCAATTTCTTCATATTTGGAATTTCAACTTCAGTACGGCGATTACGTTCGTAATAATCGATTTCAAGGGTGGATGTATCGATATTTTCTCGTATTAATGATCTATGTATCTAACTACGACCTCCAGACCTTCTGAATTTATAAGAAACGGAGAGCATCCATATCATTGTCCCGGCCAGATAATTCATATATTTATGCCTAGGAAAATCCACTGAATATGAAAAACAAACAAATGAAAATCGATCCACATTCTCCTCGAAAATGAGACACAGTTGAGATCACCGCATCATTTCCGTGATGTGTTTTCAAGGACCTATTTTATGACACGATGAATTCAGGTACGTATAGCGGGTATAGAAGATAAATAATTGAACAACTTTTTCACGTTTCTTGAAAACAAAGAGCAGATCTATAACGATCTTTAGTACATCAACGAAATAAGTTGAATTCGAAAAACTGTCGAATTCTCGAAAGCGTGAAATATCATCCAACATATTTGCCTGCCATGAACTCACTCGGAATTCTGCTGATAAATTTCGCCCTCTTCCTGCTTTCCTGCGGAGAAAAATACGAACTAATCCCCGTCGAGAGTATTATCAAAAGTAAGTTATTTTAAAGTTGAATTTCTGTATCTTTTGGGAGAAATAAACATCAAGTTGAAATTCGAGTAATATCTAATTGAAAATAGCTCTCGCTGTACTGATCTTCTCTTAGCCACAAGATCATCAAGTCCAAGCAGAACTACTTACTCTGACATGGATACGTCACTCTAAAATTTACGTCCCAAACTGATGACGTTACAGGAACTTGGGAAAAGTCAACCTATGATACTTCAGGACCTGCATTCTTAGGACCTGTACTTGCCCTAACGTAGAGTACCTGAGATTGCGCATAAGTTTTTGCCTTGGCCTTCAATTTAGGCGTACAAAATATTTGACTTGGCCCAGTTTGGCCCGAGTGAGGCTTTAACCGAGCCAGGGCTCAATCTCAGACCCGACTAGGATAACCTCTCGTGTAATAGATCTCCTCTCACGACTAGATCATGCAGTCTCAAGAAATGTTTCTTCCGAATTGGAAATTCGCCAATATTTTTCTCAATACTCAAAGACCGATTTGCGACAACCTACTTGAATTGAGTAAATCAAAGTTTTTCAAGACCAATTCTAACAAATTTTGATTTCGACAGTTCCAGGCGATGAAAAAGTGCCACATTTAAGAGAAAATACAGACGCCGCTAGCGCAAAATTTGACCGTGAAGAACGTTTAAAAATCTGTTGGAAAGGTTTGAAGCTGATCCAAGACTCCAAGTACAAAATTAAAATGGGGAGCTTCGAAAGCGATACAATCGAGACAATAAACACATACGGCATCGTAAAGCCCCAAACTGGAGAAGAGAAAAGATCCGTCGAACTCGTTTCTTGTTACAAATGCACGAACAATCCTGCAATATGTGTTCAGATCAAGTCGGATTTTAAAAATGATGAGCTAATATTCTTCATCATCTTCAAAATGGATCGTCCACCGAGCAGATTGGAGGAAATAGTTGGATACGAGATTGAAAAAGTGGACGAAATTTCCGCAGGTTATTCACACAGGTTCTTTCTTTTTCATGTGGGAAAGGGGGTACACCAACCCAATTTCTTTTTTGAAGGCAATAATTTTTCTTTTCAGCGCTCACTCTTAGTGTGTGGCAATGCAGGAAGGGATGAGGCACTCGAGCGGGCAAATTGTGCACGAACCCTATCCTTGGCAAATATTGAAAACAGAAAAACGATCTCAAAATTTTTAATCTTACTTTCCCTTCATCCATATTCCAATACCTCCCTCATTATCCGAAATCAGCAGAGTAGCTTAGAAACCGTTTTACGGGGAGTTGCTATTAAAAATGCCCGCCCACTTTCATCTTGTGGTACCGGAGGAGGCGGGGATTATGATCATAATATATCTATATGAGGGGAAAGAGTAGGACTTGTACAATCCCAACCATTAAGCAACATATTTGAGGCAGAGGGGGAAGGGAGTGAGCAAATACCCGCTGTTCAGTGTAATTTGACCTCAAGGCTGCAACTCAGAAGAACTAACAAGTTTAGGGAACTTGATCCACGAAAAAAGTATGCGATACTCAAAAATTAGTTTGAGGGAGAATTTCACTAAAAACTTCACCACAGTTCTAAGCAATTGATTACTTTTTATTTCAATGAATTTTTACCTACAGCTCATCATAATTTTCTTCCCCACTTGCAGCGGAAGTCTCAAACATACTATTAATACCTGAGGGTGGTGACGGATTCATCGTATCTTCGTATGATACTGACATATTGCCGGAGGAGGCACGTTTCCTGATTTGTAAGAACACCGTGGAAACTGTTTTGGCCGCTGAAGGTGAACGAATTGATGTAAAATACCTGAAAGATATTACTATCAGAGCCAGCAAGTATTACAGCGTAGTTATTAGAGGACTGCACCGAATGGAACCAGTAATAATGAAAGTCTACGATTGCCCCACAAAACCAAACATCAAAATCAATGTTGTCCACAAAGAAGAAGGCTTCGTAGTCTGGGCTCTCATCAATCGTTGTGATTTCAAGAGACGGTACAGAAAGTTTAGCCATTATTTTTTTACCATTTTTCCGTTTCTTTCTGATCATCACTGGCTCTGCTTCCAAACAGCGCAATCAGTTTCACGCCGGATCTTATGATCGAGACGCTTGGCCGCAGCCCAACAACTGCTCCAAGAGAAGTGGTCGAAGGACTAAATACTGTCAATTTATGCACGCTGTCGGATTACATCCAGACGAGAGAAAGGAGTAAGATCGACAAGAAACGTGAGTTTTGCATTCATCACGGTAGATAGGGACCCGTGAGACTTTTTGAAGCATGTAAAGATGAAGAGTTTGTAAAAGTGAGCCTCTTTGAAAAGTACAAACATTAGGTTCGTTACATTTCTTCATCCCTGGTCGATTCCAATATCTAAAAGACCATGGTGATTGGATATTTCAGATGATCACTCGCAGAAACTACAAGAAGATACGGAAGTCAAGCACCGCATCTGTACATCGATAGCGAGCAGTCAAATGTACACACAGTTCAGCACGGTTCCGATCGAAGAGCCGTCCGCAACTCTACTTGCAAGGTACCCAGATGTGTTCGAAAAGAGATCAAGAATACCAAGCCGTTTTGGAACAGAGTACATACCTTCACATTCTACAGCAACATTGGCAGTATACGTTAGTCGAGATCATTACGCCGATCAGGAAGCTCACCGCAATAGGATTGCAGCCCTGCTTCAAGAGGAAGTTTTTATGTGTCCATGTCTCCAGACATTGAACGACGAAACGGAGAAAATTGAAAAACATTTCATCTCTAAAGAGTATAATATGAATTATGCTTCAGATTCATCGAATAATTACATTGCAGGTCGATTCATCTTCAAACTTGGTCCCCATGAACTCATCTTCATTCACGGAGTCGCTGAAGAACCAGCTCGACCCGTATTGGTGCCCGACTCGAATCATAAGAATGTTGAGCTTCTGTATCTACAAAGAAGCAGTAAATATCAGCCAGGTAAATTTTTCCTGTGTCAAGTTCCTTATGAAAACGTCTTCTTAAAGCTTATCTCCTCCTTAGAAGTTTTCTTCTAAATTCAAAGCTACGTCATGGTCTAAAACTTGTGACTTCCTCCAACAATTATGGTTCCAAATTAGGCAATTTGATTATTAGAGCAATTTTTTAATTCAGCCAAAGAAGAATCTAGCGATCCGATATGCAAACTGAGCAAAATTCAAAAATCCAGACTTTGCGAACTAATCTTCCACTCCGAATATTATTTGAACTACATACGGAGCAAATTTCCTGAAACCCAAAAAATTACTTCGTTCCATGAATGCTACAAAAGAACAATTGCATTTCGGAACGAGGACGTGAAGGCAATGACCAATGGAGATGAGTACCAAGAATGGATGACCATTTGTTTTCTGTCCGGCGGCTCCTACGTGAACCCAACTCTGACTTCGCGAACATTTTATTTATCGCGAGCTTACGATGACTCGGATCCCGACGCCCTCACAGCGAATGATGTATTCGTGTACCGAAGAGAACTCGATGGTGGATATTATTTGCAACAGTCGTTTACAGACGTGAGACTGGAGTACTGATATGGAACAAGCTTTGTTTAGTAAATACATTTTGTTTCCACTAAGAATATTTCATCATTATGTATTTTGTTCCTGAATTCTTGAGTGAAATTCTGAAAAATAGGATTCTTGTTACCAGACTGCCAAGACAAAAGCGAGCAAATAATCTGCTTAAAATTTTTCTTTTCCTTCTCTTTCAGAGCCATTGGGACTGCCGCGAAAGCTTCGGAATTGAGAAATGGAAGATAGAAAAGACTTTGCCCACTTTATTTGCGGTAAGCCCCTACCAGTTTCGTTGAAGGTGTTCTCTCTACGCCCATATACGCTTTCTAGGGACTCGGAAAAATTTTGAGCCATGAACCTTCGTAAAGGAGGAAGATTTTCAAGCAATAAACTTACAAGCTGAGCAAAAACTATGGAGTCTTAAGCTAAGACGAAGTCACAGGCTATACGCATAAAAAGGGCCAGGCTATGTGTAAAACTTTTCATGTTCAAACTCATTTCGAGCTAGGGGAATTAGGTAGGTACATACTCGGAAAAGGACTTCCGATCTTTGTGACGTCATCAGTGACCTTGACCTAAATTAGCGTCTCGGAGGGATTTCGAATACTGATTCATTGTAAAGAGGAGACTTGAGAAAATTAGGAGCAATCAACCCTTGTGAAAGGGGGCCAAGAGTAAGGTTGGGTTATGGACCTTCAAACTAGACTACTAATGGAGTCTTCAACCAAAAATTTTAGCCTAAGCCACTTTCACGTAGGACTCTCTTTTTACTTTGGGATAGATTCAAGCTCAATTAATTGATTGTCGAGGCAGATTACAAATTGAAGAAAGACGTGATGTTGGAAGGAGTTGGGAAAAGAACTCGAAAATCAAAAGCATAAGAGCATCGCATCATCACGCCCGGACATGACCAAGACGCGAGCAAATTACAAGCAGGAGAGTGTGACATTATCAGGGGATGATTTTTGATTTCAATTTTCATAGTGAGAGGGGCTTACAAAAATCAAAGCCTGATGACAAGAAATATTACGGTAGTTTTGTACGTAGAGGAATGAGACTTTCAGAACTTTCAAGATTTCAACAAAGTGGAAAGAAAAATTGAGTAATTCATGGCAGATTATTGAAAACATCGGAGCTTATGGGGGTTCTCTCCTGCGCTGTTTATTCCTTCGGTTTTTATTCCGCACGATTTCATAACTCTATAGCACCTGATTGGGGGAAAGTTCTCCTCCCCTGAGAAACCCGAATTCAGCTGAAATTCGACAGCTGAGAGAGACTTGCACTTTTAAAAGTCAAAAGCCAATAGAAGCGACCTCCTCAAAGCTTAAAAATTCCTAGACACGACCGAATTCTGACATCTTTTGAAGCTTCAAAGTTTCCAAAGACAGACACTTTGTTTTGTATTTTTTTTACAATCGTTATAGAAATTAGTGTAAAGAATTCATGACAGAGAGACAGATGAAGAACACAGCTGACAACAATAAAGCATGCATATGAGCATGATATGAGCATAATGCGAAAATACAGCGATGCAGCACTGCAGCCACCCAACTACAGCTAACACGATCAGGAAAATCAGTATTCCTGATAAGGCGTGAAAAGCTCCAATTCTCCCGATCGAGGTTTATAACCTACTTATAACTTTGTTTTATTGATTGATCAGCTAAAAGCTAGCTACAAAGCCAAAATCCAGGTGAATCCTTACAAAAGCTCGAAATTAGAAGCAGAAGTTATATTTTTGCACAACTACACAGCCAGAAACGATCTGGAGAATCAGTAAATTCGATAAGGAAGGCAAGTTTTTTTAGTATGTCTTCAGATAAATCCGTTTCACTCCGTATTGATCGATCAGCTGAAAGCCAGCTGAATTTACCCGAATGTCAAAAATGAAAGCCGGATTTTCGAAGGTTGTAAGTTTTTTAATCGAAAATCAGATACGACCTGGAGAACCGATACCTTTGATAATAGGAGCAAAGCTGTGATTCTCCTGATCGAGTTTTTCGATCGTACATTTTCTGCTTATAAATTCGTATTTGTCAATGTTGCAAGTTCAAGCCGAGGGCCGAAGCTCTCACTAATGACCGCTTCGTTCGAAGTCGAATACTTAGAGAAGTTGTCACTATCGGAGATTCTATCCTCAATAAAATTACGGATCATTTTCAAGAGGAATGAGTTTACGAAAATTACATTCACCGTATATTTTACAGAGCGCGAGCGCTATCGGCGTGAGCCCGTCAATGGCTCACGCCGAAAGCGCTCGCGCTCTGTAAAATATACGGTGAATGTAATTTTCGTAAACTCATTCCTCTTGAAGTTGTCACTCCCAAGCAGTAAGAAGAGGAGAAAGATATCAAGAATTTGAATTCTCAAATCGTGAGGATAAAAATTTTGACGTCACGCTAGTCTTGGAAGCTACACAATGATTTATGAAAAAATTTTGAGCTTACCTTTCTGAAACTTGGTAATATTTTGGAAAGACCTGAAAGTTCACCAATGGAGAGACAAAGGTTGGAAGAAATTAGGGCATAGCCTTACAAAGGACGAAAACTGAAGAAAATTTTGAATTTTGACTCTTCATCTGAGTGTACGTAGAGTCTATACATGTTTCTACCTTCAATACCGCAGGAAATTAGAAAGACTCAAAATTTTAAACTCTGTAAGCTGTACAGAATTGAAACGAGAAATTGGAAAAGATCTATTCATTACTGAAATGTGTTATCAGGAGTCAACTAATCTCTAATCTGTGCACTTCTACAATCAATACATGTGGAATTCCCTGAATACTGCGTCTTCAAATTACGGTAGTTCCCGAAATGGGCCTCTCTTCTTAAAACAACTCTAGGAAATCTTCTGTCTGAGCCTCGACACCTAAATCAAAGAAAAGATGGAAAACAGAATCACACTCTAGATTTGTTTTCCGTCAATCTATAAAAGCCTAAATCACGAGAACAGTTCGAACTCCCCCCCCCCCCACACACACTTATATAGGCTTCCACCAGTACACCGTGCAAAGTCAGCTACATGATATCGCACACGTACGCCCGTCCTCGCGAAGTTATATTCGTATTTTACAAATAATTTTGCAACAGGATGCTCCGGGGTTTCTCATTTATAACAGAATGATAAATTACATCCGAGGAAAGTATTCAGCCGACGGATTAATTATTCGCACGTATTTCGAACTCACGCAGAAGATAATTACGAGTAAACGCTCGACGCTCGTCCGCATTTGAAAGACACCATCGAAACCCATATCTTCGCGTAGTACGATTGAATTCAGCATCGCGAGGCCTTTTTCCTCCTCGACGAATATCTTTCCCACACCGGCGGGCGGATGATGTCGGGTGGAGACTTAAAAAGCTGTAATGCCGAAGTGTAACGACAAGCTCTTAGAAGTTTTCTTATTAAATTTAGACAATGGCCCGCACACACAAAACATTACCACGAGTGATACAAGCTCGCTTACTCGTTTTCCCATCTTCTCGTCCGGGTACAGCGGCGTGTAGAGAGCTTTTTCTTTGTAAGACAAGAAACGTATTTAGCACCCTTCGTCGGTTCTTTTAAAAAGTAATTCTGACTGCGGTTTAATTGGAACACCGCTTCTTTTTTTCTCCTTTTTGTAGAAAAAGAGTTCGCACACTTGAGAATGTTCCGAATTCCTACAAAGTGTATGACTGGGCGTCCTAAAACTTTCACATTTTTGAGAAACATTCAGGCCCACAACCTCAACAGTGCTGTAAATTCCGTCTATTTCTTCTATACCCTTCACATTCACGTTTCTTCACAAAGAAGAAAAAGAGAAACGGTTAACAATAATTAGAGATGGAGAGAATTTTTATCGAGTCGTATTCGAACTCGATATTATTGGCATTTGGTACACAATCGAGGAAAATGTTTCCTATAGATATTTTCGACGACTGTTGGTGTAAACAGTAGAAGGCGATATTTTAGGGTGAAAATGGGTATACTTACTACCGGATCTAGATACATCCAATATTCGCGTGCAAGAATTCATTAACACTCACCTGTAACAGAAATAAAAACAAAATTTACAGCTTTTCGTCGTACACACTTGTACATAATTTTCTTTCCAGTTCAATTCAGACTTATACTAATAAAAACCCCTTCGCCAAATATATACGACGATATAGGGATGTGCGGAAGAAAACGAAAACGTATAAAAGAAGCTAATTAACTTAACATGCAATTTCCTGCAACTGGGTAAATGTAAATCACAATCCAGGGCAATATGATACACACGTCCATTACCGAATTCTCGAAAAAAATGCATCAGTCTACAATGATAGTATGAAGAGGAGGGCGTTGAGGAATACACTCTTCTTTTTAAGGGGCCGTAATTATTGGACGCGTATCAAATTCGTGTACACACACCATAGATTTGTGAACACGCTCTCGTATTAAAAAGGTGTATGTAAATAGTAAGATAGTACAGTACACATCACGTCATCTGTGCAGTACATGCGCTTGATTCAATTTGAACAAACCGGTTTCGGTGAGTATTCAGTTTCAATCGTTCACGACACTTTAGCTAGCAACGATTTTTATTATATTAGACCGCATGGTAAGATATACGACCGACGCGACTTCATTTTGATAGGTGTAGAAGGTATCATCGTTCGAGTGGAGAATTTATTTTGACCTATGTACTCGAGTTGCGACGACGGTACTGGCATAATTCACGTAAGAGGCGACTGAATGGTTAACTACGGCGATGATTTGAAGGCGCTCTTCTCGTTAGGCTACAAAGCAACAGAACGAAGAGTAGTGCTGATTCTTTCGGAATATTGAAAGGAAACTCTCTCAACACGGACAACCTCATTATTTGTCTTGACGAGACACTCAACAACTTTTTAGTGAACTGTAGATGTATAAGAAGGAATTGGGGCTCCCAAAATTCCTATAATCGAGCTACGTATAAGTATCGAAAGGAGGATTTCGAAAAATTTTGACTTTTAAAAGCAGTTCATACGGTCGAAGAGAGCCCCAATGAAACCTCTCAAATTCACACGAAATCGACTCCTTACTTTGACCAAACTGCCTAATATCGACTGCAAATTGGTTTAAAGAGACTCAAAGTCGACTCTGAATCGACGCTCCATTCTGTCGTCGCGTCGTTAACGTCGAAGTCAAGTCTACTACTCTTCTTGAATTGATATCGACTGACAGGACGTCACTCATCGTCAGAAGAGCTGCAATCGACGTCAAAATGTGCCTGCAAGGTGTGGAAATTGAGACCAAGAAGAAGATGAAGTACCTGGGCGTCTGGTTTGACTCGACGCTGAACTTTGAGCACCATTTCCTGATGCCAGCGGAAAAGACAGGCCGGGTAGTTGGATACCTGAGCCGCCTGATGAGGAACCTAAGAGGACTGAGAGAAGTAAAAAGAAGGATTATGATGAGCACCCCCTTGTCGATTCTCCTATATGGTGCACCAGTTTGGGCCGACTCCATGAAGATACCATACAGAAGAAGAGAGATGGTAAAGATCCAACGAAGAGCTGCGCTGAGGTGTGTTAGTGCCTACCGCACTGTCTCGACGGAGGCTCTTCGTGTATTAGCACGTACACCACGAATTGAGCTCCTTGCTGAGGAGAGAGCGGTGGTGTTCAGAGCAAAAAAGAACTTTGAAGCTCTACGGGTTAAGCAGGAGGCCAGGCGCTCCTTGCTTGAGAAATGGAAAGTAAGAATAGCCCAGAGTGAGTTGGACAAGTGGACAACCTGTGTATTAATACGCGACCCTGATGAATGGAAACCGATACCATGGCCATAGAAAAGTTTGAAGATGTCGACTCGAAATCGACTCCGGATCGACGTCGATTTGAGGATGGTTCAAAGATGCAACAGAGCAGTCAATTTCAGATTGGTTTCACTTCAATCTCAATATATTATTTTTCTTGCTTCATTTTTCCAGAATGATTTTGGAACGCTATCATCCTGATCTTCAAAATTGACTTCTACATGTAGATGATGATTTCGTAAAAGGAGGGAGAGAAGATACACTTCCACTTTCTTCTGCCAAATCCACCAACACTTCAATAGAACACGAAAAAATCTAAAGGTCACACGATAGTTGTTTGTAGGTCAGTTGTCCACGTTCTCAGCAAAAATGTGGAGTACATTCGCGACTCGAACGAGTAGAATAGAGACAAAAGTTGACCTCAAATAAAATGCTCGCACTCGTACATGTTTTAATATCGAAATTCTCTACTCACTTTATCATCAATAGTCAAAAATTCTTCTTCAGGGTCATCTTGAAGAACGCTGTAAAGCGGAGGATCGTAAATATTTTGCAGGACCACGCATGAGAAAAACCTATCCGTCTTAGGGACTTGTAACAAACTTTCTTATCGTTCTATATGAGCGCACAAGTTCGTAGGTGATTTAACTTTCGCAAAGGAAAAGATCGGCGACATCGAAAATATAAAATTGTTCGTTTCTGCATTCGTTTCACGTGGTCATCTATTTGAGAAACTCTTCCTCGAAACAGTAATTTGCAGTTTCATTCACGTTCACGCGAGAAGAAGAAAAAGTCGTCAATGAAAAATGAGACAAATAAAAAACAGAAGATTAAACTTTCGCACGGGCTGGAAATTGCCGCTGAATAGCTCGGCGAACTTTTGCACTGCAATCGTCTCCTCGCCATCAATACTTCTATATTTCTTGACAATGTGTGGCGTGAGGATATATTACTATCCTATCTACTATGTACAGTATATACATCATATATTCACTCTCCCGTGCACGTTATTTGTTACCCCATCAATAAGAATAAGAAGACTGATCTATATATATATGAAGAGAAACGAAAGCCGAAGATTAAGTAAATGGAATTTTGATAGAATTTTTTCGTCGCGCGCGGGTTACTCTCAACAAAGGGGCGTTTCTGGTCGCGTTTATCGGTAGCTCGCCTTTGAAAACAGGAAAGAAAAGGAGAGGGTGACATCGTCAGACACTTTGTGTTCTATATGATTGATAAGTTGTATTGATAGCTAACATACATCACTACCGTGTCATCTCCTTATGTGCTCGCGTATAGCCTCTACGAGTAGAGCGCAGAATGTTCTTCTGTTTAATATCACTTTGATTAGACTCGACGAAAAAGACCCCTCGAGTGGAAATTTTTAATAATATTACTGTCCTCTGGATTATTTTATTGCAAGCGATAGAATTTTTTGACGATTCAATTTAACGACGACGACGCCGCCGATTTCAATCTATCACGCGAAGATTGCGTCTCGACGACGATACGATCAAAATCGCATTCCAGCGGAGAAAATTGAATAAAAAAATTCTATCTAAATGATAAAATTGATGCGAGCGCTCGACAATCGCGAAAATCGAGACGCAAATATTTGTATAGGGTGTTTCGTGTTACGAGAAATCCAACTTTTATTGGCAAGATGGATGGTTTCTACTACATAGATTGTGAGTTGAGAGGATGGTGAGCTGAACAAAAATGATGAGACCAGTCGTTAGTCTGCAAAAGGTGACTTCGCAAGAGGAATATTCAACCGTATAATGATTTTCCACGATGGTTATTCGATCAAAGAAGCATTCACCAGTGGTGAAGCCCGAAGTTTTTACAGGAGAAAAGAGGAGGAAGATCAACAACGAGAGTCCGGAGTAGGATTGAAAATTAGATAGGACGAATATCGCAGCAAGAGTAAGGAGATTAATTTCGGTATCACGCAGTCTTTGATCGAAATGAACAAGGCAGGAATAGAGATGACTGATAGTTCAGCAGAATACATAGAAGCCGAGTTTTCCATCAAAAGACCTCTCCACCGATAGGGAAGGTGTGGCCAGTTTCGAAACCTGATTTTTGACAAAACTGTAACACACAGGGCAATGATGGCTTCGATATGTCTCATGTAGTATAGATTATGTTGAATGCTATCGGTAAATTGGCTAGGTTGAGGCAAATAAGAGGCATCGGAGATACCCAGCGAAGGATGAATGAGTAGATAGTGAGAAAGTGAGATGAGGTTTCAGAGTGGATGAAGGAGAGAAAGTAAAGAGATTGGGCCTCAAACGCAAGAGAGATGACAGTGCGCGATAATGAGCGGAATTGTGCAGCAGGAGTACCGGTCTCAGCGTATGAAATGAGCTTAAGGCACTGATGGCTGAACGTAGGGCAGTAGGATCTAGGATGCCAAATCTAGAGATTTTTGGTCTTTAAAAAGATACGGGGTTTCTTTTTTCTAAATTCTACGTACAATGCGGATTTCTTGCGATCAAGGGAAAGGTACCTTAGACACCTGTACGAGAGATACTTTTCTCCTGATCGTTATTGACTGATACGACTGCTTCCTGTAACATTGAGTCGATCAAGAGAAAAATACCTCAGTTACTCTTGAGAGAGATACCTTCCTCCTGATCGTTATTAATGGATCAATCAAAGTCTATAGAAATCTGTTTCTAGGTCTTACAAAAAATGGAGGATACGGATTTTTGAAACTTTTATCTGGCAGCACTGAGTAGGATGTATTGCAACTTCTTAGACAGTCTGAAGATTGGAAACCCAACCAGTTGAGAGCAAATTGGAAAATTGTGTACCTAAAGGAGGAGTTTGCGTCCGCAACAGTGCGAGTGTGGGATAGATATTTGAACATGATGTAGGTAATAGGTCGGAGAAGGGGAAAGATCAGTGATTAGGCAGGAAAGCAGGGCTTGCATGGCTCATAGGGACTTCTCCAGCCACTTAGAAGGCCCAGCCAGTTTTGGAGCCCGATTATGATCCACTTGTAAAGCACAGGTGTAGTCTGAGACGAATGTGAAGCATCGGGATGCTCAGAAGTAAGTGAAAGAATGGGCATGAAGAAAATGTTGGTACTTAAGATAGTAGTCTAGATGGGATTCCCATGAAAAAAGGCGTGAATTTTGGGAGGGAAGGGAGAGGAGAAAGTTAGCGATGAGCGAAATTGTAGACAAGAAACATCATTCTTAGCGGACAGGCTGAGCGAACGGCTGGCGCGCAGAGTACCAAGAAAACAAAAATTCTATTGCATTGGATTTGAAGGTAAGGTCAAGAACTTAAGTAAAGAATTGGAGGCTGACCTGGAGGTTCTGAATTAAGAGGACTTATGTACGTGGTCTGCAAGGAATGCAAGTAGAACGGGGTTTTAGAAAGAAAAATAAAATTGACGATCCGAAACGTGAATTGAGTCAGACGTGCATCTCGTTTGAGATTTGTGGAAGCGAGGGAGATACCAAAATCATCTCGAGGGGAAAGAGGACAGAGTTTATTACATCGTTTATGACGAACACACTCCAAACCCCGCCTTGGGCGACGCCATTTTCGGTGAAGTAGAGCTGGGAGGAATGGTTATCATTCATGAGAAAAAGGAAGGTAA
The DNA here is from genome assembly GCA_035079395.1 of Aspidiotus destructor. NCBI lineage: Eukaryota > Metazoa > Arthropoda > Insecta > Hemiptera > Diaspididae > Aspidiotus > Aspidiotus destructor. The sequence continues at coordinate 1,562,611 of JAVHKZ010000015.1, forward strand.
ATCTCCACAAAGAGTTACTTAAAATAATTTAGAGGAAATGTAGTGTCACCAAACCCGAGGGAGCACTTCCTGCAAATCAAGTTACGGAAAAAAAGTTTGCACCTGGCAAAATTACCTACCATTCGAAGACCGACTATTTACTAGCTTTCAGATAAAAATTTATTGAAATCTTTGCCCCGGGATAGGGGCCTATACTGCTGTATTTCATCATAGTTTGTGCGTCGAAAACTAGCACCATCATTTCCAACTTTTCAATTAATCATAGCCCGCAAAAACGCATCATAAAACCTCACAAACTCGCCAGTTTTGTACAAACATGTGTGAGTCATTGCACTGTTGTGTGCATTATGTTTATAAAATAATTTGCCCACGCTTTTCCGCATGCGATAGTGTGTTTATAAAATTTACGGTTATGCAGGCTGCTGCAAAAATGATCGTAGGTTGAGAAAAATATACGCGTTGCATATTAACAAGCGTGTGAACAGCAGTTCTGCATATATTCACTATCTATAGTACTCACTTTATTTTCTCTCTCTTTGCAAGTAGACGACACACGTACATAGCGCAATTTTGCGGTCATCGAAGGAATACGCGCTTCAACCGCACCCAAATTAACGTTTTACCTTTTGAACTCCGCTGTTATTTAAATGTATTGCGAAGACGACATAATGCGGTACAACTTAGCAACTTTACGAATGGTCGCTTCGTAGCCACTTAATATTGGACTCGTTCGTCGACGATTGCAAAACCTAAAGTGACTTAATGACTTGTACGTATCGCATCGTCTGCTTCTCTTTTCCTGGAATGGTACGGAATATTCGATGCTTTTATTGATTGAGAAGATTTTAACGAGTCTGAGACTGATGGAACAAGGTTTTTAACAAAAAAAATTCAATTTCTATTGAAATATGATCACTTTCCTCACGGTGGAAGTGAGCAAGGGTACGTATCGCAACATGAGATGACTAAAACTTTGATTCAACTTCACCTTCGTGGAATTTAGAACTCGTAACCTCCAGAGATACCTCAACATCCTGCTCAAATGCGGATCACCAGTTCATAACATTCAACCATTCCTTATGATCTTTGATTCGTAATCCCTTCTGGCTCGTCTATAGATATCTCTCTTATTCTTGGGTTCTAAGAGGGAAAAGGAAGTTCCTTCCGAGGGCTCGGAGTAAATTCCTCTCCTCCTCCATTCACAGCTATTGAAACATTTGGCGACTAATATTTTCCCACTTCTCCGTTTTAACGAATTGGTTAACATCTGATTTTGATATCAGTATCACAGGTCCGTCTGTCTAAATTTTCGGACGATTTTTTAAGTAACAAGATTCTTAAAATGGTATCAGTGACATAGATGAATTCCTCCTCCTCCTTCGAAATTCGACACAAAAAGAAACAGTAAGAAGAAAAGACAAGGGCTCGAAGCACTTCACTATACGCAGCATAGAAGGAAAGAAAACGTCAGCAGATAATAGCGGCACGTTTTTGCGAGATAAGTATCTTCTATTTTGGGTTTTAAAACAATTTAAATTGCTTGTAGGGAAGCGCGTCTATCTTCGGACTTCTTCGCGGATTGTGGCGCACGAAATTCAGTCGTTACAACATTGTCTTCTGCCGGCGCTGTATTAGGGCTGGTAGAAACGCGTACATAAAAGGGAAAAAAAAGGAGGACTCCATCTGTTGTTTCGGAAAAGTTTATCAGCGAAATTCCAGTTCGCATTTATCAGATTCTTTTTTGAGTGACATTTTCCATCACGACGTTCTCTTCGCCATGCCTATACATATACCCCATGTATCGCTCCTATACAGTAGTTCTAATCCACAAACGAAGCCCGCCGTTTTCTACTAAAAGTGTTTTTGTTTTCATCTTTTTTCTCTCTCTCTCTTGGTCTACTCTTCCTACATTATATTGGGCGCGCCTTTATTTGTTTCAATGTATAAGAATCTTTTCTACGTCGTATACGCGAGTACGTAACATTTCTCCAGTCATTATTATTTAATTCGTGTCGAAGACGCGGGCGAGAGCTGCCCGCACACACTCGCGTACAATAAGAGAGTCAAGGAAGTAACGATGCACGGATGATGCAAATGAGAGAGGGTTAAAAAGTTTTTAATATAAAAATACTCGGTCGAGAGAAGATATAGATTTGCCGATACGAAACCGAGAGTATATAAGAGAAAGGGACCTTTTAAATATCAAAAAGTAAAGTGAAATTATTTTCGTATACGTAGTATACCAAGTATAGTTTTCCGCGGGGCAGCTTTTCGCGTAATTCTTCTACGCTCGGAAAGTTGAATAATACCGAAAGATATCAATTTGGAAATTTATGTAAATTATTATGGTAGAAGGTTGGTAAATATTAGTAGAAGGTTTACGCGCGTTAGAGAGGGGCTAGCCAGCCAGTGTTTGGAGCGCGCACGTTAGCTTCCTTATCCGATGTCGACGACGACGCCTGTTACCGTCTCACCGCTTTCCTTTTATTCGAATCGAAGTTCCCGCATATCTCCTTTGCACCCGAACCGCTCGCCGCCGCCGTTTTCGTCTTCATTTATAGCGAGTCTTCTCTCGCGAATCTATCCCGAAGGGATTTGTTTATTTTGTCACCTGAACGTAGACGATCCATCATTTTTACTTTCTCTGCTTTTGTAAACATCGTTATCACTAATACCAGAGAGCGGTCGGTATCGAAGATTCTTTCATTATCACCTCTATAGTGTTCTCTCGAGGTGAACGATTTTTCCTTAAATGAATCACCTATTATTTATGTTTAGAATGTCATCGCTTCTATACATCGTTGTATTTGAGGAGGGTGACGGAATATTGGTGCCGAATTCGGGGATAGGGTGAGCAACGCTTTTACCGGTCACAAATATCATCAAACATACCACAGATGAACAGAAGTTGTACAATAAAAATGAGTCAATTCACTTCAAATGTACTCTTAACTCAAGTGCTGGCCAGAAGAACAAATATGAGAATAAAATTTGTTTGAAGGACAGGTATACGAAACAAGTTTTAACCAATTTCGACTCAAGTACGACGTCGGTTAGCTAAGCCCAATGTCGACCGCAAATATATTTGAAATGACCGGAAGTTCACTCAAAACAAACCACTCCTTTTTACCATCGACTCATCGTCGGCGTCAGAATGTCGTCGACTCTCAGTATGATAGATTGATGTCGGCTAAGGTAGTATAGGTCGATCATACTCTATTCTTCGACGAGAGACTTGCAATGACGGCGCAATTTTTTATATTCTTAGTGCACAACTTGCTATTGGGTTCAAAATCGAAATCGAAAATGAGTCGACACCTGGTATCAGATTTCAATAACGACTGAGAATCGACGTCGACATTGCGACGTTTTCATCGCTGCACTGGTCAAGCATAATTAGGATTCTCAATGGTCCTTGCTGCACAATTAGGACAACGCATTCTGCCTGCGAGTAGAAGAGTCACCTTACCACACAGAACACGCTCCAAGGGCTCCACTGAAAATCGACTTCAACTGTCGTCAATATGAGGTCCATTGATAGTTGACCATCACAAATTAGAAGTGAAAATTGACCATGTAAGAGGGTCTCCTCGTCATTGTGGGACATATAATCGACGCAACCGAGTAGCCAATTCCAGGCTGATGAGAAAATTTGAAGGAGTCGTCTCAGAATTAACTTTTGATTTGAGTCTAATTTGGCCAAGTTCCCAGGTTGGTAAAAATTGACTGTTCATTGATGCAACAGAGCAGTCAATTGAAGATATCAACTTGAAAGCTCAAAACTGCCTCGTAATTGAGGTCAATTTAATCATGATTCAAAGTTGACCCTATAAATTCCTAGAGAACGGAATCCGACCGTTAAGTGCTGCAACAGCCAACAGAGCAATGTCTTCGGGCGTTTGCAAGGAAATTCAAAGTAAAGATCGCTTTTATCAATCTCGATAATATCGATATATCAATCTCGATTATATCGATATATCAATTTCAATTATATCGAATACTGATCTCGATACAAAAAAAGGCGATACTTCTAAAAAGAAGTAACTCAATACAGAGTTTTTTCAGAAGTATCGCCTTTCTTTGTATTATGGATAGCCGTACCTTGCAATCTCGCATCAATTCGACTGATCTCGATGGTGTCGAAATCTCGACATGATCGATATATCAATCTCAATTATATCAATATTTATCAATCTCGATTAAATCGATTACTGATCTTGATTGTATCGAAATATCGATTCTATATTTGGCTTCAACATCTAGTGTACTACATATTAGGTTTAGTATAATGAAGGCTTAAAGCTAGAATATAGCGATCATGAAGCTAGTATAAACCTAGTATATAAACTGGGCAAGGTGAACTCGCAAATTTTTGAATCACTCACGGAGAGACGAGGGTGAAGGGGGGGGGGGGGGGGCTCGCAAAATTTCAAATTAGGGCCAGATCAGAGTAAAGACATGAAACATGTCAATACAAATCAACTGCTATTCAATGCAACAGAGCAAATGATTCCAGAGGTCAATAGAAGAATTTAGAGAAGTCGACTTGAAATTTACTTAAAATTGACTCGATTCAAGGTCAATTTGAAGTTGACAAGCATTCCTAGAGAACTAAAAAATCAAATCAAGGCATCAGATTAGTTGATTTTGGGCCAGTAAAAACGTTTGGAGAATTCGACTCAAAATCACAGTTGTTTTCAAGTCTATCCAAAGTTGACCAGCAAACATCCCCAAAGAAATAGAAATTCGCTGTTAAAATTTATACAATGGAGCAGTAGATTTCAGGTGACTGAAAGAGTTCAAAGAAGTTGATTTGAAATCAAGCCAAAATTAACGATGAGATCGATTTAAAGTCAACAAATAACATTTGCAGGAAATTAAAAACCAACTCTGAATTGATGCAACAGAGCAGTCAATTGTAGTCTGAAAAGAAAGTCGAAGAACTTGTATCAAAATTGACATTGATTAAGGTCAATTCAGAGTGAACCAGTATACTTTCCGAGAAGACTAGAAATCAAACATTAATTCCTGTAACAGAGAGCAGTTGATTTGCAATTGATAGAAAAGTTTAGAAAATTCGACCTAAAAATTGACTCAAGATTAACGTTGATTCAAGATCCATACATTCCCAGAAAAATAAAATTAAGAAAATGCAACAGAGCAGTTAATTTCAGGTCAACGGAAGAATTTGGAGAAATTGAATTAAAATTTAATCCAAATTGACTTTGATTTGAGGTCAATACATGCCCAGAAAACAGAAACTCAACTGTTAACGGTGTGCTTCACTTGTAAAACCGAGCATCAAAAACAAGGTACCGGAAAAAGTTTCTCACTGCTCGAGTTTTCAATGAATCTTTCTAATTTTTTGATATGTTCTTCAGAAAGGTTCAACTAGAGGCGGAATAGAACCAGGATTTTAGAACTTTTTCGTACACTTTTTTTAATTAGACGTTGAAGTTGGCAGAAATTCTCCTGTCTTTGGACTTATAAAATATTTTTGGAGCAAAAATTCGGATTTCTACTTCCATACCGCCTTCCATTAAACCTTTCTGAACAACATCTTCAGAGATCTTTTTGTGAAGTCATTCCATGTCATCGTCATAAGGAATACCCACGTACGCCCGACAAGCGTCGCGTAATGACCGCTGATATGCCGAACCTTGCACGGTATTTGTGGATGTATATATGCAACTTATCGCACACCGTTTCGCAGTTCGCCAACGGGCGAAGCACACCCTCAATCAACGAATCATAAGAAGAATGAATTACAGGTCGGTAAAATATTTGGAGAAGTCAACTAAAAATCTACTCCAGATCGACGTCAATTCGACGTTGGTTAGCGAATATTACCAGAAAAAGAAAATTGACTTCAAACTGACCCGACAGAAAGGTCGATTTTATACCGACAAAAAATTTGGAGAAATCGACTTGAAATCGACGTGGCACATCAATCAAAATGGGGTCGACAATTGATCCGATATGCCCGTCGACATGAAGTTGATTCTAAAAATACATCGACCTGATTTTAAGCAAGACCATGAAATAAATAAATTGTTGGTCGACAGGTTCATAGAAAAGGAATATTCTTCAACAGGGGGGGGGGGGAGAGTCAAGCACACAGACGAAGAGACTCACTCCGCAAAGGAATAGTTTTCAGCAGGAGAGAGGCACGAATCAGACATCCACTCCACACAGGCTGGAAGACTCACTTTCTATGATCAGAATGTGGACTCTTAGGGTGAAGACGGATAGGTAGCTCAGAAGAGTTCAAGCAAGATGGTGCAATGAAAAAGACATGTCGAGATTTATGAAACAAGGTACCAAGTTATGTTTCCTTCTGACTTTGATTGCCTCAAAATTGTGAGGCTGAAGCCAGAAACTTACAAATGAGAATCAGTTTTTGATAGAAGGTGGGAGGCAGGTCAGACATTCAGCAGCTTCCACACATCCATACAGTTTAAGGAGTATCGTTCAGAGATATTTAGGTTATTCGGCTTGCTACTGCAAAATTCAATTTATAGCAAATTCCAGTTCTTACAACCCTTAGAGAGCAGTGTAATACATTTTATGATACTTGAAGCCCTGTTTCACTCAGTTCTGAGACTTTCAATTGCGGTACCGAGTTCAGTCTCAAGGTTAGATAAAGACTTTGGAAGATTTGGAGTCTCTGTAAGATGAATGACTCACAGCAAGGGTCGATTTATTTTCTCCAACATAATGAAAGACCTGGATATCACGACTAGAGAAAGATGCCAGCGAGTTGTTTCAGTAAGATCCGCAGATTCAGGGATGATGGAGTAGGCTGAAATCAGTTGTTTCTTAAATAAAGTATGAAACCTGAATAAGTGAGCTCAACATCAACAAACCTATTTGCTCATACTTGTGCGCTTCAAGTTTCTCATTTTACTCCAAAGCATTCTTCTCTAAATAATCGAGATAAATAAACACAATTACAGAAATAGTCTCTTTCCTGCGATGGAATTTTGATGTCTTCGTATCGAATTATATTTTGATGAGTTAGCCAAAATAAACCTCTTTTAAAAAGTGACGATTTTGGGTCGTTCAACAGGCTTCAAGAATTAGCCATGAAGCCAGCGTCTCACAAAGCGAAGTGGCATAAAAACTCGATTTCGCCTCCTTCTCCCTCGTCTTTTCGTAACGGCCCCTATCAAGACACAGGAGCTCGATCTCATTTCTCGTTCTTTTCTCATCATCGTAATTATTCGTGTAATTACTCCGCGATTATTAAATCTGGTATATAATGGTATACGAATATAGAGATCAGGAAATACTGTTAATGCGCTACGTGTAATGCAAAGAGTCGTCTTCGCTGCTCAGCTGATACCTCATCAATCATATTTCAATTAATCAAACGACGACCAACAACACCCCGAGTTGAGCAGCTTGATGCGTGCCCGCAATTACAGTAGTTTCCCTTTCATTAATTTCTAAATTGGTGCGAAAGGATGTACGCGCGCCAAACAAGATGACGTCGTCACGCTGCCCTACCGTACCGCTCGGCCAAGGAAGTGTACACAACAACAGTACGCAGCATCTTATATACAGCGAAAACTTTTTGGACCAACGAACTTTCCGTCGTAAAAGTTGGGATTTTCGTCTCACGACGAATAAATTTGTTTCGCGCAGCGCCACGCTCCAAATAGCTTTTGCCTTGGTAAGTACACAATACAATAACGAGGAATACGGCGAATAAATTCGAACAAGAGACACTCGACGTTGAACGAATTACTAATGACCGACACGATGATGAATAATTCTTTACGGGTCCGGGCCACGTACCGAAGAGTAGCACATGTTCGCAAACTATCCACGATGACTCGTTTTCTTGGCTTGTATATTATAGATGTAGAAGTCTACCATGTTGAATTTTTTTCTCCTTTCCTCCAAAAAAATTAGCTCTCGCACCGGTGTGTAACGCCGTATTAAATTATACCCACATTTTTATTCGTGACTCGGCGAATACAGGGCGTGGTGAATATTTTTTTATTTCAACTTAATTAAGATAATTTGAATGCATAATGAGCGCACGCCATTGTTTTCAACACATTCGTCTCGTGTCTTAAGATAGGTAAGCGGAAATAGTGAATGGAAAGAGGAACGATCGTTTGCCAAATACAAGACTAGACCCTCCCATGCATAAGAAACAAGCGCCGGATACGCGAGCCATGATATCATACTTTGTCGTCGGTGGCGAACAGAGGGTGGTAACCATGATGACTCCAGTCGTGGAAGAATTCCACCTTCAAATCTTCCGACGTCAGGCACATTCCATTCATCGAGATATGAGAGACAATGTCAACCTAGATTCTCCGATTTTGCACCAAATCTCACGATGAGAAAAGCGTTTCCTCGGTAGGAGAAACAAAGAAAAAGAGTATCCTCCGGAATGGACGTGGCGCCTCGACTCTATCTGCACACTGTTGGTGGTAAACAGACCGTGATACAGTACTGTATATGTATGCTAAAAGCATCGTCGATTATATTTACTTCCTTTCACAATTGCATCCCCCTGCACCCCTTCAAGAAAATTCTATTCTGTACTTTGGCAGTTTTATTATTCCGTTGTCGCCGTAGGTCTTATCGTTGCATCTCACCCGAGTTATATCTTGTTAATATGTACCGGGTTCGTCTTCGTATATTTATACTGTATCGAGCGCGTACTAAAATTAATTGAAGTTTTATTCGGAACATCAGAGTAAACACAGCAGGACGGGTCGCCTAGAAACGTGTTCGAGAGGAGAGACACGGCCACAACCCTCGATCCGTGATACCACACACTAACGCGGAACAAGACTATTTAACACATTCGGAAAAATTAGTGAACAGGTTGGTCTGTTGTGAAGTAGTCGTAAAAATCGTCTTCTCGACAATGACATCAGATAAGAGCGCAGTACCTTCGGTACACATCGGCGTTATTAAATCCGACACCCTCTAAATTAAGGTGTAACGATAAATTTTGACTCGCGGAGTCAAATTACTCTCTCTTTCTTGGATAACCCATTCGGAAGAATATTTTCTTATTAGTATATGTTATAAAATAGGGAGAGAATATTATTGTCAGGAATTCGAGTACGAGTCTGGAAGTTATAAATTAAGACGCAAACGCGCGTTTACTGTACACGACGAATAAGTACTACACAATGGTACAAAGCATTAGGGAAATCTCGTGATCGTTGAACTTGGGCGCGATTGAATAGGGAGGTTCACGTTTAATTAAAAATCTACACATTTCACAAAGGACAGCCCTAATTCGGAATATGCGTTTTACGCGCCGTATATACGAGAGGAGATATCCCGAAGTCTGAGTGGGTGCTATGTTAATCTAGATAAAAAGATCCTCTCGAGAGTCATTGAGAAGTCAGCCACCACAGCGTACTTCAATATACGTATAGCCGAAAAAGTAACAAATGACTGTTTACTCAAAGGGTTGTGTGTGTTCAGGTGTTTCATACCATATTGCATTCTCTTACAATGTAGCATTATGTAGTATACCCTAGCTATTTTTTCATTTCTTTTCTTTTAATAACGTTATAATAGCGTATAATTTTCTTTATAATAAGTACGGTCGACTAGATCTACAGTACGTGCCACTATGATAGTGTACTTTTTTTTTCAATTTCCTGTCTTATTGTTTCGCATAGTATATGGGCGTTGCGCAGTCAAATCATCATCGCCATCAAAAACCGACCACGACTATTGTAACGTCGTCGTCATTGCTTATCGACTTGTCTGCGGTGTTGATTATGTTGAACATGCAGTATAATGTTCTAGAGAGAAAGTACTGCATCTTCTTTTTAGACGAGCTGAATGTAGCAAGCTGACAGTATTCAAGTTGAATCAAAAAATTGAAAACTCAGCACGTGATAGGAGTTGATGGCATCATCATTGGGTAGAAATGAGGTTGAAAAGCTAAGAAGAACAGGAAAGAATGCTCGGTAAGATGCAAGGATTTGTAGCGAAAGCACGACTCAATAGAGAGAAAGAATATGATTGACTCAACCGCGTAGGATTTAGCCAATACAACGAAGAAACTGATTTTAAATAAAATACATACGATGATTCAAAAATTCATACGACGAGAGAGGAAAGAGAAAATGAATTGTGGGAGAAAGATCAAGTAGAAGTGAAGTCATCGGATGGAGCCAGATTATACATGTGAGAGATGAATGGATTGATGAGACTGAAGCGTGTATCATTAAGAGGGAAGTCGCCTGAACGTGAGAGCTCGGCAATTACTTCAACCTCTTCTAACCTATCAAGGAGTCGGCCTTTAATCACTTTATGGATAAGCTTGAAGGTGATATGATCGACTGGCCTGCCATCCACTTATCGCCCGTATTGTCTGTTAGACAATGTTGGGAAACACCTGGAAAGAGTGATAGCCAATCGACTGGAGAGCTACCTGAAGGAAAGAGATGTAATCTTTAGTAGCTAGTACGGTTGGGACGCTGCACATCAGATGCTGGGATCCAACTGAAGAGGATAGCCGAGTTAGCAATTGCTACGCGTCAGTTTTGCGCAGCCGTCAGCCTCGATATTAGAAATGCGTTCCATTCGATTCCTTGGGAGAGGATCTTGGAAGCCCTCAAGGACGCAGAAGTGCCCGCATACCTGCTCAGGATGATCAGCAGCTATCTTAGCTGTCGAGAAATACAAGCAGAGACGTCTGCTGGTACAATGAAACGCCCTGTTACTTGTGGGGTGCCGCAGGGGTCGGTCCTTGGGCCGCTGTTGTGGTGCGTCGCATTCAACGGGATATTTGTGGTGAAGCTGCCGCTGGTTGTTGAACTTATCTGCTATGCGGATGACACACTGGTGGTATGCACTGCCGAGACGATTGTAGCGATGGAGAGCAGGGTAAACCGGGCCTTAAAGATCGTGACGCGTTGGATCGAGTCCGCTAGACTCGGACTTGCAGCTAGTACGACGAAGGCCATTTTTTTCACGACCCGTCGGAAGTTCAGTCCACCCACCTTTCGCCTGCAAGGTGTGGAAATTGAGACCAAGAAGAAGATGAAATACTTGGGCATCTGGTTTGACTCGACGCTGAGCTTCAGGCACCATTTCCTCATGGCAGCGGAAAAGGCAGGCCGGGTAGTTGGATACCTAAGCCGCCTGATGAGGAACCTAGGTGGACCGAGAGAAGCGAGAAGAAGGATCATGATGAGCACCGCCTTATCGATCCCCTTATATGGTGCACCAGTATGGGCCGACTCCATGAAGATACCATTCAAAAGACGAGAGATGGTAAAGATCCAACGAAGAGCTGCGCTGAGGTGTGTTAGTGCCTACCACACTGTCTCGACGGAGGCTCTTTGCGTATTAGTACGTTCACCACCAATTGAGCTCCTTGCTGAGGAGAGAGCGGTGGTGTTCAGAGCAAAAAAGACGACGACGACCAACCGTGAGACTCTACGGGTGAAGCCTTGCTTGAGAAATGGAAAGTAAAGCTGGGCAAGTGGACAACTCGTGTGTTAATACGTGACCTTGATGAGTGGATGAACCGACACCATGGCCAACTAAACTTTCACCTAACGCAGGTGTTAAGCGGCCATGGCTGCTTCAACAAGTACCTTCATGAGAAGCTGTTACGACCGTATATTTCCAACGGCTGTTCTTCGGATATTCTTCGATGATACTTTAGTTGACGCGCGATTGACAGCGCCGAGGAGCGGGGTTAGGTAACCCCTGAAAGTCCCACCACCAACCACCTTTCACCTCCTTATATCGAGCGGTTCACCTTTGACGCTCTTCTCGAACCGGAAACTATAACCGATACAGACACTCGGCTATTCTGACGACGACTATTGAGAGTGCTGGCAATTCCAAGCACCTGCGACGGTATTTGCTAGAACGTCGACTGGGAACCAAGACGACGACTAACAATGCAAATTCGCTATAACGAGCGACTACAGCTTTGACCAAGAGTGTTGGCAATTCCAAACACTCGCGATGATATCTCCTACAACGTCGACCGGGAACCGAGACGACGGATGACGGATAAAGGCTTTGCTATAACGAGCAAGATATTGAACGCACTAGTCGGGAACCGAACTAGCAAACTATTGGAAACCAGATAGTTGATTTCGCTCACAATCAGTTCTACTTATATCGAGTGCAGTAGTGCCGTATCGTGCTAAATTCGACGAATTCTCCTATACCTCGTAAAACTATTATGATCAGCAAAAATTAACAACCGTCTATCGGCCAATCCGATTCGTTTCTCTAACAGTAGCCTCTATCAGCCTCGTTATTGGTCTTTTAATCACGAGTCTTTTCGTATAAAAGCATATTCTGCGATGATCAGCAGTTTAGTTCAGTATTGTACAGCGCCAGCGCCAACGTTGGTTATCGTTTCATTGTTTTACTTGTATTCGAACATACTCACGTACTGACGAAATTATCAGGTCATAATAAAGCTAAGGAAAGTTGAGCAGGCAACGTATTCGCATTGTGATCAAGGGCGGAATGACGGACCAGAGCACACCTTATTTGAGCGCGAGGCGTGGAGGCGTGAGCGGGACAAGCTTAGTCGATCTCTTCAAGAGATTGAAGTAAATTAAGCGCTTGACCCGAGTAGCCTGGTATCCACCATGCTAGGTTCCGAAGAAGCATGGAACCAGGTGTCTGCATTTGCAGCTACCGTCATGAAGAAGAAGATGGATCGGGAATGGAATAGGAAAATGCAGAACCACGCTGTGGCCTACTCGACACCTGTGTACCATCAACAACCAGATTTGCAAGAAGAAGAGGACGACGATCATTCTTGAAGAAAGAAGAAGATGAAGAAACTCCAACAGCAATTTACTATATCTTAAGATGATGCTGTTGTTGTGTATTCTCGAGTTTTCTGCATGCCAGGGGGCACTACAGTTCGGCGGTTGCCAAAGTAACTCGGCAGTTGCCAAGCAGAAGAGGGGGTTCGCCGAGGAGATTCTTTCAACACTGAAGTTATACCCGAAAGGGTCGATTCCGGTACTGGAAGAAACAAAATCAAATGCATAAGCAACCCGCACCAACTCCACCATGGAGAACGGGGCGGCGCTGCCCATGCGACATATGCGATATGATCGAAATTGTGATTTTTCTCAAAGCAGTGCTTCGCTATGGCGGATTTTTCCAGGTGATGGTTACAGAAGGCGGAGTAGTGTTCATCGGAGCGATCCTTGAAAGAGCGACCCGTCTGGCCAATATAAACGACAGAACAGTTAAGGACTGTGCAAGAGGCACGATAAACACCGCAGCACTGATCAGGACGGAGCTTATCTTTCAGAGAAGATAAGTGGCCCAATTGAAGACTTCAGTACAAGGCAAAGATTTTTTATGACAGTTTTTCCGAAAGTTTTTCTACAACAACGTCATCAAAGATTTTGATCGAGTTACTAGGAAAAAATGAACAACCCGACGTTTCCATAAATCATCTATCTTTACAACAACGGGGCGGTTTCTTGTGACAGTTTTTTCAGGAGCAGTCCTTCTGTCCTACAACGTCATCAATTACCCACCTAATTTGGGTATTTGAAAAAATGTTATTATGACGTTATCAATGTCGGACCTGACAAAACCACCCACAGACATTTCAGTCCAAGAATCGCGATGGTGTTGCCAAAAGCAATCGCTGCCTTACAAGCATACAAAATGCCTCAATTCATCAAATAGAACTTAAAAGTCCAGAGCTTAACGCGCCGACCCTTAATCCTACAAAGGGTCTCCGGAAGAATCGTAACAGTCTTAAGCATGAGGGCATTCATTGACTATTCAACTTCCCAATTCTAAAGCCCAATCACAGAGAGAGAGAGAGAGAGAGAGAGAGAGGGGGGAGGGAGGGAGGGGAGGGGAAAGGAAGGTTCAGTAAAGACATGAAATATTATATCAGGAAAGAAAAGATTGATTAACAACTAGCCGAAGCGAGAAGGGGCTAGTATGCTAAGGTTAACAAGTTAGACTGATAGGCTAGACTCTGGCTAAAAGTAGACGGTCATAAGCCTTGGCAGTCGAGTAGTTAAGCGAATCCGGCGAAGACATGGAATAAGTTGAATTACCTTGAAAGGGGGGTGGCGGGGTACATTGAGAAACTAGCTCGTGGAAGGGTGATACCCATGGTGCATTCCCTGCACATAATAAAACTTACTCAGCTAGCTTTTGACGTCGATCAGGAGCACAACCTCAAGTCGAGATCATTGATCTCACTTGAATGGGGAGTCCAATTATTTTCATCTACCGGACGTTCCAAAATTATAAAATAAAGAATATTATTTTGGAAAATTCTTACCGTGGGCAGATATTTTACGAGCTAACGTGAGAGGAAATCTTTCTCAACTGATGTTGCAAATAATAATTTCCGTACTAAAAAATATGCGGACTTACCTGCAAAAAGAGAAAAATGAGAATAATTAATGACATGATAATCACAAGGCGTAAGAACTTCAAAAATAATTGATAGAAATAAGAAAAAATGTCTACACGACTTCTGGGGTCTTTTTTGAGATTCATAAAAATTGGCTCTCAATTTTAGGCCCAGAATTTTGATTCGAAATCGATTCTAGATCGACCACAATTTGGGGTCGGTTTGAAGTTGACCACCGCACGTTGCCGGAGAACTAAAAATCGACCAGAAATTGATCCAACAAAGAGCCATTTTGAGTTCATAGAAAAATCTGGGCTTAGGTACTCGTACTTGACTAGTTGACTTTGATTTGAGGTTGATTTTAAGACGACCAGCGCACCTTACCAGATAAGTACAAATTGACTTGATAACATAGCGACCCAGCAGTTTATTTCAGGTGAATTTGACTCCAAATCGACTCGAGATCGACCTCGGTTTGAGGTTTATTGGAAGTCAACCAGCGCTTATTTGTGGAGTACAACAAATCGACTAGAAATTAAACCAACAGAGCAGTCAATTTCAGGTCCGCTGAAAAATTTGTAATCGAATTCAGATCGACGTCGATTTAAGTTCCATTAAAAGTTGACCCTCTTACAGCAGAGATGAGGCGGGGAGAGTAAGCCTAGTTGAAATACTTTGGACCCACTGATGTATTCTCACTATTAACACAAATGAACCTAAAGAATTGCTCCTCTACCATCTTATCAATCCATGCCAAACTTTACCGATCAGAGAACTAGACGTAACCTGACATGAAATCGTTCGCCTAAGGTGCGGGTGGCAAATTGGGTGAGAAATCGAATGATGCTATCAGTGATTTGATATTCAGCTCGAGTCCTGAGGAAAATTGCGAGGTTTGACTCGCTCATTTTCTCGAGGAGCCCACTTGTATCGCAAAAGTCTGCAATGTTTAGAATCGAAATGATTGTAATGTATTTTCTTTAATGATGTTCCATTTTATTTTGCCCTCCCAACGCTTCAAGTATTGTCCACGTGTTCACTTCCTCATCTCGACCAATCTCATAGAGCATCGGGCCACAGTTGATTATTCAAAACTAGGAAAAGTTCGCACTTTTTGCCGCGCCTTCTCGTAATCATTACAATTTTTAATGGGTAGATATTGACATGTCTCATTCATTGGAAATATTAAAAGTCAAAACGGGCGTGATTGAGTGCACCAGTAACAGAAGAGACGAGATCATCTCGAGTAAAGAACCCCACACCCTTGTTTACAGCAATTTCTATACTCCCGTGTCACACGGCTCAGATGGAAAACTCTTCCGAGTGCCGCCTCTTACAGACCCCTCGCTAACGGACGATTTGCAATGCACATGACTTCATTAGTTCGAAAATGTCACGTTGGAGTCGTGAAGAACGAACGTAAATTACCGATCGACTTACAAATGTTATCTCAGTGATGATTGCTTTTTTTTCCTCGTTATTTATTCCATTCGCGCAACTGCTGTAGACAGACACGTGTATCCCCTCGATATCTTTCATTATCTAAAATATGATGACTATTAAATCTCACTCGCTTATTATCAATACAAGCTTAGGGCTGGTAAGGAACTTCGATATACGAATATTTAATGAGCTACACGTTACAGAACTGAGAAAGCCGTATTATGTTTGTTATACTCTGGCAACAAAATGCATTTCACGTTGTGTGTTGTCTTTTAATTGATATTAGCTTTAGTGTACACTGATGTCTCCTATATCTAGAAGGGAGACCGGTTTCCGTTTTGAGAGAGGAAAAATATTCTTCGTTGTAGGTTAACTGACCGTAAAAATGTAGAATAAAAATTACTTTCATCCTGCGTTAACGCGCTTATTTGTCACTTTGCCGGTAATAGTCAACAAGACGCTAGTATAGAAGTGTGATTTTATGGGGTACATAAAATGCTGATTTAGCCGGTTTCGAATAACTTCCCCGCTAGATTAAGTTATATTTTTTTTATCGAATTTTTGAAACGCTACACTCTCTCGACTTGTATACGATCATATCATAATATTGGGAACCTACTCAACGTTTATTCCATTCAACGAAAAAACTCGCGTTGTTGTAGGTGTCCTATATAGAATGGAGAGCTGGGGAGATCACGACGACGATAATTAGCCAATTTATAACGAAAATGTCGTTTTTCGTTGATGATTCACTAAAATAAATTAGACAACGTGTTATTGTTAGAATTTTATTTTCTTCAGATCGTGTCGCCGCGATTAGACCAGAATGAAGTAATCTCGCGTTTGTCGTATCAATCATAGAGGGCTATTTCATTTAATACCGCGTATTAGCATAGGTGTATATAAGTGGCAGCGCATATGGACTGCGCGAGTAAAATTTATATTTTACGCGCTCGTTTTCCACTTTATTGATATTGAAAAGAGAAAAAGTCGCGTAAAATATAATAAAGCAGATGGAACCTATAAAGACGCCCACATGCAAATCGCGTATAATATCATATACGTAAATACCTCTTGGATAGTGATAAGTTTGAAACGATGTTATCGCCGGTGTAAAGAATATTATTAAAATACCGTGATTAATTATGCATATAAAATAAATATACGTATTTAGCGTTTTGACGATGAACTCGGTGTACAAAGCGAGTATATCCGGCATTTTTATAGTCATACGTTTATTCGAGAAGAGTACGCGTTAATCCCACACTCTCGTTAACGTTTCAATTTTCAAGAACTCAGCTCGCAACAGACGCCAAGCGATAAGGCGGGGATAAAATAGTGAATAATATTTGTATTTTTCTCGAGTATTCGGGACGGTTATATAAAATACGAATTGCCTTCAAAGGTACACCAACCTCGCTTTGCACAAATTTCTTGTCTTTTGCTAGTTTACTTGCTGGTGGTCTGAGGCGCGAATCTTTGATGAAGCAAATCAAATATTGTTAATGAGTTTCGTATAAAGAGTGTTGGCGCACGAGAAGTAATCCAGTGTACGGATTGCAGTTGAGAGCCGATCTTGATGACGTCGTTTATGATTTTTCGAGAAGCAAAGGTGATCAAACAAGATGTATGTTGATGCAAATATTTGTATTGGGCTGACGTTCAGTGAATAATTTACACCCAGGGCCTTTACGACCAGTTAAAATAGTGAAGGAGACCTCTGTCTTAATGAAGTACTAGAGTTGGGGAATTCCATTACTGAAAAGAAATGTCATTGGTCATCAGTTGGCAAAATCTTTTCCTTCCTCCCCTCCCAACAGGATAGTTTTCGCGATGGTCTTGGACTCATATTGTCCAATTTATAAGACTAAATGACGTGCTGAACATTTGAGAGACTTTTCAATGTTTTAGCATTTCTTTTCATCGGTCTCTTTTTAATGCATTCAAACTTGCGCAAGATGGAAGAGAAAGTGGAGAAAATTGAGATGATTCTACGCATGATCAACGCATAAAAAAGGATCTTAATCAGTTTTGAGCATCCGTATATTACTGGGGCGGACTAGGAAGATGATGTCCACTTCACATGCAACTCAATGTAACAAAATTCTACAAAATCTATCATCACTGCAGAATTGGCCAAAATATTCAAGAAGAGGGAATTGGATAAAAAAATTTGTGAAGGGGCATCAAAAGAATGCGTTTTTATGGTATTTTGGGACGTTTTACGATCTGGGGAAGGAATGAGATCCCCCCCCCAACACCCATGGTTGCGTCATTGTCCCTTTTGCATCTTCTTGAAATTACAACCGATCTAGTATATTTCTGGTCGAAATTAAACGTCCGCTTTTTGGAGGGTAAAAAGGAATTCAAAAAATTGCTGAAGTCTTGGTTAAAATTGCATAGACTTATTGTTAAAATCTAATTCACATCTTAATTTCGCACGACCGAATCAAGCTGTGCTCACGTTAAAATCCAAAACGAAGGGTCGACTCACTTTTGACCTTGACTTGAAAACCCTAACAAGTTGTGCGCTTGAAACTCACAAAACTTAGGCGTCGATTGCAAGCCTCCTGCCGATGAATAATCGCTCCAAACCCAAATGATTTTCAGTCGACATCAATCTTTGATACCGAAATTGACTCACATTCTACGTCGACGGCAAAAAAAGGAGCAATCAATTTTGAGTAGACTTTCGGTCATTTTGGATCGATTTGTGATCGATATCGAACAGACTTGAATTCACTCAAAATCAACGTCGCTTTGGGGTCCACGTGGGTCATCGGATGGATTTGAGAAAAATTCCCGCGAAAATTTAGACCATCGGATTATAGATCGAAGGTCTTCTGGATTAGTGCACAACAATCATCCGTCATTCTTCAATTGGTAAAATCACCACCCTTCAAGTATCTATATACTGTACGAGGAAAAGGACTTTCAAAAAATCTTGACTATTGATCAAGGAACTCAACTGGACCCTGCAAGTGATTGTGGTTTTCAGAAGGCGAGGGCTATTTGTACTTGAGAAGATGCGAAACTCTCTCTGATGTCGTTTAGAGCGTTCTGATGGATGGAAAAGTTCACAAGGATGAATAAAATCAAAAATAGTCAAAAGTAGAAATATTTTCACCATGCACCAACTGAATCAAAAGTCCGCCACGCTGCAAAAAATACTATTGTATTTCAACTTGAGTAGAACTTTCTTCACTCGTGATGAGAAACACAACGCTGCTCAAGAAGAGTGTCTAGAATAGCCAATAGTTTTGATGCATGGACAAGGTCACAAAAGACTAGGCTTCAGGTCCTAGGAAAAATTACAGGGTGTCCACCAAAATCAGAAAATAGAAATCCAGGACTTCAAGGGATCTTTCGGGAACTCAGCCAGAATTCTCCCAGAACCTTCACAAGAAACTTTTTCCTATTCGCAAGACTTCGGAAATTGTAACAACTTCTTGTAGAACAATATTTTTCCAATAACCACCTCATTAGGTTTACAAAATGAAAATGCTTCCGAGTAGACTCAGGCTCAACGCCGGGGTCGTTCTGGTTTCTGGACCCTTTTTACAGGGTTCCGGAACCGGTAGACACCCTGCATTAGGACTCTCGAGTTGAACGGATGAGGATCTTTGCATCCTTGAGAAATCAGGGAAAGCTGTCAAGCTACAAATCAAGACAAGACTCGAAAACATTCCCAGCGATTATCGTAATGAAACCGAGAAATCCCCCCCCCCCCCTCCACCCTATTAGACAGGTTCCTGACAGTTTCAATCAACGAAATCAATGAAAGAGATTGCACGAGCAGCAAAGTGAGTCATTTTCTAACGAAAACTCATATGGGAAAAACTTTCCGAGCAAAGATCGTCTAACGAACCGTGAAAATTTCGGAATTTGTCTTTTTCTTCCAGCGTACCTTCAAAAATGTGGAACGACACTTACGTAAATGGAGAAAAAAAAACCGTGGACACACTGTCAACGGCTAATGTTTCTTTTTAGAAAAATCGTAAATACTTATGACCAAGTTCTCACCCTGAAAATTGACCGTTCATCTTTTCCTCCTTCTTATCCCCCGCTCATTCCCTCATCCGTAATTTACCGTAGCGCGCGATAACCCCGAACGTGCGGCGCAACATCTCCGCAGCGCCACGCCGTCCTAACTCGTTCCAGCCAACGTTTATTTTCGCGACATCTTATGAAAATAAATTGTCCACATCGCGATATTCTTCTGCACCGCTACCGAGTTCAATAAAGAAGAAAAAAATAGAACATCGTAATTTTTTACTAACCCAAACGGGACGATACGGAGCGTGCGATAAAAAAAAAATAGAGAGTATAATAATAATATCTTTCTTGCGCTGGCAAGGAGGATGATATTATAATATAATAGTAATACGAAACTTCTTGTAATGAAGTGGTTCTTCTATATAAGCAATCGAATAAGCGGAATATCGTAAAAATATAAATCAAAAGCGTCGAGCTTGAAAGCTTTGGTTAGCAGTTCAACGATATTTGATTGCGGTACTTCTACAATTTTTATCTATTTAACTATGCGTATTCTCGCTTCTTTTTTTTTGCTAATTTTGAAAGAAATAATTCATAACTCATCGCCTCGTACACCACCGTCCACAGAATGGAAACTTTTTCCTCTTATTTTATCGACTGTTCAAGGTACTGCACTGCGTACAGAAAAATGAATGAACGAGACGATGACCAGGATAATGTGCGAATTACAAAAACGAATTTCAGTTTTATTTCATCTCGTAAACCCTACAACATTTTCAATTAGATCTATGGAATATAATTTCACCGCATCGCATTGTATTACGGGTAGCTCATAACCATAGATTACTAGAAGAATAAAAAAAAAAAATGTAACTCCGCCATAATAATTACTTTTTAAATGCGAATTGTTCGTATGAAATTAATTTGTTCGTGTACATCAGTAGGCTGCTTCGAAAAAAAAAACATGTATTGCACACACGCATATAATCTCCGTACTTACGCTGAGCTTTTAATTCGGTTTGTGTGTCGTTCAAAATTCTTCGTCTCTCTTTCAGCGTAAAAATTACATTTAAAAACTACTCCATGCAATCGTAAAGGCGTTTTTATATAATACGTGTAATACATTTAATTGCGGCATTTTAATCACTACGTTTGTAACTCGAAAAACACTTTGATGTGAGTTTTTAAAACAGCGTAGCAACCCATGAATGCATCTTAGAAAGGTACAAAAGGAAGATCCGAACTGCGTGTAAGAGAGTTCACATACTTCAACAGTGTACGGCGTTCTTTCTGTGTTACGAATATAACTTTTTTTTCATTTACTTTGATCAAATAATTTTCATTCGTGTTCACTTCGGTAGAGTGGTTCATTTTACAAATTTCATATTTTATCATTATGGAGGAGCCAAAAGAAAAATACAGCTCAACAAATATATATTTTCTTCGTTTTTGCTGAGACTTGAGGCACAATAACACCTACGGTAGAGATTTTGTATCTTGAGGAGGGAAAAAAGAGCATCATGTTATGTGTGTAGAATGCAGGAGCAGTGACCGATTTTGCAATAAGAAAAAGCAAGAACTAAGACTGAATAAGTTGATGAGGACAAAATATGAATACGCGTGCCTCAGTCAAACAAGCTTCCTTTTGTCGCCTAGAATTTCTGGTAGTAGATGACTATGAATGGTAGTTTATTTTAGGGGTTAGGAGATCGACTTAGATCATTGCCTGCTACAGCAACCTTCACAAGCGCGGATCTAAGGGGGGAGGGGAATGGGGGGAATTCCGTCCCCCCCCCCCAAATTTCCAAATTATACAAGAAAAAACTTTACTTTGAGAAAGAAAAACGAAGTAAAGCTCAACTCGAGGTGACTTCCGTCATTTTCTCTGTAATTAGATTTTGAAGGATTGGGAAAGGTCTCTCGAGGGGAGGAGAGATAAAATCTTTTTCGCGCGGAATCGCCGACGTGAGTCTCCTCCTCCCCCCCCCCCCATGACGTTCTGGATCCGCGCCTGGTGTCGGAAAAGAGAGAAGAACAAAATAGGAAGACGAATAAAAATAAGATCAATAGACAAGTCCAAATAACTAATCAAATTTTTCCAGTAAGGAACAGCAAAGAAGAAGAATGAGAAAACATAAGGAGAATTGTAGAATTGTATTGGAAGCAGCAAATGACGTGGATATAGGAGAATACGACGCCTACGATTGTGGAACGAGAAAGTGAAAAAGCTCAAAGAGGAAAAATGGCCCTCCAAGAACAAAGAAACAGGAAGATAGGATAGATTCTCAAAGAAGGCAAGCAATTGCTAAAAGAAAAATAAGACAGCTGTTGGGAAAACCTTCTAGTCAATCTTAGAAATGATGTTCATAAATTGAGACCAAAAACTTGCAAAATAATAAGACATGTGGATGCCAACTTTGCAAAAAAAAAAAGTATACCTAAAGTCGAGGTTAAAACGGCAAACCATTTTCCTAATCTAAGACGACTTGAAATGCCAACATGATAGAAACGGACGCAGCAGATCAGCGCCGTCGCCAGACTTTTTGAGGCCTTGAGCAAAATTTTCACATGAGGTCTTTTTTCAATTTAGACTATTCTAATTTTTTTACCCTCGCCGGCGCGAGAACTACAATAGCGCGAGGCCTGAAACGGTAATACCCACTTGCCACGCTCGGCAACGACCCTGCTCGAGCTTGAGACTCGAGACTGAGACTCGACATTGAGACATGAGATTGAGACAGGCTTCGTAAAAAGTAATTCCTCACAATAAGATTGAGACTCGCGCTTGAGACTCGAGCTTGAGAATTGAGGCTGAGATTCGAGACTGACACTCGGGACTGAGACTCGAGCATGAGAAACGAGTTTGAGAATCGAGGATGAGACTCGAGCTTGAGACGCTAGGCTGAGATTCGAGTCTGACCCTCAAGACTGACACTGGCGCTTGAAACTCGAAACTGAGACTCGAGACTGAAACTGGAGCATGAAACTTGAGACTGACACTTGCGCTTGAGAATCGAGGCTGGGACTCGAGACTGACACTTGCGCTTGAAACTCGAGACTGAGACTCGAGACTAAAGCTGGAGCATGAAACTTGAGACTGACACTCGAGACTTAGGCTTGAGCTTGAGAATCGAGAATGAGACTCGAGGCTGAGACTCACGACTGAGACTCGAGATTCGAGACTGACACTCGAGCTTGAGAAACGAGTTTGTGAATCGAGACTGACACTTGAGACTGAGACTTACGACTGAGACTTACGACTGAGACTCGAGACTAAAACTGGAGCATGAAACTTGAGACTGACACTCGAGACTGAGACTTGAGCTTGAGAATCGAGGATGAGACTCGAGGCTGAGACTCACGACTGAGACTCGAGATTCGAGACTGACACTCGAGCTTGAGAAACGAGTTTGTGAATCGAGACTGACACTTGAGCTTGCGACTTGAGACTGAAACTCGGGCTTGAGACTCGATACTGAGACTCAAGTTTGAGACCCGAGCTTGAGACGCTAAGCTAAGACTCGAGTTTGACCCTCAAGACTGACACTTACGCTTGAAACTCGAGACTGAGACTAAAGACTAAGACTGAAGCATGAAACTTGAGATTGACACTCGAGACTGAGACTTGAGCTTGAGAATCGGGGATGAGACTCGAGACTGAGACTCACGACTGAGACTCGAGATTCGAAACTGACACTCGGGACTGAGACTCGAGCTTGAGAAACGAGTTTGTGAATCGAGACTGACACTTGAGCTTGCGACTTGAGACTGAAACTCGGGCTTGAGACTCGATACTGAGACTCAAGTTTGAGACCCGAGCTTGAGACGCTAGGCTAAGACTCGAGACTGACCCTCAAGACTGACACTTGAGACTGAGACTTACGACTGAGACTCGAGACACGAGCTTGAGAATCGAGGCTGGGACTCGAGACTGACACTCAAGACTGACACTTGCGCTTGAAACTCGAGACTGAGACTCGAGACTAAGACTGGAGCATGAAACTTGAGACTGACACTCGAGACTGAGACTTGAGCTTGAGAATCGAGGATGAGACTCGGGGCTGAGACTCACGACTGAGACTCGAGATTCGAGACCGACACTCGAGCTTGAGAAACGAGTTTGTGAATCGAGACTGACACTCGAGCTTGCGACTTGAGACTGAAACTCGGGCTCGAGACTCGATACTGAGACTCAAGTTTCAGACCCGAGCTTGAGACGCTAGGCTAAGACTCGAGTTTGACCCTCAAGACTGACACTTGAGACTGAGACTTACGACTGAGACTCGAGACTCGAGCTTGAGAATCGAGGCTGAGACTCGAGACTGACACTTGCGCTCGAAACTCGAAACTGACACTCGAGACTGAGACTCGAGCTAGAGAATCGAGGCTGAGACTCACGACTGAGACTCAAGATTGACTTTTGCGCTTGAGACTGAGACTCGAGTTTGAGAATCGAGGCTGAGACTCGAGACAGACACTTGGGATCGAGAATCAAGACTGACACTCAGCTTGAGACTGGAGACCAACACTCGAGACTGAGACTTGAGCCTAAAATTCGAGCTTGAGACTCAAGACTCCTAATTAAAGAAAATCTGGATTCTCTTTTTGGGCTGCCTGTCTCGTCGAGTCTCTCATGTTTTAAAGAAAGCTAACCTACGTCCTTCTTTTTACTCAATTGATAAATTCGAAGATATCTTCCCTATTTTTGAGGATCGTACACCTTGAGAAAAACAGTGTTTATGTATTCGTGTGCTCAGAATGTCCCACCGTGTACGTTGGCCAAACTGGCCAAAAAATTGAGAATCGGGTCGTGGAGTCTCGTACTCCCGACCGCTCCAACTTCGCCACTAACCTGCCTACTGAGCTATGAGCTCGGCAGGATTGTGTTCAAATGCGTGAAAAGAAGTTAGCTTGATGTAGAGAGTTGAATACGTTGGAGGTGGAGGGAAAGTCGGTCGATAAGGCCTCCATTTGATTGTGAGGGATGGTTGAGAAATTGCGGATTTGGGTCAAGTTAGGGCAGCAGAAGATGTGTTGAACGGATGGGGGAGAGGGGGCAGCTTCGCAATGAGGATAAGATGAGAGATGAGATGGGTGTGTGCGTGTGAGTCTGGTGTGGCCGATTCTGAGACTGGTAATGACTATCTCTTCTCTGCGTGTCAACAGATTTGAAGAGTCCCATGGGATGGGAATATTTTTAATTTGGGTTAACTCATTAGAGCGTGATTTGAAGTTAGACCGCAATGATGAATTTGTTGATGTGTTTCGTGAGATCGGAGTGTGAGTGGTGGAAAGAGCGGTTGACTGATGGGGGTTTGATAGCTAGTTTGGCTGCTTTGTGTGCATTTACGTTCCCTGGGATACCCTTGTAACCATCAGACATCCAGATGAAGAATAATAGGATGGGGATGATACCAAAGATGGTCATGAGAGTGTTTATTCGATTCATGAGTGGGTAGGAGGAGGAGGAAGTGCAGCTGGAGATGCCGTCAAGTGATGAAAGGTAGTTGGATATGGCCAAGAATGGATCGAAGGGAAGAGAACAGAAGATTGCTTGGAATTCAGGGATGAAGACTGATGCGGACGTTGCAATGTCGGTAAGAGACTGTGATGAGACCTATTGAGTATGCGAAGCCGGTCTCGTTTTGATATTCAGAACCCTCGGCGAAACGTAATGAAACGTTGACCCTTCTTATATTTTTTTGTTCACCAATTGCCAGAATCTACCACTAAACATAATGAAAAAAGCGTTTTGTGTAAACACAATTGTCCTTGTAGTTTTTCGTACAATCCAGATACTCAGAGGAAGAGTTTTTGAAAATTAATAGAAGCCAAAGAAGTACACCAATCAAGGCTGTGAAAATCCTAGGGACGCCACCGAAAGCAGGATGAATTCATAACATCCCAAACTCTTGATTTCTCCCCTACTTTTCGTGAATTGAAATTCGATATAAACTTTCATTCTTACAGCATCTGTTTAAACCAGAAAATGAATTCAACGTCTGATGTCGAGACACTGAAACAAACAGACGACGGCGTCGAGCGTTAATCGAAATGAAGCTGATCGAGACGAGAGTTTTTCGAAGCATTTCTGTGAAGAGACCACGCGGTCAACGTTTAAGGAAAACGCATCTCGAGAAGTTTGAAAGAATTTTTTCCTCCGAAGGAAAGTTACACGCAAGGCCGTACAATTCGATGTATAATTCCAGTTTTTTCTCTTCTTCTTCCTTTGTAGAAGATACACTCACTCCGAGAAAATAGTCATAAGACTTCGATTTATGACTCGAAATTCATTCGAAGACTTCGTTTTAAGCCGCCCACAAATTCTGACGTAACGAGGTAACAAAGTCGTCCGCCACAGACGGATATATAATTTACGAGGCAATACAGTTTTCGACCAGAGAGTGAAGAAAATATGTTATACGAGTTTCGTCGAACTTCTTGAACAGAACCAAAAAAGAAGAAACATCGCACAGGCCTATTACCACAAGTATACTGCAATGGATCCATAAAATTTTAACAACTAGCGAATTTTTAACACACGATAATAATATACCATAATATACACAGCGTAATGTACGATAAAACACGAAGCGGAAAAAAAAAAGGAACAGTAAAAGAACTAAGAAAAAAACTATATAAGAAGATCAGTCTTTATATTTGTTCAATCTGAAGTTTTTTTTTTTCTTATTGTACATTGTATCTCGAGATCCTTCTTTTCTCCCAATAAGAATATTATGAAACAAAAAAAGCAACGACAAAAAGAAGAAAAGCTCAAACGAAGCTAATAAAATAGGAGTAAATTAGAGAGAATGACAATCAAATTGATGTCTTCTTTTTCTGTTAGCCGTAAAATGTTTACTCCATGCAGCGTTGTGCAGCAGCACACCCGATGGAGAGAAGTTTTAGGTTTCATCGTTTGTAGGAAACGAGAGGGCACAGAGGAAGTACACAGAAGAATGAACACAGAAAAAACAAAAAAGAAGAGAAATAGCGCAAAAGAAGAAGAAAAAACTTTTCTTTTATTAGTTTTCAAAGTCTTCTTTCACTCTGTTAGTAAAGTTCGTCGAAACGATTATTTTTTGAAGGGTTAACTTTTTATGATGAACGCTTTTCCTATATCTTGGAAAAATAAATGCTGCGCCGGTTCCCTTCTTTTTCCTCGGAAACAAATTGTGTTACACAATCTTGAAATGGGGAAAAGTAAATTGTACACTTTCGTCGACGAGTGTATCCCCCATTATCCTGTATATTCCGCGGCACTACCCACGCGTTTTACGATTTTCAATAATTGTAAAACATCGTTAATAGCGAAGCTGAGTTCTCAATTGAAATACTACCGTATTAGCGCCGAAGACGACAATTACCACCTCTGATTTCTACGAAAGCGCTCGAGAAAGAAATTGTCGACCCGAGAACGAACATAAGAGAACGCTAAATAGCAATTTCTATACCCATCATCGTCCTGGCCAGCGCAGTTCTCTTTTATGGGAATCAGTCTCTCCTTTTCTTTTCATCGCTCATTATTGCTGCAAGCGCGACTCTTGTCTATCCCTTTATACTAACACAGTCTTTTCCAAACATATAATTTGGCAATGAAAAGTACTTTGGAAGTATAAACAAATTTATATTGGAGTTGATGATAAAAGTTGCTTCAAATCTCCTCTTCAAGGATGAAGCTTATTGTGGATTACAAAAACAAAATATTAGACACATCAAAGCTAATTGGTAATGATTTACCCAACCGCATAACTTGCGCTTTACAGATGGCTACAAATCGGAATGGAGAACTCTCGCTCTTCAGTATGAAAAACTTCAACTATCTAGCTGCCATCTATTCCTGCTTTACTCGCCTCGCTCTTCTCCCCGTTCCCGTTCCGACTTTCTTTCTTCTCTCCAAAGTGATGCTGGACCCTTACTCTTCCAACTCTATCGTTAAGCGGATTCTCATCCTCCAACACTCCTTTACATCTTCTCTTCCTTCAATTATCGTCCTCTAGACCCTCATCATGCCGGTATCCCAGACCACGACGTAGCCAAGAAGCTCTATTCTCCTGAATCACTGAACCTCCCCCTCCCTCCTATGGTCAATGGCTTGAATCCTTACTTTAGTTCTCTAATTATCTCATCCAGATACGTTTAATTAGAAAATCCCCGATACCCTAGTGCTTTTCAGTTCGTTTCTCGCGCCAAGAAGAGACATTTGTAACACAACTCGGAATTGGGAACAACCGCTTAACCGATTCCTTCCTTTTCCTTGGACTCTCCACTCCACCTTCAAGCAATTCTGTCATGCTGAGAAATTCCTCATTTTTCTCCTGTCAAGCTCTCAAGCCTCCACTGCTCACTTCAACAACTCGGAATCCATGATTAACAATCTGAACTTCCTCCGGTTCACATACAATACTTCTAATGATTGAACAAGAGAGCAGGGCTTGCTTTATAGGCCAACTGTATCGTGTTCCGGGAGGTCGATAAGACCAGGAATCTAGAGAAAAGCAATTGAAGAACAAGAGGTTTCTACAGTGTGCAGGATGACAATATGAGGAAAGATAGGCTTGTAAAAGTATGAGTCTTGCATGGCTCGGGAAGAGGGAAGCCAGTCGGAAAGAATTTCAGATACTTCAGTCGAATAAATGGATTATGGAGGCGGGGTTTTTCATACGGACGAGCGAGACTTTTCCATGGATAGGGAAGGCGTAGCCAGTATTGGAACTCAATTTGGATCCATCTGTAGGGTACAGGTTGTGGGAAGGAAAATTATTGGCAATCGTGGTTTTGATGTGTGTAATGTAGGTCATGTAGGGGCGATGTAGGTAAGTGAGTCAGGGCGAGGCGAATATGAGGTGTCGGGGATCACCAGGGAGGAGTGGATGAAAAGATAGGAAGAAGGAGGATAATCTAGATAGGATTCTTATGAAATGAGTAGTGAGTTTGGAAGTGGTGGGAGGAAACCAGTCCGCAGACTCAAGAAAGTTGAAAGAAAGCGATGAGAAGCGGAATTGGCGAAAAGAAACGACGCTCAGCACATACAGGCAAAGCGTAGAGCTGATAAGCGGGGCACCAAGGGCAGCAGATTTTATTGCATCCTTTGTCTGTAGATTCGAGACCAGTAGTCCAGTTGAGAGCGGATTAGAAAATTGTACAGCCAAAGAAAGACATTACGATTGCATCCAATAGGAGTGTGGGATTGATATTTATGGATGTCCAGAGGATCAAATCCTTCAGCTTTTGAAAGATGTAGGAAGTCCAGGAGTAGTTGAAATTTAAAGTAAGACCAAGGAGTTTATTGGAGGAGGGAGGCTGATCTAAAAGTTCAAGAGAAGGAGTTGGATAAGATAGGAAAGACATAAGTGACCTTCAGGGAATATAAGTGAAATAAATTTCTGGGTAGAAAAAATCACGGTTCTCTTAACGGAGTTCAATGAGAAGCAGGGAACTTATTTTATGGGATATTATGGAAGAGCATTTCATTGAATCTCACGGTGTTTGAAGCGTTGCATATTTGGCTTATTAAAAGGGCGGTGGTTGGAGCATTGCACATCAATTTCCTTGAAGGAGTTATTTTAATCAGGCTACGTACCAGTGCTGCCAGATAATAGTTACAAAAATCCGTATCCGCCCTAAAAACAGATTTCTACGGATTTTGATCGATCCATTGATAACAATCAGGAGAAAGGTATCTTTCACAAGAGTAGCTGAGGTACTTTTCCCTTGATCGACTCGATATTACGGAAAACTGCAATTTCAACCTGTAACAAACAGGAGAAAGGTATCTTTCGGACGGGTATCTGAAATACCTTTCCCTTGATCGCAAGAAATCCGTATTGTACGTAAAATCTATATAAAAAGAGAAACTCGTATCTTTCTCGAGGACCGAAAATCCGTACATCTGGCATCCTAGCTACACCAAACTCCACGATAGGAGAGGACTCGAAAAAGTATACTATGATAATGAGCTAATGCCTAATTAATAGTTACTGGACATGAACTAGGCTAGGTCTCCTCCTTGTATCAACTAGCTTTCTACTAATATAGCATGTTAAGATTTTTCGATAGGAGAGGACTAGTCTAAGATTTTTCGGCTGGCCGGACGTCGGACGTGTTTTCAGGAAAGACCCCCTGGTGAAACAAGTTCCGTGTGAAAACGAAATCGAGATCTGTGACTCATCAGGAGACCTTATCGAGGATGAATTGGAGTAAACGTGAGGCTCGTAGCGAGGGAGATACCTTAATCATCAGCAAAAAGTCGAGAACACAGTTTATCAGATAGTCCATGACAATTAGGAAAAGAGAAACACTTCAAACTTTTTCTTGAGGGACGCTATTTTGAATGGATGGAGGGAAATTAGGTCTGATATGAATCAGTCATGACTTATGAAGAAAAGACTGGAGAACGGAAAGTGAATCTATCTAAAATAATTTAGAGAAACAAGGGAAGAACATTTGGGCGTATTTACAGGGGGGGACTACTTATCTCCCAGAAGGCCTCCAAAAATCTAAAGACTCATCAATTTTCCATCTTTTTTATGCCTAATAGAAATTAGGTCCTCAAAAATTTATGGACTTTCCCAGAGAGAATTTCTAAAAAATGTGCCACTGTGTAAAGGAGAAAGATGACTGAATGACTCTTCAATTTAAAACTTGATGTCGGAAATTGCTTGTGAAGCGTTTAGACCTTGACGGAAGCTGTATTGACAGGGAAATGAGATGTCGTTACATTTGAGAAACGAGAATAATTAGAGTACAACTTTTCAAAGACGCACATATTCTCAAACGATAGACACGCGTTTTGCGAGAGAAGGTACAAAAGGCAGTTGGAGTGGAGATTTTCAAGAATGTAGACGCGAATATTGGGCGAGCCGAGAGCGGCTTTCATGAGGTTGCTGTGGATGGTGAAGTTTGGTTCGAGCGGGACGATAATAAGGAGGTTGCAGGAGAGGGAAAAGATTTCAGTATCGATAGATCAGGGGTGAGCTTTGGCTTGAGATTTAACTTTGAGAAGTTTGAATCAAGACGTTTTAGAGCTTCGTTTCTTCGGTTCAAAGTTGAATGACCTGAAGAAGGAAACAAACTATTCAAAACTTTTACTTATTGAGTTCATAACCAAAATTCACTCAGTCAATATTATTCTCAAGAGTAAAAAAAAAAACAATTCAGATATGCAAGAAAGATTCTTCACAACCCCTTCACCATTCTTTCTCAAGGAGTTCTGATAAAATGAAAAAATATATTTACGATCTGGATTTCAGTAAAGACTACGAGACTCAAGTTTTGAAATATTGAAAATGAATAAGTATAATTTTTCGAACATCCATAACGTGTGAGATGAAGGAGAGAGATTCTGAATATCTTCACGGTGAAAAGGTGGAAAATTCTTCCCGCAGTTCGAAGACAGGCCTATCAAATATCGTGAAAACAACACGCTTCGAATATTTCAATGACGCCTCCGGCGAGTGCCAAAATAACGTCGTTAATTTCAAAGCATCAACATGAGTCATCTTCAAGAAAAGAAATGGATAGTTCTCCAGACAAAGTTACAAGCTGTGATGCCTAACATAGAAAGTCTATTCGAAGCATCAAGAAATTCTTTAAAACCTTGGAAAGTGAAATAAGATATTACGATGTCCTCCTCGAATACACTTATCGAAGCCGCTTATAAAATTATTTTTTCTCCTTCTTTTACAAAGCCGAATATAGAGAAGAAAAAGTTTTGTCGCTAAGAAAATTACTTGCGCGAATCGATCGAAGCTCAACTTAATCTCAAATGCGGTCGGATATAGTACGAATTTAAAATTTATCACAGAGAAGAGAGAAAAAGAAAAAAAAGTATAAAGAAGAAAGAAAAAAAAAAAAACGAATTTCACGCCCCATGAGCAAGGCCTTTCTGGTATTTGTTGGTATACCGATTTTTCTTCTTCAGTTTCTTTTTTTCTCCTTCGGTCTTTCTTTTCTTCATTCTATTCGGACATGATTTAAGTCTCTATGGGTTCTTTTCGATTATAGCTATAAATTCGATTTTCAGTATTGTTTTAATCAATTTGTGGAAGACTAGATTTTATTCATTGGTCGCGGAATTTTCGTCGAGTGGAAAAGATTTTTTTTTTCTTTACCGCAAAACGTATTCGTGTTTTGCTTCAACAGTGATAAATTATGGCGTGTTCGTATTATGGCTTCTAATTTCTAGCCGATGAATAAATTGAAACTAATCGAGAGTCGTTAAGTTTTTCGCGTCAATTTGATATGGTAGCGATTTTTGTATAGAGTTGAGGTATTCTCGCGTGCTTTGGTCGGTGACGTTGTATCTAACTATAAAGGGCACGTGGGGACAATGTCCCCTCCTAATGAGAAGTCGCGATCGTGGGGCGTAATTATATAAAATAAGTGATTTGAGAGAACACGTTTCGAAGCTTTCATCGCCGAATACGTTCCCGCCCAATTATTCACGGAAAACGTATCGACGAAAGGAGAGGAAGGCAACTACTATCGTGAAACCTGGCGTCTGTTATTTTTTTAATCACTAATAATCATTTTTCTCCCATTTTCTGAGTTTCTCGTACCGATGAAGACGATTATTTGTGAAGGAGAGACGAAATTTTCTCGATTTAATAACGTGGTTTCTACGAAACAGAGATAGATATAGCTGGTCTTTTTTAAATACCTGATGGTGATATTTTTATCTTAAGAACCTTGATACGATGTTGAGACTTTCGTGGCAAAAGTATTTAGGGTTCTCACGTTATTAAATATGTATTCCGAAATCCGATGATTATATTGAAAATTGGTCGCAAAAAAGAATGAAGCACTCGCGTAGTATCACTACACATACTAATTGCGAGAAAAACAATTTTCGAGTACCATTCTGGCACAGAGTTTTGCTTGCCTTACAATTTACTCTTCAAAGACCCATCTTTTGAGCAGAGACGTGAAGAAAAATTTCTCAGACGGAAAAGAGGTTAAATAATGGCTTCGTCAAAAAAAGCAGACCAAGGGAAGCTACGGCGGGCTACAACACAGAAGTGATCTCATATATAATCGACAATAACTCCTCCGTCTAGTGCTGCCAGATGATAGTTTCAAAAATCCGTAACCGCCCTAAAAACAAATTTCGACAGACTTCGATTGATTGATCAATAATAATCAGGAGAAAGGTACTTTTTACAAGCTTAGCTAAGGTACTTTTCCCTTGATCGACTAAATATTATGGAATCCATAACGAACAGCAGAAAATTATCTCTTGTAGTAGTTTCTAAGGTACCTTTCCCTTGATCGCAAGAAATCGGTATTGTAAGTAAAATCTGTAAAAAAGAAAAGCCCGTATCTTTTTCGAGGACCGAAAATCCGTAGATCTGGCATCTTAGCCTCCGTCGCAAAGACTCTGGTATCAAATATACCGAATTCCTTATAATTTTTGCTCTCAACTCGAGTCTCTTTACCTCAATGGTTCACCGACCAAGTTACTCCCCCTTCCTCCTTTAGCGTGCTCACAACTGAAAATTTTTCCAGTTTTTTGTCTCAATGGCCCAGACATCAGAATATTTTCAACATCAGTACCGTCCAAATCTCAATCTCTCTTCCTACTGTAGAGCGCTCAGAACTGGAAATCCCTTATCATCCTTGTGACAAGATTCTGATTTTTCCCTTCAAGATTTTGAATTGTCTGCCTCCTCAAAGTCTGCACTAATAAGAATATCGTTCAGTTCATCAACCATTCTAACAAATTCCCGGACGGCCTTCCTCTTGACTGAAATATTTACGGGTTTACATGAAGAGGAACTTTTTTCATCTAACCATCCCCTTCTCCAGAGAGTTTTTTATTGGCATCGCTACGTCGACCATGTCCTTTGCTCATGGGCAGGCCCTATCCAAGAACTTGGATCTCGTTTTCGAGATTCATGAAAAGTCTACTCATATCGACGTAAAGACTTCCGGAGACTCTCCTCCCTTCCCCCTCCCATAAGTTCGCTGCTTTCTCACCAATGATTCACCGACTTATATCTGTTCGTCTCTCACTTGACGCTTCGTAGAAAGAGCTCGATATCATTCATTACTTATATTGCTAAGGTCAATGGCGTTAAAGTGGACATCCCTGATTGTTAAGGCTCGAATTTTCGACAGCACCACAACTTTTCCTGGAAACAGGAAATAGGACCCATCGTTTGTTAAGGTTCCTTCAAAGGTCAGGACTGTTTCCTGCTTTCACAACAATCTGAAAAATATTTCCTCTCGCCTCAAGGATCTGGGCAGTTA
Organism: Aspidiotus destructor; assembly: GCA_035079395.1. Classification (NCBI taxonomy): domain Eukaryota; kingdom Metazoa; phylum Arthropoda; class Insecta; order Hemiptera; family Diaspididae; genus Aspidiotus; species Aspidiotus destructor. Next base: position 1,596,668 of record JAVHKZ010000015.1, read on the forward strand.
CTACCCAGCGATATTGAACAGACAGGGAGAAAACTCGAAATACACTACGTCTTCTGGAAACAGTCACTGAGAATGAGTCCAATAATTCAGCCTTTGCTGCTCACTTCCTACAGGCTGGGCGCTCGTTCGATGGAAAGATCTTAGCCTCCTTCACTCGGAACAAAAGAAAGAGACTCGCCGCCCTTGAAAATGAAGAAATTATACGAACTCAAAATATTCGTCATCTTTCAATAATTTCAACGACGCCATCCTCTCGAATCATATTCCTGAAACTTCGTACTCGTAGGTTACTCATGTTTTATTTTGTTTCGTCATTTTCATGTATCAGAATCTTCCATCATTTCATTCAGTTTCGTCTAGAGATGATCGCTTACTGATCGAAACCGGTCGCAATAAACTATGTTTTACACTGTTTGTGACATTAATATCGCGTTTCTATGGATCAGTCAGATGAAGGATTTACCGTTTGAAACTCTCGATTCTTTTTTGACATGTTTCATGTCTTTGCTCTGGGCTCATCCTTATGGGAATTTTCACTGTGGCAGTGATTCTCAAATCTGCGAGTCCGAGTCCGAGGGGGCCTCCTCCCCCCCGAAAGGAACTTGGAAAAATCGAGACAATTTTCTCAGGGGTGATTCTGAAATTTGCGAGTCTGAGGCCCCACCTATGTAGTTTCTATGAAGCTATTAGCATGTGATGTCATAAGTCGGTGACGTAATAAGTCAGTGACGTCATACGTTTGATGACGTCATAGGTCAGTGACGTCATAAGTCGATGCCGTCTTAAGTTTGGTGACGTCATAGGTCAGTGCCATTATAGGTTGATGACGTTATAGGTCAGTGACGTCATCAGTCAATGCCGTCATAAGTTTGGTGACGTGATAAGTCAGTGATGTCATAAGTTTGATGACGTCATAAGTCAGTGCCGTTATAAGTTGGTGACGTCATAGGTCAGCGGCGTCATCAGTCAATGCCATCATAAGTTTGGTGACGTCATATGTTTGGTGACGTGATAAGTCAGTAACATCGTAAGTTCGATGACGTCATAAGTCAGCGACGTCATAAGTTGGTGACGTCATAAGTTAGGTGACGTTATAAGTTAGGTGACGTCATATGTTTGGTGACGTCATAAGTCGATGCCGTCATAAGTTCGGTGACGTAATAAGTCAGTGACGTCATAAGTTAATGACGTTATAAGTTGGTGACGTCATAAGTCGATGAAGTTATAAGTTGGTGACGACATAGGTCAGTGACGTCATCAGTCGATGTCGTCATAAGTTTGGTGACGCCAGATGTTTGGTGACGTCATGTGTTTGGTGATGTCATAGGTCAGTGACGTCATAAGTCAGTGACGTTATAAGTTGGTGACGTTATAAGATATCAATCCTGGTCCGCCTACAATATCTGAAATATACTAAAGTAGACTTACACTAGACCAAGAAAGCTCATTGGCCTGAAATATTCCAAAGTAGACTTATACTAGACCAAGCAAGTGTGCCGCTCTAAAGCCAGAGCCTAAAATATTCTAAAGTAGGCTTATGTCATAAAAGACACTTTAATGATCTTTCAAACGGGAACTCTCAAATATTTTTGTCTCGCATTATCCACAATATATCTGATTGGGCAAAATTTTGAAAAGACATGGAACATGATCTTTATCTTTTTGGCTGCTCCAAGAAATCCAATACCCTCTAAAGTCAATGTTTTTCAATGATTTATCGACTAAAAAGTTTTCCAGAATTCTCACAACTGAAAATCATTCGACCTTGAACTCACAACTCAATCTCGGATACGAAACATATAAGATGATCCACAATCAAAGATTGACTCTCGCCAATACGGAAGAGGGGCATGGATAGAGGAGAGTATGAAAGAAAAGTGCTTGACTTTTTGAAAAACAGCAAATGCACGGTGAGTGGTGCTGAAAAATAATTGGAATGTTCCACCTCGTGAAAGAAGGAGCCAAGGCCATACACCCTGCACTGATACCGCACAGAAAAGTTCAGAAGAGCAGGGAAAGTGCAGCTTAACGGAAATTCTTGAGTGGAAATGTTCACAAGGAATGAAGATATCCGTTTTTGTATGTTACGGTGAGTATAAAATTTAATTAAGGAATGAGTTGGAAATACATTGATAGTTAGTAATTTCTGGCTGGAATGCCCGTTTATCGATTCCCTCTTTAACTCGGCAGTAGTTTCGATTAATCCTAGAAGATTTTGTAGATTGAAGATTATCCTGAACCCACCTTCAAGAAGCATATGGACTATTTCACATTGGTGAATTTCAAAATACTTCCAATTAAAATATCATTGCAGGCGAAAGAATACAATTGTTATCTTTAGTCTAATTGCTGACTCATTTAGATCTCTCATTCTTCGTCTGTCGGTTTCTATCGTAAATTGTGTCATTTTTTTGTAATTTTTAAGTCCCAATTGATACCAGTAAGCAAGATGCATATGACAAGACGTTTTTGTCCCCTGAAAATCGTATGAAATACTCGAACAAGCTAAATTAATTACGAAGTTTGTATGCGCAAAACGACACCACATTCGATTTTTTTTCCATCACGTCTGGACGACCTTTAAATATGCGTACCAACGTTTTAAATTGCTTGAAAAATATGCGATGACTTACAATTATTCGTAGAACCCACGCTGGATTTCATCATTCTATCAGCGATGAAAAAAAATAACAATTGTCGTACAGAGAGCGCACCCTCTATAAAGAAGAATACGCAAACCAGTCATAGAGTTATGAAATTTTTTCAATAGTATTATAATAATATTCGAATCCGAAGGTGCTATATAACGTTTATTGTGATTGAAAAAAAAATTATGATAATTGCTAACGATAAATATAGCGTACACACACACGCACACGTATCCTAAACGATGATTTATATCGTTGGCTTTGGTATGGCCGATAACGATATACTTTATTTATCTGTATCGGAAATCTTGGAGCATAGGTACACTATATGAGAGTATTGTACTTTCTAGATAGGGCATAAATTTTGCACACGCAAAGCCTATAGGGCACCTAACGAAGTCATTGAGCGTTTGAAATAAGTTTCTATGTATAATATACATCGCCAATTAAATATAATAGTCGTACGACTGAATCACAAATTTTCATAAAAGACCAGGCAGCATCATTTATCATGAGTCATTGAAGCTATCTATATAGGCTCCATATTTTTATCACTCGATGAATTTGTCTTCTAGGAACGTGGACGAGTATCATCGACCTTAAGAAAGAGCATAGCTGCATAAGATGATCAACAAAATATTCAAGTTGAAGTTGAATGTCGAGCCTATTTTTATCACTCGAATAAGTAAGATCATCAAATTGAAAAAAAAAAAAAAAAAACGTGAACTATAATACACTCGTAAAGCAATGGTATTTTATGATTGTGAATAATATCACCCACATAATATACTACGAAACCGATATGATCACAGGAAAATTATTTCTCATGCGTAGGAACTCTTTCATTTTGGCGCTCGAGTGACAGAAATAAAGATGAGGCAGAAATTTCGGCTCGTCTCAATGATTTCCGCGCAAGTGAATGCTCTAAAATACCGCAATACGAGCAGTTAACTCGAACTAATCAAATCATTTCTTTGTGATTTTCTTATTCGAAACCTATCCAGCTTGAGACTCAGAACTGACGCTCCACCAGACCAATGGTAGAAGAGGATGGCATATCTCTCCTCAATTGACTGCGGGGTAAACATTGAAAAGCTCCAGACTCGGGATGAGATTCCGAATCAAGTCGGAAGCGAGTTGACCCGGCATTGCTTGGTGACACATACATTTTGGCATTTATTCGGAGACTGTAGCGCTGATCGAAAAGAGGCCTGCCATCAACTGATCAACCACTTGCAAATTCCTAAAGAAAATGATAGCAATTCGACTCGAGAGCTATTTGAGGGAGAGAGACATAATCTCGAACTGGTCATTGCGATTTCCAAGCTGGACTCTGTACATCATATGCTGGAATTAGGCTACAGAGGGTGGCCGTGTCAGCAATATCTATCCGTCAGTTTTGCACAGTCGTCAGCCTCGTCATAAGAAATACTCGGCTCGATTCAATGGGAGATGATATTGGAAGCCCTCGTAGACGTTGATGTGCCCGCAACCTGCTCAGGCTGATCAGCAGCTATCTAGGTGTCGATAAATCCAAGCAGAAACGTCTGCTGGTACAGAGGTGCCGCACTGGTTGGTTCTTGGACCTCTCTGGATTTTCACGGTGAAGCTGTCATCAGGCGCTTATCGGCTACGCGGATGACACACTACTGGTGGTATGCACCGCCGAAACAAAGAAGGGTCAAACAAGCTCCAGACGAAAAGACGCGTTGGATCGAGTTAACTTGACTTCAATTCGCCGTAGGAAGAACGAAGACCGTATTATTCACAACCCGTTGAAAGTTCACAGTCCACCCACCTTCCACCTACAAGGTGTGGGAATCGAGACCAAGAAGGTGATGAAGTATCTGAGCATCTGGTTTGACTCAAAGCTGAACTTCAGGTACCAGTTCCTGATGATAGTAAAGGCGGGCAACAGAAGTGATGAAGTATCTGAGAGTCTGATTTGATTCAAAGCTGAACTTCAGGCACCAGTTCCTGATGATAGCAAAGGCGGGCAACAGAAGTGATGAACTATCTGAGTGTCTGATTTGATTCAAAGCTGAGCACCAGGCACCATTTCCTGATGATGGCGAAAAAGGCGGACAAAGTGGTGAATCATCTAAGCCACCTGATGACAAACCTAGAAGGGTTGAGGAAAACCAGAAGAAGGATGTCTTCCCATATAAAGCTCCATTACGGGCCCACCCGACAAAGATAGCCCACAGAGATGGGAAAAATCAAATGAAGAGTTGAACCGAGGTATGTCAATGCCTACTGCATTGTCTCAACGGAACCTTTTTGCGTACTAACACGTCAACTAGTAACGAGCTCCTTGCTTATAGGAGAGAGCGCTGGTGCTCAAAGCGAAGAAGACAACAACCGACCAAGAAGCTCTACAGGTCGAGCAGGAAGCCATGCGCTCCTTGCTTGAGAAATGGAGAGCGAGAATGGCTCAGAGTGAATTGGGTAAATGTAGGCGACCAGACGAGCAGATAAACCGAGACGTTTCACCTGACGCAGCTGTTATACAGCCATGGCTATTTCGAAAAGTACTTTCATGAGAATCTGTCAAGTTGAGCAGGCAGAGTGCAATCGAGGGCGAGATAACCAGAAGATCTTATCTACATTGATCTGAACAAAATTGATACTTCGAAAGATGGGGACAATCATATTTTTTCTGAGTCGACAAAATTTTGCGGTCTAAAGTCTTGGCGCGGCAGTACCTAGACAAAATATCAATCACTATTCCAGCATCGTGCAGAATCAATGAACAAGAATGATGCAAATTGGAGAACAAAGCAGTTTTTTGAGATCGATGATTGTTTAGATGAAATTTTCTGGTTCATCACGGCAGAACACACATTATCTGGAGATGAAGCGGGAAAGCACGAGTAGGGCAAGCTCAATCAGTCTCTGCAAGGGATGATGTTGATGAAATGCTTGCTCCAAGTAGCCCGGTAGCTGCATACTAGGTTCTGAAGATGCATGGAACCAGGTGTCTGCATTTTCAGCCAAAGTCATGAGGAAGATAATGGATATGGAATGGAATGAGATAGGCAAATGCAGAACCACGCTATGGCCTGCTCAACGCTTGTGTACCACCCGCATACCAACATGCAAGAAGAAGAGGTTGAAGAAACGACAGAAGAGATTACACAGTCGTTCAATTCTCAAATTGTGACTAAAGCGCTGGCTTGAGTTTGTATGCCGGAGGCATTGCAGCTTAATGGTTCCGCCAAGGAGATTCTTCCACTTCCGGGAAACGGGTTAATACCGGTGTTAATGCATACGCAACCTGCACCCATTCCACTACGGAAAAAGGGCGGCTGCACATGCTACACAAGCCACCATTGAACTCATATTGAGGGAGGAAGCGCGGTGTCAGTAAAGTGAGCTTCATTGAATTTTCGGTTGGCTTACAACGGTTCTGTGAACTTATTGGCTGATCTCAGTTTTCGCACTTTTTCTGAACCCAGGACTTTGTTGGTCTCTATGACTATACATATCCCTGATCTTCACCTCTGAACTTTCCAACTCTTTTATAGCTAAGAATTCAGATTTGGGATCACTACAAAAGTTTTCATAGTTTCGTTATTCCACGTTCTATATCATACAAGGGTCTTCAAATTCGTGAATGCTTAAAATCGACTTTATCGAAGAAGCGCCACATGTTCTATCATTCGATGAGATTCCCATTCCAGAATGGTTTACGAATCACTGTACAAATAATACTGTATATACGTGTACTTGTACACATATATTAGAATTTTTTTCCTCTTCAACTGACAAACTGATACAGTCAATTAACTCGCGCAACTTGGCATTTAATAGTCTACCAGCTGGGTTTAAATTACATTACGACGTGTATCCATCTTTTTCGATTGCCTGCCTTCTTATTTAGTATACTTAAATACGAGCACACATCACTCTAACGCGGTGTGAACGTATATTATCTTCAATTTTCCTTCCTTTTTTCGAAAAAACAAAAAAAACAAACTGTACGTACGTTTGTCTTTGTGAGAAACGCTTCGATGTTCTTCCTCTCCAACGCCAAAGGCGAAATTTTAGTAAACGTGTGTAAGTAAATTACAGTATAATAGTATGAGCGAAATGGTCAGTTCTGAAAAAGAGAGAGGAGAAGGTGCGCGCATCCAACCAATACGGTAATTTTCATTTGATTTGGCCGGAGGCACGTAGACATTACTTATTCAGTCAACTTTTTAAACTCGTTCACAAAACAATAATGGATTCACATCTTTTTCTTTTTTTTGGTTGTATAATTTAAAACAAAATGAAAACGAAAAAAAGTTTGAGCGAGTATTCACAGTTCAACTGTACTGCGGCCGTTGTGGGGGAATTATAAGATTTTTTTTCGAAAAGAATAATAGGTACACTACCTCACCGGAGAGTTTTAAGGATTCGAGTGTAGTAAATAAGAAACGTTGAATTGGAAAATTAATTATAACGAACGGAAGGCATATGCTGTACCTGCTGTTGTTCTTCATCTTGCTTCCTCCTTCGCACTCGCTTTACGATTGAAAGACACTATTAAAATTTACATTCCACGTTCAACATGGCATAATTTATTTTCGCTATCGCTTTACTTTTTTTTTTCTTGCCGTAAGACCATGTCTCCTCTCTCTCTCTTTCCGCAAAATGCTAAAAATTCTCAACGTGTACGAGAAGATCAAAGACTGTATTTGTACTATTCTATACACCATATTAGGATATCGGTCTTATTTGTCGTTTGTTTCCCAGCTACAACCAGTGTACATACATAATATACATACAGAATTCGAATTGCAGCTCGGCAACAGAATACGTATTTACCCCTTCATCGGCCGCTTTCTCAGACCTAACTGTAGCACACACACACACACACATGCTGACAGACGTTTTCTTACGCGAATTTCTCTCGTAAATTTATATACATGTAGCCGATGAATTTGAATAATCGCGAAGAGGAACACGCCACGACAACTGACACTAGTTTACTTTACTGCTCTTTTATCGCGGCCGAAAAAGGGAATCTGGAATAGAGGGCGGGTAGAAGCTCCAGAGGGTACGTAAGAAAAAAAAAAAACTCGCATAAATGCCCTGTACGCCAAGCTGTAAAGAAAAAGATACGTGTTTTCAGTCGAAAAAACTAACCGAAGAAGGGTGTGGAGTACGCGAGCTTATGATATTTGTGAAATTAGGTTCGAGAAATACGGGCAAAATATACAACATGGTAGCATGCCTATATGGTATTCTTTGTAAGCGAGATTGTACAGTTTCATACTGGTGCACGATTGTACGCGTTCGTTTATAGACATTCGACCCTAGGGTGTTGTTTTTGACGTGCTAGCTTGATAGATGTTGAACTAACTCAGTTACACGAGATGAGAATATTGCTACATCATCTCGCGTCGTAGTGACATACGTTCAGTGCGCGGAATTATTATCAGCGAGAGATCATTTACTCGAAAAGAAGCGAGTCGGCGATTATTTTTCTTCTATTTGCATACGGAGAGATCAGATTTTCTTACCAATTCCTGGGAGACATAAAAAAGTTTTGTTCTCGAGTAGCTTGGCAAGGGGTAGGAATTGAATTTTTTGGGGTATTTTATGGCGCGAAACTTATACGTAGAAGGACTTCATAAACTCGCGGACAATTGGCCGGTGTGTGGCCTATCCCTCATCCCGATGCACCTAAAAGTGATTTTATTTCGAAAAAGTTGGGTTGAGTATTCCTGAGGAGGGATACCATGAATAGAAGATAATCCAGTAGAAAAGCAAAGACGTGTTATATTCTGCTATTATTTAACTACCCTACCAATTAAATAGTCAAAGATTGTCAATGAGGATGTAGACATCGTACCTGTGTATGTTCTGCTAAAGACAAATGAATTTAGAATTCACTTTTCCAGTAAGACATCATTTAAGTGTTTACTGTCAGTATTATGTGCAGAATACGTGGTCTGCTGCAGACTAAAAGACGAAGTGCACCACTTTCTGCTGTAGATATTAGACTTTCAACAGGGAGCCTGTTCTATGTGGGACTTGTTTGAAAAATTTGCCGCGCTCCGTCCACCAGGCCAGCAAATCTCGAAGGTAGAAAAATTTTCAAGTTTCCACTCTATCATATATAGCTCGGTATATCCCTTCAATTAACTAGATATGCAATGCTCCATACACCAATTGACTTGGCTCCTTTAATGAGCCAGGTATGCAACGCTCCAAATACCATTAGACTCAGAACGCTCTGCAGATTCTCTGCGTCCCTTCATTTGACTCCGTTGGAGGGCTCGCAATTTTTTCCCCCTTCTCCTCCCAAAATATCTTGGAGAGAAAAATCCCAGTCTGATCTGACAACATACAGAACAAGCAATATCATCACTCATACACAAGCCTGGGGAGCCAGTGATTTCTGGCTCCGGCTCCAGCTCCTGGCTCCTCGAAAATCGATGAGCGGAGCGGAGTCGGAGCCAGAAGAAAAAAAAGAGCTGGCTCTGAGCCAGCTCCGGCTTCAGCTCCTGGCTCCAGTTTCTCAAGAAGCGGAGCGGAGCCAAAGAGCTGGATTTTTGCAACGGAGCCGAAGCTAGCTGAAGCTCTTGGTCTTCTGAGCGGAGCCTCAAGGAGAAAAAAAAACAAGCAGAGATAATATCATCAATTTCGAGTCTCCAGTCGGGTTGTCTTTACTTCAAGCTTCAAGCCTTAGGGCTTTGGATTTTGAAATTTTTGTCAAATTTTTCCTTTTTTTTTTTTTGTCATTTTGAATGAAGAGCAGCTCCTGAGCTCCTTGAAAAAGGAAGAGCGGAGCAGCTCCCAAAGAGCTGAGGAGCTGACAAAAGAGCGGAGTTTCGGCTCTTTTCAAGATTAAATTATGGTTCCAGCTCCTAGCTCCGGCTCCTCAAAGTTTAGGGAGCGAGCCGGAGCCGGACCTCGGCTCCTCAGGCTTGTTTATACATATACATACTAACGACCATTTTGTGTAGATAGCGTTACATTGAAACTCGCAGGTAAAGTATGAGCAACCGAGCGTCATAGCGCTGGTGTTTATCCAGGGTAAGCATCTCTGAGGTACAATAAAAAGGGCTAAGAGCAAGTTAGCACGACAAACATCTGAGAATTACATTATACATCATAATTGCTGTGTTACAAAAACACCTATCTGTGAGTGCCAATGCGACTGCTTTGCCAAGTTGACCACTGAAACGGAATAATATGATGTCTGCATTGGTACAGGGTGGCTAGTTTTCCCTCACTCCATAAATGATTTACGAATATCAATTGGTTTTTCCAAACCATAATTTCCACTAAAAAGCAGAAAAAAAAAAAAGGCCAAAATAAAAGAGGAGGAAAAACTTTTATAGTTCAAACTTTTTTTGACATATCTCGGAAAATTCCATTATCTCGGGCAGAATTCCCTAACTTCTCCCTGACTTTTCCATTAACGCTTAGATTCCCTGTATTTCCCCGGGTTTTCAAGTTTTCCAGAAACTGGACACCCTGTGGTAGTAGGGAAGAAAGGATTTTTGAACTGCATACTGCAGCAGAATAAGAAGTCTGCATCTACAGAGGGACTGAAATATGATTATAGAAGTTGCAGGAAATAATTCTGTATAGGTAAGAAACCTAAATTTTGAAGCTGCATACTGTAGCAAGATAAAAAGTCTTCACCGTAGAAAGCGGTATACAGTCAGAAGAAAATTTCTGTCCAGATCATGGGGCAATGAGGTAGGATGTGAAATATGATATTATTTACTACTTCCTGTTGCTAAGTTTACAAAATCTGCACTGAGCAACACTGCGGAAAGTTTCTGAATTCTTTCAACAGGGAACCTTGTCTAGTGGCGGATCCCCCCCCCCCCCCCAAGGAAAAAGAAAAAAGAAGAAGAGGAAGGGAAAAAAACGCAAAAAAAAAAGAAGGAAAACGAGAAGAAAAAAAAATTTTACCACTGTCTATGGTAGGTTATATCGAAAACTTTGCCGTGCTCTGTATGATACCCAACCAAAATTAAAATAGTCTAAATCCAACATCATTGGTAAAAATGGTCCAAGTCCCTCTCCTATTAATATAATTATAATAAGAGGAAGACTTGGAAAAATTTTGACTTCCGAACTCTTGTGCATGATAGGAGGAGAATTTGAAAAACTTTCAATGCTCGGGCCATAATATATGATAGAGGAGGGGACTCGGAAAAGTTTATACTTTCAGGCTAGATGGGGTCCGGCAAAATGATATGAGCAGTTAACCAGGGAACTCCACAAAATTGCCGCGGAGTCCTCCCGGAGTTTTTTGTTTAACTGTTCACATCATTTTGCCGGACCCTATATACATCATGATCCTCAATGCCAAAACTAATTCGACCCATATTACAGATTTCCTATGTCCTTTGGAGAAACCCTCGATAGTTTTGAACCGCAGAAAACTATAATTCTGCGGTAACTCAAAGCAGAATGTGCACAAGTGCAATAGAAAGTAATTGGTAACACTACACAACAAAAAAAAAAAAAAATTGAAAAATGCAAGAACGAGATAATACGATTCTAGAAGTATTTTCGACGCTGATCACGATGCCGTTGTCCGTTTCTCGAAATTGGCTCCGGTTTTCGAGAAATGATCAAATCAAATTCCCGCGATTCGTTGCGCCGCGCAGTGTAAGTTCCCGTTCTCGCGAAATTCGATAGCTGGGTAACATGCGCCGCGCGTCGCAACGAATCGCGGGAATTTGATTTGATCATTTCTCGAAAACCGGAGCTAATTTCGAGAAACGGACAACGGCATCGTGATCAGCGTCGAAAATACTTCTAGAATCGTATTATCTCATTCTTGCATTTTTCAATTTTCTTTTTTTTGTTGTGTAGTGTCATTTAGGACATAGCAAATAGAAAAACTTATGAAACTGTCCTCGATGCGCATGAGCTGAAAGGTTCTGTAGAAGCCCACAAAGGAACCTGCTCAATGTACGCACTCGTCAACAGCCCAGATAGTGATACAGATCTAGAATAAAGTTTTCTGACTCCTATGGACTACGTGGAATCAGGAATGACCATAAGCTAGCCGAGGACAAACAATCAACTACAGTCAACCAGACGGGAGGAAAAACCAATGTCACTGTGGTAATTAAGACTACTGCAAAGTTGAAGAGAGATTCTATGAGAATTTTGAACGATAATCAGTGAATACACTAACAACTTGAATCCTTTTCAAACCTGTGATCATCAGCAAACCCGAATTGGATTTACTCACTTTTATTACTATACACAAAAAAACACAGACTGTCACAAGCCCACAGCTCTCCTTTACTCCTCACATCTAGGCAATATTTCCCATCACTCAACTGATACAAAACTCCTGCCAAACATTCATCATATTCTGCTCCAGACGTCGAGCTAAGTGACCTACTACAGAGCAGCTGGAGGCTCGTCAAGAAATAACTTCAAAGTTTTGGAAGGGTTCTTCTATGGTCCCTTGTACTAATCAGTAGATAATAAGAATTGTCTCTGGAAATTTCTAAACAGATTTCAGCCGTGATTGAAGAAATTTGAGAAACTTCTCAGAATACAGTGCACGTGAGTTATGATTAAATAACGATCATCACTACACATATTTTTTCTTCTTAATAAGTTCCTTTCGTACCCTTCTACAACTCATATAACTCACAAACTCGTGTATACTTACAACACCATCGTAAAGCTGTACAACCAGCCAAACCGAACGTTTTCAACAATCATTATTTCTGTCAATGCTGGAAACTTACCTGCAACACAAGAGACATAAAACATAACGAACCAATTAAATTATTCGTAAATACGTGTATATATCTCATATAAAATACGTTAGAAATTGGAAATCGGTAAATATTTTATTATATGATAATTGTGTATGCGCCAGAGTGTGTGTCGTATATTATGCGTGCGTCTGAATAATGAGAAGAGTTAGAAAAAAAAAACGAGAAGAAAGGAAGATCGATGCTCTTGAAGTCGAATATACTCGTATGTGAATAGGATATCGAGTACACGCCAAATGAATTCTTCATCTATATGCATGTACTGCGTGAAGTAATTGCAAAATGTAAACTATACAAACTCGACAACGATAAAAAAAATCTTCTTCACTCTTTGAATCTCTTCATGACAGTGAACTTCATTTGATAATGCTGCAAATTACCTTTCTCCGTCTACAACGCAGATGCACGACTGCACGTCATCACGTCAGTATCGATAAAATTCATCGTAGAAAGATGACCCTCCGAGCTGCATTTTCGATATTAGTAATCTAGCCCGGACGGCGAAATTCACGAAAATCCATTGATATTTGGCGCGATTCGCGCATGCAAATAAACTGGTAACCATAATTTTGAATAATCGCCGTTTCAGCGACCTCCCAAAGTTTCAATCACCTATTCTTTTCACTGAATGACCATCAGGGATCTTTCGGTGACCACTTCGCTCGACGCTATCGCGTATACTCTCTTATGTAAATCTCGTCTTCGCCAGATTAATATCTGACACGCGGGGAAGATTTTTCCCTATTATACAAACGAAGGCGTTTCCTCTACGTATACCATACGCGAATTTCTACCGCGCTACATCGTTTTATCTTCATCTCTCGCACTCCGCTACAACCGCTGTTAATAATTAATGATAATTACCAATTATCCGATAACGTTTTCCAACTTGCTATTCTTCTCTCCGCTTCCTCTATGCGCCGCGTGATTTTAATATTCTAGTCGCGCGAGAGACGAGAGTCTGGACGCGAGGACGATACAAAATCGACTCATCCCACACGTATTTCGTGTACGAGTGTATAAAAAATATATGCGCAAGAAGACGCACAAAATTTATACCGTATCGATATTTACATCATCGAATGCTGTTATGCACGGGAATTTGGCCTCCGTAGGCTGACGCGGACAAAGTTGAAACGATGAGTCTTCGGCATCGTTCGCGATGGCCTGCGTGGTTTGACGCGAAATATACGAAATTGTTACGTTAGTATATCGAAATTGAGGAGAAAAATGGGAAGGTACGAGATCTGTAGATCGCGCGAGGACCTTGGAAATAAATATTCGGATAACTTATGACGTCTGCGCGCGTTAATCTTTATCGACGATCGAAGCGTGACATTCGATGCTCTTCGTTTTTATGGGTCGACGATCTTCTTTGAAATACGAGAATTTATCGACGATTTGGGTGGCAGGCAAAGGCTAAAGAGAATGAGCAGAGTTCGAGACAAGGTTCACACGTTCGAGAGTAACTTCTGGTATTTAACAGTCCTACATGAGAGGTCAAGACGAAAATTCCTTCTCTCGTAACTACACTTCGGGATAATATTCTTTGAAAATATCGGAAGGACTACGCACAAGAATATACTGGTACAGTCTTCATTCTGAAGCTTTAAGCTCTTGAGCGTTGACTGTTCAATTATGTTTGCATCCTTCTACGAGCCTTGAGGACAATGGAAGCGGCGCCACGATCACAAATCTTTACCCAGTAATAGTTTTGAGGAAGAAAACCGGTCCTTCTTTCCAAAATCTGTGACCCGCTGTGAGAAAACCATATTCCACAAATGCGAGCGTCTACTTGGCAACCTTTCTATTACAGAATGTCTCGTAAATTAGTGGAAACCACAACTCGTATCGTCTACTTAGCATCAATCGCTTTAAACAGCCGATCATAAATGCACGCGATGATGCTAAGTATCTTTTTCTCACAGCGGGTCACATCTCTTTGTCCACAAGATTTCAGGCATCCATCTGAGGAGTCAGACAACAGACCGTTTAAGGCTAATTTTAGTTTTCTGGGGAGGCCAAAAAGCGAGTCTGCACATTATGGACTCCATGTTTTCCCTATTAGAAGAAGAGTCAAGGAATGTATAGAAGAAAATGGAGGATATATTTTGGCAAAATGAAACAATATAGACCACCGAAAGATGTAGAAGAATAGATCGAAGCGAAGACCACAACAGAAATTAAAGGTCCACATCATCTATATGTAAAATGGACTAGATGACAACTAGTCTGCATCCTGATTTTGATAAGCATAAAATCTATTATTTGCATCAATAAATCAATGTGATGAAGTTCTCTTTTTATGACCGCTCCCCTCTCTCCTCTACCGTCATTTGAATTTTCAGAGAAACATTGCCGAAAGATCACAGTTATGATCAATAGCTTTCGATATGCTAAAACCAGAGTTAGCATTCCAGTCTAGGAAGCAAGGCATGATTACAAAATTGTGATCAGCATATCATGAAAATGGAATTTGCATTACCATAATGCCCTCCCTTCCTGAATCCAAACGTGCTTCAACTCATTCAATGGTTCTCTCAAAATTGATTTCATTATCACCCTTATCAATTCAAGTTGGTTGATGTTCGCAATAATGTCGATGTAAATACCTTTCTTTGGATAAGATTTGTTTGGTAACGCGAAAGTGAAGCCGTAACAAATTTGATCTTTTCAGTGCTTTTGAAAGCAGTGATTAAAGAAGAAATGAAAATTGAGGCCTCAATACTTGTGCCAAGACATCTTGTCACTGCGGTCCTTGAAAAGGCCAAATGTCGGGCTCTTCTTCGACAGGGGAACTCATTTAAAAATTTGCCAAAGTTGCCAGCTTTCACCCACTAGAATAAGCATGTCGCTGAGGATGAATGAACGCTTTGTTCAAAACGTCATTGTCAACTGTACACGGGCAGACAGAGCCTTCAACCAAGGAAGATCCAATTGGATAGAAATGTGCTTAATGAGAGAGCTTACGACTTGAGAATGTCCTACATTTGTTCCTCTTAAGAATACCTCACCTATTTAATAAGTTTTCAGATAACTTTCCTACCAGCCGTACTTTATAAGACTTGAGACCAATTTATTGCAGTTGCTGCAGTCATAAATGTGAGAGCCAAGGTTCAATACTCAATACCATCCCGATAATCGCGCTAAAAATTTCAAATATCGCCATCTTTAACTGTCATTCCAACATCATAAATTGACTTGTCAAGGAGACGCAATCAAGAATTCGTCGAGCTTCTTGATTTACACAGTATATGTGCCGGATTGTCATACTAAATATCTCGTCTGGAATGACAATAAAATGAAGTTTTACGCGGAGTCAGGTTCAAATTATTTTTCAGCGAACGTCGTACAGAAATCCATCATGTGTTAGGTGGTCGAAAGTAATAAAATATAGGTACTCATCGTACAAAGACGTTCATCTCCCTGGCATCGTGCGTCATTACGCCATCGAGCTCGACTACCACGCATTTTCAGAATTGTTCGCATACTGCGCAAATAGACAGAACGAAGAAAATGCACGTTATATAAAAGCATTATTTTGTTAAGCAGTCGCCAATGAGGACGTTTCTGAGAGGAAACAGACAGGCATGATGCGACCACGTGGATGGAGCAGAACGCACGAACGAATAATGTGGTGAATATTATTATAATTATAATAAATTTACTATCGTTAATAAATAGCCGGGACAAGCGTTCGATCAACGAGAAGAAATTCACAGAACTCCCAAGTGGCCGGCACTCTGTGCTGAACTTTACATGCGTTACAGGCGTTTCTCCTCTATTTGTTTCTTCACCTTGTATACTTTTTCACGTAATCGGAACTCCATCGACTTTTTATGGATTCGCCTACGTGGAACAAAGTATAATCATCCGCGGTGATCGATGGAAAAGTTGAGCACTCGAGCGTAACACGTGTGCCATCCGCGCACGCACTGCTCCTCGAATTGATTCGCATTGTCACTTTGGATCACGATTTTTCTTGCGGGAACGCGAGTAAAACTGGTAGCGGAAAAATTTTCGATTCCTTAGACGAAAGACTGGAAAATGCGGAGCTTTGGACATGATTAGATGTTTGATCTACAAGGTTCCCTCTCTTTTCAATTGTCATGAACCCTTCTCCGTCTCTAAATGACTTTTTGCAGAGGATTTGAGTGTCTCCCTTGCTTCTACAAATCCCAAACAAGTAGCACGTCTCATCCAACTTACCCTCAATAAGTTCGTCTCGTACGCCTCGGATCTAACACACTTCCTCTCTATCAACTCCTCCGCCAGAACTTTCAGATCACCCTCAGTGCTGCCAGATCTACGGATTTTTGTTTCTTGAAATAGATACAGATTTTTCACAAATTTTGCGTAAAATACGGATTTCTTGTGCTCAAGGGAAAAAAGTACCTCAGTCACAAAGATGAGAGATACTTTTCTCCTGGTCGTTAAATGCTGATACCGCAGTCTACCGTGACATTGAATGATCAAGGGAAAAGTTACTTCAGTCACTAACATGAGAGATACTTTTCTCCTGATCGTTAAATGCTGATACCGCAGTCTACCGTAACATTGAGTGATCAAGGGAAAAGTACTTCAGTTGCCTGTATGAGAGATACCTTTCTCCTGATCGCTATTGATAGCTCGATGAAAGTCCGTATAAACTTGTTTTTAGGTATTAGAAAATAAAATGGCGGATACGGATTTTCGATGATATCATCTGGCAGCGCTGATCATCCTCCAATCCTTCACCAAATTTCTTGGCCTTACAAATATTCCCGGAACAAATATATCGAACTTTTAAGCCGAATGCCTGAATTCTTAGAATGTATTTAAACATCTATCCCACACTTGCTCTGGTTGCAGACGCCAACTCTTCCTTCAGAACACAATCCTTTGACCCACTGTCAACTAGACAACGGGTCCCTCAATCTGAAGACAGACCAAGAAAATCATTAGATGCAATACAACCCACTCCTCTACGTTCAGCCCTCGGTGTTCTAAGCTCAGCTTATGCGCTGAAACTGATACTCCTTTAGTACAATTCCGCTCATTATCGTGTACCGCCAGCTTTCTTGCGTCTAAGGCCGAGTCTCCGATATTTCTCCCCTCCCTCTGCTCTCAAACCTCACAAAAATCCAATTACTTTTTCCTATCTTCTCATTCATCCTTCGCTGGATATCGCCGACGCCACAAATTTGCCTCAACCAGGAAAACTTACCAAAATCGCTGAAAATAATCTACGTCGGACATATCAAAGCCATTATTTCTAATAATAATCCCTTGAGAAACCTGTGCTTTACAGAGCTTTTCAAATCAGGTCCCAAAACTGGTAAGACCATCATCGGAGGTGAGGTCTCAATCTTTTGATGAAGACTCGGCTTCCATGAATTCTGCAGCAACATCATCCATTCATTCTTGCCTTTCTTCAAGCCATGCAAGAATCTTACTCATCCAACCCTATCCTTGAGCGTATTGTCATCCTCCAACACTCCTTAACATCATCTTTGTCTTCAATTGTTTTTACTGGATTCTTGCTCATATCAGCCTCTCTGAACTCGACACAGTCGACCTAGTAGCCTAACAAGCCTTGTACTCCTACTCTATCGCTGATTTCTTCTCTCCTCCGGTCTATGACACTAGATCTTACTTTCGTTCCCCCATGATCTCATCATGATACAACCTTTGATCCTCTCAGCCCCACAATAAACTTCATTAAGTTCAAAAACTCTCCGATCCTCTTCAGTTGGTTCCTCAAGCCATAAATAAATAGTCACAGCACGACCAAAAATTGGGCACACTTACCTGATACGTCCTTTTCTTTGTGCTCTCCGCTCCACCCTCATGTTGATACTTCCACCTGCCTCCCATATTTTCTAAATCTTGAAAAATCATTTTCTACCCCCTCCAAAGCCTCCTCTACCCTCCAACAACTCAGAATCTATTACCAATACTTTAAACTTTCTTCGGTCCATTTACCATTACATACCCATCCAACTCCAGTACTTCCTCCCGAGACCCGAGCTAATAACTCTTCGCTCAGTTTGATAGCTTTCTTGTATTTCAAAAAATCCAACTTGAGGCTGCATAGGATCAGAGGACTGTAGAAAGATTATCCTTCCCGAGCTCTACTAAGTTTGAAAATGGTTGGTTTCAGTTCAGTCCCAGCCTAATCCCTTGGGCAGAGTACCTGCATCCACCCTCTAACATTTCTAAACCGGTTTGAAGGTCTTGTCAACTTAAGTAGGTCATAGTACTCTCCTCGGCACGATACTCGTTGTCACCTTCAACAAAAACTGTCAGAATGATTCTCAGTCATGAACATCAACAAGTCTTTTTGTCCATCCCAGCCATATGAACTTTTCAATGCTGGTTGTCACTGTCTCTTTTTTGTACAAGAAATTCTCTCTTATTTTCTTTACAGTCCACAAAGAAAGAGGGAAGCAAACCTCGGGATTCCTTCCGAATCGATTGGCTACGGTAGTACAGCCAAGGGGGGAAGGGGGTGGAGGCCGCACGCCTCTGAAAACCCAGAAATTTGCTTCGAAATATAATCAAAATTAGGCACGTTACTCAAAGTTCCTCCTCTCGAAAGTTGTCTAGCCATATATGGCAAACTTGCTTTCACAATGATCAAATAACCCGCTGAAATAAAAAACCATCAATAATCATTCATAATTCTCATAAAATGCAATTCTAACCTGACAAAATTTTCGATTACGTGAGAGCGAAGCAATGGAACAGAGATAATTGGAATTCAGTTGATCAGGGTGTCAAAAGTTACGACCATTTTTTCCTTCTTTATTACTCATATCTGTACATCCAGGAACGCTCATCGCACCCAACTCCATAAAAATCGAACCAGTTCCTTCCGAAGGTGTGCATATGTACACAGTATGCCTCGAGTAAAAAAAAGTCTTATATACGTGCGAGTATGCCTCTTTAAACGTACGTTATTTCGTTGTATACACCGAGTAGAAATGAAATAATATCCGAACAACGTGCATTAAATCAGCACAATATAAATTACTATAAATAAAAAGCGAATTACAAATGTATATAGGTAACATCATTAAAAAAAATAGCCTTTCTGATTGTTTTGAAACAAGAATAAGAGAAAGAAGAACACATTTCAATAACCGCTGCCAGTAATATCACGTATAGCCAAACTCTGTGCATCGGTAAATCGTATACACGAGTTACAGGCCATTTATAACTCGGGAACCGGCTCCATAATTTCACAGTCTACCACCAACACGTTTTCTTCACCGGTATGGTCGCACCTTTTTTCGCGCATAATTCGAAGAGAGGTCATACAAAAGGATCAGGAGAGAACTGTTGCAAAAAGAATGCAGGATTTGAATGTTCGTCTGTCTCAGGAGGTCCGCTCCACTTATGAATTATTGATTCACTCTAAACACGGTTGCGATATTTTAACGATCGAGTTTACATTTCCGAGCGACTAAATGAGCCTGGAGAAGCTTTTTTTTTTACGGTTAAACATATGGATGGGTTCTGGCGCAAAGCACAAAGTTCCCATTTTAACTCACAAAAATTTATCGCTTCTTCGGCCTCTTGCACAGAAGAAGAACGTTATATAGCCATTGTTAAATGTTTATATTCTTGTAATACGCGCCATACATAGTCGTTAATTACGTTAATTTCTGAGGAGCAGCGTCTTAATTTCAAATTGAAAGATCATTTAGCGCACATCAAAGGGAAGTTGAGTTGGTCTTCATCGCGAGAATGAACGCAAAGCGAAACGATTTTTACGACGTGCCTCTCGAATGGTGGTCCTCGAAATTTAATTTCACGGTTTCGCATCTAGTACAAACCCATAAGCTTATGTAAGTACTGAATTATTGTAGGACGGGCGGCTATAGATTTTACACTTCATTTTCTCGACTCGCTGGCTATTAGTCGAACGTTTATCAGCAGATGCAACCAGCTGCAGGCAGGACATAGATCTCTGTATCATTCTGTATTATACAAACATATTTAACGCCACATTTTCGTGATATATTTTTAATGATAATTATTCGTCGACACCAGCGAGTACACCTAATATACACAACCTCACATTGTGTGTAGCCCGAACCGAACCGTGAACGCGATTTGTATAGGCGATAAAATATTTTCTTATACAAGTAATTAATAGATGATGAAGGGAAAAAATGAACTCTTATTGTAGTCCGTCTTCGGACCTGTTGAATGCTCGGATGGATTTCCGAACAAAAGGAGGCACTTGAATGTGATAAGGAATTGTTTACCGAAGAACAATAACCGGTGTAAAGAAGTAATCTTCTGTAATATCGTCACCTTGTATCGGAAAATATATTCGACTTTGGAATTCGGTGTCCTTTAATTAATGGAGTAATGATGATCTATCGCTATCAGTCTTTGATGGAAGTCACGGTTGACTCATCTTCAACTTCCCTTTTGATATTCTGCATGAAGGCGTCCTGTAAGTGTAATAGCAGAAATGCTCTTGCCACTTGAAGGACGTCAACCAAGAAAGCAAACACAGATTTAGAGCCAATGATTGAGAAGGGATACTTCCTTGAACTCTCTGGGATTAGGTTCCTAAAGGTTCACAAAAGGTTCACTGTGTGATACTATGAAAACTCAAGTTTGATGCCTTTCTCTTCAGTATCGACACAACTGATGATGAGGTAACACCAACAAGTATTTTTGTACTCTGAACTAATAGTAGTCGAATTGTACACTTGAAAATTTTTTCAATTATTCCAGCGCTCGTTTTACACCTCACCACTTTCAATATGAGTGTCAATAATAAGGCACCAGACATGCTTGAAGAGGTTTTCATGTTTCTGACCTAACTGAAAGTCATCTATCTGAAGATTCGGAGGCCTTGTTCTTCATTAGACACAAGTGGCGATGGGGTAATACCGAAAGTACTCTTGTAAGCTGAACTAATTGAGAATTTTTTCAATATCCAGTGCTCCACTTACACCCCACCACACTCAATATGAATTTCAATGAGTTCTCAACTAGATGCCTCCTCAAAAAGTCAATGTATTTCTAGCATCAAGAGTATGACATCTTTCTCTCACTGCCAACAAAACAGAATAAGTCTATGTTATGACAAATACAGTGGGTGAACTATACCACAAATACACAAACTTTTGTTCGGCACGTTCAGGATGAGCGAACTAATGCGCTTGTAGTTTACTGTACTTTTCGCTCCTCCTTCAGTAATTTTACGACTCGATTCATACAAAGAAATCATACCTACTGCGCGTACCTATGTATTTTCATGTTGTATGACTTATTCCCGACCGGATTTAGAAATTAATTTCCACTTTGTAACGCTGCTCTTCTTCTTAGAGGAAATGATTCACGCCGCAATAATATAGTATCATAACGAGTCAAACGTAGATAGGGTACCATCAACCTAATGCAACGCGTATATATGCACAAGTGCTGTAAATGTCCTGTCTTACGTGAGAAAACACTCATTCCAACGAACGAGAGCTTCTCTTATCGAAAGTAAATCGTCCACAATTCAACGCGAGCATTTAGCGATCGCTATCAGTCAGTGGACAGTTTCCAGTGCGTCTTTGATCAAGTATTATCCATAATTATTCTAGTTGAACCATAAAGATTGTTATTTTTGACAAATTTTTATTATACTTCTTTTTTGCATCGTGTTCACTCGTCTTCAGTCTGGTTAATTCCATGGTGATGTCATTCAGCTTTATGTACAGACGATATAATCAGTGTTTGAATAATGTTTGTTTTCAAGTACGAGAGGATTCCCTCTTCCGCAATAATAGTATCGTACCGTTAGACACTTATTAAAGATCGCTCACTGATAGCAATACGTATTGGTCAGTTTAAAATTAATGTGAACTAGAGAATTTGTCTAATACTCATACCGAACTTTCGAAAGCTTCCCTGGCGAACGATAAAAATATTGGTATAAATGACGACAATATAATTGAAAATCACGTGGTCCCAATTTCGTTAGGTTACCGAAGCAAAAAATTGGCCCGATGCGAAAAAGATGAACTGTATAGCGGACACGGTGGTGCCGGATCCCGTTCTTTTGCCGCGAGGCTTATTGAGACCAATTTGTCAATAATTAACGCTAATCAGGAAAAATGACGAGAATGTTTCTTCGCGGTTATTCCTCCTCGAGCCGTATGTGTGTTCGATCGCCTATCCGCTAGTTTTTGCAACAATCTCGGCGACCCTTTAATTAACTCAAACATAGTGGAAGAACGCAATATTCATCCTTCGTTCTCTGGCAATTTTGATGTTGTGCGAGTCATCATCTGGATATTAGGTATAATTTAGAATTAATCCGATGGTCTCGCGTAGCACTGTTCCACTCGTATCGTCAAGAATATTTTGATGGACCTGGTCAAGTAAGAAAGAGAATAAATCTTTGATGTTATAAAAAGGGTGCGCCGAAATGATGTTGATAATTACCGGAATTTTCGGCTGAATTTTTTCTAGCGCAAAAACGCGAAATATTAGATACTCAGTTCAAATGTATGTACAAGAAAATTGTATCTTAATTTCATCTATAATAGACCGAATTTTCCACAACTTTCTGGACCGAGTCATGAATCAAAATCGGTTCTCAAAAGATAGAAAGTCACTTAAATAATTTTCAAATTTTACCCTACTCATCAAAGAAATTTGACGCTGATACAAAAATAACTTGAATGACCCCACGAAGTTTTTGAAATTAGGAAATTCTTGAAAAAACCTTGGCAAATTGGTAAATTTTTGGCACATTTTGGTCCATAAATCGCCCCAGAAAAAAGGCGAGCAAAGTTTGATCCAGGCTCAAATTTTAAACATGAAGTACGTTCGAAATATACATCTGACGTTTTGCGTTTTTGCGCCTTCCCAATTCTACTCCCGTACAATTTTTCACAACCCGCTTAGAATTGATCGTCTTGTTAGCTCGAATTCAAGTCGATCTTTAGCTCTCTGAAAACAGTCCCTGGTCGAGTTCGAATTGACATCAATCTAGAAACCATTTCCAGTCGACATCTCTAAATTCTTCTATGAACCCGAAATCGACTGCACCGTTGGGTCGATGCCAAGTCGATTTGTTGTTTATGGTAGTCGATGCTGGTCGACTACTAAAAATCAACCTCAAATAAAATAATGTAAGTGTGGAATCAATTTCAAGTCAATTTACAATTCTTAGGTATCGCACGGTAAAGGATTGAAAATTGATCCTGAATCACCCTCGATCTAGAGTCAATTCCAAGTCAATTTCTTTGAAATTTCTTGTCCTATCTGAAATTGGCTGCTAGCTCAATTTCAAATCGATTTGTAACATTTCCTGGTCGTCTTTCAATCGACTTTATTGAGATGGACCTGGAGTCCATTTTGATTTGACTCATTTGATTTTTTCAATCAATTTGAGTTTCACGCACTCCAGAGTTGATCGAAAGTCAGTTTGTTGTTGTTGGGTACTTCGACACGAACGAATTTTGAATAAAATCAAAGTAAAGAAAGTCGGTAAAACGGAAAGTGGACTGTAATATTTACACGGAAATGTACAAATATAAGAAACTCGAAAACGGTACGGAATTTATAACTGTAGGTACGCATAAGCACGTAAACGGTAACTAACGAAAAAATATACAGTACGAATCTCTACAAAATGTACAAGATATGATAGGGAAAAACCCTAATCGGTCGAACGGATAGAGATACTAATATTACAATGCAAACGACGAAACAGTTGTTTTCTGGTAGTGCACGCTGGGCGAATTGAAATCCATCTCAGATTGATGTCTCAACCTGGAATCGACGTTGAGTCGACGACTTTTGCAGTTTTATCTATCGACCTGAAACCGACTGCTCCGTTGCGTCAATTTGAATTCAATTTTTAGTTGTCTGGTAATTTACGCAAGTGGACTTCAAATCGGCCTTCAATTGACATTTGTCTGAAAATGGTGGACACCCCCCCCCCCCGAAATTTTGAACCTCCATCGAAATTTTGGTGTAACTACGCCACTGGTCTGAAGTCTATTCAGATTCATTTTTTCAAATTCTTCTCCATATAGGTATTTAAATTTGAGTACTGGGTCAATTTCAAATTAATTTAGTAGTTTTCTAGCGATGTTCCCCGGTCAACTTTGAATCCATCTCATTGAGATCAATCTGGAGTCAATTTTGGGTCGACTCCTCCAGATTTTTCAGTAGACCTAAAATTGGCTACACTCTTGGGTCGATTGCAAGTCGATTTGTTGTCCGGTAATGTATGCTGATCAACTGGATATCGACCTTAAATTGATATCAATTGAGAGTCAATGGCAAATCAATTTCTCCAAATTTTGCAGTTACATAATTAGAAAACTGTCCGGTAGGGTCGACTTCAAGTTTATTTGGTAGTTCATAATAGTCTTCTGGTCGATTACAAACTGACTCTAAATCTACGTTGATCTTGAGTCAATCTTGAGTTTCAATTTCTGACACGTTTCATGTCTTTGCTCTGGTCTCATCCTTATGGGAATTTTCACTGTGGCAATGATTCTCAAATCTGCGAGTCCGAGGGGACCTCTCCCCCCCCCCCCTCGAAAGGGACTTGGAAAAATTTGGAGATTTTCTCAGGAGTGATTCTGAAATCTAAGAGTCAGAGACAGTTTCTAGCTTATCCTCATATAATGAATAGATTTATACTAGGCTCTCTTAGGAATGATTCTGAAATCTGCGGTCGCGAGTCCGAGCCCCCCCTCCCCTCGAAAGGGACTTGAAAAAATTTCGAGGTTTTCTCAGGAGTGATTCTGAAATCTGCGAGTCCGAGTTCGCGAGTCCGGGGCAGTTTCTAGCTTATCCTAATATGAATAAATTTATACTAGGCTAAGAAGACGCTGAGAGCCATTATGAAGCTATTAGCTTGTGACGTCATAAGTTGATGACGTCATAAGTCGGTGACGTCATAGGTCGCTGACGTCATAAATCGTTAATCCTGGTCCGCTTAGAACATATGAAACATACTGAGGCCCAGTAATCTCATCAGCCTGAAATATTCCAAAGTAGACTTATACTACATCAAACGAGTGTGCCGCTCTGAAGCCTTAGCCTAGAACCCTCAAATATTTTTGTCTCGCATTATTCACAACATATCTGATTGGGAAAAATTTTGAAAACACACGAAACATGATCTTAATCTTTTCGGCTGCGCCAAGAAATCCTCTTTTTGGATAGTTTTCTGGTCGACTTCAAATAGACCTCAAATTGGGATCAATTGGGAGTCAAATGCAGATCGATTCCTCCAAATTTTTGTATTGACCTAAAATCGACCGCCCTGTTGGGTTAATTTCAAGTCATTTTATTGATCTCTGGAAATGTACTCTGGTTGATTTTAAATTGCTGGAATCAATTTCGAGTCGATTTCCTTGAAATTTTCCATTGACCTGAAATTGACTGTTTGGTTAAATAACTTTGTAATTTTTTGGCGGGAGACCCACCATCCGTTTAGTTACTGGGGGCCTTCAGAGGAATTCTGTCTGCGTACGCATAACGCGGGGGGGGGCATAACGCTGGCGGGCGTAACGCTGGAACGAAAAAACTTATGACCTTCTTTGGGCTAGTATAGGGACTTGAAAAAATTTCGAGCTATTCTATACCGATTTTATACCCCTATATGGGCTAGTATAGGGACTTGAAGAATTCCGGACTCTTCTATACCCCTCTATTGGCTTACATAGTGACTTAGAAAAACTTCTAGCTCTTCTATGGGCTAGTATAAGGACTTGAAGAAATTCCTGGCTCTTCTATAGTTCTTCTATGGGCCTTGGAGAAAAGGAAAAAGGAAGCTTAACACTTAGAAACCAGTATATTTTTCTGTATGTTTTACTACCGAGAAGGGATAAATTGTAACCTACTTTGAAAATAAATTATAGGCTTACATTCTACGTAAACTAATAATCTTGAACCCTCCGCCATAAGTCGCAGGTCTCCCGCAACTCTTGCTTCCTGAGCAAGAGCCTGTAAATTTTGGTAGGTAATGCGCGCAATAGTCGACAGAAAATCAATCCCAAATCGACATCAGCCTGAAGTCAATAATATCAAATTATTTACTCCATTCGGTCGATTTCAATATTAGCTTTGTTGTTCCTTGGTAATACTCGCAATATCAATCTACTCGTAGAGTCATTTTCAAGTCAAGTTCTCCAGATTTTTTCATCAATCTTGAATTGACTACTCGGCTGCGTCGATCAACAATCAATTTATAGTTCCCTAGGAACATAAGCTGGTCGAGCTTAAATTGAGATCAACTCGACGTCGATCTGGAGTCGATGTGCAGTCAGCCCTTGTAGCGTTCTGGGCGTCTGGTAACTTTCGCACTCGCACTCAAGAATGCGTAGTCATAATTTTCCGATGAATATCATTGAAAATCTTCAATACGTACGAAAATTAAGTCAACTCATTTTCGATCTAATTTTAAATTTTGTATCTCCATCGGATTTTGCACTTGCAACCTACGTTCAACGTCAATTACAAGTCTTTTGCTCATGAATGATATATAATTGATCAATCCATAATACCGGGAGTCGATTCAATTTTGACACGACAATGAGTCAATGGCAAAAAGGTGCTGTCGATTCTAAGTCGTTTTCGCTAGATTTGCGTGCACAACTGAGCAGAAGTAAATTGATTTGAAATTGCCAATAACTTTTTGTCGATCTGTTGAGAATACTTCACTTCGATGTATTCGTAGAAAAAATTTCCTACTCGAGTCACTAATTCAATAAATACGTACCTAATGTCCGCAGGTAAATTTCATTTTTCACTATAATTTTCCAATCTTAGTATTGATTAGGCCTACCTCTTCACCAAAGTATTTACGAGAGTAAGAGCACGTATGCATGAGCAAATCGTTGAAATCACGAGATAATGCAACTGTCTACGAGTGATAATTGACTGAAGTACACGCATACAGATTTAGTTCGTTGACATTATCCTTAATAGCACTTGATTCAAAAGACAAAGAACAGTGTGCCGCTCATTTTCATGCAAGTATTTGTCTCTTGTCAACCATGACATAAACCAAAAGACACGCAAAAATCGCATGATAATATTTATTAAATGATACGCAGAAGAGACAAAGGCTCACCTCTCTTCCCTCTGTGCATTTATTTGTATTTGATCTACGTATACCTCGCACGATTTGATTTAATAGCTGATAATTAATGTTTGAGCAACTTTTATAAATTCAAGACAATAAGAAGACTGTTCAAGATGTCAGAAATTGGTCACTAGGCTATTCTAGTTAAGTAAGTGTGACGAGTACTTGGACGTGCACAAGTGATAAGAGAATAAACAAGAGGTGTTTTACATGTGATGCAGTCATGTTCAACTCTAAACGATTCGCTTCATCCAAAATACACGTAGCCAGTAGTGCATAAATACTGATGGTTGAGAGAGGTAAATTTTGTATCAAATTTAGATTTTATGTTGCACCGTTAGCCCGTTTCTCGCGTCGATCGCAAATTGAGTTATCTTTCGGAAAACAACTAAATTTCTACTAACAATTGATATGGAACGCCGAAGCAAGGTAAAAAGTTCTAATTTATTTCTCGTCTTTTCGACACGTGGTGGATAAATTTTAATCGAAATATCATTATTTACATGAAATTTGGGCTCGAATAAGGGTGTTCGATTAATTCGTGATAATAGGTACCAAAATAAGGTGCGAGTTTTTTTTGTCAAATAATGAGAGAAATTTATCGGGTGGGTCTGGAGTATATTTCTTTAACACTCGTTAATGTAGAATTCGAATACTTTCTCAATCCTGAAGCTCACTTCAAATTCCTTCTAAAAGAAGGTCATTCGACTGAACAGCATGGAGAATCGTAAAAGTACTATTAGGTACTCCATCGAGCTGAACCGAATGAAATTTTGTCGCAACATCCTCGGTGAGTCTATCTTTCAGGGGGCACCCCTCTATTTTTTCGTTTTTCGCAGATACTTTAAAAGCTGTCACCAACGTAGGATGAATGTAAGAGACGTAAGAATTGTGAAACAAAAGTCAGAAAAATCGACTAAGTCAGCGAGGTTTGTTCAAGTAATGGGTAATGATGAAGTTATCTCAAAAAACGATGAAATTTTCCTTTTTTCTTCTCGAGGGCTCTCGCTTTTTGAGAAATTCGTTCGGAATGAAATTCTTTCTCCCTTTTTCCACACAATTGGTAGAAATTTAAAGCGGAACTTTCTCTACGGGAGCTCTCTTGAACAACTTTTGTCCTTCACTCAACTCTTAGACATGAAGGATTTCCACATTCTGATAATTGCTGTTTGATACTTCTCTACAGAATTTGGAACTATGTCGCAAACCCTCGACGAATCAGCCAACCCCGGTCGACAAGTTGAAAGTATCCGCAAACTTGGACTACATGTACAAGAAGAAATCGACGAACATGTTAGAGCAATACGCATTGGCCAAACAATCGGGTTTCTACTACGTGGAAGGAGGTTTTCCTTTCAAATATCCAGTAGAAGATCTAGTAGCAGCGAAAGAAAAGGCGGGCGTCGAACACGTAATGATAAATATGTACGAAGGTGACATGGATAAGGGTGACTTAGGTTTCGCGGCCTTGGTCGGCAAAGAGGAGGAATTTTGGAAGCATTTTCAAAATTTAGTAAAATACGCGAAAGCCTTAAAATGCCCGCTAGTCCACATCACTTGCGGGCAAATAGAGTCGCCAACAGAGGAGAACGAAAAAGTGCTCATGAAGAATTTATGTTGCGCGCTGGAAGTTCTCAAGAAAGAAAATCTCATCGGGTTGTTGGAATGCATCAATTGGGTGGTCGAGCCGAATTATTATCTGGACACCTTTGAGAAGGCGATGAATGTGATTGAAAAATTTAACAGCCCAAATCTCAGACTTTTGCTCGATATCTACCATTTGCAATACAATAACGGTAATTTGACGTGCAACCTCGAGTGGTTGATTCCGTACACGGGTCACATACAAATTTCGCAAATACCCGGTCGTCACGAACCAGGCAGCGAAGGCGAGATGAACTACACTTATTTATTCAACTTGTTGAAAAGGTTAGGCTATTCGGGTTGGATAGGACTGGAGTACATCCCTGCTGGAGATGTAGACGATGGACTGGACTGGTTTGCGGAGCAGGAAGTTCTCGGGTACGAACCAACGTCTAAAACGTAGTCGAGTGCGGAATTTTTTAAGGTAAATTATTTTAAAATTATTTGCTCAAAACTTATTCTTACATAACATTCATTAGGGTAAAAATATTTTCGTGTGATAATCCTAAATAAGAGTTATTTCTATGAATATTATAAATTTCAAGAAGGAAAATCTATGTAAATATGCTTGCAATATAATCTTTCACGTCTTTTATCATGGGTGCATAATATCTACGAGTCATCTCAGAATTCTTTAGAGTACTTTGATTGAGCAACATGAATGTCATCATTTCTTTACAATAATTCAAGAAAACGAAAGTCAGAATTGAACGTTCTTCCAGTCATCAGCTCTCGGGACGAGACAGCCTCTCTAAATCTGTAAGTTACGACTTTCGCACTTTGCAATTACTGAGTCTCAACATATACTTCAATCAATTTTTTTCTAATCTCTCTGATCGTAATTGAGGCAACAAACTTTCCTCGTCCAAAGTATGATTTTTAACAGCGATTCAATCAATATCTTATTTGACCATAGAGCGAACATTTCTTGCGCTACTTTGGCTAGTAATTCGAGATGACTCATCGTGAGAAGCGGAGGTCGAAAATACGTGACTTCGGATGCGTCCAGCATCGTGAAATTGGAAAGGAAGGAAGAAAATGATTAGCTACCTTGTATGCATCTTCTCGTACCCCATTTGAGACAGCCACATTGGGGCAGACTTTCTGCATATTCTGCAGGTCTCCGAATTCCGCTCACCAAAATGGGGTTGTTTTGATGAGCTGCAGCTTTCTATTCATTATAATCTTTACAAAGCTGTTCTCGGTTATTGTGCATATCGAAATTTTCCAAGGTTGCGCCGAATATCTTCGAAGTACGCTTTATGAGACTGTCTGATACGCCTCCAGGACCTCCCAATCTTTCTGAATGAAACCTGATTGAGGAGACATTTGTCGAGACTATGAAAAGTTCCTCTTTACAGATTCCTAGCTGAGACTCGTTCGATTAGGTCACCTTTAATGGACTTTATTCGAAGAAATAGAGAAAAAGAGGAATTTTTAGGAATGAAATACCTCCTAGATCCCCCTCTAACCATAACGGTCCTAGGACCATATAAGAGGGAGACCAAGGATCGGCCGTATAAGTTCTTGCAAATCGTTAAAGGGAGGATAAGTGATAAGAAAATGAAGGGCAGTGGATGGACAGCGCGGGAAAATCCGCGGAGGCGTGAAAAACAACGTACCTCATCTCCTCTCTCCACAATGATCCATCCAGGGCCCTTATTTCTTTCCATGTATGATTCATTACCATGCTCAGTTTACCTGGTCAGTCCTCTAGCATGAATGATTTACAGAATATTACAGCCAGCTGACAGCCAAACCAAAATTTTCACTGATAAGAAAGAAGCTGAGAGCCATCAGAAACTTTGAAATGCGCGATTATAAATCAATTATATAGATTATAGATAGTGAAAACTACAGAAAAGGAGCTCTGACTCTCCGGCTGATTTAATACCTTCATGAGCCGGAAAATTGTACGAAATTTACTTCCCATTCCAAAACAGAAAAAGAAAGTGCAGTGGTTCAGTACAAAAGCCTGCAGTCATCCAATCGAAATGAACACAAACTGGAGAGTAGGTACTTTTGAAGGTGTGACAGGGACCCAATCTTCCTAATCGTTACTTCTAAATCTACAATCCTTCATACTTTCTATCAGACGAAAACCAGCTGAATTGAGCCAAAAGTAAACAAAATTTTTTAAAAACCTGAAAGTCGAAAGCTTTATTTTCTTGAGCTGTAAGTTTACGCTAAAAGTCAAAAACGTCGGTTGTAATGCGCTGATGATAATGATGCGTGAAGAGCGGTCTCACGCTTTACTTCCGGACACGGAAATCGAAAAATCACCGCTTGTACCTCCGGAGGCGACCTCGCGAATAGACGAACTTGTTCTGCGAACCGTTGATGCGGAGTGACAAAAAGACCATTTCCCCTGATTCTTTCAGTTTTAAAAGACAATTGGTTTCAATGATACCGGTATTTCTATCGGCGGTAAGACCATCGGTAGTTTGACTAGCGGTTTACCACCCACATTTCCGGAGGTGAACCATCACTAGATAATGTGTTCGCAAATTTGTGGACTGAATTGTGTGATAAAGAGACCGACAACCTTGACTAAGTATCTTCTTCTTTCTCTTCTTGGTTTTTGAAGACTATTCTTCGATTTTCGATTGCAAGTTCATAGTCGGTTCTAAATAAAAGCTACCAGGGGCAAAAAAAATGCTGAGCTGCGCGCAAACAAGTGGAACGGTGTGCGTTGAGGTACCTCGACGACGAAGGAATGAGGAATACTTCACCGAACGGCATCCCTGTTTCCATCATTCCAATTCCCTCACCCCTCGGCCTGCTTAGTGCAAGTTGCCAGATCCGACTTGGTGACTCTTATTTAGAACAGACGATATTTCTAATTAGGGTTATCTCGATGGACTGAAGCCCTTCATTTGACGCGATCTTTTCTCAACTTAGCTCAGCTTTTTAGCTGTCTGATACCCCCCCCCCCCCAGCATCACTCAATGTAGACCATCTTAAGGAAAGGTTCATCAAGAATTCTTGACTCGAGTCCAGTCTATCTAAACTGGTTCTGAGCCAAGGGTAACAGTTGGCTAGAATTTTAATGAAGAAGAGGAAAATAGGAAGTTATCCTCTGACCACGTCTGCAGAACATTTGACACTAGGTGAATTAGATTTTGTCCTAAAAATATGATGAAATTTCCTCCACAATTGACATCGCTATTAACCTTGACTTCCAATTTTTTTCAATTGTTGACCACAAGAAATTTTCATACACCTCAAAACTCAGGACGTCAAAAATTCAAAACAATTCCCTCGGGTACACAATGACAAAAATAAACCACGCTGGTTTGCTCTCTTTGGCCTTCGTCAGGTCTCGTTCGTGTGTCTATTTGTTAAGTGCCCACTCGTATGTTCGTACTTCAACTCCGGAGTTGCGGAGAATTTCACAATAATTCCGAGCAAATGAGTTTAACAGGCGATCTCGAATGGTTGATACCCGATATAATTTGGGCGAAGAATCTGCATACGAGAAAACGCTAAAACAATTCCACGAGATTGTTTACTACTGCGTTTCATTTTACAAATTAAAACTAACGCTATGGAACGCGAATACTTTTTCTAGCACGCAGAAAGATACCATCCATCCTGAGACGAGTTTAGCCATTCGCGCGTCGAACATTCTTCAAATTTTATTCCCGAAAAAGATACAATACGTAGGTACCCTTGGTTCGATCGTCTTTATTTGGCTTCGCTTCAATACTCCCTATATTTTTCTTCTCACTCTCTCGCTCTCCTCATTTTCGAATACGGATTTTCGGCCAAAACCTACTCAACTACGAACAATGAAGGAAAAATATATGCGTTCGGAAACTCTTTCACCATTGACAAGTATAAATGTCCGTTACCGATAAAAAATTTCTCAAATAATTAATAATGGACGTAGGAACGGTTATTAGATAACCGGTAGTTTGTTGAATGGTACATAAGACGAAGGCAGAGCGAGAGAAGAAAAAAAAAAACATTATTTCGAACGAGTCACCCATGGAGACGTTCGTAGTAATTCAAAGTGTACAGTACCAGAAAAAAAATACCGACCTCTCCGTAATACGAATGCAAAAAAATTACTGCAACTATACGATTCAAAAAAAGATAGGTCGTCCGTCGACGATCCGTGGGCTATATAATAATATCTACCCGAACCGAACGAAGGTTTAATTCGACATTTTAAAATAATAGTCGGCTATATCGAAATAAGCCAGCGCACTTTATTTTCCATTCAGAGAATCTGCTGGCAGACTACAGCAACAGCAGCCGATGCCGGGGTAATCTTTTGTCAATCTTGACAAACGGCGTTGACCCTACGGTAATTCTGTAATCAGAAAGCTACTGCGCATTCTGTACTACAGTATTCTTCTTCTATTTTGATAGATAAAGCGTTACTATACTTTTTTTCCTTCTTCTTCGTCTTCAACATTTGTAAGACGTCTCGTAAATTTTTTATTTTCATTTTTTTCTCCCTCGTAAACGGCAGCACGGCGCTATCTACTGCGCATCGCTGCTTCTAAATCGCATTATATATTACCATCTTGACACGAGCATATTCCACTTTCAATGTCTACAATAATTCTCCTTCTTCATCCGACCCCCTCCCCCTTCTCTACCTTTTATCGTGATCCCGATTTTCTCAAATACTCTCGCCTTTTTTTTTTCCTAACCTAACACGTGCGACAAAAAGCACTCCTATTAAGATGTCACACCAGCTCCTTATAGACTAAAAATCCGATGTACGATGAAAAAAGGTACAAAATATTTCCGGTTTTAATAATTATTGTTGACATTGATAAAAAGGAAATGTAAGCAGTTGATGAAACGTTCACGATTAGTATATTAAAAGATGTAGTTACATGATCGCGCGGTCTGTTCAGAACGTCACAAATGATTTTGACGAGGTACAAAAGCCGCGCGACCACGAATCCTGTCTCTCTTCTTGTGATACTGTTATTGATAAATGATAATACGCTTCGTATAGTCGACTTGATTTCGATCATTACGCTGATTACGTCGTATTATTATTCCAGTACATCTAATCGAACGCATTTAGGCTTGCATACAATATAAAACTTATTCCCAAGGTCTATAGGAGTAATAAATAAAGTATCCTATCGACTATGACGGCAACCAGAGGGTGCACGCGTAATTCTTTAATTTCTTCAGCGACCTGACACTGTACATCAGTAGACTGCGTCTACGTAGAGTTATGTAAGTTATTTCTAATTGTATTAAAGGCTTACGCTAAATACGTATTTGCGGAAAATTCGAATCGTGAGTAGAAGTATAGGTTCTGTATGCCGCTGTAAATCCTAATTAAGCCATAGGGAGATTTCAAAGAGTTCGGGATGTTCAAAGGTGAGCCTTTGAGGTATCCGCAGGTTTTAAAAGTCATTCAACAATTGTAAAGACTGACGAAGAGAATGCAAAGCGTGGGTTTCTACAACGTCTAGCAAAAGGTGCAAAGAAAGTATTTTGCACAAATAAATCAGAGGACTGCACAAAAAGATGAGCGAGGCTGAAAACATCAGAGCATTTACAAATTGTGAGAGTGAACGGAGTTTGTCCAAGAGAGCTTGAGACACGGGAATCATCTAAATTCACAGGTCAAGCTTCGTCTAACGCAGTTGACCAAGCGGTGGGTTTGCAAAACTCAACAATTTGC
The DNA here is from genome assembly GCA_035079395.1 of Aspidiotus destructor. Classification (NCBI taxonomy): domain Eukaryota; kingdom Metazoa; phylum Arthropoda; class Insecta; order Hemiptera; family Diaspididae; genus Aspidiotus; species Aspidiotus destructor. The sequence goes on from JAVHKZ010000015.1 coordinate 1,631,489, forward strand.
GTAGCTTGACGCGTACTCAACGCGTTAGGCGTTGAACCCAAATTGTGAATTTTCATGATGCCTGTGTTTGATTGTTAACATAGCGGTGACTATAAACTTTGTTTACTCTGTGTATCTACTAAAATATATCTTGGCAGCATGACAGGGAGAGATTGCCAATCAAGACTCTTGACAAGTTCAAAAACAACACCAAGGACTGAAGAAAGAACTTGGAACAAAGGCAAAGGCAGTGAGAAACGTTTTGCGCAGAAATATTGTCCAAAAATTATGAAGAAATATTTGGAATTGAAAGTTTAAAGAAACTCGTTCGCTCTCCTGAATTTTTTTCAAATCGTGCAGCTGCTTGCGGGTTATGAATTTTAGAGTGAAGTACTTACATTTAGGATCCTAATCAGAAATTTTTCAAACAATTGATTTAGTCAAGAGACATTCTCCCGTTCTTTCCTTTTAGCACCCTTTATGAGAAATGGTAGAATTTGAAAAATTGTTGATTTGGGTATGTTCAACGCATGTTGCCAAGATATCCTCAGTAAGATACAATCAACATCATTGCTTAATTGACCACTCTTCTACCATAAAGTAATTTTAATTCATACAGACCGTTCTGATGTGAAATGATACAAACATTGTCTTGATTGTACGTAATTAGTCAATTGACTTCCAACACAACTCACCTGCAACAAATAAAGAAGAAGAAGAGAATTAGTCTCAAGTTTTGAAGTAATAAGTACAAATTTATGATTGTATATGTTTAAAGAATTCTAGAAGGATTGAAGCAGGCAATTAGTAATTTAAACTGCTTTACAATTCAAGTAGGGCATTGGCTAAAAATGCCACAATTGATCAAAATTGAAAACAAGATCACAGTTCCAATCTCTACAGATTGGCACATATTTCATTAAACCAAAAATTGAAAACTTCCATTCTCTTAACAGATACCATTGATATAGGTCAATTACTTCTTGTACTGCAGAACATGAACAGGACAATTAAGAATGCATCTGGCAGCAGGGTGTTCTCATGGGACAAACGCCCTACTGCCAGAACCGACCTCAATTCTCTCATTCAAATTTCTTCATCCGCTACGAGCGCTACAATTTGCGCGTATGGACTGGCTGGTAGTCAGACATGGGGGAAAGTTTGTTCACAAACGTGCACAAGGAACAAACAAAAGTTTTTAAGGAGCAAACGCAAACTGAACAACCGACTAAAATTTGCAAACAAACGAGACAAACAACTTGTTTGTTGCTTCACTGAGGTGAAGGAAAATTCCCTTTCTCCTGATTGGTATTGCTCCCAAGCCGGCTCATTGTGCTCCGGAACTGGCTCCTTGTACTCTGAGGCCGGTTCATTGCGCTCCAGAGCCGATCTTTGTCGTTCCGCAGTTACATCTTATAGGTTTGCTAAAATTGCAAAAAACGGACCAAACAAATGCAAACGGAGGCAATCTCACAACAGAACGCGAACAAACGCGAACAAAATTTTTGCAAACGCTCCCAAGTATGCTGCTAGTGACGCCAGTGTTGTTCCCAAAAACAGGACAAGGATGTTATCACCATAAAGCTAAAGTTATTTCATCAAGCTGTATCCTTGTTAATACATATTGAAATAAGAGTATGGGCTGTAATAGCTTTTTTGAACATTTTTGACCAGTACTATGACATACAATGATCAAAACCACATAAAAACCGATTTTCTGAAATCATCCTGATTCTGGTTAGTTCTATAAACAGCTGCCACAGTAAAGATAGAGAGCGACTCTTCTGCAGTCCTTACGCAAATTGACCATAATTGAAAACAAAATTATGACCAATTTATTTATTCACGTTTTTCCATCCAATAGGAGCGCTACAATCGACCAAAATTGTAGATATGGTTGGGGAAACTTTTTGATTTTGATCTCTTCATCCGCTAAGAGCGCTATAATTGACCAAAATTATAGGTTATTGGCACAAACAAAGGGTAGTAATGATAGTACCAGTTGTACCTTCAGAGCTAACCCGCTGATCTCTTTATTGAAAGATCCTGTTCTGAAAATTATTCATAATGAGTAAAACAAGTACCATTTTTCCAGATTCTTTCAAAACTAAGCATTTATCAGTATTTTTCCAGCTATTTATCATCATTTCTAGCAGCAAAACTATCAACAAGCACCCTGTCGCACTGGGTGTTAAGAGGGTCGGCTTATTGTTTTCCTTGAATCTTGATTACAAACTCACAAACTATGAGTTCATTAGTTTTTGATCATAATGCAAGTTCCAAATACTAATTCTAAGTAGGTAACCAATGTGAAAAGTAAAATGAAAATCCAATAATCATCATACTTCCTTTCACTGTTCAATATCCAACAGATCAGATACAGATAACGTTGTAAGACATTCCATTTAATTGGCATTGTTTGAAAGAAGATAAATTTGAAATTAGAGCGTTCAATAAAATTTATTTATACACTGATCTTGAGAGCCTACCTCCTATTGTCTTGTTCCTACCCCTTGTTCTATTTGTGTGAACACCAGGACGACAATATAACAAACACGAGGACGTTGATTCCCCCCCCCCCCTCCTCAACAAATCACTCGACAATAACATCACAGTCTTACTCTTACAGAGTGCGTTAAGTAGCGACGGCCAATGCAACACAAACCGACCCTGAAAAGTTGACTACTGGAAGTTCTCCCACAATAGACTTGTTACTAATTCAACAAAAATTGAAAACAAAATTAGCACAATTGAACCCTGTTCTGCAAAAGCCAGCCAAGAAACAACAGTTTGGAGGAAAAGAACTTTTGTAGTTATGCAATAGACCTTATTCACGGCCTTCTACAATTACAGGCCGGTAGCATCGGAAGTGCGACAACGTTGGTCGGCCCTTTGATGATAGACGTTTCGGTAGCGAGCGGCAAGGAGCTATTGTACCGCACTTGGTCCCCTATCTGACTTTTTATTTTCAAACAATTATTGCTCGTTCCACACTGAACAGATTCTATCAATGTAGGGCTCAAAAAATAGGAAATTGTTCACTCTTTAAATAACTCTCCATGTTTGTACACTGCACCGTTCTCGCAACAAAATCGAATACTTAATCTTTTCTCATATAATGTAATGCTGAAGTTGGCCCTTTGGCGTTGTTGCCAAAATCACGTATACCGGCCTGTTAATTGTAGAAGGCCGTGCCTTATTCCATGGACCGTTGGCTGGTTGCTTGACCGGCTTCTATACAGAACTCGGTTCAATTTTTCTCACTGGGAGCGCTATAATTGAAAATTTTCCATTTCATAAGACTAGAGTGCTATAACCGAAATTGAGAATATAATTATGGACTATGGTCGAATACAACTTCTTTTGTCCACTGCAAGCGCTATGATCGACCAAAATTGATGATAGAATCATTACAATTTTTTCGTTAAAATGAGGTGAAAATCTTACATTAAGAGATGAGAGAGGAAGTCGAAGGATTAATCAGTACAGTACCTGGCAGTCTTACCAAGCGTCCTGGACTTAATGTTCGAGTCCTACGACTCATGATCCCCCTCAAAATCGTTCGAATAAACAGGCGTAGCACTATCACAAAAGTATCTCAGATTTCCTCCGAAAAAATACTAGGAAAGTTTCCAATATCTGAAACAATGAATTACCCGACGGGGACGAGCTTCGAAGAAGTTAATCTAGCCCTACTCCCCAAATTGTCGGAATAATATCTCAATATCAAGATTTTCCGAGAAATATTACTTTCCATCTCATTTTTCACGTATTATACGATCTCTTTTATCGGTAGTTTCCTCGCACGTGAGAGGCAATTTTTATAGAAAATGCCTACCTCTTAGGTTTCGCAGATACTTTCTTGACGAGACCAAAGGTATAATCAAGACGTCGAGAAATATTTAATAGTCATTTTTGCCTTTTTCAAGTACCATTCACCGTTCCATTCTTATTTACCTGAGCTTTGAGACTCGCTCATATTTTATACATTATAGACGGGCATAGAACGCGTATAAAGGGAGTACGCATTCTGCGCGCGTAAATATTCCTCCCGACGTAAAAATTATATTCGAAGTCGATAAGTTCCGCAATAAACGAAAAGAATATATTATACGGGTAATGCGCGAGATAATACAAAAAGATTACGAGCTTATAGACGAAGGCGTATAGAGTAGAAAAAAAATTGCGCGAATGGAAATCGTAGAGAAAATAAAAATGATAAAAATCTAACCCTTAGCTATTAGAATTGCCCTTAAATCACTTTACGTTCGATTGATATTCCTGTTTTTCTTATAGCCAACTCCTTTGCAAGCTGGCGCGAAAAATTCCGACTTTTTCGCGCGCTATGCATACACGGGGTGACAGTTTCTCTCTCGGTGCGTGTAAAAAGTTAATCCGATTTCGGCGCAGAATCAGTCTAAACTTACTCTGGCCGCTGCTACCCCTTTTTTTTTCTACAGAGTAAAAAGACTGATGCTGCGGCGGAATGCGTTTGAAATATTTAAAATCCGTCTCCGAATGTATTCTCGATACGTACGTACGCACGTCTAGTGCGAACTGACGGGCGATACACGCGCGGTAAAAACTCACGCTCCTTGCGAAAAAAAAAAAGCTCGGGTATGCCAAGTATGTTTAACTTCGAGCGCAACAACACAATTCGTATCGCAGTAACCAGCATTCGATTTGTATTGTCCCCGCGCCCTTTATTCGAAGGGAAAGCTCTGCAACCGCGTGCGTCGAGGAAAAAAAAGAGTAAACGTAAATATTTTTATTGAATATTTTTCGACTTATTCCTCGTATAGAGTGCGACCAAAATTGATCTTCACAACGCCAAGTGCTGACTCACCCTTCGATTAATTCCTGCCAACGTACGTAGATGAAGATATTCGACTCTTAAGGATGGAATAAATTCTTCTCAACCCGCGACAGACAAGAGTCGAATATTTAAATTTTTCTGCTCGTGAATAAAGCGAGAGAGTATATAGCTCTGGTATACGAGGTTATTAAAGATTCTGCGAGTAGTTTTTTTCGTCTCTCAGTTTCTCCGCAGATTTTTTCATTCCTACCGCAGGAATGTTTTTCACTTCGTTTCGCTCGCACTTTATCGACAAGAATTAATTTGTGTCGCCGGACCGAAAGGTAAGATATTTTTCACCAGATATTAGACGGGGGATGTGGTATCGGTATCGGGTACGTGATTATTCTTATTATTTTTGGAAGATCGTGAAATACTTGCGCGCCTTATGGTAATCCAGAAAGGCTGACAACCTGTTTCGAGAATAAGAAGGTAGAAAATATATGCTCGATATTAATTGTTTCCAATTATTTTTTTCTGGATACACCTACACAGCTTTGTTATTGGGAAATTTGTCCATGTTTTCAAAACAGAAACCATTTTTGGACAATTTTTCATGTCCGTTGTCTAAGCAATGAAATTCTATAGAACGGAAATTCAAATGACTCAAATTCGTGGTTTTAGAGTCGGCGTTTCTTCGAAGTTTCTCCGGCTTGTCTGGATTACAAATCGACTAATTTAGGAGCGAAGGACGCAAAACTTCGCCGCTTTAGTCGCATTCTTCTTAGCAAAGAAATCAACTGTTACCGATGAACTTTCGTAGAGAAAAAATGAGAAGTGCAAAACTTGATCCAAAGTATCATAAAATTTTGTTCACCCCTCCCCCCCTCTCGAAAAATGGCAGGTCTATAAGACTTAGGATCAAAGACCATCTCTCTTGTCACCAACCCACTCAAGAATGGCGCCTCCCGAAGAGGAGGTTGGAGTGCCCTGCTTCATTTGTTAGCTACACATGACAACACAACTCGCACCATTACGCAGCGCCCTTTCCCCGATGACTGCAGCATTTCTCTTCAATCTTCAAATCTCCATCGAGCAACACAACTCCTCTAACAAAGCCTCTCCTCTCCCATGGCTATTCATTCCTCTGACTATCCAAATGAAATAACACCGTCCACCGTTAACTAATCACAGATTATACAGCAGAATTCCTCGACCATATGATATGTTATACTGATGGCTGTGAAACAAAAGCTGAAATAGGTTATGCATACTCCATTCGGGATAGAATTACGGCCTATCGTATCCTCCGTTTTCACTGCTGAGTTGAGCGCTATCCTCTCCTGTCTCTCAACTCATCCTGAGCATCCTCTCGGACTGAAATATATCATACTATCTGACTCACTTTTTTCCTTTCATATCTTCAAAACATCCTTATTCACGTCATCCTCCACACCCCAACTCCAACCAAATCATCAGTCACCCTCAACATGGGAACGCTGATCTTGCGGATTCGCTGGTAATTCCCACCAAACCCTCCTCCCGCTCTTCTCATTGTTTTTGTCAGTGTCACCTGTTTCGGCAGTTGTACCAATATCTCTGGCTGGAGACCAGCTGACTCGGTTCGCGGAATTTGCGAGGTCAGCAATTGTGGATTGGCAGTTGCAGTTCCATTCACCCGTTCAGAAACTTCTTCGGCTGCGGTCCTGTCAACGTGGGGTAGGTGGTTGGTCCTTGGAACACGACGTTTTCCGCACTGCTTCACCTTCCAACACTGCCAGTAAGTTCTTGCTGTCAAAGATCGTGCTTTGTAGTAGATAAAGCCACCCCGATGGGTAAATTACCGCTCCTTGTTTTTGAGTTCATCTAACTACTTGAAGTACCAACCGTCTAGCTAATAGGGAACTCGAGAGGTATGAAAATAAGAGTAGGAAAATTGCCTACGTGAATATCTTCTGCTGGAATTCACACAAAAGAAATACATTGCAGTAGGTTTTTTGGCAGCAGGAAAATAGTCCGGGTACCGACCCAGCTCACTCGCGAGAAAATTCAATTGAAACGATTGAGAGCAATTTTAATGGAGCTAATTGGAGTTTGTTCTAAAACATACAGTGACTGTCTTACGTATGCAACTGTCAGATTACAAAATTCTGGAAGATCAACTACTCTCAAAACCTATTTGTGTGAACTCGTACTCAACTGGCCGACAAATTTCAAGTATTTCTCTCTCGTCTGACAGATTGAAGTAAATTTATTCATTCTTATTCTGCAACCGAACGAATATAAAGCCGAGGAGTAACAAGAATTGAAAAACGTTAGCTCGGAATACACGTATAGAACGAGAAAAAAAATTGAAAACCATCGAAGTCATCAGCAAATTTCTGTATTTTCTATTCATTTGTCGAACAGAAATAATGTCAATTTTTGCTGACTTCTCGGATTCGTTTCTGCGATGCAGACGCGTGTCATAAGCGAACGCTAAACCGTGAGATTTCTAATAATAATGATGAGGTAAACTAGACGGCGATGTCTACAATATACGCGATTAGCGACGAGAGGGTTTGGTGAGTCAACAGTTGGATAAAAATACGTTAGTAAAGAGAATATCTTCTGTTATTTTATATTATTTGTAAGGAAAAATCCGCTGGTTTTGATCATGAAAATCGATTCATAGTTCCTTCGGAGGGGAGGAGGGAGAAAAAGAAACCTTCAAATACAGTATTCTACAGGACGTTGATTAACTAATCCGAATCTCGACTCGTATACTGCCAACTGTGAGATAGAGTCTATATAAGGTATGGTGGCTCACCTGCCCCATTCGTCGGTCTAGAGTCAAAGTGTTGTAACTTTCAAATTCGTGGTCTTTTTTCCGTAACGTGGTCAGCTTGAGGCTTGAGTACTTGCTGGTACCGTTGAAAGTGTTAATATACTCTTCTTCAAAATAAGTGCAGTTTTTTTGCCTCTGTAGAGTTAGTGTGGACGGTTGTAGCAATACTCTAGGATAGAGTTACGACAAATTGATTCTAGGCCGACGCATTGCTGGCTGGAGCCAATTTTTCTGAAAGCTCATTCAGCAGGGCTCAGCTCGTCAAACGGCCCGAGAAATGCTGTAAGAAAAATTTTCTGGCCCGAGCAAAATTCCTTGACGTCAAATCGGTCCACTTTGAAAAAAACTCGAATAGGCCTGCTATAACAGTTTGAGATTAATCTTTACCTCACTCAAACAAATATGATGTAGGTCGTACAGTTCATACTAGTCCGCAAGTATGCGATCTAGAAGCTTAGTGATGCTTAAACTATGACACCTCGGTTTAACAAAGTAAAAACCCTCTTTATTGAAGGCATGATCCTTGTCTCATTCATCGAAACGTTCCTAATCGTGCCCTAAACATTGCCTCTCTTCTCGAACGTTCTTCCTTTTTTCTTTATGTAAATTCAACGACGCCCGCTAATTGAATGACACTTAGTGACATGCAACGCATTCGTCAATAACAACAATAATCGTAAATTAGAAACACATCTCGATAACGGGCTCTCTTCGTCGCCAACGGTCACACAATTAAATGATAACACGACTTAAATAGCCCAATATTTTCTGTAAATCTTTCGACGCGCTCGACAGCGGTTCCAAATTTTGGACCGCCTACCACTAGCAGAGTGTAAAAAAAAAGCGAAAAAACATCGCTTAAAATTTGTCCGACAAATGAAATCCATTCCGAAAACACGATTCTTTTCCGTCTCAAAAAGGTATTCTTCGTGGGCCCGCGATAAGACGTATTGTAATAAAGATCCCGGCGACAACCGTAGCCTCACCTTCCTGAAGAGGGGTTTCCTTGTGGCTCGTTTAAGTCGACAATGATGATGTGCATAACAAACCATTATACCGAGATTAAGAAATGCTATTTTATAACTAGTTCTGGTGTCGTGTCAAGAGAACCACCGATATCTACCCATTAAAAGTAAATATTTTAAGAATCGAATTGGAAGAATTATTTACTGCTATATATATACTAGTAATAATATGGAATGTCGAGTGTCGGGAAAACGTTAACCCCTACGCAAATGTTATAGGATTCTACGATTCGTGTACGTGCATATGTATAGTGTATATTTAGAGAGGAATCGATATAATGAAAAATCGATACGACTATTACGCTCAATTAATGATGGCTCTCGAAAATTAAAACCCACGTTAGCCGAAATTGTTAGCGATGATGGTGAAGAAAACGATTTAAGCTGATTGCATAGTCGGGATTTCGGGAACCTTTCACTGTAGCGTTACGATGTACTTCTAAATTACCGTGTACGAACGTGTACAATCGTTATTAATAGTAAATCAAGAAGAGGAGAAGGAAAGAAAAAAAAACCCGAAAGAAACCTACTTCGGAAATATAATTGTGCGTAAAGGAAAAACACACTCGTACAAACCAGTTCCAAAGAATGATAAAGAGTATGCACAACGCACACACGAAACGGCACAAAGCATTGCGAGAGAAAAAATTACTACTGTTCGAATGCGTTTTGTGTAAAGGAAATTATTGGTTGTCTGTTATTATTATACGAACGGGTTAGAGCGAAGTCGAAAATTCGGTTTCCAGAGACTGCCGCACTATTATATGCAGCCTAGACATACTCGGGAGATAGAGAGAAGAAAAAAATGTTGGCAGAGGTTTCCGTAGATGACCCTCTGATACACTTTTAATTTGAAAAGCACGCGGTTTTAAGAGAAATATCATTAGAGCTATTTCACCGTGCATAAAATTACCTAAACAATGAGATCACACATGACTAGCTCACAATAAAATTAACGCATTGAATGACAAAGAGAACTGTTCTACCCAGACCAGCTGCAATGTACGAGGATTTTTGTACTTAGTATATGTAACAGAAAAAATGGTTTCTAAGTTCGGAGAATTCTTTCGTAGCGAATGGCAGAAGGAATGTTACAAAATGGTTTGTAGGGGAAAAATTGTACGTTATATATTTCGAGAGCTAAAGAGAGTCCGTTATTCTGTGTTGGTGTTTGAAATTTCACTCGCTTTTGAAAAGGTCAGCCGCAAACTCTCGCATTTCCTCCTCCTTTTCCTCCTCCCCCATCCCTGCTTCACATAACCCAAATGTCGGAGCTTCAAGTTGTTAAAATCACCTTTTTGTCGACGTCGATATACCAAATCGATAACGATCAAGTCGATTTCGAGTTGACTTTTCCTCTCTTGAATCAATTTCTAGTTCTGGTTGTTTTCAAGTCGAACTCAAATCGACGTCGATTTTAAGCCGATGCCGAGTCAACTACGAGTCGACTTTCCGCATTTTTTGGCCTAAAATTGACCTCTCATGAGGGAGGAGCGTGAAAACTGAAGAGGAGGTGAAAGTGGGTGAGTCGGGCGGAGTCAATCCTAAGACGGGAGAGGATGAGTTCTTTGGTGAGGGATTTTCTATTTGAAGGGGATCAAAAAGTAGGGAGGCTTTCCATTGATCTTAGTTTGTTGTGATGCTGTTCTATCCAAAGGTTATGCCAAGAAGCGAGGATTATGGAACAGAAGTATTTTTGAAGATCGTATACTGTTGGTCAAGCGTAATGCGTAACAATGCTTGGAAAGCTGACAGGAATAGAAGAGTCGGCTTCTTCTGTGGATGGGACAGAATTTTCTTAGGAGTCAAGAATAGACCATCTCTATGGAATAAGCAGAATTTGAATGGAATTCATCCTCTCTCGTCTCAGGATTTGCCACACTATTGCCATCTTCTTCCGGGTCTCCACTCATCTCTTTCCTGTAATTACTACCATTCAGATGATTGTTCAGTTCCTGCACTCTTACACCACCATTCTTTTTACAGTGTATTTTCTCTCACAACCGCCACCTCTTCTAACATCCCGACGACCTACGCTCCACCAAATTTTTCCAGTAGTTGCTCTCATTGCCTCCACTCCATCAGTACACATAGCTCCTTGCGAGCTGTATCTTTTGCGATCAAAACATGGTCTGCTAACACCGCGATCAAGGACAATCAACTTGAGCTGCATTTGGAGCTAATCATTAATATCTAGTAATTTTCATGGATGGATGAATATGGAATGTCTTTCATTCCTGTTTCATCACCTTCCGGTTTCCGAAAATCATTTTGAGAAAAATTTTGTGAAAGTTTGATGATCTCAATTAACATTAGACTTTTCGGAAGTTTCTTCTTATATTGGTTGGTATAGTTTTGTTAAATCAACTTTTTCAACATTTTCATCTTTGGATGACTTTCCAGTTCACCTCGCCTCTTCTGGTTCACAAGGGTTTTGGGAAAACGCTGAAGTAGATGAGTTTGTCCAGGGTAAAAAAATTGAAATGCGTGACTTTTTCGTAACCTCAAAATTTTTTTTGTGACCAGAATTGACTTTTCCAGAATTGCAAAATTCCATAAAATGACTCTCCTTGACTTTTGATTTTCAGAAATGAGAACCCTCTTCCTAGTGAACTTTTCGTGACTTGCGTAACCTATTTTCAAAATTCGTGACTTCGCGGGTTTTGCACGCCCGGTAGACACCCTGTTGTCCCAACCTCCTTCCAACGGATATTGTTTATGATGGACCCATTGTCTCGTGACAGTGGATAACTAAAGTATTCCTTCACCTTCATTAATTGAGTCGCAGACGGACAAATTCAACCTTGAGTCGGTAAATTGATTTTTACAGTAAGAGCAAAAAATCGATGGACGTTTTTTTTAGCGGGGAACCCACTACCCATTTTGTTAGGGGGATTACATCCTTAGAAAACGTCCGCGTCCGGGAGTTTCTGTGAACTGCGTGACGTCACGTGTGACGCCTTATGACGTTATGAATGACCTTGACCTACTTTAGGGACTTGGAAAAATTTCAATTTCCAGCTGAGATGCTTCATGACGTCATCAATGACCTTGTCGACCTGATTTGGAAAAATTTCAATTTCCAGCCGGCGTGCTTTATGACGTCATCAATGACCTTGACCTTGACCTACTTTAGGGACTTGAGAAAATTTCAATTTTCAGCCTTCATGATATCAGGTCTAACATGCAGTATACTAGGGAGAGCCCAGCCAACTCATTTTCTGAGGGGGCATTTTCGCGCCAACGTCATCGCGAGCGCGGGAGGTTGCGGGTTCCTCACTGCCATTGCAAACCAGCAATGGCCTCTATTTTTTTTTTTTATTAGCCATTCTAATTGTATTTTCAACAAGCTTTTCCAATGAGCTTTCGGACGGGCCTTCGGAAGATGGATGTTGTGTAGAGTGAGACTGACTGTAAGGCGTTTTTCTCGCTAATGCAGATCATGTCCATCTTCACACAAGAGCAAATAGAGACTTGTTCTCGACATATTCCATATTTTTACAGAGCATCAACCCCTAATTCGAAATTTTAAGAGTACCCCCCCCCCCTCACCTTCACCCTCGTTACTTCGTGGGCAATTCGAAAATCGGCGAGTTCACCCCGTGAGTTTAACCTGCCCAGTTTATACTCAGTTTAGCTAGCTAGCATAAACCTAGCATACACTAGTTATACTGTATAAGAGTATACTAGACCATACCCCCAAGAGCTATTAGCTTAGAATATTCTAGGCTGGACTTATACTAGCCAAAAAAAGAAGTGCAACCACCCTAATTTTTATTGAGCTATTGCTAAGTGTATCAGTACTCATTCTGTATATTCCATTTACAGGGTCATACTGGCACTCAACAGCAGAATACTTGTATACTGTGAGCAATAAAAAGACATGAAACATGATCTTTATTTATTTGGCTCCGCCGGAACACCTTTTTGTTTGATACCTATTGATCTCTCTTACCAATTTCACTAATAACCCAAAAAGATTTTTCCGCCTCAAGTTTGGGTTTGTCTGACTGTGTCTCCATTGTTGTCACTCACACTATCAGATCAAGTCTTCGCTCTCGATGATTTTAACGCACGGCATTGCGATAAATTTCACCAGCTTGCCGTTTTGACAAACGGGTAACGCTGTGGAACTCGTGAGACTGAACAGCTTTAGTGCATAACTTTGATGAGCTACTAAAATTTGTCCTCCATACCACATTCAAACAAAAGCGTCGTAAGGGTTCTCGACACGAAGAGGGCGCAAGTACTTCACTGCTCTTTTCCTTCATCCGGATGCCTGCAATTTCAGACTATCCTTGACTTGAGCCTCCAAAATATACGAGTTTAATTCGATCCGAGGAACATAATTCAAATTATTAATCGCCAGAGCTTCTATGCGTAAATTTGTTTGACTTGATATGTGGTGCAAGGTACGTTGCAACCTAACCGCACAAACAAGAACAGTAGCGATATACATAGGCCAGGTATCAAGCTACTGTTGAATCACATCTATCCACGCGAAACGTAATCAAAACTCTCTGGGGAAGAAAAGTGAACCTTACTGCACTACTGGTATATAATTCTTTTCAAATAACAATTTGCGGCTAGGGAATAAAAACCAAGTGAGAAAGATCGAGAGTAAGTACACGGGAAGAGGGAAAGAGACGTTAAAGCATCAGCCAAAAAACATATTAGTTAACCGCAAACAACAGTTTATGGTCATAAACGCATTTGGAAACACGTAATAAGCGTTACTTAACACGGTACTAACTAATAAATCAGGAGAACCGAGCTCGCGGATGAATGATAAGTTCGAATCAACTGATGTCTCGCTTAATGAACTGCCATCCTTGTTGTTATTAGTACGAACAGCTTCAAAATTTATAAACGTCTACTCTCGGGCGTAGTAATAGAATAACTTATGGAGATGTGCGACGTGGTTCTCAACATCGGTAATTAAACGTATTGTGTGGGCCGCGCCGGCGAGTGCACGCGGTCCCAAAGGCAAAGTCGCACTTGCACACTTTTCGTACCATTGAACGCGTACCGTACGTTTTGGAGTAGCGCCCAAAAAACTTTCAGAAGCACTTGTTTCAAAAGTCCTGACCGTGTTCGCGATTACCTTGCTCGTATATTCGCGATACATAATGGTGTTGTAGGTGTGCGACGTCTCGAACATGGAAATCGTGACTCTCGTCGTTTTAGGGTACCATACTGTACACCATAACGTGTACTACTTGTTATTTATATAAAGGTACTTCGTTTTTTTTTCTCTACTTTTCTTTTTTAGACGCAAGAAGAAAAACAAGTTTCACGCTTTCCTTGATGCTTTTTACTTTCTCGGTACGCCGTATATATACGCCTCCTATAAATGTATTCACAGTCGCTTCAACGAGGAAAAATATCAGCAGTTTTGTCGATATTAGGCGGAGGCTTTTGTTCGGGTAGAGTGAGAGAGAAGGCGAGGAAGTCGCGAAGGTAGAAGAAGAAAAAAAATGGAAATACAATTTCATAAAAGTCGAAAAGCGTGTACTTTCGAGAATTTCAAATGAATCATTTTACGAAAACTTGTTCGGTGAGAGGCAACGAGATTGAATCGTTTCAATATTCAAATAATACGAGGTTTTACGACGGTAACGTCGCTCTTGAGAAGGTGTTTATGGAAAAGCTGCGATGCGGTAATCTTTTCCAAACTTCGCGTCGCAAATCGGCATTACACGTCCTGTACCATACCCTTGAAACTGTTCATTCAACAATCGACTGCGTTCACGGGTACCGAACTGAGAGCGAACAGAACAAGTGGAAAGATGTGAATGTTTCGATTTTGTGAGTCCATAATACAGCTGATTTATTCCCCCCCCCCCCCCTTCCACTCTGAATGTATTGAAGAGATTTCCAGAGGCTACTCTCCCTCCAGCGGGACCAAGGAAATCTAATCCCTTAGAGGTTGCCACCTCTCAAAGAAATCTGCACCCCAGAAGATGCTCAGCGAAATAGATCCTAGCCATTTTCTTAAGTCTTCGTCCATTTTTATGTTGACGATGAATTTATGGCTAAGATATTGCGGTCGATAGTCGATTCCCAGCCATTTTGGGTCGATTTTCTATCAGAATTCGGCGGAAAGGAATTAGAAGGAAAAAATTCAACCACATTGAGATGAATTTTTTTAAGAAGACATTTGTGAGAGAAGTATTATGCATTTATATGAGAAAATATGACCTCAAACGGCTAACGAGTACATCTTGATCGTAAAAGTTGGTTTTTCGACGTCGATTCTCGAGTGCAATCATCCAATTTTTCCCAGATATTACTTGGAATATTTTCAAATATTCATTACCAAACTCCACCTATTTTTTATTGATCAGTCTACAGCCTATGGGCTAAGTTGTTCGACCTTTTTATCAAATCTCCGTCTCTCTCGCTCTGCTTTACTGTCTCTCAGGTTCTTTCATTTTTTCTCGAAAAAAAAAAAAAATAATATTTCGGCTTTCCCAACTTCCCATATCGTCTCCCTAGGCACGCTGAGAACTTACCATACAGCGTACTTCAAAATATTCCTCTTTTATTATAGGTCTCCATAATTTACGATGACCACGCTGCTTTCATATAGCACATTCGAGGAGGTCTTCATTCTGTACCCCCTGCAACTTAATTACAAACTACACAGTAGTTAAGGGAAGCCGTCTATTACGTCTTAATAAATTTCTTCGAGGCTCGGTAAAACATCGTTTTTCCAAAACGGACAAAAGGAAGAAGAAAAGAAATGAGTACGAAAAATATTTTATTGATAAATTTTTGATATATTATACAGAAGCGATGTAGGCCTGTGGACAAAAATACGTGCAAGCCACGTGAACTCGTTTTTTTTTTTTTGCGGCACAAATTAAGTTCTCAATCCGCTGGCTCGGCTCGATGGAAATGAAAAATTTCATCCACATAAATTAAATTGAACACAAGATGAGCGAGATAATGATGATGAAGGAGAAAGGAGAGAGAGAGAAAAAAAAAGGTTTATACGTGTATATTGTGGAATCACAAAATTATACTGTAATGTGTATTATACTATAGGCACTCGATGGTGATGGGAAACAAACGATATAGCCAGTCCGCATTCGACAGGAAATTATAATATATTGTCGTTATAGACGTTCGAATAAATTGTGAAGATCGTATGTACATTTAATGAGGCAGGTTACCGAAAACGATATTTTTCTCGTTCGTTCCCGTTTGCTCGAGTTTATCGGCGCTGGTGTCGCTGTGGGTACTTCATCTATTTCTGCGTCGAAACTAACACGCGAGAAATGGGCTGAAAAATCGCTTACTTTCGGAATTTCGAAGTGCCATATTTATATTCATTAACGTAGTTATAATGTACGAAAAACTCATTTTAAAGGAACATCGATTTTTTCGAACAATATTAAGCCAACGACGGAATTCTATACCAAAAAAAGATATTTTTATTAACGAGGAACGCCAAAATGAGCGAGCAGTTTTTTTTTAAATATTCAACGCGATTTACTGGTAAAATTCTTGGAAAACATTTTCGATCCCATTATTAGGACAATTTTAACAAGACAAAGAACGTGGAAAGAAAGTCATCATCTATACGAGATAGGACGATTGCACAAGTAAGCGAGAATATCGATGTCGAATACCTTAAGAGGAACTTATTTGACTTGTATGTACAAGGTATTTTAGCTATTTCAACTATATGGCTACGATTTGTCATCAGGGATCGTCAGTTTCTCCGTTTATCTCGATTGAAGATCATTGAACTTGGAGATATGTGCTGTATTTTCAAAAATTTAATCCTTTGGAGTGTTCCTATCGTCCTAATTGCCATAAATGATCTAATAATTTGTGACCTCATCCTTGCTCTGGACGAATTTTCGCTGATGATTTTCCCTTGCTTTTTTAAATCCCAAACCAGTCGTAAGTCCATTCCCACTCACCCTCGATGAAGTCTTCTCGCGAGTCTCGGATCGTGAATTTTGTTCTACTTGTTTTTCATAAAAGTCACTCAAGTCTTTTCTCTCTTCCAACTAACTCCTATACAGGTTTACTAATTCCTCGGTTTTACCTTCAATTCGATTATTAGCGGGGAACCCACTATCCATTTTGTTAGGGGGATTACATCCTCACAAAATGTCCGCGTCCGGGAGTTTCTGTGAACTGCGTGACGTGACGTGACGAGTGGCGCTTTATGACGTCATCAATGACCTTGAACTACTTTGAAGAGCTGAAAAATTTCAATTTCCAGCCGGGATGCTTTATGAAGTCATCAATGACCTTAACAATTTCAACTCCGGGGTGATTTATGACGTAATCAATGACCTTGGCCTACTTTAGGGACGCCGTCATCAATGACCTTGACCTATATTGGGGACTTGGAAAAATTTCAACTTCCAGTCGGGATGTTTTATGACGTCATAAATGACTTTGACCTTGACCTACTTTAGAGAGCTGAAAAATTTCAATTTCCAGCCGGGATGCTTTATGACGTCATCAATGACCTTGACAATTTCAACTCCGGAATGATTTATGACGTAATCAATGACCTTGACCGACTTTAGGGACTTGGAAAAATTTCAACTTCCAGTCGGGATGTTTTATGAAGTCATCAGTGACCTTGACCTATATTAGGGACTTGTAAAAATTTCAATTTCCAGCCTTCATTACATCAGGCCTAGCATACGGCATACTGAAAAGAGCCCAGCCAACTCATTTTCTGAGGGGGCATTTTCGCGCCAACGTCATCGCGAGCGCGGGAGGTTGAGGGTTCCCCGCTGCCATTGTAAACCTGCAATGGCCTCTAATTTACCTCTGGACTCCTCATATCAAACTAGCATAAGCCAAATCCCTAACCTCAGTGTCCCTGAATATCTAGCCTAGCCTCGCACTGTTGGCCTTTCGCGAGCTCTTCCTTCAGCTCTACTTGCTATCAACTGGACTACGGGTGCCAATCTACAGACAAGTCACCCTGCAACTTGATAAATCCTTCCTTGAGAAGAAGCCTAGATAGACGGACTAGAGGTACCCGCGAATGGGAGGGCACACCACAAACAACCTCCAGTTTGCGGACGACACCAACTTGGGTGCGACGTCACGAGAAGAAATGAAGCAACTCCTGGATCGTGTGGAGATGAACTATAAACATCGAGGAATGTGGTCTCATCTTGAATAGAAACAAAACGAAGATCATGGTGGTGGATCAAGGCGGCAGCCTAGAGCAGTCGGATGCCCTTCGAAGATTTGATAAGGTGACTCGTTTTGTCCACCTGGGTCGACTATGGACGTAAACCGCGGCAGCACAGTGGAAATCAAAAGAAGAATAATCCTCTCCCGAGAAGCAGCAGCAAAGCTCACGGCTTTGTGGAAAGACAGGGCTGTAACTAGGAACACGAAAATGCGGTCATCTCTATGGGTACGAAACGTGGACCATCAAGGCTGAGGACCGCAGGCGGATAAACGTATTAGAAATGAGGATCTACGGACCAGATGGAGGAAGCCATCGGAAGATCGATCCAGCAGCTCACCAGACAGGCGGAGAACAGAGAGGCATGGAGCGAAATAGTGGAGGAAGTCAGAAGACGGGTCACCAACACTCAGGCATGAGTGAAGGACGTATGATGAATTGAATGCCATACAATCTGCTACCCTACGTTTTGCCCTGCTCACCAGCAATACGTTATGCGCTGAGGTTGGTATTCCTCCTTTACAATTCCGCTTTATATCGCTTACTGCCAACTTTCTTGCGTCTAAGGCCCAATTTCTCTCCTGCCTCTGCTCCCAAAACTCATCTTTTTTAGCGGGGAACCCGCTATCCATTTTGTTAGGAGGATTACATCCTCAGAAAACGTCCGCGTCCGGGAGTTTTTGTGAACTACGTGACGTGTGACACTTTATGACGTCATCAATGACCTTGACCTGGACCTACTTTAGGGACTTGGGAAAAATTTCAACGTCCAGCCGGGGTACTCTGTGACGTCATCAATGATGGAAAAATTTCAACTTCCAACCGGGATACTTTATGACGTCATCAATGGTCTTGACCTTGACCTACTTTAGGGACTTGAGAAAAATTTCAACTTCCTGCCGGGATGCTTCATGACGTCATCGATGACTTTCACCTGGACATACTTTAGGAACTTGGAAAATTTTCAATTTCCGCTTCATGACGTCATCAATGACCTTGACCTACTTTAGGGACTTGAGGAAATTTTCAACTTCCAGCCGGGATGCTTTATGACGTCATCAATGACATTGACCTTGACCTGGTAAAATGTCAGTTTCCAGCCTTCATTATATCAGGTCTAGCATGCAGGACACTGAGAAGAGCCCAGCCAACTCATTTTCTGAGAGGGTTTTTTTTTGCGAGCGTGGGAGGTTGCAGGTTCCCCGCTGCCATTGCAAACCTGCAATGGCCTACAATTTTTTCATTGAAATCCTTCCTAAACGGCCATCTCTTTAAATTCTTTCTTCCTATCTACTCACCCACCCTTCTTTGGGCATCCCGGGGCTTTGGATTTGAGCCGGGAACCTGTTCTATCGGAAGTCATGAAAGACTAAAGAGATCTTCGACTTACAAGCGACAAATAATCGATTGTAGGATTATCGACCATTCAAATTGAAACTTCGTTTCCTTCGCCTCAATTAAAGTTGTCAGCTGTACGTTTTCCACCACTAAATTTGAAGCAACGAAAGGGGGGGTGGGAAAGAAACGATGCAAGTCATGAGATTCTTGAAAAAATTATTGAGCACGTCAGAGCTCAAAATACTGTATAGGTAAGTCGTCAGCAAGAAAGTAAGTAAACCTCCGCAAAGTTTTCGAAGCGAGAAGCATAAATTCCTCGGCCGCGGAGGCGGGAAAAGGCGTCAGCTTCTCCTGAAATCTCTTCAATATTTCCAAAATTAGAGGTATCAGGTAAGGAAATACTCACGAATAAATCAGCTGCATCAAATGAATCAATTTTAGAATCAGGATTCAGGCTCCTACAGATCAAAGAATCGTTTTCCTTCCTTCTTTCATTTTCCTCAAGTGTGATGTATGAAATCAATTACGAAACAACAAAAGCTCGTAACAATATCCTCACGAAGACTACGAAATGATGGAGAACATTACAAACATTTGCGTCAGATTACAACGAGTTTCAAAAGCTCCGCTTTATACGCGAGTTCGCATATCAGAAAGTGCTGCGCGCTCGTGAAGTTGAAAAATTGAAAGGATCGATGAAAAGTATACAAAATATTCTCTCTTCCTCTCCCACTTAATTAGTCGAGCCTTACATCGAACGAGAAAATTTATCGCCACTCCAACTTTTTTCATTCGATACTTTTTTCTTGTTTGTCCGCAGCAAATTAGAGGAATATTTTCTCTCTCGCGCTCTGTACCGTAGCACATAAGAATCGACAATTTCTTCGCAACGGTGTCGATTTGAATCTCATTAAAAATTTATTCACCTAGAACTCGTACAGGGAAAAAATTTAATCAACTTTGCGAAACTTTATTCACGAGTATCGAAAGAGGAAGAAGAGAAAAAAAAAGGTAATACCTCGCTATCTGGAAGAAATTTTCTAGTTTCTCCTTTTTCGAAATCAATTTTTATTCTTATCCTGGCGTGTTAACGACGATTGGCTCGGCGCGTACGGTGTCTAATTTCAATCGAATATAAAAATCGATACACTCGCTATGACTCCAAAAAGTGAATATATTAATAAAGGCAAAGCATGTGTGAGTGAGAGAGAATGAAAAAAAAAAGTGATTGCATCGTCATAAAAAAATATTGAACGCTCACGACGAACAACATCGTATTTATAGCGTTGTAGAAGTCGTTAACGTCTTCGAGCGTACGGTCATAAAACTACTTCTTCTGCGTGAATATTCTCCGAAAATATTAATTTGGATACGTGGTGCTTGTGTATACCTCACGTTAGGTCGAAAATTGACTCTTGGTCCACATATATCAACGTGCATCATTATACGGTGGCGGTAGGGCAGATGATTATTGATATTTCGCCACTCAGAATATGGCCTGAGAACGTAATATACATTTCTACATTGAACATAAATAAAAATTAATTGGTTCGATATAATAGCGAATTGTGATATACGAAAATTCACCATTGATTAACCGGTAATTTGTAGAACGTGGTTCCCCAAACACCTACGGTACGAATAAGCTCGTTTATATAGCATATAATAAACATAGCGGCATCAAATATTATCATTATTGTTTATAATGTATCATCGCTCCGGCGAAGTCACCTCCACACAAACTCTCTGGCGTCCATAATGGTTCGGTGTTAATGAACGCGAATCGTTTGTTCGAACAGCGTGCGCTCAATAATTTCTAATTTATAGAAATTTCGATGGCAGCTGCGGCCCGAGGCGCGGCAAAAATTAGGAAAATTTCTCCGAGGGTCGAATTCGGCCGTTGCGTATGGCCCCGGTGCGATCACGTTCTTCGAATTTATCATTCGTTATCACCTCGCGATGTCGAGCTGGGGGTTGCGTTAACCAAGGGTCGCTACGTTGCTCTGTACTAATTGCTGGCGGAGCTAACTAAAGGCGAGTCGATGGTTATCTTTTGGTCTGCGTGTAAATATAAGGTGCTGGTGTTTTGAAAACACATTTCAACGTATTCCTCGCCGTAGTTACGATTACTAAGTGGATTTGAAATCAGAAGGGGATGGAACTAAGCGTCTGTAAACTCTCTTTGTGGTGGAAAAATCAATTAAATGTTACAATGAATGGAATCTAGATAGGAAGTACGTGGACGAGAGGCTTCTTTGTCAGTCATCAGCAGTGTTGTAAAGGCTGGATAATATCGTGAGGTATTATTGCCCAAAATTCGACCAAGATTACACCGACGGGTTTTGGAAACAAATGATGTGGACATAGCCAACCTTTGATTTTCAGCCAGCTTGTTCAGTACACGATATCGATAGAGTCCGAAAAAGCTCGGATTTTCCACTCTTGAGTAAGGAACTTTATGAGACCCTAGGTAGCCAATCAGCACCCAACCGAGCTAAGTTCAATCACGAGACCCAAATAAAAGAACATGCAATCAATATTCACTCTCCAATATTATCACGACCGTGTATATGAACTTCTTTTGGATCATGCTAGACTTTTCTGCAACATTGATTTTTTCTCCAAACTAGATTGAAAGCGAAAACACAAGACAGAGCTGTAGCTAATATGACTGCGACGTTCCAAAATACATCTTAAAATATTTTGAAAAACCCTCCTCAAATCGACTTCTATTCTACTGCCTCTCTCACTCCGCTATGGCTCTAAATTTGAGACCATGGAAATGACTTTGAAATTATATCTTCCTCTAAAAACTATACTGTACAATTATTGTTCTTCCTGATAGTTCAGGTTTTCTAGGAATAAAGCTCCACCCTACCGACTTCATTTGTTCGAACGTACGCCATGACGTCATCAGATCGATTACCATCGCTTTCAAGTACTAAAATAATCTAGACTGACCATCGAATATTTCATTGAGCATGCGGAATATTTAGAAATGGGCTGACGATTTCTTGTGAGGTTGATGCACACAACTTTTTACTACACCCCGTACTTCTTTTCCTTCATGAAACATCCTGTCGTCTTGTTGAAACAGGGGCTATGACGTCATCAGACTGATTACTATTGAACTCAAGTCTGCGAATCACCTGAGCTAGGCGTCAAGAGATAGACTTTAGAAACCTTTAGAGCATCCAAAATACTCGAAAATGCTCTGACAATCTGTTGCGAGTTCATGCAGGCAACTTCTCACTACACCCCTCCCCCCTCCCTTCATCCCTCCCTTCATATTTCCCTTGAAATTATTCCTCTGTAGGTAATTCGAAATTTTGGTAGTCTCTTCGGGATTTTCCGGTAAATTACCACTTCTCACTACAACACCCCCTCCCTCCCCCCACCCTCCCGCCCTTCATATTTCCCTTGAAACATTACTGTGTAGGTAATACGAAATTTTGGTAATCCCTTCGGGATTTTGCGGTAAATTACCAAGGTCAGTTCGTCTCTCCTCCCCTACATTTTCATATTAATGGACTTTAATTCGACATCCGACTGACTTGACAACTACTTAATCGTCTTCAATAATGGCTTCCGCTCCCAGAAAAGAATGAACTTCACCCCGCATTAACTTTATTTTTTCAAACAAAAGCTTTGACGTCATCAGATTGGCTACCATAGCTTTCAAATCATGAAATCACCTAGGCTAGGCATCGAGAAATGTTAAAATAATCGGAAATCTTCCGCAAGTTCATACCGGTACGCGCGACTCTTCCTCACAGCCCCCCTCTTCCCCCCCGCAAGCATATGATTTGGAGAATCCTTACGTCTTTTGAAGCTTTTGAAATAATCTGAAGCTTCAGTTATCTCAAAACCCCTCCCATTTTATTTGTTCAATCGTAAGCTATGATATCATCAGATGGATCATAATAGCTTTTACAACTCGAAACCACCTAGGCTAGCATCCTCGAGCATACAAAATATTGGAAAGTGGTCCAACGATTTCTCACAAGTTCATCACAATACCCTCAACTCTTCTCATCGCACCACCTCTAGTCTCTTTGAAGTCTTCTGATGAAGTGTCAAAATCCAGAATGTTCAAGAATAGTCTGAAACTTGAGGACTTTCTCCCAATTTCAATCACACAATTCATCTTCCCCCCCCCCCTTATACCCTGATTCTAATTTATTTCAATTTGACATCGACTAGAGGAAGTTCTTTGTCAAAGACGTAACTTTAATTTAGCCCTAGATACAAAATGTCTAAAAAGTAGAGACATCAAATTGCTCTTAATGAAGGTTTTTACATCAACTTTATAAGTGGGCATTGGCGTGATCAAATGATTTACTACAGCCTTAAAACCTCAAAATCACTTAGACTGAACATTGAAAGACAGTCTTCAGAAACCCACGTATCGGAAGAATTTCGATTCTAAAATTTCAACCTTGGATCACTATAATGAAGGACGGAAACATTTCGACCTTCGCTAACCTTTAATTTGGCCTCTCTGATTTCTTCGAACCCTGACTAGTAGGTCGTCAATAAATCTGATGGAAACTGCACTCTATCGGTCTTAGCTTCCTTCAAGAGAGTTCATCATCAATTATCCTCTCTTTACCAGATCCAAATTGAAATTCCACTCCAACAATGATCCCCCTCTCATTCAACGTGTCTTTGCCGATGATCACAGCATCTCTTTCTCTTTCTCCAAGATGAAAAAAGAGGATATCTGGACTTCGTTCCTATCCAAGGGTTCTCTTCGCAAAGCTCGGATCGTTTGAACGCACTAAAATTCCACAGTCATATCTCCGGTGCGTCGTCTCTTCGAAAGCGTAAGCTTTTATGTACCTGCTGGGCCACGAATTAGAAGCTCAGTCAAAGCTAACTATACATCCCAACGCATTTCCCACCAGTTATCCACCCATTTTGATGGGAGTAGTGCTAGTTGACCTGCTCGATGCACTGTGATCTTATATTCAAGGTAGAAGAGACGTGAGGGGTACATCGTCATCCTCTAAGATTGCATTTTTGATGTGGAAAGACATGAATGATGCACAGTAAGAAACAGTTCGCTCATGACATCAGTGCATAGCATTCAGGACACAACAGTAGCAAAATTCATGAGGTATTCAACGAGCGCGAGGGGCTCTTCTTTCGTTTCTTGGAAAATTTTATAAAATTTTCCTCTCGTGTATCTTTGGCTCCTGCCAAAAGTTACTCTTTTGTTGTTGTTCGGCGAAATTCGTCGCCAAAATTCAAGTCAAGGGCAATGTCCGCTTCTCGTATTACGTCGCGGACTCTCGAACACTTCTTTCAATTTTATTCTAGAGCTCGGCCACAGGTACGTCCAGATGCTGGTCATCAATCTCCTCTTACTCGGATTATTCCAACGGATACTCGAATTCCGTACGCTACACGAAAGTCGGCCCCTGTGTAATTACGAATTTCAACTTCCGACAGTGACATTGATGCGGAATCAACCTAATTTGCGAATTCAAGTATACTTTTAATAAACTAGAAGCGGCTCCCTTAGTCTGGTATTTTTTTTTTCGCCTCTCTCTGGTGCGTGTTCTCGCTCGTTTTTACTCTTGACCTAATGATCCTATCGGCTCTTATTACGCTCGTTCCCGTTCACAGTCTAGTACGACTCGTACTCGACCAGCGAGCACTATATCGAACTATTCATGCGAACTATATTTAATGTTGAATAATTATCGTTTCACACCATTAGTGTCCCGGTACTGTACACTTGAAACGATGTGAAAAGCTGTTCAAAGAAATTTGACACCTTTTTAAATGTCTCGTCAAATCTTAGACGTCTAACAATAGCGCGTTCCTACGTATTAATATCACGATCTGAGACGTATATAAGGTACAATAGGAACACGAAAAAGAAAAAGTTTTGGAACATGAGGAGCAGAAGTCTGCAACAAATTCGTATAGACAATATAGAAAAGCGGTTATAACGAAGAGGAAGAAAGAAAGAAAGAATAAAAAAAAAAAAAACTTCTGGTCGTTAATAATGAATTTATACAAGGAAGAAAAAATAGTGCGGAGAGCCTTTTTTCTATTCTTTTAACGCCACGGTCTAATGAAAAAATGATTTATCATTTTACTCGATTACCGCGCGCCTTTGAAAACTTTCAATTACTTTCGAAAGAAAATTGTTGAGAAAAAACGATGGTGTGCCTCGGTCGACCGATGTGCCTACTAGGAAATTTTATCATGAACGATATAAAAACTGGGAATAAGAAAGAACGGAAAAAATTTCCTTTGACGCTAGAGTAAACAAAGGCATATAAATCATTGCGTTTGCGAGGAAGAGAAAATTCGAAGAAGTGATTGTCATCGAATGCATGTATACGGAAGAAAAAGCTGCAGAGGATCTTCCGCGTCTTCATTATTCCGTAATATTTCGTATTCTTTGGCCGGACTTCATAATTTGGAAGTTTGAAAATTCCAAGAATCGATGAAGAAGACGAAAAAAAAGGGGAAGAAACTTTTCTTTATAACGAACTTAATTAGTCGAGCCGAATATTGAATTAGAAAATTTCTATCGACACTCGAACTTTTTCTTTTCTTTAATCGATGCGCGTTCGTTTTTTGTTTTTCTCTGTGTAG
This sequence comes from Aspidiotus destructor, assembly GCA_035079395.1. Lineage (NCBI taxonomy): Eukaryota > Metazoa > Arthropoda > Insecta > Hemiptera > Diaspididae > Aspidiotus > Aspidiotus destructor. The sequence goes on from JAVHKZ010000015.1 coordinate 1,657,246, forward strand.
GAAAGAAGCTCTAAGAATGTTTTTATTTTAATTAGACGCAAAAAATACACTCCTATATCATTTCTGTAGGATGATATTTATTTGAATCCAAACAAAAACTTATTTACATAGAATTATACGAGGCCAATTTTCACACTTCTGTCCACCATTTTTTTTCTCGGAACTAAAAAATTAGCCACAATCTTGAGGCGAACTTGATTCATCTCTACTGTTTATCCATTTTACGTCAAGTCCAAACTAAAGTCAGATATCTTATAGTCCATTAATATGAAAGTTTATGCGGGAGGAGGGCGAAGGGATGATTTGCGTGATCAAAGACGGGTCGACCAAAGCTTTAGTTATTTTACAGATCTCAATAAATTTCAAGAAAATGCCGAAAGAACTAAGAAAATTCCGAATCACATAGTCAGAAGAATGTTTTATGGAGGAAGGGTGATGTGAGGAGTTGCGGGCATAAATTTGCAAGAATTTGTCGGACCATTTTCGAGTATTAGGATGCTTGGAAAAATCTCGAGCTTCCTCTCCATGCCCAGGCTAGGTGGTCATGCGATTTGAAGACCACTGTAATCAAGCTAATGACGTCATTATAACTCACGTTAAAGTTGATGGAGTTAAACTTTCTTTCCCTTTATTGAGAACGATTGATAGCACCGATCTATTTTCATTTGCATTATAAACCAAAGTTGGGTCTTCAGTGAGGACTCACTCAGTTTGCCACTGCACCGAAGTCCATGAACATGAAAGTATAGGGGGGGGGGAGAAGGAATCAAGCGCTGGATCAAAATTTCAAATCATTTTCTGGGAATTGTCTGATAAGGAGAAGAATTAATTAAATTATTAAACTAATAACCATATAAGTAAAAATAAATAATAAAAAATAATTCAATTTGAATCAAAAATTAAAAAAATTTTTTCATTTCTTTCTTATTTCTTTATTATACTTTTATTTGATAAAATTAAAATATTAATATCATTTAATTTTAATTTTATTAATTAGTTTTCATTAATTATTTTTATTATTGATTATAAGTAATAATGATCAGTTTTTTCATTTATTATTGATTGAATTATTACTCCTAATTTTTTATTCATTAGTACAAAAATCAAAATAATTTTTTTATACTATTTTTAATAACCATACATAAATAAATATAAAATAAATCGAATCAATTGTGTTTCTTCTAATTAATACACAGATTCCTCTAATAAATTAATACCGTATAATTTAATTAATTAATTTAATTTTAATTTTTAATATATTTTTGATTTTTTAAATATTTTAGGATATCTAATCCTCAAGTTTTTAAAAATTTTTCCAAAGCGAGTTTCATGATTATGTAATAAGGGTACGGTTCTGATTTTTGTAATCAGAAGCGGGAAGGTGGGAGTTGGGTACCGATTATTTTCTTAAAGGAAGTAGAATGATCTACAACGTTGTGATCAAGGAGGTCGATTTGCTTGGAAATCCATAAGAACGATATTAGAGCGTGCATTCGCCAGGGCACCAGCATACTGCGCTAATGTAGAGCTCCAGAAAACGAAAACAAAAGCAAATAAGGTATGAAGTTGTATACTGCATTTATGCTCATTATCCTCCTCTCCTATCTTAATCGAGTTACAATTTCTGCCACCAGAGTTCAGCCAATTTCTCTTTTTTTTATAGATTTTACGTACAATACGGATTTCATGCGATCAAGGGAAAAGTACCTTAGGTTCTCGTACGAGAGATCCTTTTCTCCTGTTTGATATAGGCTGAAACTGCAGTATTCCGAAAGGTCGATCAAGGGAAAATTACCTCAGTTTCTCTTATGAAAGATACCTTTCTCCTGATTGTTGTTTTAATGGATCAATCAAAGTCAGTAGAAACCTGTTCTTCGGGCGGATACAGATTTTTGAAACTATCATCTGACAGCACTGCTCTAAATGTTGAATTGAGTCCAGAGTGAGCAATGTGAGGAGTATTCGTTGTGTCCATGGGTTGGAGGTGTATGAGTCTGAGAATGAGAGGAGAGAGGGGAGCTAGAGGGATAGGAGAAGATATTTGCGGAGTGGGGGAAGTTGTATAAGGTGGAAAAGGTACGCATACATGGCCATGAGTTCAGTTGTAAATACGGAGGCTAAGTTATGGATGCGATTAGAAATCTCTAGAAAGCCTTTTTGAGGTTTTAGAGACATCACAGAAATTGGTGTCCGAGACCATCTCTCAAAAATTCTCAGAAGTTTCGTCCACAATAGAACCCTAACAGTTGCGTCTCCCTATCCAAAATTGAGTCTCCCGAAGGAAAGTTTTCAGCGTTGTTATCAACGATATCACAAAACACATTCGGATCTCAATTGCATAATCCACAATGGCTGAATTTGATTCATTCTATTTCCACAAGTCGAGGCCGGAATTACAAAGAATTCAAAAATTATTTTTCCTAGCCCAACCAAAAAATTCCGAATCTATAAGATGATGTAAAAATTTCGATTTCGAATCACCGCAAAACGGCCGGGCAGAAAAGTGCGAAATGTGGGATGTTCTTCTCATGACCGCCGGCGGGCTTTTCCTCTTTCCAAAAATGCCTTCTGCTACACCTCTCACTCATTCCTTATCGCAATAACCGATCACCTTATCACATATATCATCTCTCCGATTGAAATAAAATGAAAATACATCTCCTGGTCAACCCTATTTGACCTGTGTCAAACAGAAATCCACTAACTAATCATTCAGAATTTATTGTATCGGGTTCAGGATGTCACGACAATCGTCTCTATATCAAACGACAATGCCAAATGAACACACCATCGCACGTTCGTCCGTAGATATACACTATGTACAACAATATAACATGAAAAATCACGACCCAAAAATACCACGACGTCGATGTACATCAGGCCGGAAGTTTCTCGTTAGCCCATCGCGACGAAAAATTCTAACATTTCTTCGCGTACTTAATTTTACTAATTTCTGCGTCCTCCGCGACAGCCTCCAATTTTTTTTCCGTGTCAACCGGCAGCGAGAGTAATTTGTACAAAAAAGCGGCGGTGTTGTGGGCCGAGAGTGCGTGAACTACTCCGGCGGCTACGCGCGAGATTAGCGTACGCGCGAACACGTGTTATTTTCACACTTCGGACTTTGTCGAAGATTATAAATGAAAATGAAAAGAAAGAGGGTGTTCAGCTTTTTCGAAATCGAGGGTGACTGCATGTGTGTGATCGTCGACAGACCTGCTGCAGTATTCGGCCCGGGGCGGAGATCGCCGCCTCTTCCTATGTTATTTCACATGAACAGGCGAGCGGTCGTACGTGCGCGATGATTTTTGTACGACCGCCACGAGCGTTCCACACCGTGTTTACCTGCCAGTGCTACATGAATCTCTCCAAATTATAAATTGAAAATGGTAAATACCTTCGAATTTATTTCCACCGACGAATGGTTCTCCGCTAATTTACATATAACGGGTAATTCTTATCAGAAAACGATATTGTACTTCACGCGAGGAAAACAAAAAAAAATCCAATTCGGCAAGACGGACACGTTTTAATTTAGCTTGATTTATTAGAAAAGGAATATAGGCAAGAATTTACGATCCTTTATATATACGTACACAATTCGCACCGGAAAACGCGAACGAAAATGTTTAGTAATTCACTTGCGTATAATATACGATCACGACGAGGCTTCTACGAAGTGAAATTTATCGCTTTCGGCCTATAATTTGGGAATACAGATAACCCGTAATGAAAGTTTGGTGAACGTTTGCCATTTTTTTCTCGCTCTTTTTTTCGACAGCCGGCCCTATACACAATACGCGCAAGATTGTATAATAAGTGTTATATTTCGTATACTTTATCGCGAAGAAAGGACCGAGGAATTTGATTTAGAACCGAACAGAGGGGTAGATTTACTCAGATCATGATAAAACCCTATCAATTATTCAGATATTTCCACGCCAACGTAGCACGGCACAGGTCGACGCTTACACTACCGCGTTACGCGCCTTTAATTCTGGACGTGATCGGTCTTAGCCAACTTTCGCACGGGACACGTAAAAAGCTTTTGTCGCTGGGAAGAAGAAAAACGCGGATTTTCTTTTCTTTCCGGAAGGGAGAAAAAAGACTATCGTACTCTGATTTCGCCTATCTCTTCTACGCGCGTATACTTTATACATAAATGAACAGTCGCGTATAGGTGCACTATAGTACGTTTATTCGGGGGCTATGGGTCTGTTGGGAAAAGTACGCTGCGGTTCAAATTCACAGCTACGTACACGTAAAGCGTGCGATCGAAAAAGTATATTTTTCTTCGCGAAAGTTCGCTCGATCTGTGTACGTGTGTCGTTCTTCTTGTAAAATAATTCACGAACTCGCGCAGCAATAGTATCGTATTTCATTTACACGAAATACGGATGTATTTTTTTTACATTCGGGTAGTTTATTTATGAACGCGCGCGCGGTATCAAAAGATTGTGCAATAATTATGAGATTTCAAACGATGTTAAAACGCGAAATTGCATTTTAGTATACGGTATATAGGTCCTCGTGAAATTGGATTCGCTCGAAAGCTAGTCGAGCGACTATAGAAATAAATAACAATCTGTGAAAAATTCGTGACGGCTTTCTCTGTGCTTTTTACGAGATCGAGAAAAAATTCGGACGAATCAACAGGGAGCCGGAGTTGAAAAGAAACGTCGTAATTTTAGAGTAGACTTGCACGTACGTGATCAACGAGAAATTTTCTTCACGAACAGATCGTACATTTATACGAGGCCTTTGCTACACTCGAATCGTGAACCAATATCGATACTCTTAGATATTGATGAGAAATTGAATTAGAAACCTGACCCGGATAAGACCTGATTATTACTCTCGTGTGAATGTTTTTGAACTTTATTTCTCCCTTTAGAGAGTAGTGGGGAGCAAAACAAGACGTTGATCTATCTAGAACATGAGACTTTTGAAATTTCTTACAATAATCTTCGTCACAATTGATGATTTAGGGCTATAATTCAGTACGGGGATTATGAAAATCTTCAACCTGAAATTAGACTCAACGTAATTTCTATTTCAAATCTTTCGAAAGCAGAACGCCTCAACTTACTGCATAACCTTGAATATCTATCACGCACTCGCATAGGCTGCACACATTGAAGTGTCTCAAATGATTCTTCAAAACTAAACACCATTTCTTGGATTTAAGGGTGTGCTTCGTTCGTGAAAACGACGGAAAGTTATCAATTTTTTGACATGTTCTAGAGAAAGGTTCAATTAGAAAGTATAGAATTGAAATATTTTCTTCAACAACCTTCTTATTACACTACAAAATCATCAAAAATTTGTCTGTTTCTCGACGATGTAAAATTTTTTTGGAAAATTTGGATCTCTCTTTCTATACTCGCTATTGTTGGACTTTTCTGTTTAACAATTTCAAAACTTGAGGAAAATGCGCCGAAAAATGGAGCATTGAGAAACAGTGGTGGAGGCCTTTAGATTTTCAGGTATGCCCAGCGTTAGGATTTTGGGTAGGCTTGACCTGCCTGACCTCCCCCCTGAACACGCCACTTCAAGGTTGAGAAAATTTTTTGCAAAGTTACTCTTTATCATTCCTTACACGGATTACCCACGCACGCCCGACAAGGGTCGCGTAGGGACCGTCGGCATACTGACCCTTGCAGGATATTTGGGGAGTGTATATGCAACCTATGTGTCATCGAAACTTTTGATAATGTACGTATCCACATGCAATTACCTTAAACAGACGATCCAGACAAAGCAAGTCGTATCCATGCGAATTACGGAATAGTTTTCGTCCAGGTCACTCAATTCTAATATTATTAATATCTTGAAACCACGAACTTACCTATGAACAAAAAAAACAAAATCAATGATTAGAAAGATCAGAACCTTGTTTTTAGCTTTCTCAACATAAAAAATTTTGCTTAGGGTTAAAAAATATTGAAGTATCTTTTTTCGAAATTCTATATTATATCGGGTGAGGGGTGGAGAACGTAGAAATGCTGAGTCTAGTGACAACGCCAGTTAGTTTTGTCGAATCTTTCATTGAAGTCTCGTCCGAAATTACGTCAATATCAAGTCAATGTGGGTTCGATGAGTATCGACTCCAGTGACACTCATTTTCCACGTCGATTTTGAGTCGACTATGAATGGACTTTTCCAGATTTGTTATCGACCTGAAATCGACTGCTTTGATGCGTCGATTCAAAGTTAAGGGTGTGCTTCGCTTGTGAAATCGAGCATTAAAAACATGGTACCGGAAAATCATTCTCACTACTCAAGTTATCAATGGATCTTCCTAATTTTTTGGTATGTTCTTCAGAAAGGTTCAACTACAGGCGCTACAGAAGCAGAATTTCAAAATTTTCTTCGAAATTATTAAAAATTCGACTATTTTCAAACGTTGTAAGATTTTTTGGAGGAAAAATTCGGATTTCTGTTTCTATACCGCCTCGAGTTGAACCTTCCTTTACATGTGAAGATCGAAAGAATCGGTTGGAAAATGGAGTTTTGAGAATAGTTTTTCAAAGTCTTGTAAAATCATTCCTCAAAAGGACTACTCACGCACGCCCGACAAATGTCGCGTAGTGACCGCCAGTATGCCGAACCTTGAAGGGTATTTGGGGATGTATATGCAACTTATCGTACACCGTTTCGAAGTTCGTCAAGGGGCGAAGCACACCCTTAACTAATAAGCAATATACGCTGGTCGACTGTGAATTGACCTCAATGTCAATCTAGGATCGACTTCTCCAAATTCTTCTATCGAGTCAAAATCGGCTGTTCTGTTAGGTTGATTTCAAATCGAGTTGTAGTTCTCCGGTAATATAAGTGGTCTGAAATCAACCTCAAATCGATATCAATCCGTAGCTAGTCGATTTCAAGTCGATTTCTACGAATTGACCTAAAATTGACAGCTCCGTTTCGTCGATAAACAGTCGATTTGCATTCTTGTCGGAGTGTATGCTAATCGACTCTGAATCGGATCTGGAACCCGACTCTTCCCAGTTTTTTTAGTGATTAAAATACGAATATTCTGTTGGGTCGATTTCCAGTCAGCTGATCGACTTTACATCGACTTCAAATTGTCGTCGATCTGGAGGTAATTTTGAGTCAAATTCAAATTCACTTGACTTGAAATTGACCGCTCGGTTTCGTTTGGGTCGATTTCAAGCCGACTTGACCTCTCTTAAGTCAATTTTAGATTACAATTTCCAAACTTCTCTATTGACCATCAACCGACTGCTCTGATGAAGTCGGTTTCGAGACAATTTGTAGTTCTCAAATCGAAGTCGATTTGCAGTCGATTTTGAGTCGATAAGTCTGAATTTTTCATCAATCCTAAAATCCACAGGTTGAATTCATGACGTTTTTTAGTTCTCCGAGAATGCCCAGGTGGATCTAGAGTCGAACTAGAGTCCGCCCTCACGATCGGTGCGTTTGGTATCTTCGCTATACTCGCAGACAGAATTCGTAGTCATAGATATTATACTTGCATCACGTAGTGGTAAAGCACTATGATGGTAAAAGATGAGTTGATTTGTGGTCGATATTGAGTGAAACCAAATTGATTCAAAATCGTCGTTCGACTTTTGTTCGAAATAGCGAGTCGATTGAGCGTCGATATGGTTCATCTGGTTGTAGGGTGTGGGAATGTGTGGAGAGCTGAATAACACCACGTCACACTATAAAACTTCTGATCAATAGTAATAACAAGACCATTTGATTAGAGAGCATTTTTTAGCGGGGAACCCGAGATCCATTTTGTTAAGGGGATTACATCCTCAGAGAACGCCCGCGTCCGAGAGTTTATGTGAACTGCGTGACGTAACGTAACGTGACGTGACGTGTGACGCTTTATGACGTCATCAATGACCTTGACCTACTTTAAGAACTTGGAAAAATTTCAACTTCTAGTCGTGACACGCTTTATGATGTCATCAATAACCTTGACCTACTTTGGAAACTTGGAAAAATTTCAACCTTCAGCCTTCATTATATCAGGCCTAGTATACAGTCAGTATACTGAGAAGAGCCCGCTGAGGGGGCATTTTTGCACCAACGTGATTGCGAGCGCGGGAGGTTGTGGGTTCCCCGCTGCCATTGCAAACCTACAATGGCCTTTAATTTTCTTCCATAGCGTTCTCATATATTTACGGGGACGTTGTGGAAACTAGACTTGGAGGGTGAGAGGAAAAAATTTTCATTTGTAGTGGATTTCATTTTCCTTCAATATTGATGATGATAGAACCTAAAATTCGCGTATAATTTGTTAATCAGTCCTTTGGAGAACTCGTTCTTACATTCATGAGATGGGGATCGTGACGTCATCAAGGAACTTGAAGTAATATTTCACTAGTTCCAGCTTCGGATTGTACTTACGTGACAGTAAATGTACAAAAAAACATGAAAATGATGACTAAGAATGGAATAAATGAGATCATCAACGTTTAGATCGAGATATTTCTCCCTAAATTAGAAGAGGTTTTGATTTCAGACTTCCATGGTAGAAGGACGATCTCAGAGATCACGGGGACACTTCCTGCAAAACTTGAAAAAGTTTGAATTCAGAGCAGAAAAGATACACAGGGAAATAGACAGAGAATTAATTGCCTCTTGCTTCTACCTGTCAAGTAAGAGACCTCGAATTTGTCGGCAACACCAACGACCCAATGCCCCTCTCTTGATCTTCACGCAACTCTTAATTCGACAGAAGTTTTCGCGTAACACGTTCTCAAACTTTTCGATACCCAGATGTTCATTTCAAGGAAATTCGAGTTATGTTCGACATTCTCATCAACACTAACATTTCCACCACGTTGACGCATTCCAAGACAATCCGTGACGAGTAGATTGAGACATTACAAGAAATTGTGATGTGCTATCAAAGAAGAAAAAATTCCATTAATCTCCAGTATGAATCAATTCCGTTGTATCACCTCTGTTCTACAAGAAGACTACACTGCACTGAACAGCAACACTCGAGATCACTATCAATTTTGAAATAAAATGAAATCTTTTACTCTTCGAAACTCAACCAGAGAAAAGCGTTAATTTCGAATTAGCTCAATCTGGTACATTCAGAATTTTCCGATCGTCCCTTTCTTATGGGTCGGTCCCACACGACGTAATTACTGTCGCATTCTGGGAAGGTGTGACGAGTTCAGGAGCATGCAAGGTCCACTACTGCCGCGCAGACGTCTGCAAAAATTCACGCTTGATTGATATTAGAGTTATAATGTAGCATTGTTTGTGCAGTGGCAAGGCGAGTAAATAAAATTTCATGTTCACAGATATAACTTTAGAGTTGAACGTGTATAGCTTGTAGACATCGTTAAAGTAAGCACCGCAACTAACTTAATGACCAAATAACAACTCGAAGAGAAGATCGAGTAGAAGCGAGAGAGAAAGAGTTAACGAACGAGAAAAAAAGACGAATGCAGTAAGCGCGACGATATATTTACAGCTCGTTAAGGCGTCTCTGCCATATACGAGAGAGTGATTTTCGGACACCAACTTTTCGACGAGCATTGATGCCGAAGTGTAACGACATTTTGTCAATTAAGATTTCGAAACAAGCGCCTAGAATTCGGTTTTATTTCGGGTCGCACGCGGCGATAAAACGCGTTTTTCACAGCATTGATCGAGCGAACCACGTGGTAACTGCATATACTGGTTCATAATATTATGTACAAATAGGAAAAGTATCATTGTCTCATCTTTTCTCGAAAACTCACGCCCGTGACGTTTTTATTATCTCATTTCGCCGCCTTCTACTCTATAATTGTCAAGAATGAACCAAATACAAAGTATAAAGTACAGTACGTGATTCTGCTTGTCCACACACGCCCTACTTCCTACACCTTTTTCTCAGACACCCGCGTTCAATCGCGACTCGTCACAAGGAAGCTGTGACTCTTGATGAACAGCGTACCGTGCACAAGGTCGTAAATCGCACATTTAAAATGCTTTCCAGATGTGCAATCGCTAGACCATAATATGGGACAGTATCAAACTGTTCGCGACTTTTTGAAACAAGGGAAATGAATGAACCCGGAGTGATTGGTCGATGGACTATTAAAAAATCCAAATAGCAGATGATACATCGAGTACCGTTTCCTCTAAGGAAGTTGTTACTCGATACCGTTTTACGATTAGTGCATTCCAACGATGCAGACTCGTGGTTTGTTTAGCACATTTCCTCTCGTGTGTATACGACAGCACAGAGCGCAGAGCAGCGAGTGCATTCTTAATGATGCGTGTACGATTCAACTGTGAAACCAGTTGGGGGTAATCGTGAGCACCGCGTTACGCAGGGGTTGTAACATCGCCTATTAGATCTTTTTAAACAAACACATTTTATAAGCCGAAATGTAACTGGGTTAATCGATAATAGACTGAATATGAGTCACTTTTGTAGCATTGTATACGGCCTGGTATCGCCCGCTGTGTGTGAATATCGTACAAGGACACGCTGATAGCACGAGTATTGTAGAAAGGTCCCCACATGCGTCTCGATGGTGAGTCTTTTCTTTTCCCTTTCTTTCGTAAGGCCGTATTAAATATTACGTATCACGTGTGGACCAAAAGTGAAACACTTCACTTAGGTTAGACGATTTAGTTGTTATTAGGATACAAAAGAAAAGAACAAAAAATTGCCTCTTCTACCACGACATGGATGGTAAATTGAAGGAAAGAGCTTTATCAGTCAGTTGTTGTCTTTGGAGTAGAAAAAGTTCCATTTGAAAAAGCAAAAAATTATCGAGGAGTGTCAGTGAGGGAAACGTCACCATGCCCCTGCTTTCCTCATCCAGCAACCAGTCTTCTCAGTAGCCACTTTATTTTTCAAAATTTTAAAGAAAGTACAATAACCTTTGTAAGGAAATCAGGGCGCGCTTAGTCTCAAACATAGATGGTGCGACGGGAGGAGGGGGTCTATACCAGTCCGTGGTTTAGCCCGGTCGGCCAATTTATTGATAGAATTAAGCCCTCCATGCGAGAAGGTGTCGCGTCGCTACGTATCTGGTCTCGACTGTGAGAGAGGAATCTCAGAACAGATTCTAAGGGACTAAATTGGAAAAAACACCCACCGTCAGATTATGCTTCGACTTCTGAAAATTCATAATCGTTCCGAGCCCTCAGAGGAGATTGACTTCATAAGAATGAGAATTTAAATTAGACCTGAGTTACAGAGTACAATCCTGAAAGTGAATATCGATTTTACGGGAGTGGTAAATAGAAAAAAAAAACGATAGGATGACACCCGAGTCAATTCAAAATGACCAATAATACAGCGATTAATTTTAAATACCGCAATTTCATATCTGTACGATACCTAATTTCCAAATCGTCACGCGAAAAATTAAATATTCATCTGTTGTGGCTACAAAAGCAAAAAAAAATGTTTTTGAAGTATTATAATTATGAGTCACGTTACCAACGCTATAATTTGTTGGAAATAGCTGAATTACCTGACAAGCGGCTAAAAAACGATTTGACCGCAGAATATACGCGCGAGGTTAAATTAGGTCGATAGTTGGTCAGATCAAACGGCAGTAATTTTTATAAAAATTGTAAATTTTAGATTAAGATTCAGACACGTATACGTTTCGGAAGACGAGATGAATTTTCTTATTACAGCTGGTTGATATTTCTGTCCCCAACGAAGAAGAAGGAAAATTTGTTTTTTGTGCACAAAAGGGGATGTGCCCTATGGTGGAGGTGAACTGAGGGTGTTTCCTTGGGTCGATTTCAAGTTCATGTGATTCTCGAGTACGTTACCTACTCGATTTTAGATTTATTAATTTCGAGTCAACTTCATCAACCGGAAATCAATTGCGCTGTCGGGTCGATTTCAAATCGATTTGTAGTTCTCTCGGAATTAGGGCCGTACCTACCATATGGGAACATGAGCAAGTTGCCGGGGAGCCAAGTCTCTGGGGCGCCGAACCGCCCGAAAAATGGGAATTTGGTTTATATTTAGAACTTAATTGACTTAATTGATGGTTTACAACATCTAAATTTCATATGTTATGCCTAAATTAAGGTTCAGTGGGTCCTTTTGAAGGTAACTGTCTTCAAGGGCGCTCATCTTGAATTTTGCACAGGGCCCCAGAATAGCGCGGAGCGGCCCTGCTCGGAATGTTTGCTGTTCGACTTTAAATTTACCTCAAATTGATGTCAATGTTGAGTATATCTTAAGCTGACTTCTTCAAATTTTCCATCGACCGCTCCGTTGCGCTGTTTTCTCAAAATGTGTGCTACTCGACCTCAAATCTATTCCAAATTGAAGTCACTATAGGATCAACTTTGAAGCGACATTTCCGAGTTTTTCTATCAACCAGAAATCGAATGCTCTGTCGAGTTGATTTCAAGTTGATTTGTAGTTCTTTAGGAATGCACGCTGGTCAACTTTGAATCGACCTCAAATCGACGTCGATTTGAAGTCAATTACAAGACATTTCCTCTTGATTTACTTCAAATTCTTAATTGACAAAATGTCATTACACTTCGGCATCAATACTCGTCTAAAGGGACGTAATATGAACGCAGCAGCCAATGCTCTAACCAACAATACTGGAAACTCTTATTTGATTACATTGAGCGCTTTTGGTCTTGCAACACAGCGCATGAGTTAATTTTGGATGTTCGGGTTATCAAACGATGAACGTCGCAGTATCACACGCAAGAAACATGCACAAATCCATTGTCACAACTCTCACAACTGAAGTTAGTTCCAGAGCCGGATTTAGGTCTGCTGCCGTCATGTACAAAATTCATTTTGTCGCCCCTCAAACAAAAAAATGTTTGCCCACTTTGCTCGCGATTTACCGTCGAGGGTAATGGAGGGAGGGGGAGGGGTGCTGGACAAGAAAACGGTATTTTAAAATACTGTAATTGGAATAATTGATAAAACCCGTATACCGGTTTTTTAAGCTTTGAAGGAACCGGTTAAACCGGATTCTAACAGGAGCTTAAAAATTTTACATTGTTGCCACCAGGAGCGCTACAAGCGTGGCTTCATGGCGGTTCCGGAGCGTAATGAACAGGATTTGGAGCGTAATATACTTGTGTCTTGTGGACTTGTGGTCGTGCACACGACTTCTTCACTTCAAGCAACAAGATTACAAAAAAGAAAGACAAAAAACGATTAAAACAAAACAACGTTAAAAACAAATGCCAAAAGTCAAAACACGCAAGTTGCAGGCTAGCAGCCTCGCAGTTTTGACGCTCCGAGTCATTAACCGTTGTTCTCTATCAAATCAGAAAAATAGGTTCTTAGATGTAGGAAAGCATCTATTTCGCTGATTGGTTCATCGCGGACCAGGTCTGTTTTGTAGTAACGGGTCAGACATTGTTGGGACACCGGTTAATCGGTATTTCAACCAATTACTCGGTTCAATACTGTACTAGGAAATTTACCGGTTATCCAGGTTTTTCAGCGAGCAAATAACTGGTTCAACCGGTAACATGACCGGAGCTGCCCAATATTAGAGTGGGGGGGGGGTGACAAACACATTGAAATATATGAATTTCTCACAGTGATGAACTTTTTTTTTCTTGACAATTAAATTTTTCGTATTTTTAGGGCTCTTATCAAGTAATTTTTTCTTTTTTTGGCTAGTCAATTTTTTTCGCCACACCCTTCCTTTTCATTCTCAATAATGATAATTAATGAAAGAACATTTAAATATGAATGCCCGATAACCGGGGCAGTAATCGTTTGATAGCTTCAGGTTGCGGCCAAGCAGTACCTCCAATTGCCTAAACGTGGCCTCTTCATCTCACGCCGTTTGCCGACGACGCGCTGCTATTCAAAATCTCGTATCCAAGGTACTACCGTATATTACAGGTACGCTGGACTGATAACAGAGAGACGAAATTTTGGCTGTAAGGTAGGAGAACGTTTCACACAGCGTCGCGGAAACGGTGAGTCATGTCGGTATATACCCATCGGTTACATTCGGTGTCTCGCGATGCTACGGGGAACAGCTTTGTACCTTATAGAGAAAAAGTTTTCTCGCTGTTATCAGCCCAGCGTACCTAGCGTAATGTAGTGCCTTATCGTATCAATGTTGACTTCAAGTCGAGCAACTAGCAGACAGAATGCCCAGTTGTAATTATCCGTCGAGGATCATTAGGAATCTCGATTAGGCTTAACCAGAGCAGCATTGGTCGGATTTCTGCAATGTCGACGAGACGTAGAAAACCTCGACTTTTTTGACAATCGATTAAATTTTGCCCTAGAAACAACGCAATATCGTCGTTCATTAAGAGTCACCGATGAATGACGAAAAATTGACCCAAAATCGACGTCGATTCTGGGGCAACTTCAATTTAAATACCGGAAGTGAACGACAATTTGAATAGTCGGGAGCGGACGACTTTGAGCCGATTTATGGTCGATATTGGACGGATCTAAATCGACTCAAAATCAAAGTCAATTATTCTAAGTTGACTTACGGTAAAAATGGCCAGTCGACTTCGAGTCGAAAGGTTGTATAAATCAGAGATGGAAAAATAATCATCAACAAGGCTTATCTTTCTTTCTCCGAGCAAATGAGCCAGGAAAGATTTCAAAGCTCTCTGACCACACGGACCATTAGGTGTTAAGTTCCAAGGTTCTTCAATATTTTAACACAGAATTCAATGAAGATCATTGAAACTCTCAGGAACACCTTCTTTCACTTTCTCTGAGAAGCTCAAAAGAGCCAGGAAAAATTTCAAAGCTCTTTGGTCTCTCGGATTAGTCGTTTTCGTCTCAAGGTCCGTAGCTCTCCGGTATTTCAACACAGAATTGAATGCGGACCATAAATACTCTTACAAAAGCCAAATACCGCTTTATCCGCCCTCGACATACCAAAATATTGTGAGTTCGTAACCGAGTATTTAGTCCTCTTATCTGTTGGTCAAATGACTGCGGTATTGTCGTGTCCCTAATTAAGCTATACGAACGTCGTCGTAATTTTGGCGAATTCTCTTCTCTATCTCTCTTTTTTTTCAACAATATAATGAATACATACTATTGTTGTTATTTACAGAACACAAATATAGGAAGGTTCCTATTAAGGATGCTGGACTACACCAATGAAAGATAAGCTTACAGTGTGCGGATACAAGTCTACACAGTATAGTATACTTTTTTTTTCGTCTCTGTTCTATTCCGGTGTACAATTCATAACCCAGTTCCCCTGTTTTTGCATTCATACAAACATCGACGATTAACGAAATAATCTCGCAGATATATAATACTATACCTATACGTATATACATAGAATCAGATACAGGGAGACTACACTACGAAGTATGTGCTCGTAGATGCTGCACGAGAGTACATCGCTGTACCGAGTACTCATGTCAGCTCTTAATCATTAGCCTATTATACGAAAAATTCCCCTTAATCTCACGACAGCCAGTTAAATGACTACGGTTTACTCGCTGTAAATGCCATCACAAGCGTATAATAGACTGGAAATGTTTTGTATGACTGTCTTGATGTACCAGCCAGAGTGAATCAGAACGCGTATATTTTGTTAGTTCAAGAGTTCGAACTGCGTTCCTCTTTTAGATAAATAGAAAAAAAAAAATTTACCAAAGAAGGATCTCGATGAACGTTAGGTGTATTAATTAAAGGGTATTGTGCGGTTCTTCAATACGGCGGTGATGTACGCGCAGTTCGAATGAAAGCCGATAAGCAAGGTCGGCTCGTGGTTTGAGAAAATAAAATAAATACATATGCATTTGAATATTATTATGTGAAAGGTTTCATTCTTTTCTTCACCCGTGGCGTCAAAAAA
Organism: Aspidiotus destructor; assembly: GCA_035079395.1. Taxonomy (NCBI): domain Eukaryota; kingdom Metazoa; phylum Arthropoda; class Insecta; order Hemiptera; family Diaspididae; genus Aspidiotus; species Aspidiotus destructor. The sequence continues at coordinate 1,673,043 of JAVHKZ010000015.1, forward strand.
TGAAAGCATTACCGGCAAAAGCGTGTTGACAGCGCACTTTACCGAATATTTAGAAAAAAAAAAGTGGTATGCAGTCTAACGTTGTGAATGTGAATTTTTTCAAACAACTTAGTACAACTCGATGAGATAATGATTGATCATGGTAGTTCCACAAGATGGAGAGACATCCACTAACTACTGGAACGTAGAATTCGATCTCAGTTAGGGGTCTTGTCGGTAGTGGGCATAGCGTCATACACACAAAAATGAGGAATGATTATTCTTAAATTTTTGGATAAAATACGAAAGACTAGAATAATTTGGTTAAGAAAGTCTACCGTCTGGCCTTGTTTGGAGCCTATTAACCGCACGAGGTCTGTGAAAATAGGTAAACATTTTTAATAGCGATTTCGTACGAAAGAAAACAAACTTGTAAGCTACATTCTTTGATTTACGTGGTGCAATCTTCATTAGAATCTGCCATTATTAAATTGGCTTACAACTCAACTTAATCTTGGAAATATCTTCCAAAAGTTTTACGAAGAATTGTAAGTCTGAGTGTCCTAAGAAGAATTCCAAAGCGTTTCACTAATCAATGTTTCCTTACTTTTGACCACAGCTCCTCCCTTCTACCATCCACAAAGAGCTCCCCTTCCCCTCCAGCAGAATCTCAAGTAAAAAGTAGAAATACGAAGCCAGATGTCAGCTGATCGAAAGGCAGGGCCGAAGCTACAAGTGAACTTTTTCAAGGTAGTACTCCTTAGCTGAAGTTTTCCATTGAAACAGCTGAAGTCAAAAGTCAGCTCTATTTTTCAAATTTTCAAAGCCGAGCAATATTTTCCAAGGCTGTAAGTTGACGCCAAAAGCTAAAGTTGAATACTTTAGCTGCAATGCTCAGCTCGAAATCCTCTTCAAGTGGTCAGAAATTCTTTTCTTACGTATTCCAGAAAATCAGCTACATTCTTATGCGTTTACCCCAGGAGACAAGAGCCTTCCATATCCTGATTCCTTCTTCACCTACTTCTGAGTTGCAACAGATAAATTCGCTTCCAATTCCTTACTTCGCTCCAGACTTGATTAAAGCAAATGAATTTTCTTCTTCCATCTTGTTCTTAAGCCTCTGACCTTGAACAACCACATCGCACGATTCAATCTAGCTCCAAATGCAGGCTTTGCGCCCGTCAACTTTTTCTATATCTTCAAAGCCTCACCTCAGTATTCCTAGCTTTTCTCATTTGACAACTTCATCTCCTTCTTCCTTCTGACGAAGTTCTACATCCCACGCTAGAATCGCATCTTGCGGGATTTCCCTTACTAAATATCTCATATATCAGAGTTGCTATGTTTGAAATCCTCTTCAGTGCTAATCCAAATTTCAAAATATGCCAGATTGTGTAAAAGAAGGAAAATTGACTTCTCAAAGGCTCCGGAGCAAATTGTATGGCATTCAATGATTTTAGGGAGGATTTTTCAGCCTGTTGTTGATTGGGACTCACAGCCCTGTTGAGAGCGGATTAGAGAATTGCACTGCGAAAGGAAGAGCTCGCGACTGTAACGAGTACGAGTTTGGATTTTTTATTCAAGGACATTCAGTGAGTTCAGGTGTTTGGCTTTAACAATTTGACACACGACCGCGTTCGTTGATGTTCATTTTCGTGCTACGGTACACAATAATAAAAATTTGGAATATTTTATTTAAAATTTGATTTAAAAAGTCCAGGAGTATTCACATTCAGAGGCAAAACTTAGAAAGTCAGAACGCTGATCTGGAAGTTCTCAAAGAGGCCTCCGTTCGGTGGGTCGGGTCGTAACCTGGCAAATCGTATTAATTCTATTCCAATAGAGGGTTGGAAGGGATAGAATATTTTGTCACAGTACAATATTTTAAATTGATTCACTCGAAGTTTCAAATTACAGCAAAATCGAATATCCCATGAATCGCTGTAGTAGAAAAGGCAGAAGACAAGAGATCCACGAAGAGAGTATGAACTGGACCAGTGATATAAGAGAAAGCAACCAACGGTTTGGAGTGTAAATTTCCTCATTCAAATTTTGAAATCATGAAAGTTGATTCGACCAATGTTCGGAAGAATTCTAAATTCCTAGACCACGGAGAGGTGAAAAAGAAAGAGAAGGATTTAAATGTACAAAAATAAAGTTGTCGGAGTGAATATCGCAACTCATTTTTCATCGTATCCAAACAACGAACTTCATAACAATGTCGCACACAGGTAAATTATACACAAGAATTTTGACATTTGACACGCTCCTTAATGAATCAAATCATCTATTCATGGTCCCCAACATTCCACTACGACGGGAACGTGTTGAAACTTTTACAAGCGAAGAGAGGAGCAACAAGAGAACTGTCTATGGCTGGCGAAAGAAACAATTTTAGTTCGAAAAGTAAAGTACGGAAGGGAAAAAACTTCACTTCCCATTCTATATCGAACTTCGATAACAATTTTCAGGTAAAGAATAAATTGAATCAACCTACTTTTTCTGTCAACTTCAAGTCATCAATAAAGAGGCGCAGAAGGTGTGGTCGCCTATAATTCGACTTTCTTTCAATATTGTCAACGTGACCACAGAAGGTCGACCAGACGCCGCACTAAACTGGGCCAAAAGTTATAGCGTCGAATTAAGACAAAATAATGCGATTTACGACCAATTCGACTCGGGTATTTTATGTACGTATACGACTGCCGGTGCAGACAAAATATTTTCTTTAACTTATTATAAGCGCAAAATTTTCACGATGCGCGCGCATGAGTGGCGTATCAAATTAAAATCCGAACTTAAAATACACGTATACGCTTTCTTATTATAAGTATAGGAAGAAAAATTATTACTATACAATGAACACGGACACGAAGATACCGCGCAATGCTCCGGTGCCGGTTTCCACAGAAATTAAACATCCGATAAGATATTTTAAAACACATTAATCTCGCGTCGATACACTCTCGAGACTTGTGTACACACGCACACTATACGTCTCAAGAGTCCGCATCGACCGGGCATAATTCTTTCTGTCAAGTCTCATTTATTACTCCTTTTCATCTTCTTTCTCGCTCTCTCCTCTCCTTATTTTCCTTCATACTACGTACGATTGTATCTGTTTTTTCTTCGAACGTCGCCAATTGGCCTGGCTGCTGCCTAAATTTCTTCCGTCGATCAATTCGCAACTTCCTTAGAAAACGGCAAAAATTCATTTGTTCGGTTTTCGTGAACTTGTGATCGGTACACCCACACTCGTACGACAACGACCCGAAAACGACGTTCGGAAAGTCAGCTTCCGCTACCAGACCATATCATCGCGGAGAAATATGACGAATATTCGACGAGACCGCGCGGTCAATAGACTAAAAGTGAATGTCGATTAATATTCTAACAGATTCCCGAAAAAAAAAATTGGTATTCCGTAACAATATAACGAGTGCGTAATCTCTTATGACACTGAGAATTTCTGGAAGGTGGGTAATGTCAAGGTTGTTCGTGCGCCTCTTTCTTTACTTGTAAATCGTCCAGATGTGTTTTACACGTTCATAAATTTTTACAAGGCGGCTTTTATTTCAACGCCCATTTGTATTCATCGAACGTGAAGTAGCTTTTTTTGAGAAAACGACGCGACGAATAAAAGGTGGAATATGTAAAGCGTAATATTTCCTTCATGCGTTCATGATTTTCGAATAAGGTTTCGGGTCGAAGAATCCTAACGAGAATTTACTAGTACGTATAAATTTGTGGCTGGAGCGAGAGCACCGCGGGCATTGTCATCAAATTGTACCACGTAAAGGTAATGCACATACATTACTTCTTCGTGGATGAATAAGAACTCGGAATTCCACAAAATAAACCATATCTAGTTTTGTGATCTACGATATCTGTCCGCAAATTCAACTGATGTAGAGGTCTTGTACGGGTTTTGTATGCGGACACGAGCCCATTGGAAGTGATATAAAATTCGTGTACACGGACTACGAACCAACAAATAATAATGACTTTGAAAGCCGGCTCACAATCGTAAGTCAGATTCCATTGTAGTTATGTGAATATGTAATGACGGAGAGGAAAATTTTCGAGAGGACGCTGGTAAGAGGAAAGTAAATAATGGAAACAATTTCGTAGGAATGAAAGGTACAACATATTTCGGTACAATTATTTGACCTCCCTGTGACTTTAACCCAATCAACCCTCCCACTCCAACTTGATAATTATGAACATATAATAGCCTCCTATTCTCGGGTATGGGCCTCTCAATTCTTCTTTTTTATCAAGGAAATTCCCGTTTTCTATAAGAAATTGTCGTCATTCTTTCGACCTGTTCTGAAATACGTTCCACAATGCTTCAGAATTGTTGAAATCATGATGAATAACGATCGATATCGTCATTATTGGAGATGAAATTGCCGGACTTTCAATTGAGCTTTCGAAATGAACATTCCAGTGCCTTCAAGCAAAAAAAGATTGGCAGTCTTCCTCAGCATCAGACAAATATTGGATGGAGTTTGGCATAAAGGTTTTTGTTGCGATATTATCTCTCAGACAATGTGTGCAAGCTGTTGCCATCAAAAAGTAGGAAACCCATGGGGATGTTTGTTCTAGTTTGTGAAGAAAGAAGTGGAAAAATTTCGAACTAGGTCGGTATATTGAGCCGAGTTGTCAGGGATAGTGCAGTGTTGCCTACTGCATAATCGACGCTGCACCCTCTTCAGCATTGAAGAACTTATAACTAGCACAGTCCGCATTATCTCTCAATTTCAGCTGTACTGCAGCATAATTTAGAAAGGTTTGTTATTATAATTTTCTGATTTCTTTGCTCCACATTGTTTCAGATTTGCTTTATACTGTTATCCTACGTTCAGCCTTTGGTACCCAAGGAGCCAGCAATACGCTATGCTAGTGTAACCTTTCTTGCATCGCGGCACATGATACTTCTGCGACACAGCATATCCAAAACTCCAAATCGAATCCAAAATTTTTCTGCGTTTTAACATGTTTGTACACTGATTTTCTCACATTGTTTTCAGGATTTATGGCCATACAAGATTCAGTCCTCTTTCTGTGGATTGTGGTTTTGGAAAACGGGAACTTTGACGCGCTGCCAGGACTTGAGAAAATTTTGAGTTCTGCCACCGATACGTACACGCAAAAGTGTCTGGATATTTCCTGCATTGACTGAGAGACTCGCTGGACTCTCCTAATTCCGATTTTTGTGAAGAAACGTGAAACACGATCTCATATTTTTTTGACTACGCCACTTCGCAGACAGTTTTTGATTTTTTTGAGATTCTGAGCAGATTGAAACGGAAGTTTGAAAAATTATAACCGGAATTAACATCACTCAAAAGCTTAAACACATCGGTCAGATAGAGTTCATGATTGATTTTTTGAGTAAATGGAAAAAATTGGCTATTTTTTTTTTCAGTCCATATTAACTTATGTTTTTAATGAAAATTCACGGGTTCTCTGGGAAGGCAGGGAACCTGTTTTATGGGGCATATCTGGCTCATTAAAGGGGCGGTATTTGAACATTGCATACTTGGCTCACTGAAGGGGCTAAACAAATTGATGTATGAAGCATTGCATATCTAGTTACTTGAAGGAGCCACTTTAATCAGGCCTATCTGGTTTGAAGGGACGGTGTTTGAAGCATTGCATATCTGGCTCATTGAAGGGGCAAAGCCAATTGGTGTATGAAGCATTGCATATCCAGTTACTTGAAGGAGCCACTTATCTGGTTCATTGAAGGGACGGTGTTGGAAGCATTGCATATCTGGTTCATTGAAGGGGCAAAGCCAATTGGTGTATGAAGCATTGCATATCTAGTCACTTGAAGGAGCAATTTTAATCAGGCTACCGACCTTCAAGCTATACATGTGATAGGAGGGGGACTTGGAAGCAGGGGCATAACTACGGGAGAGGGGGGTTATCCCCCCCAGAGTTTCCAAAGTGTGTGAGTGTCTTGTAATTTCCAAGACTCATTATATATCTTTTTCATTCGTAGCTCCTCTTTTTTCAACTCTCCTCCCAAAGAAACTTCTTAGTTACGCCACTGCTTGGAAGTTTTGGACCCCTGAGGTTTGCCGGCCAGACGGCGAACGTTTTTGCCGAAGAATTCGCGGCACAGAGGCGTGCCCCGACACACCGATTGAGAAGTAAAGAGCTACGAGCTGAGGTTGGTACTCTTTTAATTCTGCCAACTATTGCTTACCGCCAACTTCCTTGCGTCTACGGCACAGTTTATCACCTATTTATGCCTCCCTGGGCATCTCTGACGCCTCACATTCACCTCAGCTTGGCCAACGTATCGAAATCACCCAACATAATCTACATTAGATAAGACAAAGCCATTATCGCTCTTGACTTTCTATCTAAAACCTCTGTTTCACAGATGGACCTAAATCGGATTCCAGAACTAGCGACGGATTTTCTATCAATGAAGAATTCTCGTTCTTCTGTCTAGAAAACTTGGTCTCCATGATTACCTCGCTTAACTAGGTGCCATCTATTCAGCTTTACTCACCTCTTTCCGTTTCCCTTTCCTTAAATTCCTCCTCCTTTATGACGCTTTTCTTTCTCTTCAAGCCAGGCACGATTTCTACTCTTCCAACTGAATACCCTAGCAAAATCGCACCCTCTTCTTCCTTATTTTCAATGGTGTCTCTCTGGACACTAAGCCACGTCGGCCTCCCAGAACACGACACAGTGAATCTAACAGCCAATCATTCACAGTTCCCCTCCTCTTTGACTAACAACTATCCTTCCCTGCCCTACCATTAAACCTTACAATGGTTCTCCAATCATCTGTTCATGTTACAACCTTCGGTCTTCTAAACCCCACAGTAAACTTTGTATCATGAAAAATCCTCGATCCTCGGATCCTCTCCAATTCTTTCCTCACGCTATGAGGAAATCGTCTCGCACGACTAAGAATCTACCCTTACGGTCTCTTAGGGCTTTCCGCAATCATTCCATACTCAGCAATCGACCGTCTCTCATCTTTCTCCTGTTCCTATCTCCTAAACCTCGTTCGATTTGGTTAGAGCGCCTACTAGGCAATGGATACAGATTGAAGGTAGGGAAGGAAGTCGACGATGTGAGTTAATAATAGCTGATGAACATCTATCCAATCAAGATTTGGGTACTGTACCGGACTATTGCACAGGGCAGGTAATTCGGTTAAGGAGAAGTTGTGAAGTTCGTAGAGAGGCTGCCAACCGGGGTACCAGTGCAGATATCCCTTCAAGAGGATTTCAATTTGGTAGCTCGTGAATACATGTTGCTCTAAAGATATATGAATGAATGCGCCGAAAATGACTTGTACCCAAACGGGCAAGGACAGACTCCTATCGAGTTTTCCTCGCAAAAGGTATTTTATCTTACAAGACGTGGATTGAGAGTAAAAATTTTCAAGATTGGTCTTCTTCACTGCTGGCCATTCGGGTTCCAAAGGTAGGTGACGTAACTATACTTCAGCATAATTCGTAGATATTATCTGTTCTATTCTCTTTCGAAAAAAGGATAAGAAAAAAAATGAAGACACTCGTCCTTACTTCCGAGTATAATTACCGTTAAAAACAAAAGAAACTCAAAACTAGATGACCGTGCATCTACTTTGCGGTTCGAACTGTTCACCTGTCCGCGGCCTCGCCATACGAACGGTGAGCACAAAAACGTGAGCGCGATCGTTGACCAAAACTCTCCTCCCTATTCTATATTCCCAGAGGCCACATCCTAAAGTGTTCGAACGAACACATCGACTAATCGTCATTTTACCATATCGCTTAATTATTATCGGGTATACGTTATTCGAACACTGTATTATTTTTGCCGGTGAAAAAGAAGAAAAAAATCCACGCAAGCCCCAGCGGCATGAATTATAATGTACTAAACGTCGGGAATAAATCATCGCGGAGACTAATAACTCTTCGACGACCATCGAACAACGTTAGGAAAATATTTTCCAAACACATTGTAACTTACTAACATTTTTTTTTCCCCGCTGTATTTGGAAAAGAATTAATAAATTTTTTACAAATATTTATACGCTTACCGAAAGTCGTGCAAACGACAAACTCACGCTGTATAATGTACACATAAAAACGGCAGCTACAAACTTCTGGAAATAAATTTTTAAGGAGGAAAAACAGGTAAAAATTATTTTCACGAAGAACGGTAATTAATCATTGAGCGGGGTATTAGAAGATATTCGTAACCGTCTTACTATATATCGGTCAGAGAGCGGTTTGAATTTATAATTATCGTTCTGATGCGAGGACAATGATCGAGAACGTGATTTTATTTAAATTTCCTTTTGTTGGTTTATAGTCCGTCCACATACGAGTTGTCTTTAACAAATCATTCTGGATAGATTTGCGTCTGCACATACTGAATTCTATCTAGTAGCTGCACATTTTATTAAACGGTAGAATTTGCGGACAGATACTGTATAGATCACAAAACTAGATAATATGGTTTATTTTTCGGAATTCCGAGTGCGGGACTCCTTTCTTATTCATCTACAAAGGTAATGAATGTGCATTACCTCTTCGCGACGACAATGCCTGCGGGGCTCTCGCGCGCCGACTCTATTGCCACAAATTTATAACTACCCGTGAGTTCTCTCGTTAGGGCTTCTCTCGACTCAAGAGTCTTATTGGAAAATTATGAACGTATCTTGGCACGGGTGACGAGAGATTCTTTCGATCGTCGCGTCTCTGTGAATAAACGATGTTTTTCGTTTAATGATCACTAAAGAGGGTTATACGTGAGAGCGAACTTCCGAGATTCGAAAATTACGAGAAACCAGAAACGAACGACCGGTCGGAATCTGAAGGTGTATATTGGATAGCGAGAGCCAGTAGTTCGGTAGAGCGAACAATATATTAGCGAGAAGAAAGATAGGATCAAATCAAGTGGGCGGTGGATAAACACTTATGCGATGATGCGGTGAACATGAGGGAGAGGAGGGGAAAAGGAAACGAAAGATGTGTATGATAAAGACATGGATAGTGATTAGATCACCTGAAAAGCTAAATGAAGGCTATGGATTAGATGTGGAGAGCTCAAGATGAAAAACATGCAAACTCGTATACCTCGTCTCACTCTCCCCAACATTATTTTCAATCCAAGCTGTTACGATAAAGACGACCTCCCCCCACCTTGAATCATGTTGACCGTCGATTTGGCGTCAATTTCTAGCGTCGGCTTACGTGGTCGATAGATGTCGACTCCAATTTGACTCATTTGCCGCACAGATTAAAGGTCAAATCCGAGTCGACCACTCCTAATTTTTGATCGACATGAAAAATTTCAAGTCGATTTGTAGTTATCCAGCGATAGGCGCTCGTCGACTTCATATCGAGGAGTCGATATTGAAACGAATTCTCCAAATTTTTCTATCAACCTGACGTCGGCTGCTTTGATGCGTCGATTCATAATCAATTTTTAGTTCTTTGTTAATGCAGGCTATAGTGAACTTCAAATCGACGTCAATCTGGAGTTGATTTTGTATCGACTTCTTCAAGTTTTCATATCTACCAGAAATCGACTGATTTCTAGGTAATGTGCGCCAGTTCAGTTCATATTGACGTTGATCTGGAGTTCATTACAAGTCAACGTCTTCGAATTCTCCACCGACTTGACTTCGACAGCTCCGTTGCGTCGATTTCATGTCGATTCGTAATTTTGGGTGATGTGCTCAGTTTAATTTCATGCAGACCGTTGATCTTGAGTTGATTTCGAATCAACTTCTCCAAATTCTTCTATCATATTGATACCGACAGCTCAGTTGCGTCGATTTCAAGTCGATTCGTAGTTCTCAGGTAATCTGCACCGGTCAAGTTTGAATTGACGTCGATCTAGAGTTGATTCCAGGTCAACTTCTCCAAATTCTTCTACCGACATGAAATCGACAGCTCTGTTGCGTCAATTAATAGTGAACTTGAATTGGAGTCGATCTGGAGTCTTTTTTTGAAACTTTCCGCGAGTATTAAGGTGACTTCGCTACTCGCAGACAGAATACGTAGATAGTCCATAATTATACCACAAGGACCATTGTGATTTGAATTATACTTGACCAGTGCAGCAATGGTCAACTCAACGCAATTTTGACGTCAGTTTTCATTCGATATTGAAATTTGAGCTACAGGTAAGTTGTGCACCTCAAATCTAAATAATTGCCGTCGACCGTGGACTCAAAAATACCCAAAACCGACGTCGATTTCCACTCGACATCAATTTATGAAACCGAGAGTCAACTCAATTCTGATGTCGACGATACCGATAAGACGAGGGTAAAAATAAGAGGTCGATTTTGAGTCGACTTCCAGTCATTCTGGGTCGACTTGCGATAAATATGGCGCGAAACAACACTGAGAAAAATATTTTGCTCTTTTTGCATGGAAAATTCAGCAAAAAGGGTACAGTTCGGGAGTTCACCACAATTTGCTCTCGCACTTATGCAAAAATTACTGAACTCTTAGCAATATCTGCAGATATGCTGACTCCCTAAGATTTCTGAAAAAATGCTGTACAAATATCGATACATATTAAAATTTGCTTTCTGAAACCATTCAGCCCCATTCCGCTCGTTTTATTATCCAGAAGTTTTATATCGAAAAAATTTCGTAAAAATTTCAAGGCGAATTTTTCAAACGAAACCACATCTCAAATAATAACTGTCTCATCATTCTCGAGGTTTTGCGATTCTTTTGGGAACAGTCGAGTTGGTTTGGAAGTTATTTTCATGATGAGCGCGAGCTCACAGAATTTTTTCAATACATTCTTTTTTCCTTTTTTTACAGCGCATTTTATAGGCGCAAAATCAAACACGCGGAAATTTTTTATTAAATTTTTAACCCAAAGAATTCTGCTCTCGGTCAGCTCGAAATCTTCACTCGCCTATCGAGACTAGTACGTAAAATATTGAAACGACGAGTAAAAATATCGTCGCCGCAAACTTGTGCTAGCGCGTAAACCGGAAATTGGAAATAAGATTTAAATATTTATGAAGATTTTGTCGCTTTAAAAGCTTTTGCATCGTATTCGTATGTAATTTTTAAATTTTTACATGACCATTATCAAAAATTCACTGACTCCATAGACTAACGTATTACTCGTATTCTATTCGCGTATACTTCTTGTCACAAACTGACTTTCATAACTACGTATCTATTAATTTGATTTTTATAACTTTATTTTGGTACAAGGAAAGGCAATCGTGAAGCGTGTTCTATGCTTTCTATAATATGGTTATTAATGATTATGATCAGAATGCCCGTTATTTACGGTCCTTTGTCAGCTGAGGAAAGTACTTCTCGTTCCTAGCATGAAACGTATAAAATATCACATGCTTGGACTCGAGAAACAATTTTGGGAGCAGGGTTTGAAGACGTAATTAATCGAGGTTGAGGCTAAAAGGGAGGGTGCGACGATTAAGATTTTCCCCCTTGTTTGGAATCTTGAGAATTTAGGACTGACCGCTGGAAATAATTCAATCTTGTTCACTTGTCACAACTTCATGGGTCACTCTTGATGGCCTAAGTATAGGATGAGATTTGCAAGTCTTACAGAACTTCTAGATAAGTTGGATGAGGAGTTGGACGTTTCAAACGCTCTCCCCGTACTAGTTAATGAAAAAGTTTTCATAGTCAATGTATTGAAATTGTAAAGAGTTTCGATCATTGACCTTGTTTCAAATGATTGATCTGAACTACGGTAGTTCGAAGGCTTTCTGTCACAGCTACAATCATCAGAACTGTGCTCAAAACTAGAAGGAAAAGTTGAAACTATTTTCGAAGACCTTCGAGAGGTGAAAGCAGGATAGATCTAGCGATGGTATCTACCAGGATTAAAAAAGGTAAATCTGGGACTTTCCGGGATCATTCGGAGACTGGACCCGAATTTTATCGGGAATGTTCAGTAATAATTTTTCCTCTTCACGGGTTTCCATAAAACAGTTTTTTCATTCTTTCCAGATTGACCTGACTGAATTCCAAGACAATCCAAGGTTTTCAGACCCTCCTCATGAGAAGATCAGAATTCGCAATGTCGAAGCTCATCCCGACCTATAGAAGACGACGCTGACTAGGCTTGGGAATAAATCCACCCTTACCTCCGGCATCTCCAAGTCTATCGTTGACTTATTCATCCGTTCAACGAATTACGTTCTTGAATAATTCTAGAATAATATATTACAGTAATAATAATTGTGATTTTGTTAAAATGAATTTCTTTCACACGAATCAAGATATACATCTATTCCTCGCAAGAATTTTTTGACTACACCGCTACTTGTGAATGCCAAATCTATTTGCTGGTGGAAGTTCCGAGGAGCTCAGACTGGAAGGAAAGACATATTCCATCGCAGGCATAATTTGCCCAAGGAAATTCTCAAGAAATTTACCCAGCGTTGCCATAGATCTTCGAGTAATAGACAATAAGAACTTCGATAAGGAACTCAGTTGTCGGTTTCCAAATACATACAATGATGAGGGTTCTAGAAAATCATTGAGACGAAGCTGAGCCATGAAGCTAAGAAGAAAGTTATTAATTATAGTATGAGATGGTAACTGCACGAATAGAACCCCAGAAATCTTGAAAGCAGGGACGAGAAGAATCAATGACCCTCATCATCGATAATGAATACGAGAGCAATTGAAAATAAAGGAAACTCTGGATGTAGTTTAAAGCGACCGTCGAGCCGTAAATGAGTTGAGGCTCAGCAAGTTGACCATAAATTAGGAAAAAAAGAGCGAAAAAGACTTCACAATCATTTTACTTCTGAAGATTGAGTCAATACCTCGAGAATATGAAGAAGGGCTTCAGCAACGTTAAACAACGAAGACTGCGGGTATTGTGTAACATTTCGAATTGAGTGGATCTCTCCTTCTAAAGAATACTTCAAATCAGGAAGACTGGACGACAAAAATTGTTTGAATCATGAGATTTTCTACAAGCGCAAACCCGCTCCGAGTGGTTGGATGACTGATTAGAGTAAGCCTGAAGAAGATTTAACTCTCGAAATCGCGCATTTCAGCCATTTTCCTCCGATTTTTGTTAGATTCAGGCAACTTGGCTGCACCGTTAAGAGCTCTTAGATTCCAATTCCAGAAAGAAAGTTCAAAAGAACGAGTATAACATGACGAATACGTGTCGTAAATATGACGTGTTTTGTTAGTCAGACCAAGTAGCAACAAATTTCTTGTCTCAACATGCTGCAGTGTGCATCCAAGTACGTAATTCATCATTGCTTTTCCTCGACGAATTGACAAATAATTTCCGGGAAAAAAATGCCAGTTCGAAGGTCCAAATAAGAGATCCCAAGTTCGAAAATTTCCTACGTCAAAATTCGTCTACTAGGGCTCAAAAATACTTCAGCATCCTAACCAGATCGACTTTCTGAGTACGAAAAGGAGGCACAAAGCTACACAGCAAACGCCTTTTAACGTGCCGAGGAGGAATTGCTTGCATTCGAAGGGTTTAGTCAAAAATGACTGATTTAAGTGGTAGGGCAAAAATCTTCCCGGTGTCTTTCAATATTTCCTAAGGACTTGAACACTGGTGTAACATAAGTTTTGGGTCGAGCATTTATTGCAGGTTCGAATAATCCACTATACTTGAGAACTCGATGAACCTATCCCATCCAGAACGTCTCGATGTTATCTTCAAAAACAAGCCACATCGACTCTCTTCAATGTCTCGACTGATAAGAATGAAAAACAACTCAAGTCTACGAGAAAACCTCTCGTTTTCTTCGACCGAATTTAGAATATCAGCCTCGCAACCGGCAAAAGGAAAACTCCGTACCAGGGATTTCCAAAGGGCTCGGAGGGAAAAGTCTTACAGGGTCAATTTTAACAAAGGCCTAATGATATTTCCCGCGAGTCCCATTCCTCGGCGACCTTGATCAGCCTTTGAACAATCGTTCGAAACCATATTCGAGTTTTGTCACGTACAGTACATCCTGAATTAGTCAATGCTTCCGAGGTCGCGATCTCAGCAACCGTAAAGGACGTTACGATGATCCAACTTCCTAAAATAGTTCGCTACGGTATTCGAAGTGATTGCATGCGGCTAGAAGACCGTATATCAACCAACCAAAATTTATGGCACCCTATACCTGACGGTGTCTCTCTCGCCAACTTACTCACGCAAAACAGAGTCGTTATACACGCTCAAGTAAATATAACCAAGCCGGCGAAGACTGACAGAATTTTATTACAGTAATATTCTCTTGCATAACTAAATTTCATTTTAGGATTTCGAGAGTACATTAAAACGCATTTATTACCAAAATTATAGGCACGAAGTCCATTCTTTTCTCGGCTAGCCTCTATCCATTGTTCGAGAGCACGTGTCCTAATGTCTATTACGCGTTCTTTTTTTTTTTTTTCTTCGAAAAGGGCCACGAATAGAAAAAATCAATTTTATATTCCTATTCGCGTGCTCATTAACGACTACGTACTGTCCTTTATTATTCTCCGCAGAAAAAAGATATAAATCCGAAACCAAAAAGTACGTATTACACGTTTTTATTTTTTCCCATCAAATAGAAGGCGGCGCGGCGGTGCGATACGACGCCGAGTTGAAACGTGCATGCATAATCTACATTGTCGACTGTGAATAGTTAAGGTATCTAGGGGGTGATTTTGGAGCCGTTTACGTGAGAAAATTCGGAATTGCGCGTTATACCTTTGACAGTGGTTTCGGTGATAAGGTGTTTCGCACATTTTACCGGAAAATGAGAGGAAAATATGAGCGCCGTATAGCGTTGCGTTTGACCTCGATTTTCAGCACCGAACCGCATACCGAAATATCCTTATTCACGAATGTGGCGAAACTGGAATCTCTATTTACAGCATTATTATAATTTATTTTGTCGACCAAAAGCCTATATAGCAGTGGTCATTTCTATGTACGATCGCGAGTTTACACGCACATCTGTCACGCGCATTAAAAATCTGATAGCCATCCTTCACTCAGGTTAATTAGACCGCTGTTGACGCACGAGACGGTAATCAAAAGCAGCAAAAGGGAGGTCCTACAAGGGTAGAAATAATTTTCTCGCTTACCGGCCACGTTGATGATCGTGATTCAAAAGCTCAGTCTCCAAAAAAACCGACTCAGCATGGAAAAATGGTTGGGGAATATTGCAACTTCACTTGGACCAGGACATCAAGTTTTGGGGTGTTTTTCTCCACTATAGTGATTGAACATCCACTCTATCGAACAGCACGTATCACTACAAAAATTTTTTATTTCAAAAATACAATATTTTCGAACAAATTTACGAAAAAATCGTACGCCCGAGCGTTTTCGACAACGAGAAAACTGAACAGAGAAATTAATATACTCGGGCTTCTAAGCGGCCAAGAATTTTAAATATTACAAGAAAAATTGATTATATCGAGAGACTTTTCGTCGGATTTTTCGTTTTCACGATGATTAGATAAAAATTATTAAAACACATTCACGATGTATAAAAAGGCGTACGATACGGATACGAATGCGCACGATAAACGAACACCATTACATCGAGAGGTACGAGAGACACTGACTATACTTCGTGCGGTTCGAACGTGTACGCGAAGCTCGAACACCGGAGAAGCGGTGTTTCTGTGCCAAAACTGAGGACTATGTCAGTCGTGTTAGGCGCACTGTGTATTTCCGTTCCATTCGGTCACAATCACTTGAAAAAAGCTCTGCTGGTGCGCGTTTTCGCCGCGTATAAAGGCCCTCTCTTCCACGCCACCCTCGCTACACCATGGTCTAACATTGTCGAAAATCCATTGATCGAGCTTTTATTCTGCAGGCTCGCGCCAGCTCGCCTTCCTTCTTCGCAGCACTGCGTACGATATGTGGCGAAGAAAAGTTGCATGCACATTATTTTCGCTCGCGATACGAAGACGCGTAATTTGCACAAGAGAAAATTCCGGGATGAGGCTGAAAAGACCGTCGTTAATTTTAATGAACGACGACGCGAGAAACCTTACAAGATATAGGAAAATAATTCGGGACCTTTTTCAATTAGTACGAACGAAAATAACAGAAAGCGACTTGTGGTTACAATTTTAATCATAATTCACCGACACAAGAGAAAAAGAAAACATTTTCCGCTGAAGAGTTGTTGATGGACTAAAATACACACACGAACAAAAAAAAAATGAAGAAGGTAGATATGAGATGGGATGATACTTGAGCCAGCTTAAAATCATCGTTCTTACATCCATCCGGTTTAGCGGGTAAGAATGAGATATTTTTTGTAATTTTATTGGAGCCTGCCTAAAACTATTTCCTTGAGGTGAACATTTTATCTCAGGGCTCTCGGTGGGGGAAAAAAAGTCTCCTTCTTGTTCATCTAGAAAACTTTTTACCGACTCAACTATTCAAGAGAATTGAACCCCTCTACAGTGGCGTAGATAAGGAGGTATGGTGGATATATCCATTATTGCTCTGATGTCCCAAGCAATTTTATAATCACAATGAGAATTTTTTTGGAGATGGTTTCATGAATTTTAGCACAAAATTTCAAAATTTGCAAGCTCACACATGCCCGCCTCCCCAAAACATGTCTTTCTTGGGGTTTCCTGAATCTCTGCCCCTAATTCCAAAATATGCGCGTTTACACTACCCTCGCAAATTGCCCCCCCAAACCATGTATTTCCTGAAGTTTCCTAAATCCTAGTCTCTAGCTTCAACATTTGCCAGTTCACACCCGCCCCTTGAGTCAGTCTCCCTTCCAACGAAATATGCACGTTTACACTACCCTCGCGAATTGGTCCTTCCAAACCCTGTTTTTCCTGAAGTTTCCTGAATCTTAGTCTCTAGCTCTAACATTTTTCAGTTCACACCAGCTCCTTGAGTCAGTCTAGAACCCTAATTGTGGTTTTGAAAATCTGCGACTTCCACGAGTCCTAAATCCTAGCCCATAACACCACCTTCATGATAATAAACTGTGATGTCACTAACCGCGACACCTAGTCTTATTCTGAAATCTGTGAGTTCAATCCAACTCTTTTCATCCTTGTAATCTATAAGTGGTTTGATATAAGGTTTTATAATTTTTTAGGCTCATGTTAAGCTTGATATCATGAAGGCAATAGGCCTCGCATAGTTTAGTATGTAAGATTACTCACCCTGACTCATCCATCGGCACGTAATCTGTTCTCTTTCATTTATTCGCTCCGTCCTTTCATAACCTGCGCACTTTTCCTTTCACGACTTGTTCACTTACTCATCTTTGGTCTTTGTACTTCCTTTTTCACATGTTTCATGTCTTTGCTCTAATCTCATCCTTATGGGAATTTTCACTGTGGCAGTGATTCTCAAATCTGCGAGTCCGAGAGTCCTCCCTCTCGAAAGGGACTTGAAAAAATTTCGAGAAGATTTTCTCAGGAGTGATTCTGAAATCTGCGAGTCCGAGGCCCCCCCTCAGTACTTTAGCTTAACATAATATAATAAAAAAATAAATAATAAGATAATATACGAGGCGTATGCTAGATTTATACTAGGCTTTCTCAGGAGTGATTCTGAAATCTGCGAGTCCGAGAGTCCGAGCCCCCCCCCCCTCCCTCTGTAGTTTCCAGCTTATACTAATATAATGAAAAGGCGTAGGCTATACTTATACTAGGCTAAGAAAACACTGAGAGCCTGTGACGTCATAAGTCGTTAATCCTGGTCCGCTTACAACATCTGAAACATACTAAAGTAGACTTACACTAGGCCAAGGAGCGGAAGAACGAGCGGAGCGAGTGAGGCTCCCTGATCTCATCAGCCCGAAATATACTGAAGTAGACTCACACTAGACCAACAAGGCTCATTAGCCTGAAATATTCCAAAGTAGACTTATACTAGACCACGAAGCGGGACGAACGAGCGGAGCGAGTGAGGCCTCCTACTCTCAAATTGACTTACAGAGAATCCCCGAATTTCGAGAATTTGAAGGCGTTACCAAAGCGGAATTCATAAGTGATTCTGTAACCGCGAGACATAACGTCTTCAACAAGAATATATGCAAGTAGCCGTGAATTATTACACTCATTGGTCATTGCTGTTCAAGACCGCGATCTAACTTCATGTATTTTTACAGTTTGGATCGATTGGATTTCGGGAAATCGATAAACCCGAGCTATTCGTCTTCTAGAAGCAGTACTGGAGGCAGTTCCCCCGGGTGTGTTTACTTAGGATGATTGTATTATGCAATATAATATGTTCTATTTGAGAACAAAGAAATGTTTTTAACTAACGTTTTCTCGACCCGGATTTTACTTCGCTCATTTCGTTCGTCTCGAACGCATCTCGCTTTATGCCTTTGCATTATTCGCTCGCTGCAGCATGAGTTAGGTACCAAGTGGCTTTTGTTAAGAATTCTTATTAATAAAATTTGCATTATTTGAAGTCGGGTTGGTTTCCTTTGACAGATCTTCCAATCTCATAAGTTTACTGGCTATAGCCCAGTACAATGGAGGCTAAAGAGTAGCGCCTGCAAGTATGACGTCAACAGTCGTGACCCGGAGGCCTAGCATAATGGAAACTGTTGGGAGTTTTACAAGCGGAGGGATTGATCCTGAGGAAGAGAAAGAGCCCAATCAGTGTCGATGACGTCACATCAGCCATCATGGATCTTCATGACGTCACGAGCTAACGAAGCGACGTCACTAGTGTTGATATCCATAGTGAGCTATGCAGCTTCACTATACTGATCCATGACTCGACGCTCGTTCGACTCTCGTAGGCTAGCTAGGTCATGATTTCATCACCAAGCGGGCGTGGGACTTGAAGGTAAATGAAGTCACATACTAGCAGACATAAAATATGATTCTTATTTAGAAATCCCTCTTTTTTTTAGTGATAGCTCTATCTGGGGAAATCCTCCTCCCTTGCAAAATTGCATCTATGGCACTGTTTCTCTCTGTGAAACTTCTACCTATTTGCCCCGGTTCGCAGCCCCTCCGCGAAATTTTGGAGGTAATCGGATTAGGCTGAAATTCAGGTAAATATCCATGGTCCAAATTTCAGGTCAATGGGATGATTAAATGTGCCAGAGCTCAATGCTCATGAATGTTGAGCGTGGTTGTTGCGGGGGGGGGGGGGAACTAGTTTGTTTATTCCAAGTTTGAGAGTCATGGGACTATTTGAGGGCGTATTTGGCAAAAGAGCGTCCGCACAATGTATTTTTTATGAGACGGACACCCTTCTGCCAGAACCCTCCTTATTTGCAGATTCTCAGCATCATATTAGATATGATTTGATACGGTTCTTTCTATCTTACATGCGGTTTTTGTAGGCCCATAAATTTCACACAACTCCAAATATCGGGCATTGCTGCATCCTCTAGACAAAGTACGTACCTATATTATATTCATTGCGGTCAAGAGAAAGATGTGGTCTGATCTATGATTTACTGCTGTTTACAGGGGGGGGGGGGGGGTGACGATGCAGATTTTTCAGAAATAGAAAAGAGATGCTGTTCCCAGAGAGAAGCGGGGCAAAGGCTGACTTATACCTCATGCCTCGGGTAGAATCAATAAATTTGCTCAATTTATGTGTGAGGATATTGTATCTCTATGAGAGACGCATGTATTTCCCTAAGAAAGTAATCAAGTGCTCGCATTTGGATCCTCGCATTGAGGAATTCGATATTCAACTGCAAAGACCGGAAAACCCTTCATTAGACGAAAGATCATTCAGGGAAAGGAACCAAAACCGGTACAGCAGATGATGAGAGAATGAGAAGATCCATCCAAACCCAGTCCCAGTGATGGAAATGAGATGGGAAAGTCCAACAAGCCGATCGAGTATTATGATGAAGAACTTCCAGCCGATTAATGTCCTCTCCCGTTAGTTGCGTTAATTTTGAACTATTCCCGTTCCGCCTGTCTGATAACGCGTTCCGCCTGTCTGATAACGCGATTGTACCTAATCGCGAAACCACGGTCACAAATGAATAAATCTATGCGTTTCTGTAAAGATACTTTGATTTAGTGTAATGAATCGCAACGATTTTCCAAAATTCATAGATTTGTATGAGCAGTAAATGAATTTGATTCAGAAAGTCGATTCTACAAGATGCTACCCAAATGTCTCTAGTGACAGATGTAGACACAAATATGACCAATAAGGAATCAACAAAAAGTCTTTGCCAGCTTCAGCCACAACAACATTTTCTTCGATATGTATTTTGAAGCATTGAGTTCTTTGCTTTGTTTTTTCGAAGGATGCATTTGCAAATGCCCTTTAGCAAGGCTGCTTCTTCCATTTTTCACACGCTGTAATGTGCCACATCAGCTCCTCTTGTTTGAAGCATCAATACGAAAATGATGCAGACTTCGTTTGTCGCCTCCGTCACATTACCGCTCTCGCGTTTTTCCCTTGTAAGACTGTCATAGACGCATTCGAAGTTTTATGCACCAGTGGAACCAACCCTGACAGTGCCCGAGATGTCCTAGACTATATTGAAGACACCTGGACTCCAAATTACTAGAATATGACGACAGCAGCGGGAATTGTTATGATGCTGTACCGAACAATATACGAAAAACAACGAACGCGGTTGAAGGTTGGCACAGAGTTTTTCCTGTTACCACAAATTGGAGGCCATGGACTGAATTTCCCAGCTACCAGGGAATCCGCAATCTACAAGTTAGTCTGGCTTCCCACGTAAAGTAGCAAAATACTGACAGCATTGGTCAAGAATCAGCAGAGTGAAAAAGAAAGTTTAGTAAATTTCAATTTGCCAATCAGAAATGGAGAATTCGTGGTCATGAACTTTTAAACAGTTTCAAACAATTTTCCTCTTCCAATTGGCAAGCTCGTTGATATGCCCAAAGTTTACTTAGAGGTATAAATTTCTCGTTTCGTATTGCCTCGAACGAGGAAAATCCTACACACAAGCTTCAAGAATGGACGACCGGCCGTTTTCTGACCTATAAAACTCGACCGCAGATGTAATCTCCGAACTGAATGTCCCGCTACGATAGAGATTTTCCTGTCACATCGCGAGTCAGCGTGGGACGAAAAGTTTTATGTATCGTTTTGCTGGAGTTATTTCAAAATTTACCGGAATAGTGGGAACACTTTGACACTTTCGACGCTGATTTTTAGTAGCGATTTCCACATGCACAGTTCCAATTACATGTGTATGCCGTCAATTATAACTTATTTACGTAGCGAGACGTGTGCTGTTCGTAAAATGTGTGTATAGATTGTTGTCTAAATCATACGCCAGGTTTTTCTGGAACAACACACATCAGTATGCTGACAAATTTTTCTCCTCGAAAAGATATTTATGCATGAGGGAATTTTCGGATACCATCTATATTACGCGAGAGAGTAAAGGGTAATAAAACGATTCATTGATCGTTGTAACTTCCACATCTTTTCTGCCAGCCTGCGTTGCCAAATTATGCAAAACGCGCAAAAACTCGTGCAACAAATTATTTCACACCTTTGATTCAACCGATAGTCACTAAGTCGTTTAATTGATGAGACGAACCGGTAATTCAACGACGTTAGGTTATTTATTATATAAGGGTAATGTATTTTCTTTGAATTTCAAACGAGAATCGCTAATGTAATTAATTACTCGAACACGTATATGGAGTGAAGAAAAGGTGGAGTACTTCGGGGCAACTTGGAAATGTAAATGGCAAATTGATTCCTTATCTGGGTATTGTAAGAATGCGTTTTGTGCAGTAATTTGTAAAAGAAGAGGAGAATGGTTGATTAATTTTTCTGCTTTAAATGAGCGTCAAAATGGCGGGTAAATAAACGCGGTAATTACTTTCTTATTTTCTAAGTTTAGGGTGATATCTTTATCTTCGTTTGGCGGATAGTTCGACTATAGGGCAAATAAGTTGGTCGTTGTGAAAGTTGAGAATGCTTTCCTAATTCGTAATAGATGGAAATAATTTAGGATTAGTTTTCGTAATACGTTCGCTGACGCTGGTGTTCTGTGAGCTGTTTTTATCTCAATTATGGAACCGAGGGGGAAGCATTGTGAACACAATTTCATTGATTGACTTCCTAACTAGCTCGAAGAAGTTGTCATGAATTTAGTTTTCGACTGAATTTTGTTTGCCAAATAAAGACGTAGAAAACGAGTACATTTGAGAGAGAGTAGCGGGCGGGTTTGGGTTAAAGTGGGATGCAGTAGGAGTAGGCTTTGCGGAAACAAGGACGCGTTCTGAGTCATATGTATTATGTGTTATGTACGGGGACCAGTTTCCGAGATCTTATCTTGGAGTTCTCCTGGTATCTAAACAAACAATACCCTTCCATAAAATTTACTCCAACAGTATGGGTGATTCGTCCCCACCTTTTTGATCGGTGGCTTGTCTTTCTGTCCTGTTGCTCACAAGATCGCTACGTTTCACAGCTTAATCCATCGGCTGCCCCATATATCGCAGAGAGTCAGTAAGTCCGCTTTCCACAAGGAATGCTCGACAATAAAACACTTGGCCAGAGTGAACGAGGTCAATCTGGAAAGCGATCTCATGGTTCGCAGGAAGATTACGAGGGAATGCCTTGATTCCATCACCTCCTTCCCTCGTGATTTCAGCCATGATAGCAGGAAGCACTGGATCGGGCTCTTATTTTTGGGAAAGTTTCCCTCACAGTAAGGTTGCGTCCTCCACATGGTGTGAGACCTACAAGTTGGAATGTCAGATTTTAAGGGAGTTCACTTCGGTGAGACTGGCATAGCTCAAAATAAGAAACGGCCGAACATGAGAAATAAGATTATCGGAGGGGGACAACTCATTCACCAGTGGTAGCTAAATCGAAAGGGCGTTGAAGTCCTCCTTCACAGGGAAAATTTATAATTGAAATGCTCGAGAATATCGACCGCTTGAAAAGTAAACATTTTACTGTGTTCAACAGGTACACACCTGATGAGGGATTGATTCAACTACTTTATGAGTATGATTGACAGCGTGATGACTCACTATAATTCAGTCCTGATTTCGTCGGGTATTCTTGTTTTTAGTCGTCGTCGGGTAGTTGCTTTCTTTTCCCGCTGGACAATGGTTTCTTAACCAAAAGCGATCGCGTTTGGTGTTGTTGTTTTTGCAGTCCATGTTAATTTTACTGTATCTACTCTTCCTTTGGTTGAGTCAAGAAACTTACTTGGATGGCGACCAACGTAAGAGGGCGCAAAAGAAGGAAGGCCGTGCTTGATACTTGCCAATTGCACCAGGAGCGAGTATGAGGAGATATAGTTGAACTCATCCACAAGTAATTTTCTACGACCTGATTTTACGATCTGTGGGTCCAAAACAACTGAAGCCACCTAGCTTACGCACAATGGTGCCTTCGAGTTCATCACTAGTCGACCCACGGTCACATCCTGTTGTAGAGTCCTTGTGAACTAATAAGAAAGTAAGTTTTCTTGGCGGTCTACCATAGGAAAATAGAAAGCTAAGGATGCTGTCACCGCAGAAGTAGCAAATTCTGGACCGAGCAGCAAGATTGGAACCGCAAATCGGCCTGCAAAGAAAAAAGACTGGATCCCAACCCGTCTTCACAAAGGGTAACAGAGTGTGCGAAAAACTACAAATAAATGAGATGAACAGAGGAACAGCAATTGCCAGTTACTAATGCTACCCTCTTCTCTTCTCTAGAGCAATACACGAGGATTTCAGGAACGCCAGCGGTCAATAGCTGCAACAACACTGCGGTCATTCACGTGAATTCTGAACATGACGGTAATGACAGTCTACGAGAAGAAAACCATGGCATTGGATCGGTTGTGCGTAGAGACAGTAAAAACAGAAATGTTCATAGAGATCACCCTTCTGGAAATGACCAACAGAAAGACACCAGAGCTTTGAGGAATGGCCACTGAGCTCTAGAAACAACGTGCTGTCGTGGAGGGACAATTTAGGAACACTTTCGCAAATGATCCATGGAAACCCTAACAAATAAAATCTTCGAATTTTGCAACGCAAATCCTCAATTTACACCCCCCCTTCCTCCCACTCATGGGCATTTCCACATCAAACACCTACTGATTTAAAGCAAGCCTGAGGAGCCGGAGCTAGGAGCTAGACCCATAATTTGATCATGAAAAGAGCCGAAAACTCCGCTCCTTCGGTCAGCTCCTCAGCTCTTTGGGAGCTGCTCCGCTCTTTCCTTTTCAAGGAGCTCAGGAGTTGCTATTCAGTCAAAATGACATAAAAAAGGAAAAATTCGACAAATTTCAAAATCCAAAGCCCTAAGGCTTGAAGCTTGAAGTAAAAACAACCCGACTAGAGACTCGAAATCAATTTTTTTCCTCCTCGAGGCTCCGCTCTGAAAATCAAGAGCTTCAGCCAGCTCTGGCTCCGCTGCAAAAATCCAATTCTTTGGCTGCGCTCCGTACTTTGAGAAACTGGAGCCAGGAGCTGAAGCCGGAGCTGGCTCGGAGCCAGCTCTTTTTTACTTCTGGCTTCGCTCTGAAGATCAAGAGCTTCAGCTCCGGCTCCGATGGTCTAGCCTCCTGGCTCCGCTTCGCTCTTCGATTTTCGAGGAGCCAGGAGCTGGAGCCGGAGCCAGAAATCACTGGCTCCCAGGCCTAATTTAAAGGGATTCTGGCTCTCACAATGCTCACAAAAAAGGAAATTTCGGTATCATTGAAAATCCGATCTTTTGGAGTAATTAAAGTCAATTCGTTAGAAATATCATCACTCGGCGCATCATTATCATTTCATACAGCGCAAACATTGAGAGTCCGATAGAAAGCCGAAGTACGTAGCTTCACATTCTGATGTGCACGGGTACTACGTATTTGGTCAGATATTCAAAATAATGACATAGAAGAGATAAATAACATTAAATCCATCACAAGAGCAGTCACCGCTGACAACAGTGCTGTAGAAAGAGCTGGTGCTTCGAAATTTCGTCAAGAACAACGTGCTCCACATTTGAAAGGTCATTGTAGTATCAATGTTCACCACATTAACTATAATTTCTCCATCCATGATAGCCATATTTTTACCCTTTGTGACCCTACTACAAATACTAAGGATATAAAATACATTTCACGGGTAATCTTGAAACGATTGCTGTGAAAATACGCGCTTCGACAGAATTTCGATATCATTGAGTCTTCCTTGGCGTCTGTTCAACAAGGAAAAAGAGATACCTCATTCAACAGCACGCGAGGAAAAAATAAGAGGAAGTTAAGCTTCAAGTCAACGGTTGGCTCGGAGCGCCCAATTTCAGCTCTTTGTCTTAGAAGTCTTTTAATAATAGAGTGTTATAACGGCCTTCACGAAGCATTTTCAGGATAGTAAACCGCATCCGATTTCGAACATATTGGCTTCTTTTGTTTTAAAAGTAAACATATCCTCAGATCATTAACCACATCACTATACATCTCTTATTAAATGGTCGACGGTTGTCAGTCACTGAGCAAAGATACAAAGAAGAGACCGTATACGTCGAACCAGCCAGACTAGCGGTAAAAGTGGGGTCGTGCTGCAAATGACTCGAAACAGGTAGCTAGAACTAGTATCATACACATATATTTACCCAGCTGTTTTCGAATCACCCCAAAAGTTTCGACGCGCGACCAGATAATATTCTTTTCAAGGGTCGAAAGTGAGATGGAGGTGGCAATTAAAATATTTTCATACAAAAAATGGGCACATTGACCGCCGCCTATAACGCAGACGTAAAGTGATTTTTGGCTCGTGAGCCAAGACCGCCACTACGGAAAGAAGGTCGTTATAAACAATTAAGGATGAATTATCGTAGAAAAACTGCATTCGAGTAAAACGAACCTCACTCCGCCTTCATCGGTAGGCTAGCCAAACCAACACGTCATTTGAACTGTGTAGGTCGATTATATTTGTGATGAAGTCTTCTCGAACAGAGTAATCCTACTGATGATTTCACGTAAAAAAGACATTCCTGTAATGACCATACCAACGTAGAGAATTCAATAACTCCTCCCGTTTCAGCACGTGAACTCGCTTAAAGAACAGGATTTAATCCGAATTACCGAACTTATATTAAATGAGAAGTTGACAAAAAGGAATGTAATTAAATTTTTGTGGTACAGGTAGTGTAGGCAAATGACAACGATTTAAAAAGGAAAAAAATTTGTCTTGGCGAAGGTTTTTTGCGTTGAAAAAGCAATGATGGACAAGCTTAAAATCCCGCGTTATCTCTGAATATATCCTTTTTACAGAGGATAATATCTTGCGTCCTACGCATAAAAATATATCTTCACAATAATCTTGTGAAATTCCTATTTTATCCTCTTTTATTTGCGGCTTATTCAACGACAAACCTACGTTATTATTTTCAGTAGCTTTTGTAAAAAAAAACGTTCCAAAGAAATTTTTCTTACTAGCCAGAATTTGTCGAATGTGAGCCCAAAATTCTAAATTAACTTAAGTCTACCAATCCTTTCAGAAAATATATCAAAGATATAGTAGCCACCGAGTTGGGAAAGAAGGTTACATAGTGGGATTATGAATCAAAAATTATACGAATAGAAAAATATGATTTTGAACGTACAAACAGAATCCAACCGGGAAGAGGGAATAATGGAATTTTTGCTTTAAACTCACAATTTCTTGCATCTCGAACGGTTACGACGAAGTATGCTTTTTAAAAATTTGATCACATTTTCTGAACTATCTCTTACCTAAAAATATTCAACACAGCTCTGCAAGGCCATCGAAAATCTTTAGAGGAGATTTGTTGGAACTATCTCAAATCGAGATGACTGTTATCAACGCCATAGACTCTGCTGTACTTTGTTATCCTGCCAATGCGCCAATTCCTAAGGGCCAACATCACGCAGAGGAAACTCAGTTCTTTACAACTGATTGTTCGGGTACAGTTTTTCCAACTGTGGGTAGCACCTGAACCTAAAGGTTGATTAATGAGTGACGTATTGTTTTGGCGCGAACAATTCGGCGCAATTCATTTTGTGAGGACGGCTCCACACCGGAATTGTGGGCGGAATCGTCTTGATGCGGACGATTTTTTGATGACGATAGATATGAAGATGTTAATCAATCGCTGTGGAGACACCCAGATGTAATACTTCGGAGACAATTATATTGGTAGCGCTCGCGAACTGCCACGATATTGTCAGGAGTGGTGGATTACATTCTCAAATTACGGGAAGCAATGCTTGCACCAAGAACGGTGCTGAAGCTGGAAATCATCGCTTGCAACAGCATTACAGTATCTGGCACATTGTAATGAAGATTCAGTCAACGCAAAAGCGTCGAGACGTGGGTTACACTCATTTGGAAATCGGTGCCACACAACCGCGAAAACTAATGAAATACGTTACAGAGGATCAACAAATTCTATAAATTGTCTAAGATCATGAGAATCGGAGTGCCGCCGAAACTGCCAAAAGGTAGCTAGCGCCGAAAGGATTCGCGTCCAAATGAGGGCGTTAAAAGCGCAAGGCCGAAACGTCTGCGCCAAAACAAACGGTGACAAATCAATGCACCCAGATATGATTTAAAAACGAGCCCAATGAATTCTTTTTGATCGGTATCGATGATTCCGTGATACAGTTTCCACGTTCAATGTTCAAAATCCAAAAATTCAATGCAGGAAGGAGAAGAAAAAGCCTGAAATAATCAAAGGTGATCTTGAAGGTCTTGACGCACATTCTAGGAAATGGTAATTTTTGCGGGAAGTAGCCCTGATGAACTAAAGTCGTTTGATGAAAATTAGAGAAGCGTGATGATACTCGTACCACTAACTGTAAAGGAATGCGCCAAGATCATAAGAAAATATTTCCGCAAATAACTTGAAATACTCCTCATCACTCGAGAAATGCTCGCCAGAAAAGAAGTCTATACGGTATACCTACAAACATTCTCTTCAGAAGCGCATGTGAAGTTGGTAATTAGAGAACTAGATTGAGTTTCCAAACAAAAACAGAACGCAAATGCAATCGATGACGCTTGAAATGTAAAATTAAAAGACAAAAAAGTTTTCACTTTTCATATTTGTTCCTTACAAGTACACGCACGCCTAAATTCATTATTTCGAAGAAATTGGAGAAAAACTAAAAAATCACCTCTTTAGTATCAAGTTACAGTCACCCTTCGCTTATCAGTATTTTCTATGTACTTTACACGGGCGACACTAGCGAATCTACAATATGCCGGTCCAAATACTGCCAACCCCAACATTGAATGAGTCGCACGTGTCTTCGTTTTGAAATTTATATTAAGTTTTGCAAAAGGACACGCCACTAGAAGCGCTACTTTCCATATGATTCTAGAAGGTGATGCAAAAATTTGCCCTACCTCAATAATATGGGCAGTGTTTTACAACAGGTTTGTTAATTTTGTATTGATTTGGGAAAATGAGACATTATAAAATATTGGGTGAGGTTTCTTCTATTAATTTTCAAAGTTTTTGGGTAAATTATCACCTGAATTTTCAAGAAAAACGAATAAAACAAAAATTCTCCCATAAGATGTAGTGATGGGTAAGTTTGAAACAATTGGTATACCGATAGTTGTCAAAGCTTTACTACCGGTAGAACGGAGGTTACCAGCCAAAATAACCGGTGGTACCGATAGTACCGGTTGTACCTCCGGAGGTGGCCAATTAAACTGCAGAAGTTACACAGTTATTGATGTCCATTGTTCTGTAGTGATTAGTAAATAGTCAGATTTAGTCACTAGTCACATTTGTACAACAAACTTATAAAAAGCCTTCCATAAGTTACAAGCATCAGTTTGAGTGTGTCTAGGCACTACACCCAATCAATAATTATGAACTACCAAGTGACATGACATAAGCATATTGGTTTTTTTAGGTTCGTGCGCGGGACCAAGTCACAAACCACTTGCAATCGCTCTGTTCTTTCTTCAGTGTTTCAATTGTTGTTCACCGACCTTGCGATTTTGAGTTTTGATGTACGATGTAATCAATTGTACTCGATTGTTTTACCGCACGGAGAAAAGTAGTTTTTGCGTTCGAAGGTGAATGAGTTTGCGGTTCTGTTCTCGTTTTTGATTTGTAACGCGATATTGATCATACCGTTGGGGTGGTGGTATCGACGGGGTTGCGATGTTGTGACGTAAATGTTTTGATCGTGTGTTATAAACATCATGGCCAAAACAGCTGCGTATTTCCGACTCACGTATCTTCGCGTGCTTGTTATCTATAATTTTGAATGTTCGATGAATTAAAATGGACCATTATCAAAATATTTTCAATTGATTAGTTCATACTGGTTCATATCGCGTTGTTTACGGCTTCCAAACAGTGATAACGGTTCTTGCCATATTGCTTTCATAAGGAAATCTCATTAATGATACTACACCAATAAAGAATTTGTACAACTCACGATAAAGAACGTTTGTTAGGGATTCGTTATGACTTAACAAAGTCACATAATTCGACTCCCCAGTAGGCCTATTGAATAAGCTGTTCTTAGTTTGTCATCTATAGTCTCTGCTCCAGTCATCATAATTATTGAAAAATGTAGGGGGAGGGTCATGCACTGATGTTTGTGTTCAATGCGAATAATTTCCTTTTTCCGGAAAAAATTGTAGCTTAAAAATGAGAAATGTAATATATATACCAGAATCTGCTCTATATTCCAAGTCAGGATTATTGAGAGAGTTAGTGAAAAAATCATTTTCGTCCTTACTATCCAAAATATACTGACTTTTCAACCACAGCTGTAAAGATGAGAAGGAAATGATTGCACTCGATGCTGTGTTATCCATCACTAAAAAATCTACATGTACAGTGAAATCCGCTCAAGGTAATTATCTTAATTTCACAGGGAATCAACTCATTACTCAAAAAGTCAAAAATGACCACATTTGCGATGTACTGCAAAGTAAAGGATGCCTGCAGAAGTGTTGCCAAATTCTTCAACTCGAACGACGTTTTATTGCTAATTGCAGTCAAACCCATCATAACGGAGGCGAGGACCGTGTAAGTTCAAGAAAGATATGTATTATTATTATGAAATCATCGATGTCTTTTCAGTTCTACATTATTTTGATACAGGTTTACGTCAGCATATGAGACAAGCAATAGTAGCAGCAATGATGGGGATGACGAGGAGGAAAACCGCTACAAACGAAGGCAACAACTCATTGATCAGATAACACATTTATCAAATAGGATAGAAAATAACCGTGAGTATGAGAATGTTTTGAAAGAATGGGAAGGTGCGCTCATTCACTGTGTAAACAGAACGCAACCCGCGTGTTGTTGTTCGCTGTGACGTCACCTGCTAGCTGCTACTACACTCTGCGTAGCTAATAGGCAGTTCATACAAAAAAGCAAAATAAATTGAGAATCACGAAGTTTTTCACAATTTTTTTCAGTGATTATCATGCTTATTTTTGCCCTTTACAAAAAAAAACACTAAATTAGGTTGAATTTAATAACAAGCAGCCTGTAGCAGGCAGCAAGAGGTTTGTGCTGTTATGTGTTATATAATATATAAATTTTATTTGTATAACTATAATTGAACCAGGGATGTTATCACGAAAGTCAAAACTTTTGTTATGGTATTTTGTTCCATTGTTTGGAGACTTCTCATCATAACAAAATTATTTTGATTTTGTTTCGTTAATTTTGTTCCTTTTTTTAGCGCAAAAGTTTCGTTATTTCCGTTATTTTTGTTTCCGTTTCCGTTATGCATGAGAAATTTAGTGAATTTGGGCATTTTTGGGGCAAATTTGCACAATTTTACCTGAAATTTGTTTGCAAACTTATTCTGATAGTACTCCTGTACTCATCTTCCTCCTCAGAAAGTTCACTCTAAATCTTACTAGAGAAAAAGAGATTCTCATTCTTGATGCGTCTACTGATCACTGCCTAGTGCCTATACTGCTAAGTAGGTCTAAGATAATCAATAAAGTGAAACAAAAATCCATAACCATGAAATACCTGATACCTTATTTTATTCTCAAAACTTTGTTGTCAATTTCATTCACTATTTTGATCAAATTTATTAATAAATACGTCGATCTTTGCAAATATGTAGATTCAGTTCCAATTCATTATTTGTTCTTAATTTTTATAACACTCACTACAATCTTCTTTTCAACTATATTGAACATTGAAATCGAAAGGTCGGAGAACAATATTGTAACTGTGAAGAAAAAAAAAAAGCAATTGCAAGTGGTTTGTGGCTCAAATACAAGCACGGTGGTCGCTTTTTCTCTCAATTGGGTACAATACGGTTGTACGTAGGCTGAGGTGCAGCGTTTGATCTTGCGTCCATCATGGGACGCTCGATCACGCTGCCACCCCAGCTTCATTACTTTCGTCGGTTTTCGTTATTACGGTAGACGGTGAAACATACATAGGTTACTTTCTTAAAATAGGAGCTTTTGTGGAGCTCACTTCTTGTGCTGGTGTAAGTCCTGTTTAGAAAATTTCAAGCCAATAGCTTTTGGGTAGCACACTACGGCAGCCTGTTCAAGGCCTTGTACAATGGAAGCTTTAGCCCAATACAGGTCTGTATACTGTATTCCAAGTCCCAAAGTCATTTCCACGGTCACGCACGCAAATTTCAAAATCAAGGTAAGGGTTAGAGCAAAGAAATGAAACATGTCAAAAGAAACTTTGGGTGAGGCTATTGTAGAATGAAAGAGCCATGCGAGTCTCACTTTACCTGAAATGTAAATGAAGGCATGTCCACGAGCGACTCTCACTGCCACACTGGAATATCGACAGGGATCAGATACAAACATTCATATTAACGAAATGCAGCCAATAGGGGTGCCGATATTGGAAGGTAAGGAGAGCAGTCCTTAGATTAGTCTCAAGTCAAGGATGAGGGATGTCCTTTATTATTCACAAAACGGCGCCCATATGAACAGGAAATACACACCTTCTTTGCACTATCTGGCCAAAAATCTGATATGCTGAAGATTATACGTATTATAGAGATGAGAAAAGATGAACGTTTCCACCATAAGGAGAGGAAGGTTGTTCCAGAACCCGAATTGAAGCACCGGTTAACGTTCTCAGCAGCCAAACCTCCAAAGAATGAGTATGAGTTCAATAACCTTCCTAATATAGGCACGTGGTCACAATTTTAAAAGATTCAAACGCAACCGAGTTTGTTTCGAGGCTACGTCTGAGAGGCTCCGTGAGTGTTGGGGTTTACCGACGCCATGGAATTCACCCACAAGGAATGGTCTTAACCAGTATGTCACCGATCAAACTTGGAGGGACCTCGCAGCGGTGGATTATAGCTCAGACGCTGAGCGTCTAGATCCCCTTTTCCCGACTTTAGGAGGAAATTTGGGTTTGTTCAGCTGTTTGTTACTAAGAACTGTGCTGAATCCGACATGTATGATGATTTAATGCGGGTTTTCCGACCACCCAAGAATGATCAAGTAGAAAGGAATATGACTACGGTTCAAATATCTTAGGCTGAGAACAAGGATATTTTAAACGAAGCAATTTGGCAATTAATCTTTCAGCTAACCGACTGTCTCGGTATGGTAGCGCTTCCATATCTGATGGGTTCGAAATCATTCAAACTTGATTTTGAGGTATCTTTGAAACTTTATTGCAAATATTTCGGTTGCTGAATAATATACTCACATCATCTGTTTACAGATTTGATATTCAGTTGACACCCGAATGATTCCACCCTCTCATTTACTGGAGAAATGGAAATCAGCATCACGTTCTCACTTACCATCTCGCATTAACAGGATATGAGGTATGTTCTTTCAAAACATTTCATAATTTCAGACATGTGCAACTTTGTATACTATACATATAGGCCCCATCAAAAAAGTATCGGATGACTATCATACATCATCGGGCCTACTTATACCGCGTCGATTTAATGGCGATTAGTCGCAACATAATAATGTACACAACGCATTTCGAATCACTGAAAAGAAGTCGTGTGTATTTTACGCAGTATTCAGCGAGAGTTGTTATATATCCGCTAGACAAAATTCACACACACGTCACTATAGTATAGGAAACAACGGTTATTAGATACCCCATCGTTCGACGTACGCACACACGTCTGGATTCTTGCGGGTATTCTCACTTTGAAACTGTATAAAGAGGTGGATCATTTCAGCTAAATAGACCCATTTCGTATATAGCTGCTTTAGTATGCGTATTGTGTTCGCACCCCGCTATTATGCGAACTCGGGAGTCCTCGATTCCGCAGCGTGAACCCTTACGTGGTACAGAATGAAAAGGACGCATTGAAACAGTGGCACGAAAATCGATGACAACCAGTTATTAAGCGTTGTCGTCGGTAAATTGTTACGTTAATAATAAGCCGATGGAGGTTCTCCAAAGGTAATACCGTTCAGGCCTACTAGGATTATAGCTATTTAATGTAACCCCTTCGAAAACGTGTCGTGTTCGAGTAGTGAATGGAGCCCGTGTCCCGGTAGTAAAACATTGTATAAATAATAATAAACGGGACGTATATATACGTGGAAAAGAAAACCGAAAATTATTATTGTCTGAGAAAATAAAAGTAGGTAACGAAAAAATAACACTTCTAAGTTGTTAGAGAATTTCAAAAGTCCATCGTTCTTTTCTAAGGTCTCTTTGCCCGTCTTGCTTACACCTATCTTTACTTCGTGCTTTGTTTACACACAGGGAAGGAACTTCGTGTCACATTTTTAACATTTTATAGTGTATACATTTTCTGTACATGCAAACATTGCAGTCAATAAAGTCGAGAAGTTATACATTTTTTTCCCTCCACGACACGAAGAATGGTAGAGCTGTCGTAAAATGTTTGAAGAGTCATCCCCCAACTTTCGTAAAGTAAGCATTTGAGAAGATTTTAAACCCTCTTTTTTACTCATGATTCAGTTTGGAAGGTCAAAAAAGTATTTTCATAAAATTTGTGAACAATTCTGACAAATACTAAGTTTTCAGCTCAAGAATCAGTCAAAATCTTGTGAGACAACTCCGAACGAGGAAAAAATTGTAATTCAGTCGGCCGCGGCCGTCTTCATTTTCCAAAAAAGAGAAGTCTTGGAAAATTTAGTTGTTAATTACATTAGGGAGCGTATTTTTGTAAAATACTATTCGTTGAAAATGGTAAATGTTCGTTTTCATCGTTGTATAGGAGATGAGAATTCGCCATTTTCCGAACACTTACAATTATTTAAAGAAAAAAAGTGAAAAGGTGTAGCCTGAATCCTCTGGAGTAGTGTTTGCATTGGATTGATTTTTTGGCCAGGCCAAATAAATAATGATCATGTTCATGTCTTTGAACGCTGCCTTGATTTCAGTAAAATTTTTGGGAAGTATCCGCGTGTGTGGCAGTGGAAAATATCTACACATAAACTTCTAATATAAGAGCTATGATGCAATCTGGTTGAAAATCATAAGAATTTTAAAGAGAGATTGATTTTAAAGCTATAAAAGACTAGAGAAAAGAGGGCAATTGGATGTGATTAATAGCACATCATTTTGGGAGAAACTGACGCCATGATCAGAATAAGGATTTGTAGAAGGACAGCGACAGCAACACTCGTAACAGCATACTTTGCTTACCAGAAAATCAAAGAGAGTATCTCAAATTTTAAGATGGAAAAATTGAAACTAAGTATATTTTCTAATCAACCGAGTGAATGTTTACTCGATCATTTAGAAAGTTGAACTTGTAGGAAAAACTGGAAAAAGTCATCTCTGAGAAAGTTAAAGCCGAAAAAGATTTGTCGCGTTCCGAAAAGGATTCGATGGGTATAGAGGCACATTTGCAAGGGAAATAACATCGCTGGATCCAAAAAAGAATTGAATTTCTAAATAAAAAGTTGTCCTCATAGGTACCTACGTGGTGTATTATGCATATTTAAGAAACTGAAAAAACGCTCACGTAAAGAAATTTTCATTGTATCACAACAAAGATTATTTGACAAGAATCTTTCCTCTCCGCACAATTATTGAATCCTGAATCGTTAAATTTATACATCATGGGTAACCCTAAAGAAGGAAAACAAAGTCTCACCCCACTGCCTTCTCCCAAATCATTGGATGATGAGATTGAAAAAGAAGTCAATTGTGAAATGAGGAGCTTCAGAGATTTCTCAGCTGAAGATGAGAAGACAGTTGAAGCATGTCTACGTACTCGTACAATGACTACCTACAGTTAGACTGAGTGATAAATATGAGCGAGACTATTTTAAGGCCGAGGCCGAGTTATTGCAATTTAATACCTATGAATAATTTGGGAAAAAAAGTAAGCAAATATGAAGCAGCCCTATTCACAAGAAAGCGAATAGAAAAAACAGAAAAAGAATTAAATTTTGATTACAACAAGGAAAAAAAATTACCTGTACTGTCACCGTTATTGTTACT
This sequence comes from Aspidiotus destructor, assembly GCA_035079395.1. Classification (NCBI taxonomy): domain Eukaryota; kingdom Metazoa; phylum Arthropoda; class Insecta; order Hemiptera; family Diaspididae; genus Aspidiotus; species Aspidiotus destructor. The sequence goes on from JAVHKZ010000015.1 coordinate 1,708,332, forward strand.
GTTACCATTATTGTTTTACCGTTACTGTTACTGTTACCTTTACTGTCACTGTTACTATTACTGTTACTGACACTATCATTATTACCGTCACTGTTATCGTTACTGTCACTGTTACTGTTACCTTTACTGTCACTGTTACCGTTACTGTGACTGACGGTGTTATTGTTACCGTCACTGTTATTGTTACCTTTACTGTCACTGTTATCATTACTGTTAATTTTACTATCACCATTTTACCATTATTGTTACTGTCACTGTTTTTGATACCGTCTGTTACTGTTACCATTACTGTCACTGGTATCATTACCGTTACTGTTATGGTTTCAATGTTACTGTTACTGTCACCATTATTGTTACCATTACTATTAACATTTTACCTCTACTGTTATTGTTACTGTCACTTTTACTGATACTTTCACCGGTACTGTTACTGTCACTATTATCATTACCATGACTGGTACTCTTACTGTTTCACTGTCACCAGTTCTGTTACATTCACCTTTACTGTCACTGTTATTGTTACCATTTGATACTGTTACTGTTACCTTTACTGTCACCGTTATCGTTACCGTTACTGTTACCATTATTGTTTTACTGTCACTGTTACCGTTATTGTCACTCACATTGTTATTGTTACTGTCACTGTTGTATGAGATCCTTGTCAAATCTGGAGCCTTGTTTTGATTATGCTGATGAATTTGAGCGCCTCATTCTATTCTGTACTCAAGAGAATCCATGTTTTTTTTTGATAATGGTACTTATCAGTTTCCAGAAGGTCTTCCCATGGGTGGACCTCTTTCCTCCCTTGTATCCAATGTGTTTATGGACCGCTTGGAACGATGGGTGTTGGAGTTCTCTCCCCATGCGGTTCATGCTATTCTTTGGTATTGTTACGTGGTCAACATCTTCTGTATTTGGAATGGATCAGATGCCAAGTTGGCGCAGTTTCATCCTGATCTTAATTCATACCATAAAAACATTTCCTTCACTTTAGAAGTGGGCGATAAAACTATCAATTTTTTAGATTTAACCATCAACCTTGCTCAAGATGACATTGATGACAATTTACTAACTCCTGCATTCGCAGTCTTCCGAAAATCAACATTATTCACCGGTTTGTCCATTAATAATCGTTCACTTCATCCGATGTCACATAAACTTGCTGCCGTTCATGCTTCTATCAATCGTTTGCTGACCTTACCACTTTCTCTTCTGGCAAAATGACAAGAAATTGGCATCATCCAACACATTGCTGCAAAGAATGACCTCAAAGTCAACGTTTCCATCATGGTACAAAAGTTACAACTACGTCGTTCCCTAGCCAAATCTCGTAATAATCCGAAATTTGCAGAGTTCATATCTAGTCAATTTTCCTGTTCCTCCGCAAATCAACGTGATCCAGGAATTATAAACAAAAAAGAAAAATGGTTGCGTTTATCCCAACCTCAGCCGAACTTCCGACCGTTTGGCTACTGAACTTCAAAAGTATGGATATAGAGTTGGTTTCTATCCCCTAACTCTCGTACGTGACCTCTCTTTCCTAAAAGATTCCATTCCGGTATATTGCTCTTCGGGAATTTACCTTTGCCAATGCAATTGTGGAGATTGCTACGTTGGACAAACAGGTAGAACTTTATCTATACGACTGGCAGAGCTTTGTCGGGATTTCAACAGGCTTACAAAAAAGCTTAGTAAGAAATATACCACCGGCCGTCCCCCATTTCCGTGTGCAGACAGCATTTCGGGTATGGCTTCACATTGCAGCGTGAAAAACCATCCTTTCGATAACATCAAGACCTCTTTGCTACATCGCTGTAACCGTTTAAAAGAATTTTACATTATCGAGAAACCCATATCCTCACGTCATGGCGGTGGTTTCAACCTGCTCAACAATTTAGACGCTGTTCCATTCAATTCTTTCATTAGGTATAATTTAGATCATGACGTGTAACTGTTTGTTTGATGATACGCCCCGTAATTTTTCGTTCTTCATTCTTCAATCTGATGATGGTTCGCCGTGTCGTTCCGAAACGCGCTGTTGAGTGATACAATAAAAATTTCTTTACGTGAGCGTTTTTTCAGCGTCTTAAATATGAATTAAATTTCTACTAGCGAGAAGATTTTGGAAGGGTGAGTCATAAGGGGTCAGGAATGTACAAAAGGAGAAATCTCGGTGTAAAGAGTCCAACTATTTGGCTCCATGTAACTTGATGTTAGGGGTCCAAGACGATTTCTAATCGAATGCCAGCCTAAAGAATATCATGAAGAGGTCCAAGAAATTGAATTTGAAGACCTCCACAACCATTTCCAGAAGGGTGAGGGAACGAGGGGTGTTCCAGCACAAAATTGTCTAGAGAGTTTATCCGATGGTCGCCCAAGGAATGAGGAACGCATGCTTTTAGCGGGGAACCCGCTATCCATTTTGTTAGGGGGATTACATCCTCAGAAAACGTCCGTGTCCGTGTCCGGGAGTTTCTGTGAACTGCATGACGTGACGTGACGTCAATGACCTTGACCTACTTTAGGGGCTTAGAAAAATGTCAATTTCCAGCTTTCATTATATGAGGCCTAGTATCCAGTACACGGAGAAGAGCCCAGCCAACTCATTTTCTGAGAGGGCATTTTCGCGCCAATGAGATCGCAAGTGCGGGAGGTTGCGGGTTTCCCGCTGCCATTGCAAACCTTCAATGGCCTCTAATTTTTTCCCCTTCTCTTACTAGTTGATGCCGGGAGGCTTGGATGTGGGCTTGGCTTGGATCTGGATTGAGATTCCGATAACATTTGTCGGAGCGTCTTGCGTCGGGCCCATCGGATAAAATTGCTAAAGAACTGAGGAAGTACGGTTACAATACGGGGTTCTACCCACTCTCTACCTTACTCGAACTCTCAAAGTTCCTGTGCCTCTTCTTGGAAAATCAGGGATATACTGTATGTATTGCTCCTCGTGTAACCCTTCCTTCGTTGGCCAGACAGGCAGATCCCTGAAGAAACGTCTCGCGGAACACTAACGCTCAGCAAGACCACACTCAGCGCTGACTACGGCGGAATCAACTGCGGTAGGACGGCACTGCCTGGAACGAAATCACAGATTTGAGAAATTCAATGTTAAAATTACTCCACCAGTGTGCTAGGGGTAATAACATGAACCGACTAGAAGAGATCGAGACCTCAAAATTGTTTAAAGATAAACGGTTTATTTGGTTCAATTCACTCCTTCTTGAAGATCGAGGAACATGAGAGAATCATTGTATTATGATCACAGATTCGAAGATCGAGGTCTCATACGGTTTGAAATTCTGGAGCCCTTTTTTCTAACGAAACAAGAGATTGTTGAATCAAAAATCCACATAGTTGCACCGAAACAGGTTCGGAAGAAATAGTCAAAATAAGAGTTGCGGTGATTGGGCAATGGCATTTGGGAAGAAGGAATCTTTGCTAGATTTCAGGGCTGTAAAAACAATATTGTCCTGATGTAAGACCAAGTTGGATAGAGAAAGAAGCAGAGACAGTAAGAAGGTGTCATCTGGTTTTCAGGATCCTCTTCGGGTTTTTCCTCAAATTTACTAGAGTAGATCAACAGACGCATAGAGGTGATGTGGTAGACAGTGACTTGAAATTTGAGGGTAAAAGGCAGAGGAGTCACACACGAGAAAACGTTCCTCAAACTAGAATGAAGAAATGATTCAAACTTTGAGAGCGGATCAAGATTCCAAGGCTTGAAAAGAGTTTCTTTTTATCGTCAAATTTTTTTGAAACCTGAAAAGAATTTCAGAGGAGTCTGAGAGCGTGTTTTTGGGATTTCATGTGAATAATTTTCGGGCTGAAAAAGTGTTTGAGGTGATTACATTGTAACAAGAGCGCTCGCGGAGTCTTTCTCTTGTTCGCGATTTTCTCCCCCGTCCCATCCCTCTCCACATTCTGCGAAAAGATCTTGAGTTCTAATACGGTATTAGGCTACGGAAACTGTTTTCTTTAAGACAACCGCCTGCCGAGTTAACCCCACTGAGACGAATTATTTCGACATTTCCGGGAGGACTTTCATCGCTGACGCACGAAAGAAACCCACGTATCGAGAGTAAATAATGATGCTCGAACTTCATAAAAAAAATATATATATGTACGAACTTTGTAAAGCATCGTTCGACGACACGACACTCACAAATCATAGCTTCGACAAATTTTACGTCGGAGAGAAATCTACCCGCGAATATATGTTCGGAAATACTCGCGTATTCGTAATTCGAGAGGAGACGGGGACGGCGAGAGTTGAGCTTTCGTTATGCGAAAATTTAGCGTTCCGCTAACGACCGCGTGAGCCTCGAATACGCACCGAAACGAATGTAAATACATATAACGTTTACCGGAACCAACGAAGGATGGTATAAAATATAATCGCATAAATTTTCTATAAAATTCCCATTTTATACATGCTGGAAAAGCCTAATCTGTTCTACTTCGTGTACGTATTCGCGAAAATAATAAATATGAAGTAGGAAAAAAGAAAAAATATGAAAATGAAACCCGCACCGCGCTTCACCTTTACGGCATCAGGACCGCAGAAACCTGGAAAAGTCTATACGAGTCCGCGTGGAAGACAAAATCGCGTATTTTGGAAGTGGAGACAAAATAATATTCCAATATACGCGAAGTCTATTATGGTAATGCGCGAAATTCTACAAACAGAAATAATAATCGTCGCTTATGTTAACAATTATGGCCAATTTCTATACAAATACGAGTATAGTATTCTCGATTAAATGGCGAACGAAATCGAGATTTCACTTTTTTGATGGTGTTAGAATGAAAGTTAAAGGTAATCGTGCTCGCTTTTTATGTCTCCGCGATAGTCATCGAGACAACGCATTTATTAGTATTTAGGTGATTTCGAGCATTATTACCGCGGCGGTGCGTATTTTGTAAAACTCTATCGCCTAACTTTACGTTATTCAATACATCGTTCGCTCAGGTGGCATGCAAATTTACTCTCTTATCGCTCATCAGATGAACTTCTCATTGTTGCTTTTACAATGAAGAAATTTCGTTGAACTTCAACTATAATATGAGATCCGTGGGTTGATAAACGGATATCGCAGCAATAAGATACAAACACGCGGTAGATCTGCCCTAACCGACAGTTCCGAATCACAACACTGTCTTCTTCCTCGCGATTCGAAACAGCTGGAAATCATATATTCTGGAATTTATGGGATTAGAATGGCGTGCGACTTTCAACTTTCGAACTTTTTGGAAGGTAAAACGATACGACTGATAATTAAGAGATGGTAATTCAACTGATTTGTAAAATAGAGAAAAATGAGAATTTTCGTCTGCCCAATCACCTCAATGTGGAGGGATCCTACTCTCACATCATAGAAGTGCCGTTACAAACAGCAATTCGTCTGAAGAGTTTAGGGTACGAGTTCGCGGCGAAAGTAATAAAACTAATAATAGTTCTACAGCTGCTCGTTCTTAAAGCAAAGCGTTCTGAACCACTGATAAAGTTCATGATTACGGGTGGAAACGGATCTGCAGCAGATACAATATAGCAGTTTTTGCAGATCGCCGGAAGGGAGTACAACGGCAAGGAGGACTGAAATTACGACTACCTTCGACTTCTTACAAGACCAGGGCAAAGAGAAAATACTCTCAACAATGAAGTCATCAATCCTAATATTTCGTTTACGCAAAGATTAGACATCCTGAAGGCGGAAGAGCTACACCCGCCCCCTGGCCGGGAAGATTACCGAATAACGGTGAATACTTAAGATTTGTCGACCATCTCATACTCATTGCCAGGGTCTTTAGACTGTTGGTAGCACCACTATAAAATAAATTATACTCTAAATAAAATAAATAAATAAATAACTACAGGAAATAAGGGAGGAACTGTTTGAGAAAAGTGCGGAGACGGGACTCGAGCTAATAAGATTAAAACGAAGTATATGCGCGCAAGGGCCATACTTACAAACCAATACTTTTCCAGAATCTCTGCCATCATTCTATGATTTTCTCAAACCACTTTTATTTTCAGCCTATCTACAAATTCAAGTACGATTCTCCGGGGCCCTGAACTCATATCAACAAATTTCTCCATTTAAAACTTTTAAAAAGTCAAGGCGTCTAGAAATCTTCAGTCATCTCTTGAACGCCGCGCCGCTATCTCTGGCTCGCGTACGACAAAATATCAGACAGATGAGCTTGTTCGGCCGAGAGCAACCAACAAGATTCCAACGCCATACAGAAATAGGTTCATAAACTGGGCGATACCATTAAAAAACCAATCGGGTCAATATTATTCTCGTTGAAGCATATTCCAAAGAATACACCTATAGTCAACGCTGTCTTTTATACGTGAGCAAATAATTCGATTCCAAGAATAATACTCGGTGTTACATATTATAACATTTCATTCCGTCTCGCTTTTAATCAGCGTACCTACTATTCCCAGGCTTAAAAGTCAGTATTATACCTTCAGCGTAGGTACATATAACTACTGGTTAGTATGGTTTCAGGTCTCTCGAATCTGGAATTACTGTATTGGAAAAGAAAAGACGGCGGACGGGACGCACTCGCTCTCGTACTGGAGTGAGTTTTACTACACGCAGGAGCATACCGGTATAGGCTTTGCGGACTGTACACAGGGCCGATGGCGAAATTCGGAATGTACGCCTTCTTTTAACGTGCACATCACATACGTAATCTCCAGTACTGTGTGTAACTCTTTAATTACAATCTTGTCTTTTTATTCTTCCAATACCTAGGGAATTTATCTCTTGATTATTACAGATTTTCGTTTTGATTGAAAGCAGCCAAAGGCACCGAATGTTCTTAGATTTTGCACTAGATAAAACCCTGATTACCGAGGTCTCTCTCTAGTATCGATTAGAATACTCGTATCTAATGTACCTACGTATAAAAGGGGTAGAATCTTTCTTTTCGTTGCCATATATTCGCTTCTTAGCGAGCGTGTGCGAAAAGTACCCATTAACGCGATCGACATTCTTATTAGTCTGATATGGTTCTTTCTCGAAATTATAATGTTTTCGTCAGCTCACCCGAGAGAGAAGAAAACCTACACAGATGTTATCGTAGCGATTAGTCTATAATTAGACTGTACAACGAAAGCGAAAATTAAGAATTTTACCGAGAAACAAAATTTTGTCTTTATCGACTTTTCAACAGCCTTGTACTTACTCCTCACGACTTCTAATTTGTTTATAATTAAGGAATTTCCATTGATCTTAGGCTATATAGGCTCAGCAAACAGAACACTATTTAGCATTCATAAACTCTGTTCCTGGAATCAACACAATAGCTACTGCTTTCATCAATTTTTATACAAAGATGAAACAATTTTCGCTATCTACGTAGAATTAACTCATCCTACGTTATAACTTATCATTCATATTCTTACATCCTATACATATAGCTAGGGCAAGATTTTGATAGATGATCCAACCTTAAGTTCTGGAGGAATTTGTCTCCTTCTCTATAATCATAAAGTATAAGGGCTTACCAGTGCGGTAATTACCTCCGAATTTTGATGATATTCCAACCATGGGAAATATTCAAAAAACAATTCGATTGATATTTCATGACGTGCATTTTGCGAACCAACTACGCCTCCAACTTTCAGCTTTTATTGTATCAATGAAGAAAAGAATCGATAATTGGTCGAGTCTTATCAAATGCAATTCACAAAATCGTTGCAGCCTATACCTGTATAAAACATAACAATTTAAACACGCGGAAGATCTTAGTTTTCCAGAATGATGATTCTTGATTCATCATACTTACGCATTTGTGAATTGAGCTCTGAGTGGTCGTAGGCTTTACTGAATTTGTTCATTTGTTGATATTGCAAGCCTCCACCAAACTTACTGCCTACCGGTACCATAGATTTCAGTCAACATCAGTATGACGCACAACATTCTCAGTACGTGAGCATGTATCCTGTATTGAAATGCGCGCTATCTTCTACAGTTGCTCTAATTAAGATAGCCTAATGTTGCTCATGTTAACAATTCAAATGTAAGTTGAATACTCACCATTAAACTCCAGCTTCACTACATTATTTTATCAGCCTGGGTCACATATTTACTTGTATTTTTGTCCAGAAAGATACCCGAGGCCTTGTATGGTCTAAGCCCGAGGCTCTCAAGACCGGAACACACACGCTCAGCTTGCCCATTTGATAGTATACGCGATAATTTTTATCATTGCTGTTTGATTGTAGCTGTATTGTAGTTTCTTAAGTACACACTGCCTGTAAAATAATAGTACCGAATACTCGTATGAGCTTACAATAATTTCAACCAAGAAATTTTTAATGACAAAAGTAAGATAATTTTCTCACTTTGCAGTTTTATCACAAGAATGCGACAAGCCTTCAACTAACTCACAATGACTCTGCAGTCTGCACAATAGACTGATTCAGGCTGACGTCACAGTGCAGAAGTGCAGTAGTCACAGCTTGCAGCATTCATAATATCAGATGAAAGTACCTATTCTACTTGATTGGATCCATGATTACAAGTAACATGGGAACATTCCCATCATTTTGTTCACACTCGAAAATACAAATGAATTTATGAATGCCAAATGCATTTTTTATGTACAGGAAACTTCCAAGATTGTGAATTGAAACGTTCCTGTAGAATTCTTATGGGAATTGATATGCCAATGGCAACAATATTCACGTGATTGATTGTTTTTCACAGATTTCACGCCACGCCTGAATCAGTGTAATGAGGAAAGGAATTAGGGCACACTCTTATGCTCTTATGTACCAATCAAATCAGGGTGTGAACCGTTATTATTTTTTCTTAGGATTCCGCTTCCATTTGTTCATGAACTGAATCGCCGGATCCGCTTCCTTTCCGCGGTTCTGCTTCCAGGGAGCAATTGCTGGTTCCGCTTCCTTTTGGTTTTGTATCTTGATAAAAGAATCTTTCAGGAATTGCACAAAAAATTACGGTTATCCTTTAAAAAAAGGCATAAAATATCGGTTATCCTCTATTTTTTTAGGGGATATCCGCTATTTTTCACAAATGAAATATTGGTTACGTACAGTTCTTTGGCCAGGTTTCAAGATTGAAGATCCGCTTCCTTTTGGTTCCACTTCCACTCAGCAATCGCCGGATCCGCTTCCTTTTGGTTCCCCTTCCAAGCAGCAATAGCCGGATCCGCTTCCACTCAGCCATTGCCGGATCCGCTTCCTTTTGGTTCCGCTTCCAGAACCCAAAAATTCAGGCCCGGATTGCGGATACCATTTTGGATAGCGATTCCGGTTCACACCCCTGGTACCAATAACACTGATATCACCCTAGAGGATTAAGGCACTGAATAGAGGATACGCATGCGTTAACACATTGATAAACAAACAACCAATCACATCACCAAGATTCACATATTAAGTTAATATTATTTTTTTGTTGGAGGCCATCTTCAGACACTATCAAGAAAAATAGCACAGCTGTCCAATTTACTGAATTAGGTACTGCTGTACTATTTCTCCAAATTATTTGCCAGCTGCACACCTATCAAGCATGCATCATGATAATTTGAGATATTTTCCTAGTCTCTCAGTTGATTGAAGTGATTTTGATGATTTCCTCAACGCTGTACATTTATTTTTCAAGAAATGCTCGAGAATTTTCTAGGCTGATAATACTCAGGAACATTCACATTTGGAGGCCTCTGATCAGATTAAAGCCCTAAAGGTACTAAGGTAGAAAAGACTGTTTTAGTTTTAATCATCAGGATAATAATGATCATTAATTATTAGAAAATAGACAGATATAATGTACGTTCTAGAGATTCATCCATTTCTTGAAATAATGAATAATAGGTACCTGAATTCCACATATTTCAATTAATGAGTACCTATTGATTGCAATCAGAACACAAGAAACCAAGTCCAGGTCTCATTATTGCTAGGTACTAGAAATTATGAGAAAATAGAATATGAAACCAAACTAAATAAAAGTAAAAAATACATACCGGTAATTGCATTGAGAGAACTTTTTCAATGAGAAGCATTTGTATACAAGAGAGAATTCCTCTTCATCCAAGCTCATTGATGTGCAAACAATGAGGAGGTCAAGACAAGAGCCATAAATGCACCAAATGCCTATCTGAATTCTATGAAGAAATCTTGAGAATTAATTAAAATTTTTTCTCTTCTTTTTAACTTCACTGATTTCACTAATAATTAATGAAAGAAAGTTAACTTGCTCATAATCTAATAATATTGATTACTAAGGGTACTGAATTATTTTTGATTCTCTTTGTTGGGAATGAAATAAAAATATAGGTAGGTACTTTTCATATTTTAATTAGGTACCTAGCATTTCTATTTGTGACAAGAAATGAAAAGACAGTTAATTTTTTTACATTTCAAGTGATTCTAAATTGTGAAGAAATTTTTTTGACCAGGGAAAAAATTGTATGGTCATTTCTCATGGTATTCATAAGTAGCCTAATTGTTGAGAATTCAGAATTGTTGCTAATTTCACAATCTTAGCGCATTTTTTGAATTGCAACTTCTATGAATCAATCTTCTTTTGTGGAAAAACTCGGAAAAAGATATTCCAAATGTAGGTACCGTATAGTTAATATTGCAGTCAAAGATGCTGCCACTGCTGATGCAAGAAGATTTGAGAGGTACTCTCGATTAAGAAAAGTTTTAAGAGACTCGACTTCTATAGTGATTCATTGCAAGTAAGTAGATAGGTACCTACCTGATATTAGAAGCGACGGTATACCTAAGCATGAGAAACACTTATTCATAATTATTATGAGATAGGTAGTATCAAGAAAGCTAGATAAAGAACCATATCACCTTTTTTTTCCCCCTTTCCCTCAAGATTACAGACGCTGCAATTACTCTAACCTAGATAAGTAGAATATTGTATAGGTTTAGTAAAATTTGCATTCAAAGCTCGTAGGTACCTACCTATTAACAATGTTCACGTATTTTTCTGAAGTATTATGGATAACTACATTTACATGCAGCTTTTTTACGGTGAGTGTCGTAATTTTTTTTCTCATCCAAATTCTGTGGTCATCGTTCTAAATTTGTATAATAGCGTCAAAAATATAAAATTGAGGGATATAAATTGCAATTCAGCATCATTACAAGAAAAATTGATTTTTATAAATTGTATCTAAAGCAGCGTTTTCTCACTTCTTTTTATTTCCAGAGAGGGTGTGAGTGCCAGATTGAGCATCAGGGTGTCCCTCTACAATACGTGACCGATAAGTTGGAAAAATTCGCGCAAAGTTCGTTGGCTGAAGTATGGGATAATGTAGGTCTTATAATAGAGCCTCTAGTACCTCGGCTTATTAAAATAATACTCCTGACTAATGATCTAACTGAAAACGTTCTGGACGAAGCAGTGTTTATTTCGGCCGACTTGATTATCTCCTATCATCCACCTATATTTACGGCGTTGAAACAATTCTCGAATTCCAAATGGAAAGTGAGTTCAGCATTTCATTAATCAATAATTTATTAATCCATTGTGGTTTTTTTTTTTTTTTTTTTTTTTTGTAAAAATACTTACCTAATCATAAATTCATTTCAGGAACGGCTTGTAGCGAAGTGTATAAGCAAAAATATTGCTGTTTATTCGCCTCATACTTCGTGGGATGTAATAGAGGGAGGTGTAAACGATTGGCTGGCCAGCGCTTTCGGTTTGTCAGATTTTTCTTGTAGGTGCTTTTGTGAATGAAATAGGTAATAGTTTATCCATTTACAGTATCTTTTTGTTTTCTTGCAGAATGTATTGAAATGAAACCTCTTAGCTCACGGAAAACGAGCAAGCCGACTAGTATTTTGACAGTTAGCTCCACTAAGAAGGGATATTTTGACAAACTGAAAAAACGAGTACCATTGAGTTGTGAATTCAAGTAGGAAAATGAATGGATTTCATGTACAAAATATATATGACTATCCATACTTTGGGGGAGGGGGCGGCTCCTTTAATTCTGCAGAACACTCTGTATCAAAAGAAAACCTTGAAATACTTCAGGTTTTCTGCCCTTAAAAATGATGAAATGAGTTTCCAATAAGAAGTATGCCTACGTAGAAATTGAATGAGTTATCGAAAGAATTTCAGCAAGTTGAATCCTCTTACTCGAAAGGGTCGTAGAAATATTTACTCAAAATATACGCTAATAATTCAATTAGAGATATTGACTTTTTTTTCAGATTATTATTTGAAGAACTCGTTCAGAATTCTACAGATTACAAACTGACAATCCGATGTCAAAAAGATATGATAAAAAGAGTGACTTCTAAACTGGAAGACGATTCCGATGTGAAAAATTTTTACGTCGTCGCTGAGACTTTGGTGAGCTTCCACATCACTGATTGTATAATTTTACGATATTGCGTTCGCAAAGACTTCTTGAGCGAAAGCTAGTCATGGTTCGGGTGTTGAAAAACTGTCATTGAAACGAACAATGGTAGTGGATTTTGAGACCTCACTTAAAACCTAAATTTTGAAATCTCTAGGCCGCAGAGGAACTATCTGGCTTGGGTCGTTTTTGTAAGTTGACTAAAGCGATTCCCGTTAGCAGAGCTCTGGATATTCTCAAAAAGCACCTTGGTCTGAAACATCTTCGGTACGCGCTAGCTCGGAATACAGAACTTGGTTAGTAATTCATCCACATCGAGTGGTATAATTTTCCGCTAAACACGATTACTCACCTCATAATGGAAAATTTCAGACTATCTAGTGCAGACAATAGCATTCGTGGCCGGTGCTGGCGGTTCAGCACTCAAATATGCAGTCAGTGATTTGAAAATTACCGGCGAGGCTACTCATCATGACGTTCTCGATACAATTCACCATGGAGGCTCAATAATACTCACTGGCCACAGCAATTCTGAGAGAGGATTTCTGTTCACGTTCAAAGATAAACTCGCGTCCATGCTGAATGAACCATCTGTGAAAATTGTTGTCTCTTCACAAGACGTCGATATAGTGCAGATTTATTGAAAATTTTTTCGTTGGTCGAAATTCTGTCTACCCTGCAGAATATTTATATAGAATATTAGGAGAAAAAATGGAGCGTCAATTTCAAAGAGTAAATAGTGAATTAAACGATCCAGTAATGAAATTAATCGGAGGCACGGACCTAGTGTTCGTCATGTTAGTTTAATTCTCCTTAATTTTAACTTTGGTGGACTGCTAGATCTTACCGCATCGAAAATACGCTTAGGAAGCTTCAATCTTAGTCTCTAGTCAAAGGGAGTTAAAGTAATATTCGCCGGAAAGTAGGATTTGAGTAATACTAATTTTTAATAGGTGTTAGAGGAGAGACTTGAAATATTAGGGGATGCCTAAAAAAAATTCAAGCTTTAAATCTGGACTTAAATACTGATATTTCAGCTACAAGAGACTCTGGTGGTGGTACGATTGGGACACATATAATGTCAGGAGGAAGTTTGTAAATAGAATTATTAAACGGACTTGTATAAAGGCTGGGATATTTTTGAACGAGGGAAACTTAATTCAGCAATTGCAGGAGGGAGGTAACTGGTTCATGGATTTACCGTTAGGAAGCAGGAGGACGCGAGGAAACAAACCCACTACATCAAACGATGATAGAATAACTTTAGGAGGGGTGGGCTGGGAGTAAGTAACTCGGATAACTCATTGAGTCCTTTATTGAATGAGGGGGTGGAAGTTTGTTACTCGTTTCAACCAAGTATCCAGATACTTGGCTAACTTATAAATTGCATCAGAAATAAAAGATACCACCGACCATATAGAAGACACGTCCTTATGGATTTTCGAGGAAACGTATTTTGAGAGATTCCTTATCTAGGGCACACTCACTCTTGTTAATTTAGCTCTGGGCGTCACTGATGAAGCTATTAAACCTGAAAGTATAGGATCGGTTGCGGCGCCAATGGAATCAAGACATTGATAAATCTTCCAGTCGTAATCGTGTCTATCCATCAAGACCACGGAGTTGCTCTTGTCCGGTGTGGAGACGATGACATAGCTATCCCTTATTTTCTTTGTCAAGGATGTGACTGCGCTGCGGAGGCTCTTACTTCCAGTGGGAACGGGTTTACTGTGGATGATTGAGGAAAGCTGGTCTTGATCATGTGATCGTATATATCCCATGCTGGTGAGATAGAGAACAGTTGGATGACCGATCGAAGACAGGAATTTAGCTTTTGAACTTCTCTTCTCCCCCCTCAGCGGTGATATTCAGACAAATTTTTCAAAATCAAAACTATGTCGTGTCAGGATATGTACAAGTTTATATGCCATAGCGTTTCTGGACTGGAGGAAGTTTTGAGGATGGAATTTCGCGAAAGCTTCTGATAGAAGGTAGGTTTGACGTAGCAAATCCCCTCCAATACCAAAGGTTTCAAGGGACTGGGCAATTTTCGGTCGTGATTGCCCAAATCCCCGTCATAGTTTCCTCATCGGCCTGAAAATAATTTCGATATTTTTAAATACTGCAACAATTATGATGTACGTCCTCACAATCACACTAAACAATTGTCCACGCGTTTATCCTTATTCAAATAAGTTTGTCTCTTGTTAAAGATCGTGATATGTACTCCACATAAATTTCTATTCGAGTGCAACGTATTTTTCTTTTTTGTTTCTTCGAAAACTTTCCGACAATATACGAGAATAACTAGCGCTGCGAAGGTTTTCTCTCTCGTATATTTTTATTTACGTAAGAAACTACCACCATATAGCGTATCGACACAGAATGTGACTTATTCAAATGTACATCGACTTTCCTTTTCCATAAACACTTTCGTCTCTCTCGGTACTCGCATTTTGTTGTACTTTCAGGAACATTTTTCCGAAAGTTTTCATTGAAGAAATTCGCAGAAAATAGTCACGCGAAGAACAACGAGCTACTGTTTTATCGTACACAGTTTAAACTACTGTATACTATACGTAAAGCAGTGCAATCGAACTTTTCTTTACCATACAAATGTAATCGTATACGTTTTTAGTCACGAGAGAAACTATTCGGCAATATAACCCAACTTCTGCGATATTAAATACACTAAGTATATAAGTACACCTAAGTATGGTATAATATTATGAAACTAGCACTACAATGGGAACCCAGTACAAAGAGTGGTTGGCTGATATTACCCATATCGAAATACTTGGGGTATGTAAAAGAGGAAGTTTATTAGCTGCATGTAAAATATCCTTTTGAACCGGTGACGGAAGTAGGCGGTATCGAAATGCTATTTGAAATTCTCAATATTTTATTCAGGTAGCACTCTAGACGTTATTAGACATGCAAGAATCTCTCAAATATCGCAAATTATTCCCGATTCATTCTTTTCTTCTTTTTTTTTTTGATTTTAAAAATATTCACACGTTTTATGACCAAGAATTTAATGCGCGAGGCCTACGATCGAAGATAATTTTACGATTGAATGGTCGTAAACAAAGTGGCGCTTTCTCGTAAAACGCCGGCTGGAATGATATCCTGTCGAAAAGTGAAAAAAAAAAGTGTAATTAAAGACCTCGGCCACAAGGTGCATACCGTAGGCCCAAACTCAATTGTCAGAATTCAAATGTACTCGCGTACTTAGTCGTGTATCGTAAACATGCCCGAGTCAACATTTTCAGCCTAATCCGGGTAGATGTACAAAGTTGTACCCATTGTTGCGAAATGCGGGCGTTAATTAATGTTTGGCAATAATTCATTAATGTCGACTGAAATTTCATTACAATTCTAGTCATACGAGCAATTCATTGTCGTTCGAATCTTAACGCGTTTTAATAAACTTTGCAATTTTATTGACTCATCATTACAAGACAAACTTTCACTCTATACTACTGCTTTTTATTATTATCGCATTTTATGAGTTTCCGTAATAAAATTTAACAAAATATTTCTCTTATGGTGCGCAGAATACGGGAAAATACGTTCTATTCGATAATATTTACGAGATGTAGCAGCATAAGACGGGTGTATTCGCGATTTTTTTCCTTCATCTCTTTAACGGTTTTGAGGCGAAATTGATTTTGGGACGCTGGTTCCAAACACTCGCTGAGGAACCAAATGCAAATCTTCTCTTCCAGTTGTCATCAATCGATGCTGACCGTTATGACCTGATTCCGCAAGAATTTATCGCGCCCCTCTGTCGGCGCCACGGCTCCAAACCTTGCTTTTTTATGATTTGAACTCTGCATGAGCAATCAGTTTCTTGCTCTAGTTTCCTGTGTTCTGACAATAAATTCTTAGCGTCACGCTTGTGTAAATCTCTGTTTTGCGTGAACAATCCAGAATTAATTACTAATATTGTAGGAGAAGAGGACTCATCTGAAATTGAAAAATTATCATAAACCGCAACCTAACATTCGACGCAGAGGTACTAAGAAAAACAGGTAATTTTTCCAATTCATGGAAACCATACATGGAACACAACGGACTCGCTCCATTCGTTCACTTCCTGCCTCCACCAATATTTCATAGCCCGGCAAAAACTTGGTATACAACAGGTTAAGCTATGTTTTTAGCCCACTTCGCCCTAGTGCTAACTTATACGGCAATAAGCAAAAGAGGAGAAGCTCTCTCAAGGCCTGACGAGAGGAGAGGGCAACTGGGGATTCTGCCCCCGGGTCCGGCACTTTTAGGGGCCCAGTTTACAAACGGAGGGTGTGAAAAAATTTATTGAACAGGGCTCGCTGTGTTCCATGCCCCGCACCCGACTGGAGCTCTCGACGGGCTTGCACATAGTCTACACACCTCAGAAAAGCCTGTAGTATTCAAACCTTCTCCTTGACAGCTGAGTGATAAGAACCTTCTTGTCAGACCAAACTGCTGAAGGAAATTAAACGCTTACGCAGGCATGAAATGCCCTAGAGTTCTTGAAGTTGAGACTCAGAAACAGTTCTATTTTCAGGTTCCTGAAGATTCATAGCTCGAGACTCGAAGACGAATTTGACTTTGGGTCAAAACAATACAAAAATGCCCTTGTCAGACAAAATTGTTGAAGAAAGCTCAAATGTGCGGACGCAGACTCCCTTTACCCTTGGGGTTCGAAGTTGGGACTCAGAAATCAATCCATTTCCAATTTCTCAAGAATTTTTAGCTTTAGCTCGAGACCCAACGACGAATTTGTCATTGGGTCAAAACAATACAAAAATGCCATTGTCAGACAAAATCTCTAGAGAAAGCTCGAAAGTTCAGACGCAGACTCCCTTTAACCTTATGGTTTCAAGTTGAGCCTCAGAAATAATTCTATTCTCAGGTTCCTAAGGATTCATAGCTTGAGACCCCACAACGAATGACACACAACATCTTTAGGGAAAACTTAAACGTTCGGACGCAGACTCCCTTTACCCTTGTGGTTTGAAGTTGAGAGTCAGAAATTAATCTATTTCCAGTTTCTCAAGAATTCTTAGCCATAGCTTGAGACTCAAAGACAAATTCGTGATTGGGTAAAAAAAAATACAAAAATGCCCTTGACAGACAAAAGCTCTAGAGAAAACTCAAAAGTGCAGACGCAAACTGCCTTTACCCTTGTTTTTTAAAGTTGAGCCTCAGAAATAATTCTATTCTCAGAAAAGTGGTTTTTTTTTTGGGAGGAGGGGTGCTGTGCTCCTTGCCCCGGACCCGTCTGGAGCACTCGACGGGCCTGCCTCTCTCACAGCCTATAGGCATATGAATCCTAGTATAGCACAGTTCCCAACGTAATAAATACAGTGCTCAATCGCAGGAGCTAGACAATTTGTCAAAGTCTCTGAAGTAGGTCAAGGTCACCGGCCTAGTCATAGTATTTACTGCTAATAGGTGCATGTTAGCCTGTGTAGTCGACGTCTCACACACTCCTGTCACCTCTTCACGCTTCCATCCTGAATGACTCCAGTATATTATAGGCTAGCTTCTCTACGTCGAGCTACGCTCCTAGTCTGGTATATTAGAGACTGATTCATGATCATGTATCTCAGACTACACTTTTAGCTCAGTGTTTAATACTGTAACTTATAGAGTAGCAAAGGTCAAAATTTTTCCAAGTCCCCAAAGATGGTCAAGATCATTGATGACGTCAGGGAAAGTCTCGTCTTACGAATTCTCGCCTGATCCCACGTCAAAACTTCAGGCAGAAGCATTCGTTTTCTGCGGTTTTGTTATTAGTTACTCGTCTGAGTATCAACCCCCTATCTACAAACATTTCTGCTCCATAGACACCGAGTGTAGAATTTCATAAACTTGCTCTATTCCCGGTATTACTGAGCCTAATTTCAGCCGAATAAATCCATCATGTGTTAGGCTAGATCGAAACCTCAGTCGCTCCGATTGTTCACGTCTGCTAGACAAAAAAAGTCTCGAATTTTATCGATATTGTTGCACCGGAAATCAATATAATACAACAATTATTTAGATCACACTGAATCGAGTCTCAAGTATATCGACTTTTCATGTATCAATCGAACGTCTCTCCACCAGCATTTTTTGGCTTAGTTTAGGTCTAGTGGTCTCTATTGGGATGTTAACCTGAATTGCGGAAGTTGGTAGCACTGCATGTCATCACAACACTGCATTGGTTAATCAAAATCGTCCCCCTTACATAGCAGCGATCTATTGGTCAATTGAAATTATCCCCCTTACGTTCACCAATCAGTCAACCGACACTGCTGCTATCTAACATTGGTTAACATCTCAATGTAAAGCCATCTCCGTCCGCCCGCTTGCTTCCCATCCCAGACCAGTGGTTCCCAACTTGAAGTCCGCAGAAGGTCTGAAAATAATTTTTATAATTTTTGTTTGAGAAAAAAATTGTTCTGGAAGGCGTTTTGAACAAGATTTTATGATATTTTAGGGCAATTTCTTCAGCTCTGAGGCCGTTTGGTCCCAAAATCCCCCTCCCCCCGTAAGTACGCCACTGATTAGTGCTACTATATTCTGTAACATTTTTTTGTAGGGGGTCCGCAAAAAAAGACCTGAGCATAAGAGGGGTCCGACATCTCCAAAAGGTTGAGAACCACAGCTTTAGTCCGTATCAAACTAATAGAGTATACTAGGGTCTTCAAACGTAGTCAATCCCGCCTGCTCTATAAATGTCCATAGGCTCTATCAGTATTTTTAGCACATGCACAGAATAAAATTTTTCAAGGATTTCAATCAGACCAAGACCGTTAATGACGTCATTATTGATGAGGTCATAGAAACAAAATCATGACAGAAATTCAAACTAATTTTTGTATAATACACAGGGGGCCTCATATAGTGCATGTTGAACTAGCTAGTTCGTACGCCCCGACCCTTCGATAAATTCAAATTGAATCCCGTCAAAGTTACTGATGACGTCACATTAATCCCTAGATAAAGTTTTAATGACGCGTTTTATCGTTGGCGAACTCTGAAACGGTGTAAGATAAGTTGCATATACATCCCCAAATACCCTGCAAGGTTCAACATACCAGCGGTCACTACGCGACGCTTGTCGAGCGTGCGTGGGTTCTCTTTTTGAGGAATGATTTCACAAGACTTTGCAAAAAGTTTCCTAAAACTCCATTCTTTTTCGATCCTCAGAAACGTTGTACAGAAAAATCTGCGACATGAGGCGGTATGGAAGCACAAATTCGAATTTCTGCTCCAAATAATTTTACATCAAAGAATAGACAATTTTTGATGATTTTGAAGTGAAATAAAAAGCGTATGGAAGAGCATTTTAAATTTCTGCTTCTATACCACCTCAAGTTGAACGTTTCTGAAAAACATATCCAAAAATTAGAAAGATTCTTTGAGCAGTGAGGAACTTTTTCTGGCACCATGTTTTTAATGCTTGTTTTCATAAGTGAAGCACACCCTTAAAAGGTAACCTGTTTTATGTAAGGTTATTTTGAAAAATTTGCCGTATGCCGTCCGGTGATAACTGACCCATAACGTCATGAGTTCCTATTCTATAATATGGCAAGGGAATTGAAAAAATTTCATTAACCTATGACGCAATGAGATCGTGATGTCAAAGGATCGACTTTCGAGTCATATTACATAATAGGCAATGGACTTCGACAAATTGCAGAAAGTCTTGGAAAAACTTGGACTTTCAATGATCGGTGGGGGACTTTGAAAAAATGTTGACTTCCAAGCTGATTACACCATGATAGAAGGAATTCAGAAAAGTGTAAACTTTCCAGATTCCTCATTACTGAAACCAATTCGACTCATAGAACGGGTTTCCTGCGCTCCTCGGTCAACTTCGTTGAGGAAGCCATCGTTTTTCCAGATCTCTTGATTCGTTGATGGCGTCACAGCGATGAATTTTCCAAGCGTAATCTCATTCTTACAACGGCCATGATGGTTTTTTGTGATTGTTTTTCGTGATGGTTCCTCTCGGAGTAGTCTCGATCTTTCATAGGTAGGAACAAAACCTTAAAGGCTTCCAGAGACGATTTCTAGTAAAGGTTTCTTAAAGTGATTCCAGTCTCGTGAGCGTATAAAATGCTAACAACTTCAATACCCTAATTGGATTCTGGGAAAGTTATAAAATTTTTCAAAATGACTTTGAACTCATCATTTTCACCGCGTTAAGAGATCTTACGCTTATCAGAATTCTTCAATTCCTTGCAATGAAACTTTAGGATTCATTGCTATCGAAATTATACGCAGAACAATAAATAATGACGGAAATAAATCAGTAAAATCTTTCAAAAAAGTTGGAGACGAAAGAGGGGGGGGGGAAATCTTTCTCTCTCTCTCTTGTTCACTTCTTTCTAGTCATTCTTCCCTTTGGAATCAACGGAGTCTGCACAATTTTCTTCCTCACCGAGTTTAGTTGATGCGACGTTTCTACATAATATTTCACCTACTCGTGTACATACTAATGCGCTATACTCGGTATCATCCGTAAAATGACGGACATCGTTTGTAAAGTCGTATAATCTTCTATTATCAATTAATGTCGAAGTTATATCGCCATAAAAAATTGTTATAAAGTTTATCGCGGTATATAGTAGCTTCGAAATAAATTACGAAGCAAAACTTTTGAAAGCTGAGTTGCGATATAAATAATTGGAAAACGATACAAGTACGTAGAGTACGAGAACAATAAACGAAGCGTGTACACGATTCGCAATGTATTTCGAAGATGACACAATACCGACCAGACGACGAAGATTTACTGCGTGAGATAACGCACGTTCAAATGAAAACTACTCGTAGAAAGCTGTTATAGCTCTATCCGTGATTAAGAGTTTGTAGAAGTCCTAACCTGATGAACTATCCGTAAATGGTGAACTTTTACATCGGAGGATCAGAGGGTGATTACGAGAACTTGAAAGTTGTTGCGTATAGTCGAAATTATATGTTTTGGTGCACAGGACCTCTAAATTTCGTATTCGGTAGACCATATGAATTACGTAGGTATACGAGTAAATCCTTTTCAGAAAACCACTTCATCTCTTCTGGTTTTTCTCTACGACTTATTTTTGAATCACAATCGCGCTCATAATTTCACGTTGTACCTTTTTCTGAGTTAGTTTCAAGCTGCTCTTGAGTATGGCATGTCCACATATTACAACAGTTGTCTCGTTTTCTTTTTATTTGTTCTAGAGTTTCGCATGGATAAACTCGGCCTACTCAAGTCTCGCCAAGTTCCAGCCGCGACTCCATTCAGTTTGTACCTAAAGCTATTGTTTGTTTCCCTTGAAAATTCTGTCTCGAATTCACAAACTGTACAAAATGATGTGTTTTTAGGCTAATACGCGGTGGTTTTAGGCAATAGACTACACTGAGCATCAGTCATAAGCATCTTGATAAAATAAAGAAGAATGAAAGTTGCAACATCTGAGGGAGCGGAGGGAGCCGGATGCATAGACCTATCTCCGATTCGTGTACAAAATATTGCCAACGGTGAAATGTTGGATCACGACTGAGCACACAAGTTTAAGCAAAGAACGCCGAAATTAGTATCCTTTGAAATTGAGAGGACAACCCATTCGCTAGCTGGAAGTCGCTTCTAGTCGCAGGTGCAAGGCCACTCGTGTGGGTTGCGTATGCATTAATTTTGTTTCCTCCAACACCGGAACCGACCCTTTCGGGTATAACTTCAGTGTTGAGTTCCTCACCTACTAAGATAGATTGATGTTTGTAAATAAACAGTGCACCACTCTCTGGAACCCTTTGCGCGTGGGTATACTTCCCCCACGTCGGGTAAAGGAATCAAGAAGTAGAAAGGAAATGAACAGCTCGATCAAATTATCATTACTGACAAAATTATCGTTTCCAATTATTGCTGAACAAAAACAAAACAGTGAACCCACGGTCATGATATAGCTTTATCAATCTCCTTCAATAAAATGAGTTCACGTACAAATATAACAAGGAACGAAAGCATCATTCGAGTAGTTAGCCTGTACTCGACTCCGTTACAGATACGAAGTCCGCTCTTCTTTACCGTGGATTACGATGTTGGGATTTTATTTCCTATTCAAATTGCTATTGCGAACGAAAACACAATAAATATACCAAGCAAAAAGTGTAGGAAGTTTAAACGACGCTAATCCGACAAGTAAACACGTACCAAACGAACCGCTTTAAAATAATGATAAAAAATAATATACGATACAAAAGGAAATCATTAAACTGCTCGACAGAAAGAGGAAGGAAATAGAGAAAAAAAAAAGTGAGAGAGAAAAAAAGTAGGGTGAATATCCCTGTTTATTGCGACTCGGCTTGCCAATTTGAAGACTATTTTTTTCCAATTTGAAAACAAATAAGGTTCAGAAGGTAGATTAGAAACTTTCGAGGGAAACGAGAGAAGACGTAGAAAGGCGGGGAGAGAGAAGGCGAAAAAGAAGAAAACAGGAAGATACAGCAAATCACTAGGGATCGTGCGTTCAGTACATAGCTGAAGGAAATTTACAAAGATGCCGAAGAGACTTACCCTCATATACGCGTTATCTGACAAAAACAGTTGACGATAATCTTTTTTCGTCGGTGTTGTGGTGTCGAGAAAAATCGCTGTAGCGACGATTTCCGATCGCTGAGAGACCGAGAAAATTCGATATCGGCGGGCTTGAGCCAGATTTCTTGGCCTTTTCTTCGCGTGAAAAGTAAAGGACTATACACGGCAGCTGATGAGGATGAAAATGCTCGTCGTTCTCTGTCGTTTACATCATTATTAATTTTTCAAATAACCTCTTGAAAAAATTTTCAACGCTGGTCTAGCACTTCCCATCCTCCAGTAGGCGTAGACTCTTCAAATTTTTCATTCCTTTAATGACGAAAAAAGAAGAAGAATAAAAATATAACGAGAAGGAAAAATGAAGAAGAAAAAAATACCATACTGTACAAAAGTTCCAGTAGTGAGATAAAATCGAATATAAAGGAAGGAAAATAGAGCAAAAAAAGTTCTTCGTAAAAATTAAAATCTATTGTAGTAAATTGAGTATTTCATTCCGCTTTTGGGCACGAAAAAAAAAAAAAGTAAAAGTGAAACGTTCGTTTCCTTCTTGTAGTACAGTATAACGAACGACTGAAAAATAGAAGAAGAAAAAGAAGTGACAAATTTTTCAAAAGTGCGGAAAAATTCTCATGTAGTACATAGTCACCGGCGACGCCGACGAATACCAAAGGCATTCGTTCAACTGTGACTCTTATTACGGAGTAATCAAAAGCAAGAGCAGACTCGTAGCAGATTTTCGTACTCACTTTCTTTTTTTTTCGTCTCTTTCTTTCACTTTTCTCTTCGTCATTTCATTTCGTATCTTTTTCTGCAGTTTAGTACAAAGCTTATAGCGCTGTCACTTCGAGGACGTTCGTTCAATCGTAGACTTAATTGAAGATACGAATTTTCTATTGTTACCCTCGGAAATAAATATGTAGTCTACTTTCTTTGTTTCTTCCAACGATTGTATTTTGGGTGCGCGAATTCATTTCGAATAATTCTCATTATTCTCTCGACAAAGTTGGTAAACAGATTTGAGGTTGTTTTCCAGACGGAAAGTTACCCAGACACAGCTTATGCAAGTTTTAAAATCTGACGCGAGAAAGTGAGGGAAAATGAAAGTATCAACCACACGAGTTTGGAATCGGAACGGTATTGGCAGGTACCGGTATCCTTTGTTCGAAATTTTCATCATTTCGCGAGGTTAAGAATATCATATTTTTGAAAAGAGTTCGTAGCTCCGAAGTCTGATAATGAATTTTTGTAAGTAGGAGGCCATGCATTCGAATTCTCGCGAGAGTTTGTCCTCGAGAATCATCATCACTTTTCTCCAAGGAGCTATCACATCTCACAAGTAGCAGCAATTTTGAGTTACATCTACCCAATGAAACCAAAAACTGAGGGACGAAAGGACAGAGTAGAAAGAGATAGAAATGAAGGAGGGACTTTGAAAAATGTTTACGATATGAATAATGTTGGCTACGTAACTCTGTAGAGGTAGAACATGAGAAAACGTATGACTCTACAGACTTGAGCCTCCTTAACCTCCAGGACAAGGCACTTCTTATTAACCTATAATTTGAAAAATTTCAGGTCATCAGTTATACGTGGAAGAATACTTATATCTTTGTGAGGATGTAGCGTCATGAGGGTGTGATTTCATGAGTGCGTGATATTTTGAGCTCGTGATAGCAGACTCGGAAAATTTCATCTCTGGGGCAAAATTCGCTTAGTTTTGGTTCTGTTTCTGCGGAGCAATTGCCGGATCCGCTTCCTTTCAGTTCTGCTTCCAAGAAGCTTATGCCATATCCGCTTCCTTTTGGTTCCGCTTCCAAGGACCATTCATCGGATCCGCTTCCTTTCGGTTCTGCTTCGAAGATCCGAAAATTCAGCTCCGGATTCCAGATACCATTTTGGATAGCGATTCCGGTTCATAGCTCTGCTTCTGATTGACCTACACTTGAAAAAATTTCAGGTCATGAGTTATACATGCACGTATGTCTTCGTGAGGATATATAATGTCATAAGAGTGTGACATCATGAGGGCGTGATAGCAGACCCGGAAAAAACGTGAGCTCAGAAGAAATTTCATCTTCAGAGTGTAGTACAGTTGGTGAACCAAAAATTCAAGTCACGAGCAATAGAAAGGAAAAAGACAAATACAAGAGAAATTCCTCTTACAATTAGAAATCGATAACGGTGTTGAAGCAAATTTTGTAAGTTCCCCTTGTGATGTACACAGACCTTGAAGTGCTACCTTCTGGTTTTGAGAGATACATGAACTAGCTGCCTAGCACCATGACGTCATAAACATACAGATACTTCCGAGTATTCCAAATTAGAATTTTGCGCTCATTGTGCATCCATATACTATGGCTGGAGTTTCATTTTCAATATGAGTGGCGTTGAATTGTTTGTGACGTCTTTGTATCATCCATATTATTAAAAAAATTGTGTTGACCAGAAATCGAAGAAGAATTCGTAGATATATTTGAAAAAGCATCAGATATTAAGAATATCGGTCATTAAGATTTACGTATAGGTAAAAAGGTTACAAAAAATAAATTTTAATCATAAGGTGACGAAGAAATCGTTGGCATTTCTTATTTTAAAACGTACTCGTCAATTCACAGATCAATTTCAAACAATTTATCATAATAATAAAAAAAAAGTACCTCATAATGCAACGTCATTAATGGCAGTGTCTGCAGTTTTTTTTGGAGGAGACTCCTTTGCCCACGGTTGTAGGCTGCCAGATCCAAAAATCACGAATACAATGACGCCGTACATAGTGAGAAAACTTATTAAGAAGAAGTATATATTCCATTCTGACTGAGTCTGAAATATATTACTACAGGTTATTGACAGAAAAAGCATTGTTCTAAAAGAAAAAAAAAAAAGACTGAATAGTGGTAAGAAGTGTGTCAGTGGAAGAAATCTGAAATAGGCACTCTTCGGCGTAACTCACTAGAAGTCAAGATTTGAGGTCTTATTGTTCTAAAATTACGAATTCTTACGTCATACTTTGTAAAATGAACTGTCAATAGATGTTCTTGAAAAAATTTGTAACGGTCATTATCAGCATATCAGCACCAGAGGAATTGATGGGTGACAAATTTCTACAAATTCATTACTCAAAAAATAAAACTTACGTGATTTTTGACTAATAATCCTATTATAATTGGATTCAGGAAAAATGAGATGTGTTTGATGGCTGTTACGACTGATTGTAAGAAGCCAGCGTACTGACCAGCAACATCGATCACTATGACTCTGGGGACAAATTACAGATATTTAGCAGGAAAATTTAAAGCGCAGTGAATTAATAACTTATTTCATAGCAAAGAGAAGCTGCTTAAAAAAACTACTCGGTAAACATCGTTTCTAGTTGAAGTCCCTATAAATATTGTTCCCATTTGAAGCCCTCAAATGCAAAGGTTTTCGAGGATTCGAAAAAGGAAACAGGGCTTCAGAGAGGAATTAAATGGGTTGTTTTTCCTTCACGAAGCCTGGGATTCGAAGGGCTTGAGGTTTTTCACTGTTGAAGCCCTTTGAGCTCGGAAATTTTAAGGACTTTAATTGGGAAAAAAACGGGAACATGGGGATCTACGGGACTTCAATTGGAGAACAAAGGATTAGTTTTCCCAATTTTTTCTAGGAATTGTTTCCCGGGAGGAATCCAGAAGGCTTCGATATTCAAAGCAAGAACAGAGTTTTAAACGGAGGTTTAAGGATGGATTTTCTCTGTTGAAGGCTGGAAATCCAAAAAAATCGGGAACGAGGGGATTCAGAGCAAAGAAAAGTTTTTCAAAAAAAACTACCTGCGGTAAATATTGTTCCTAGCTGAAGGCCGACAATCCGAAAGACTTAGGATTCACAGTAAGAACAGAGCTTTAAATAAGTGTTTCAGTGTGGGCTTTCCGCATTGAACGCCGGGAACCTGAAGGGCTTCAACGGATAAAAAATCAGGAACGAGGGGAATCACCAAGGCGGACATTTTGAAGATAGTTCGTCCCAGAACTTCAGAAGGGAAACAAATATTGTTTACCAAGTACGAGGCAGAGAATTTGACAACTTACGCGTACGAAACTTGAGATAAACCGAAAGCTATTCTTGCTAACGTTATAAAAATGACAGAACTTGTTAGATTGTTGCAAATAGCGCATAAGAAGAAGAATACTACCGTGAATGATTGTCCCCAAAATAGAATCAACTTATGCAACTGTGAACAAAATGAACATATTATAGTTTTAGATATTGTTGATCCATGTACCTAATTGTCATATTTTTGTTTAAATTATTACAATCATCTTGTTTCAATTTGCTCACTTTGTCTATGCTGTACCCGTCAGGTTTGAATCGAAGATAATCCGTCAAGCAAGCAAAAAGCGGTCTCAGAAATAAAGATGCAAATTCTGGAATTCCGCTGATTAGAGCTACTGTTTGGATATTTGCATCGTAAACATCTAGAATACAGTAAATCAAGATAGAATTATATTTACTGAGACTTGGATCGTACTCATTGTGATACCCTGTATCTTCTTCCATGTTCTGAGATTCTAGACGCAAATTGGCTATTTCATCGTACGAGGGAATTTGTTTCCCCACTGCCAGAAAGATACGGCAAAAATACGTAATTTGAACATTTTAGGGAGATCTTGGCGAGATATATCCCTAACTCACCTCGGCCTCCATGCATCCATGAAATATGGAGCGAGTAGACATTCAGAATTTTCGTCGGTAACTCACCTTGAACGTAGAGGGGTAATAATACTGTAAACGATGATGTGAATGTACATATGAAAAATTCATTGAACAAAGTGTACACTGGTACTGACGTGAAGATGCTTTTGTAAGGTATGTGGACCTGAAAGGAAAAGAAATATTCATTATCACGGAATCAGAAAAATGTTTATAAATTACTTCAAATACGCTAAAATTAATCTTATACCATCAATTCAATTTCTTTCTACTTGTGATCACAAAGTGTCCAATGTAGTCGTAATCATTATCTATTTTCTACAAGTCTTCTATCTTGACTGGAAAGCTACTTACAGTAAAACTATCAGAAACTTGAACCGTCTCCGTAAAAAGGATGATCAATTCTCGAAAACTGAACAAGAGGATATCTAATTTGCCGCTATAGCTCCAAGCTAGGTGGATTGCTAGGCACAATGACTTCAAAAGAAAAGCCTCCCAGTCAGGACAGCAAAATGGTGTAATCAGGATATGAGGACTCTTCAAGAATATCATTTTAGAATGAAGTTCCAGGCTGGGAGGAACGAAAACGAATATTCGTGGGACCAATCTGCTCGACGGTCCAATGATACAAAAATTGATCACGGCGAAAGAGAACTCAATTTCATTTCGAATGTCTCCAAAAACTCCCTTTCATTAATCAGTATCTAAATTACCTTATTTTTAGTAATATAGTTTATTTCTTTAGCAAGATAAGCCCTCTCTTCTTCCGATATGTATTTGTCAGTCGATGGATCGTCGCTGACAAATGGAATCCACAGAAGACACCAAATCGATACCAAAGCTCCTGTACACAAATAGAAAAAATCATACTCATTCAATTATTTGAACAATATTTCAATAATTCTTGACAACATTTGAACATACCATAGGAGTAGAACAAATAACGCCAGCCAAAATTCTGAATGACAAATCCGGACAGTGGATAGTTGACGGCAATACCAACTGCAAAACCTAAGAAAGAGTAATTGGACAAACGGACTCGCTCCTTAGGCGGAGCCCAGCGAGCCAAAATATCCGCTGAACCAATGATAGGTAACCCCTAGGAATCATGAATCGTAAGAATATTATTTTTTCTCGTCATCTAAAATACCGGTATGTTTGTGTGTACTTTACCTCCGCAAATCCGAACAGAAATCTGATGAAAACGACTAAGTACACGTTGGTGTCGATCATGAAAGGTGTGGCTATCGACACGAGTACCTCACCTATCTTTCCTATCGAATGGAAAGTAACACCCCCGGATTTATGAATCAGAGTTCCACAGATACACGATACAGCTGTGCCTATAGGATTCGCGCCTAATATGAAACCTTTTTCGGTTGAAGTCCAGTCAAATTCCGGTTCCTGCCAAACATAAGCATAAGAAATCTGGTTAAATATCTGCCGTCTAGAGTTTGCTTGGACCTTATTGTTAGTCGTCGTTCTCAACCACAAAGGTGGAGAAAGCAAAAGCATTTTGTGTAATGTAACTTGGTAAGATGAACCCAGGGTAGCAAGAACTCTTTGCTGGGCGAATGTGAGTGTGAAAGTATCTCATTGATATAAGGTGAGAAATTGCTGCACGAACAAATCAGAAAACGATGCACAAACTTGAGAGGTAAGAGAGCACAATACTCGACAATCTTCCGTAATTTCATCTTCGCTAGGTACCTACATTTTTTCTTTTTTCCACTAACCTATGTGAACTGTTGATGTTCAATAATCTTGCTCCTTGATGTTAGTCTCGTGAACTTCAACTGACAGAATTACCCACGGCCACCGTGGCGTAATTACCTAAAGATAGCCTAACGTGTTCATGTCCGGTGGATGGCTCCGAAAGCTCAACACGTGACGGACCTACGCTCGTATTCTTAATGCTTGAGATCTCATTTTTTAAAGAGGATTGAAGTTTTAGAATCTTATATTTTTAGAAATGCCTTATCTTCCAGCGTAAGTAAGTTGAAGTGCCCCAAAAAATACGATATCGTTCAAATATTTTCCTTTTGTATCGTCAATACCGCGACCACGAGGCCTGTGCGAGCCAGGATTCTGGGAAAATCAAGTTGGAAGTATGTAAGTAGGTACTCACAATGATAATAGTTTCGTTATTGCGTACAATTTTTCTCCGCGATGTCATATCAGTAACAACGATACTCATGCAAGCAAACATATAACCGTTTAGCATATTGCAGATAAATGATAACGCTGTTATGTAGTACCGCTTGGGAACAATTTTCACGAATCTATTGCAGATCGACAGAAGATAAAAGTTCAATTCCGTACCTAGGTACTTCGTCTAAAGAAACATAAATAGATGAAAATATTTTGAATGAAAGTAAACTCACCTGTCAAACATTTTTTCGATGGTCAGTAAGTACTTCTGTGAGTATATTATAGATGAGTGTTGACTATCGGTGTACTAATTACATCTCTAACGACAAACGGTGCTCGTATGATCACCAATGTAGTAACACACTGAGCGCAAACTATTCTATCGATTCTGCTCATTTCTCATGTTTTCAAATCATTACACCGTGAGCAGTGCGGCGGAAATCAACATTAATTTCGATGCTAATCTCCTTACATGAGCTTTACCCATTAAATAAGACAACGAGTGAATAGCATACGTTGATTTTCTTGAAAAATGAGAAATTTTACTCGTGAATGATATTTAAATATAGCATAAGACGTACAATGTATGTAAATGGAAGGCATGAACTTATTTATTTCTGCCAAGTTGTAATTTTTCGAAAAATAATATGACCTACTCTTATAGGTAAAGTCATGTGTAAGTTTGTCCGACGTTTAAAATTTCTGAATAAAGAATTTATTCGTGCTTCTCGTGGATGGATCAATAGTTGATATCGAAAATTTTGCTCAGCAGGGAACCTGTAAGCTTTGCAATTCCGTGCTAACATTAGGTTTGATCGAGAGTCAGAAATTTTCGGCCAATGTTCTCTCCTATAATGTATAGTTTCTTATCATCGATATCGAGTCGAAATTTTTCTAACTCTCACTCTCAAGATAATATTGTAAAGCTCGATAGTTGAAAGTTTTCCAGGTCCCTTGCTTATCCTATACCTATAGCTTCGCATACATAGTCCAAGAGTCAAAATTTTTTCAAGTCTCTCAAAAATGATAACGTATTAAAAATCGAACGCGGGTGGTTTGCGCCCGGTTTTTATTCAGGTATAATAGTATTTGAATTTTGAATGCTCAGTGCTCGGAAGAGTATCATTTTATATCCCAGAATACACAAAACTTAGATTTATATCGTAACAACTTCCGAGCGCGTTCTCGGAAAATGAGATCGAAGGGATGAAAAAAGACTTTGAAGTAAAATACATGTAAGAAAATACACTTCTTCGGGTATTGAAAAAATCAACAGAATGAGGGTCTAAAAATGTAAAATTGTTTCGTAGTTTCTCAACTCTTAAGAAATTTTATCGGGTCTCTTGAAAAGGTTCGTTATTTCTTTTTCTTCGAATTAATCTGATAGTCCCTACATAATTCGTTAAAATGTGCATTGCGACAGAGTAATTTGATATAATATTCTCTTTTTCCTTCCAAGTTGCAATGCGATGACGTCGTAGATCAGTCCCTGTTACGTCACAATCTGATGACGTCATAAATCAGTGTCTATGACGTCACGATCTGATGAAGTCATAAATAAGTCCCTGTGACGTAACGATATGATGATGTCATAGAACAATCCCCAAATTGAAAATTGAAATTTTTCTATGTGGGAGGGGGGGGATATCGGAAATTTGGGCGGGGTGTGGTGTCCCGCAAAAAATCCAAATCAGAAGAAATGGTCTAAGTTCAAGAAATGCTGACATTCTTTCAAGTCCCCCTCTGATTATACACAGTTTGCGGATCGAAATTTTTTCCAATTCCCTCTCCTATCATCATCAAGGATATTTTTTTGAAAACAATGACGTCATAAAAAGGGCGAGGTCGCCCAAACAGATACCGGATGGCTTGATAAAAAGAAATTATCAAAACTCGCAAGATTCCTTTCGTTTACATTGACGTTCATTGAGGTGAGCAGAAAATTTTGCGGTTCGTAATCTAATTTTAATGATCGATTTCGATAGTTGATCAAATACCATCAATATTGATTATTAGAGTAAGTCCAAATTTTTTCAAGTACTTCTACCATTTACGTAGCCTATATAGAACACAACTCAGAAGTCGGAAATATTATTCCCATAATTTTTTCCACGCTTTTTTGAGCTCAAGTGTCGACGTTTTTCGAAATTTCAAAGGTAAAAATTGAAAGTCATCAGCAGAAACTTCTTCAAATCCCTAAATTAGGTCGACGCTTAATATACTCTCTTCTGAGTCATGATTTATTCCCCTACTCATTATGGACCTATCTTGTTTAGCTCTCTGAAATTACCGAACTATCGCTATAAAATTGGAGTTTTTTTTTTCAATTTGAGCGGCGTTGAACTGCGTGTGACGTCGTGGTATTACTCAAACACAACATCTTTATCGACCAAAATCGAAGAGAAATCCACAGTGAAATAGATGAAAGCAATAAGAAAGCGGCAAACAATAAAATATCAGCCACTAAGGCTCTCATAATCAGGTAAAAAATTTTAATCAATAAAATGATACTATAGACATTGACGTTTTTTCTCGTTATAACAGATACCGTGAGGTCATACATCAATATTTCAAACAATTAATTATTTATCATCAAAACTGTAATAGGTAATAAAAAACTGTAACTTTCAACTTACAATGCTTGTTGAAACTCTCTTTTGTAAGCAAATATTATAATTCAACGTCATTAATAGCAGCATCAGTAGTTTTTTTTGGAGAAGATTCCTTTGCCCAAGGTTGTAGGCTGCCAGATCCAAAAATCACGAATACAATAACGCCATACATAGTAAGCGAGCTTATGAGGAAGAAATATATATTCCATTCTGACTGTGTCTGAAACAAGACATCATAATTGAATAATTTCTGAAGATAATTGTTCAGAACAAAGAATAGAGTCCTGAAGAGAGTGAATGGGAAAAGTCTGAAATGGGTAAAAATTTATCCGAAATGGACCTAATTAATGTTCTGGAATTGTCAAAATGATAGCAGGCCTGATCCTGAGATTAAAACAAAGGAAAAAGTATACTGTAATAGAGTTTCCATTTGGCCAAGCAGGTACCGTACAGTCATTCCAAAATCTCAACTTCTTGGCATGACCTTGGAAAAAATCAGCATGTCAACAAACCAAGATCAATCAAAAGCCCCCCCCCCTCCCCCGATTACTCGGTCTTCTTCACATAGAACTCCTGCCGCAAAGAAGTCATCCTCTCCCGTATTAGGATTGGCTATACCCGACTTATTCACTCTCACTTTCTCCTAGGTCTTCTAGCCCGAACGTCTTGCAACTACTGCCATTCAGTTCAACATCTCTTCTCATGTCCCGTCTTCCTAAACCAACGTTCCGTGTGCAACGTTCCCTCATCTATAACCTCCCCACTACAATGATATTGAGTATAGTTACAAATTAATGCGAGCCGATGATCCTTTTTGAATTGTTACATAGCTCGTAAACTAGGGGAGGGGGAATACATAAAAAATAAAACTTACGTGATCTTTCACTAATAATCCTATTATAACTGGATTCAAGAAAAAAGAGGCGTGTTCAGTGGCTATCATACATGAATCTAAAAAACCGGCGTACTGTCCAGCAACATCGATGACTATGACACTGCAGACAGATTACAAAAATTAATTAACCGCACAGATTACATAGTAGGCTAAAGAGAAAGCTGGCGTTGAAAAAAAAAGTAACTTGCAAACTTACGTATAGGAAACTTGAGATAGGCCGAATGATATTCTCGCCAACGTTATAAAAATAACAGAGCTCGTTAGATTGTTGCAAATTGCACATAGGAAGAAAAATATAACCGTGCATGATTGTCCACAAAATAAAATCAATTTATGCAACTGTAAACAGAAAAATGAGAAGTACAGTTGGACTCCTTTGAGCGAAATCAAGCCAAGCGACATTTTTCTCTTTTTTTTTTTCTCAAGTTGTATATCGATGAAAGGGTTCAATGAGAAGAATCTGAAGGAAACAAATAGAAAATACAGAATGCAAAATTCAGGGAGTTATAATAATTGGAATATAATTTTTTGCATGGTACCTCTCAAAACTAAAAAAGTGTTGCTTGATTTGATTTGAGTTATGGGTGGATTGTATCGTTATTCATTTGAAATGTCTACAGCTCTTTCTTCTGTTTATAAAGAATGGTTAAGGTACACATATTAGACTTCTAGACTCTCGTTCTTTATTAGTAAGTTTGGAGGAATGATGAGTGTGAGTTAGGGACAGGCTATTTAGGAAGCGCTGGGGTAGCTCCCGTCACGTTCATTATCTAGTCAATGATGATACGAGCCATGTCCTTTTTCAAATCATTAAATTATGTATTCAACTTCGCCTATACTTCTATTTAGCTTACTTTATCTACGCTCAATCCGTTAGATTTGCTTCGAAGATAATCTGCAAACCAAGCCAAAAGGGGTCGAAGAAGTAAGGACGCAAACTCTGGAATTCCGCTTATTAAAGCTACTGTCTGAATATCTGCATCGTAAACATCTAAAATTCAACAAATTTAAATTAAAGTATATTGGCTCAACCTTGTTCACTAGCCTCAATCGTATCTTAAGCCTGTGAGATCTTGAAAAAGCAGTAACTAGATATCCAAGATTTACCCGTGATGTAGAGAGGTAGTAAGATTGTAAATGATTCTGTGAAGGTACATATGAAAAATTCATTAATCAAAGCGTACACTGGTACTGACGTGAAGATCTTTTTGTAAGGTATTTGGACCTAAAACAAAAATAATCATTCATCATCAAGAAATAGAAATATACGGTAGTTGAAAAATTTCGGATTTTTAAAAACTATTTGTAAAGTCTGCTTCATTCCAATAGATACAGTCTTTGGATACGCTGACGCCAATTCAGACTCAAATGAATACGAAGAAAATTTGCGCAGTAGACTTACATTGATATTTTATACCCTGCCAGCAATGAGATTCCAACCAAGTACCTCTTATTTGAAAGATCGCAACTCACTCTCACAGGTGTTTGTTCACTTTATATTTCATCAAGTTCGTGATCTCAAACTGTCAAGTGTGGGGGTGAAGTTTCTAATCATTGCCACAGGGCTGAATTGAATTTGTCGCACATGAAGTCGAGTTTCTCAGAAAGTATGATTGTGTCTTACAAAATGGCGTAGAGCTTTTTTCTACCGTAAGATGTAAGGGACAAAGATTGCCAGAGACAATAATATTACAAAATAAGAACTTTTTAGCAAATGGAACAAATGGCAAAGAAAACTAAGGGAGTTGACTTGTTTTAAATTATGAGAGGAAAATTAGGCTACACGGCTGCTATAAACTCATTGCCCTGGATATGGAAGATTATTAGAAGAAAATTGAAACTGGGGAAGCGAGAGTCGATAATCTCGAATAATCCTAACTTCAATTGCTTCGAAAACATCCTAATTCAACGATAAATTACCCGATCTTTAGTTATATAATCTATTTCTTTCAAAAGATAGGCCCTTTCTTCTTCCGATATAAATTTATCAGTTGATGGATCATCGCTGACAAACGGAATCCAGAAGAGGCACCAAATTGAGACCAAACCTCCTAAAACAAGCGAAAAAAATTTTTAGTCAAGTTCTGCTTCATTCAGTATCTTAGCACTTGAAAATTTTTCGTTATCACCAAAGATTAGCACCATAAGTGTAGAACATATAACGCCAGCCAAAATTCTGAATAATAAATCCGGACAGCGGATAGTTGACGGCGATACCGACTGCAAAACCCAGGCCAGAGAAATTGGACAAACGTACTCGTTCTTTTGGGGGAGCCCAACGAGCAAAGATATCCGCTATGCCAATGATGGGTAAGCCCTGGAAATCATAAATCGTTAACGAATTTCTTTTTCTTGTCACTTGCAAGACCTGCGTATGTTCGTGTACACCTTACCTCAGCAAATCCGAACATGAATCTGACCAAAACGACTAAATACACGTTGGTATCGATCATCAACGGTGTGATTAAGGACACAATGATCTCACCTATTTTACCTATCGAGTGAAAAGTAACACCACCGGATTTATGGATCAGAGTTC
This sequence comes from Aspidiotus destructor, assembly GCA_035079395.1. Taxonomy (NCBI): domain Eukaryota; kingdom Metazoa; phylum Arthropoda; class Insecta; order Hemiptera; family Diaspididae; genus Aspidiotus; species Aspidiotus destructor. The sequence continues at coordinate 1,744,136 of JAVHKZ010000015.1, forward strand.
CACAGAGACACGATAAAGCTGTACCTACCGGGTTTGCGCCCAATATAAAACCCTTTTCAGTTGAAGTCCAGTTGAACTCCGGTTCCTGTCAAAGAGAATTGTTGAATATTTATACTATCCGGGGTTTACTTTGTGGTCATGTCTCCTCGAGAAGCATTTTACAGGTGCACCCTATCTAGCCAGGACTTCTCAATAAGATAGAGGCCAGACAAGCGAACGTAAGCATACAGCAACATTTTTCAAGCTTTTTGTATTTTGGTATTTAGTATTATCGAGATCACCAAGACTTTACCCACACGAACGTCATCTCATCTATTCTTCATTACAGAGCTTCCGTTTACATTGAACAAGCCTCTTTCTTGCTCTCGGTGTTCTCTGAAGGAGCCAAGCGCTGAGCCTCTGTGCAGACGCTGCCTCTAAACCTTTCAGAAGCTTTCACTTTCCATGCACAATTGCATCTTCGATATACCCTGGATCACCACCACCAGTACAAAATCCTATACGTACATCTCAAAACGAATCTCGAAAATCTCTTGAACTGCGCGCCATCTTACTGTTTGCCCTCTATCCATATCAAGACAATCCACTCCTGGCCGCAAATCACCACCCCTCTATCACCACACTGCTCTCATCTATTCAACTTATAGAGCCAGTTTCGTACGATATCGACGGATCAAAAACGAAAACTAGAACTAGGTTTGCGTGCTTCTTAGGGTACAGAGTCTCATTTTCAGAAGCAGCTTTCAGTCCTTTTCATAAAGTTAGTCCTTAGTTGGTTTGGACGCAGGGAAAATCAAGTTTAAATGCCGTAAGTCAAAATACTCACAATAATTATGGTTTCGTTATTGCGCACAATTCTTTTCTGTGATGTCATATCAGTTACGACGATACCCATGCAAGCAAACAAATAACCGTTCAGCATATTGCACGTAAATGATAACGCTGTTATGTAGTGCCGCTTGGGAACAATTTTAAAGAATCTATTGAAGGTAAACATAGGTACGAGTAAAATAAAAGTTCTATTCTGCATGTAATAAACAAACTTAGTCTAAATGGAGGTAAACTTACTTTTCAAACATTTTTTGGGTGATACTATTATATGGATGAAAGTAGACTACACAGAATACATCTCTTACCAGGTGATACACGCGCACTTATACGGTGCTATAGTATGAAAACCAATCTAACACACTGAGCGCGAACTTTTCTTTAATGATTCTGCTAATTTCTCATATTTTCAAATCATTACACCGTGTGCGGTGCGGCGTAATTCACCGTTAATCTCAATGCTAATCTAGCTACATGAGCTTTGCCCATTGAATGTGACAACGTGACAACGCTTGATTAGCATGCCTCGATTTTCTTAACTAATGGGAAATTTTACTCGTGAATGATTTTCCAATTTTTCAAATACTCGTAGGTATAGGAGTATTTACTATTAACGTACGGTACAATGTGTGAATAGGAGGCAGATTTCTTTCTTTCTGTGAATTTTAAGTGACTATATTTAAAAAAATTTTTATGACGTTTGATACAAGTGATTGAACGATGCACTCCAGCTTTTTCTAAAATCCGACGATTTGCAGGGTCTCTTTTACTCAACACGTTCATCTAGGTGAGCGGGAAATCTGATTTATGGAAAACTTCATTTCGGTATAGTCGTTTATGCATTCGCTGCAGTTTGCTTCGGATAAGACATAAGAAGAGGTGTACAAGGAAAGAAAACGAACACCACAACAGCTGCACAGAATGGTACACCGGCTAGCAAGAGAAAATGCTAAGTATGGATGGACCATGAATATGGCCAAGACAAAGATCATGCGCAAATCCGAAGGACAGACAAGTGAGCCTGTACTACTATGAATCGATATGGAAATGAAGGCAAGAATAGGCATGGGTTGGGAATCCTTTGGAAATCTCGAAAGTATCCTGAAAAACAACAGAATCAATTTGAACCTCCAGCTAAGGCTGCTATAGTCTGCTGACGCATCGAAAACTTGGGCGCTACCGAAAGCAGACCAGAATAGAATAAACTCCTTTAAATCATGGTGTTATCGCAGAATACATCGTATTAGCTGGACGGAAATGGCTAAGAATGAAGAAGTGCTCCGACAGGCAGCACTGCATTGTGAGGCACTACTGGAGATGATATGGATTAAAGAAAGGAGATCCCAGCAGAACAAAATTGAGACTGACAACAAGTTTCGAAACACTGCGTACGGGAAAAGCGTCGGAAAGGCTCCGAGAGGACGACGCAGGCTGACAATGCCGGTATTGTGTTCATGTGCTTGTTTTTATGGTGAGAGCTACTTATAATAATACTGATAAGATACAGTTCATTGTTATCAACTAATCTACGAAACACTTCGAGAATTTTGCGAGTATTCTCGACTAAATAGTTATTTACAAGCTTACTTGAGAAAGCAGTTGTACCACGGTTGAAAAGATGTCTCCATCCACACTAGTAGAAGATCTATTTTCGGGTATTCGAGCTCTCACATTGCAGTCTACAGTTGGAAAAGTCTAATAGAGAGCTGAATCGTAAAATTGTGGAGTTCTACGAGAAATATTGCCTCTCTACAACAAACAGTAGGGGAAAAGCCAAACATTGTGCGTTGGTCAGTTTGCGTTAGTTTCTCCAAATTTGTCCATTAATATGAAATTGACCGCTGTGGTGGTCGATTTCAAGTCAAATTTTAGCTCTGTACGCCGGTCGACATCAAATCGATCACAATGTAGAATTGATTCCGAGTCGACTTTTCTGAATTTTTCTATTGATCTGAAGTCATCTTAATTGGTTAAGTCGATTTGAAGTCAATTCAAGATTTTATGGTAATATACGTTGGTCAACTTTGAATCGACCACTTGGACTGCATTGTTCTGTCGATTTCAAGTCACTTCTAGTTCTAAACGCCGTTGGTCCATTTTAAATCAACCGCAAATCGACATCGATCTTTGAAAGAATTTCCTGCCAGTACTCGCGGACAGAATATGTGGTCATAATTCTATATGAAGGCCCATTTTGAATCTTAATTGTGCTTGACTAGTACAGCATTGGTCAAATTTACCTAATTTTGATCTCAATTTTCGGTCGACATTAAAATCCAAAACCAAGTGTTATCTTACTCTTGCTTTCAATGCTGAAACTCAATCAAGTTGTTCACGTTTTTCATGAAGGCGGTGGTGGTGGTGGTGGTGGTGGGGGGGGGGGAGTATCGACAAAACTTTGACATTGATTGCAAATCTTTTGCCGATGAAAAACCTACGTTTATTTATACTCGATATCAATCGAGAGTTGATTCAATTGTGACGTTGAGTCGATGGTCAGAAGGAACGGTCGATTATTGAGGCTTCGTCCAGTTTGCGTCCCGTAGGTAAATGTTTTAACCAGATTGCGTCCCGAACATATTGCGTCCCGATGTAAACAAGAAAATGTATATGTTGCGTCCCATTGTCTAATCACGCGCGTCGACCTGCGATAAGACTATCTTTTATTCGTTATCGAGACTGACACTCAGGACAGAGACTCGAGACTAAGACCCAAGAGACTGAAACTTGAGCTTGAGACTTGGCGCCGAGACTCTAGACTGGCCCTCAAGCACTCAAGACTCGGGACTGACACTCAAGACTGACATTCAAGACTGCCACTCGAGGCTGAGACTCAAGCATGAGACTGAGGCTCAAGCTTGAGACTTGAGACCTGCCGCTTCATGCGGCAGCCAGTCCTAAGTCTAAGTGGGAAGGAAAATGAGCCCGGGACGCAAAACATACATTTCATGGGACGCAACCTGAAATATCTTTGTGTCCCAAAAAGGAACACGGGACGCAAACTGCCGAAACCGGTTGTTAATAATTGACCTCCAGCTGACCTTCAGCCATTTTGGATCGACTTTTAGTCGAAATTGAACGAAACTAAAACGTCTCGAAATCAATGTCGATTTTTTCAATAGCACAACAATCATCTCCAAAACTCTAGAAAGGGGGGAATCGGGACTCTTCCTTGTATTGGATTGTGTTTTCAGCTGATGGTCGTATTGTATTCTTTTTTCTGTACTTTGGGACGTCTTTTTACCTCGATGACGTCATTTTAAACGAAAAAAAAAAAAAAACGCAGAACGTGAATTCAAATGCAGTCCCAAGCCCTGTACAAGATGGAGTCTCATTGTGTCTCCCTTCATCGATATCTCATCATATCGAGCAGTGATATTTATTTTGTGAATGCTACAATTAGCAGTACAATATAGTCTTTTCCAAAAAAAAAAAAAAAAAAAAAATATCGAGCAGCCTGGATATCCTAAGAACAGTGTTGCCAGATCTACGGACTTTTGTTCCTCGAAATTATTCTTTGGATTTGGCGTAAAATGCGGATTTCTTGCACTCAAGGGAAAAGTAGCTTAGTTACTCGTGCCACAGATACTTTTCTCCCGGTCGTTATAAGCTGATAACGCGATCCTCTGCAACATTCAGTCAATCAAGGGAAAAGTACCTGAGTTGCAGTAATGAGAGATACCTTTCTCCTGATCGCTATTGATGGATCAGGAAAAATCCGTTCCCAAGTGTAGAAAAAATGGCGGATACGGATTTTTGAAAAGAAAATCTGGCAACACTGCCTAAGAATAACTAAAATATCAGGCTAGATCCTGAAAGTGATCGCTACGTTATCTGAAAATAAGGTAAAGTTTGTTGAAATTACCGGGTAGGTTTCATTGGATAAAATTACGGTGTGAAGTTTTACTGGCCCTTGATCGATAATTGGACCTTGCCATTTTGAGGGTTCCTTACCTTCTTCTAACGGAGATCAATTTCCATAACACACTCCTTTATTTTCTTCTTATCTCGATGAATCGACATCAAGAAGTAGCTTCCGATACTCCCTGATCATGATATCTTAGATGGCTGGACCTTAATAGAGATTTGCCAGTCATTAAGTGATCATACTGTAAGATACGAGCTTTTTGCAGAAGCCAATCCAGGAGAAGCGAGAAAACAACTAATGGAGAATCTAGTAATTATCCACAAACTAAACTTTTAATTTTAAGACCGACTTGTGTGACACCGTTCTTAACCAGATAATTGGGCATGGAGTTCTACGGAAAAGCTGTGAGAGCAATTTATTCGGCCGCTATTCGCACGCTATAATATACCACGTTCGCGAGACGAACTATCGAATAATTCATACCTTTTTCCCGAAAAAAAAACCTCAAGTAGGCAACTTTATTCTCCTTACTCGCGCGTTTTCCAAAACTCTTAATTAAAACCAGAATGAAGACAGGATTTTCTTGCCTTTTTTTCGCTCTCATATACACAGTGGTGTGTCTTTATACTTTTTTTTTCTTTCGTTTTTCAGTTAATTAATTTACTTCGCGAATGTAATACGCGAGCGCATTCGAATGCAAACGGAGTCTAAGATTAATGAGTAAATTCATACTCGACATTTAGAGCGCCCTATACCACACCAATTTATACGCGATAATGGCAGGTTACACTTCGATTATAAGCGCCCGAGTGTATACCAAAAGGCATAACAAAGGCTGCAAATATATTGTCAAATGCAGGCACTGTGAATGCGAACACTTTTTGCAACAATTTCGCGAAATGTTACATTTCAAACGCACAATGACTTACGTCAGCGAAAAGTCACGTTTTACCAATATTAATGATCCAATTTGGCCGCAGAATTTTGATGTATACTGTGTATTACGCGAACGTCAGCGAAATAAAAATTAGCGAGAAAAAATTTACTTTGTCGCATCGTCGCATTAATTAAAACACGCTCGTCTACGAGGGCTGGAAATGGGAGGTGGGACATGGTGATTTTTATTTTCTTCCGCTGAAATCGAAACACTATAGTGTGGCAAGATAAATATCTGTGAAAAAGTAGTGCGGCGACGAGTTTCCGCGGATAGAGAGAGAGAGGAAATCTAGGGCCTCTTCTATATGTATCACGTATATATATCTCAATCGGAATATATTCACGCCGATGTTAGCTCGGTAAATATAGAGAATGTTGTGTATTTCGTCGGTACGTGAGTATCTGCAGGCAATAATAAGTACTCCGATGCTAATTAATTCATCTCACTGTAACAAGTATACAGCCTATACAGTCATTTGTCATGAATCTGTTTTTCCCTTCATTCATCATGAAAATAAATTTCGCTACTCCTGGTCGACTCGCGTTCCGTTTGTTAGGTGGAGGAAAAAAAAATGACAAACGATGTGGGCTGCTAAGAGAATGCGATGATAATAAAAACTCTTTGCGAAAGGAACGAAAATCCGGTACGACTACTGATGAGGCGAGTTCATTATAATATTTGTGAAAGAGGTGATTGTAATCGTCGCAACTCGCGGCTGAAAACGGACGAGGATGCAGCTGCTGGCTCGTTGATTTTGCTATCGACAAATTCTATTTAACGATAATCGTTTTTCATTTAAATACACGTGTAAATTGTACTATTTTGTCTATGAGAAAAAGTGGTATAATATTGACTAACCACCAGCACCACTATGTTTTAATAGAACTTCATTCCTTGTATTCGTGATTATTGTTTGCAGCGACTGTAATTCGTAAAATGTAAGCCTCTAACGTAGTTAATCAAATTAGTGAATTGACTCAACGATCAATGGAGTTGATGGTACCCTCTTCCTCAAAAAAATTTGTTCGAGGCAGCTATAGTTGTAAGGCTATAAAACTTTTTGGGAAAGAAAGAACTTTGAATCGACCGAAATTTTTTCCGTATCTCTTCTGAACAAAAATTTTTCATTTCAGTTCATCAAAGGAAAGAGAAAGCCCGAGGGATCTCCTTCAATGAACGAAAGACGTAAACGAGTGACGGGGAATCAGATTGCTCCTTTTAACAGAGAATCGGTTTTGGGAGAGGAGATCGGAGATGAACCCGGCAAACTTGATACCCAGAAAAAAACACTGTCTGACAGCAAGTAGGAGTTATAACAGTTTTTACCTTTGAGCTATAGGTGATAAGAGGGGACTTCGAAAAATTTTTTTCAGCGACCATCACTACGAAATTTCAGCAACGTTCATTAGGATAACACACAGCTCGATTTGGGCGACGGAAACTAAATCTTTTGTTTAGGTTCTTCAAACCTCTACGTTGCCAACTTCTGATGTTTATTGTAGGAGATCCCTAACTCGAGTGGAACCGCTGTAGAGAACACCTACCTTTGGTTCGGACGCAAATTCTGTCAACTTTTCTTATTCTTCTGAAAAGATTACTGGGAACTCATTGCCAGTAAGTAAGTTTTGAGCAGACATCCATCATTTCATGTCCTCAAAGAATTATCATTTTTATTATTTTAAATCTTGAAGGTGATACCATAATCTCAAACTGCAGATTTTGCGTCAATTATATTTTTCCACATCTGATCAGCAGTAAAAAAGTCAACTCTATTTGGAGTTGACTATAAAGGGCACAAGAACTCAGAACTGCAAATTGACTCAAAATTGACCTTGCTCACAGTTTCATGAAAAAAATTGGGAAGTCGAATCATCATTGACTTGAAATTGTCGTCCATCTCAAGGTGACCAGTGAAAAATTTGGAGATGTTGTCTCAAAATTGACCACATACATCAGATTGACATCAATTTGAGGTCGATTTAGAGTAAATCAGAGTAAAAAAACATAAAATGACTTCAAATTGACCCAACAAAGGATTCAATTTTTGAGAAAATTGACTCAAAATTGACTTTAGATTGGCGGTTGATACAAACGGTCAATTTCAGGTCGATAGAATAACTTGAAGAAGTTGACCCGAAATCGACTTTAGATTGATTGCAATTTGAAATCGACCATAGCGTACATTACCAGGGAAATGCAAATTGATTAATTGATGATCATCTACTCTATGTTATGGTACTTAGTATTTATAACTAAACAAATACTTGTGATTCATCAATAGTGAGAGCAATTTTGGTCAATAAACAAATCTGACGAGCGTAGATTATTGGCAGTGAAGTACGTTTGTTTCATTATTAGCTAGGTACAATATGAAAGGAAATTGACATCACAGGACAGTTGATTACAGGTTGATCAAAAAATTTGAGAAAGTCGACTCAATATTGACTCGAGACAGGCTAAAATTTGAAGTTGACCACCGAGAATTGATTGGAATCAACGCCAAAAAGCAGTTGCTGATTACAGATCAATGAAAAAATTCAAGGTAGTTGACCCAAAATTAACGCGAGCTTAACGTTGATTCGAACTTGACCAGCGTACAGAACTTCAAGATGAGTTCAAATCGACCCAACAGAGCAGTCAATTTCTGGTCAAAAAAGTTAAATCTGCAGAAATAAATTCCAAATTTGGCACCAGATTAGCGGAGATTTGAAGTCCATCATCAGCACACCTTACCAGAAAAAATCAATTTGTCTTCAAATCGATGCAACAGAGTCAATTTTGAGTCAGAGATCAAATAATAAAAATTAGATGCCATTGCATTACTGCAATGGCAGCGACCAACCCGCTGTCCCACTATCCCGAGTCCATTAGACCAGCAGATTTCTCAATCACCACAAAGGTATAAAACTTTTTCTTGAAAACAAGTCCATTATCAAGGGGAGAACTCGAGATTCGAAATTCTTATAAGTCCCCCTCCTATCATATATAGCTCGAGAGTTGAAATTTTTCGAAGTCCTTCTTCTATCATCTATAGCTCGGAGGTAGGAATTTTTCTAAGTCCAATTCATATTATATGGCTAGAGTGTCGAAATTTTTCAAGTCCCTCTCCGTGACGTCATCAACCTTCGCAGACGCGCTCGCGCCTAAGTCCACTCTATATCATTTATGGCTAGAGTGTCGAAATTTTTCTGAGTCCCTCTCCCAGACGTCATCAACCTTCGCGGAGGCGCTCGCGCCTAAGTCCACTTCTTATCATACATGGCTAGAGTGTTGAAATTTTTTCAAGTCCCTTTCCGTGACGTCATCAACTTTTCCGTGACGTCATCAACTTTTCCGTGACGTCATCAACTTTTTCGTGACGTCATCAACTTTTCCGTGACGTCATCAACTTCTCTGTGACGTCATCAACTTCTCTGTGACGTCATCAACCTTCGTAGACGCGCTCGCGCCTAAGTCCACTTCATATCATATATGGCTAGAGTGTCGAAATTTTTCGAAGTCCCTCTCCCTGACGTCATCAACTTCTCTGTGACGTCATCAACCTTCGCGCTTGCAAAAAAATTCCTAGGAGTACCCCCAACAAAAGGGAAAGCGAGTTCTCCGCTAAAAAACAAAATGATACAAGAGCTGCACAGGTCTCTTTAATAACATGCTGCAACTACGTGAGAGAATCTGGAGAGGTTGACTAAAAATTGACTCAAGATTCGCGTCAATTCAAGTTCAATTCAACCAGCCTACACTACTGGAAAACTACAGATTGACCCAAAATCGACCTAATAGAGCAACTAATTCTGGATCGATAGATGAATTTGGAGAATGTGACTAAAATTGACTCTGGATTGACGTCAATTTGAGAATAACTTATTGTAGACCAGCGCTCATTACCAGAGAACTACAAATTGACTTGAAATCCACTCAAAGGCTTTGTTGATTTCATGTTGACAAAAAAATTGCAGAGGTCTATTTGAAATCGACCTGAAATTAACAAAGGGAATAACTCAAAATGGGTTAACATCTTTCAACAATGTTGAATCAATGATGGAGAATGCTGTCAACAAAGAATGTTAAAAAATGTTCAAACACTCAGTTTAACTATAACTGCGCCATAATTGTTCACCTGTAATTAAAATGAATTTGGTTCCCGCACATCAAAAGAGATAGAGCCTTAAAAAGTTTTCAGTAAATCAAGGAGGATTATTCAAAGGACCAGTTTTTCTTCTTTAAGATATCAGTTTGGTATGTTTGAACGTACAATGTGTACCACGTTGAAAACTGAGATTCATTTACTCTCTTCTAAATTTCTTGTCAAGCTCGTTCTATTCCTCAATACCGTCCCCGAAAATAGCAAAATATACCTATACGGTCATTTCAATATACAGGCGACCGTTTCAATATCTGATAAAGCATCGGCACCTTCTTCAATGGACACCAGATTTTGCAAAGACGGTGCTAAAGGACCTCGATGTGTTTGATACTCGTTTGTCTCGTCGTCTGCTCATATTTCAAAGCAAACTATAGGTAAGTGTTTTACATTCTTACAGGTCGTCTATCTTTATCGCAGTCGCGATCGTTACGTACAATATTACACGAGAAGAAAAAGTACATAAAATTCTGACGTGACCCCTCTGTCGTCAAAACGTGATGAAACTTCGTTAAACGCCTTACAATAGCCGCTTGATTCTTATCTCTATTTTTTAACGGTTGCTGTGCGCTTTTTTTGATCCCCGTATGACAAGAGCGTTATTCCCCTTATTTTCGACCTTGCGAGAACGCGCTCGGTACCGTACTCTTATTTTAGCCGATCAGCAATCTGGAATATTTTCCCATTCAAATTCGATATTCTCTTTTGTACATTGTATACAGTTTGTTATTTTTCACGTACACGCGAGTACGGGTGAATTGAAATTATAGCTAGAGTAAACGAGAAGGAAGAAAGGCACCGGCATATACAGATAAAGGATAACGAGAAAGTAAACCGAGCATTGAAGTGTTGAGAGGCATAATATTTCGGAAAAAATGAAAATGAATTCACTTCGGCTGTCGAACCCGTAATTACTCCCTCGATTATTGCAGCCTCGTTCCGCCCTCTCAATAGACCGAACAGATCACGAGGACCACCTGGCTGGACGTACTAAGAAGTATTTTTCGGAAAAATTGGACATTTGCGTCGGCTTTTTGCGTTAATTCCTGTTATGTAATTGTCTAGCGTCGATGTACTCTTCCTTATCCTCTCTCTGTGGTCGACTTGATATCATGGGCGTACGTATTTTTCGTCGATAATCATGCGGCGAGTGGAGAATTTTTAATGCCGTTGAATTAAAATTAAATTAGTGGACGAGGTTCGAGCACCGAATGATATCGAGATCGCAGGAAGCGAAAATGAAAAACAAAAAAAGAATTACTAGCTGAATGAGTATACGTTTAGCTTCAAGGGATACGAATGTACGAGTATGTTGATTTCGTTTCAAATAGAAAGAATTATTATTTACGAGTAAAACTATGACGATAATTTTTCAACTTCTGAAGTATTCTTATTATTTTTTAATCGGATACGCGTACACTCTTCCCCGAAGCGTATCTAAGTTATTCCGAAGTGAAATAAGGTAGACACACTGCAGGCCCCCTAGATCACACAAATAACCTAATATTGATTGTTTTGAAGTAGCTAGTACTCGTACAGCTATATATGCATTTTTTTCAACACCATACGACACGTTAATGGCTTTTTTACGATATTTATAGGCCAGAGAGAGGAAAAAAATAGGTTTGTATCTTTTCGCGTTCTGTAATCGCGCGCGCGGGTCGTTGATAGATCATGATAAGGGCATTAAGCTTCTATGATCTTTTAATCATTTCTTTTCTCGAAACAACATACTGGATATTAAAGGGTATAGGGTAAAAGAAACACCATATCACCATATCTGTTCAACATCCTACAGAGTGCACGTCTTTCTCTCTCTAGCTCATTTTGTGCCTTTTTTTTTTAATCATCGTCATCTGCATGAAAGCAACCATGTGCGACGACACGGCGCGACGCGACGTTCTTCGGAGATATATTAGTTACAGAGTATAAGCTGATGCATTTATTTGCCTCATATACGCCGCTGCTCTACCAAAACGATCGGAAATTTGATTACAACCCTACTTTAATTCTTCTCTTTATCCTTTCTTTCTTCCGTACATCTGTATCACGTTGCATTTGCGGGTTTATTTGGACGTGTATATGCGGTGATCAGATATCGAATAATGGAATCAAACGACTTCTGGACGGGCAGAATTAATAAATGTATTCGCTGGCGAAATAAGTAAACCGAATAACGGGTTTGGATTACAATCAGCGATGGGTCGGATTCAATCTTTTTGCAGTAGCCGTGGTACGATTTTTTGCTGTGGTATATGGGCCGAGGGAACGAGCGTTCTGGAGCAAGTACGGATGAGATTTAAATACTGCAAGATTAGTGCTTGCGACGTTTTAGGTCTAATTAAGAGATTTACAAATGAATTCCACCATAAATGTTGGCATACTTGGGAGTTATTTGCTGTCCATCTTTGTTTTCATCGATGTCACCCTAGATTCTTATGGATGTTTCATACTTCCCCAAGTATTCACGATGAAACTTGAAGAGGAGCCATTTCGCAATAGTTATCAACAGAGCCCGGATTCCTCGACATTAGTCCAGTCATTTGGCTGAGGGCGGGAAGCTTGAAAAGTAGATAGAAGTTTGTTTCGAGGGTAGTAGGGCCGAGGAAAGAAATTTTATTTTGCCGAAAAATGCCGAAAATGGGATAAATGCAGAAAACTGGCTTAGAAGCCGAACAAGGCCGAAAATGAGCAATTTGTAGAATATCGTATCCCGGAATTTTGAACGAAAAATTGCCTAAAACTGGGCAATTCTGGTGAAAAAAGAATGGAGCTTAATTAGAGCAGATCAAAAAAATTATGATTAAAAACTCGTTAGGATTTCTGTATTGATGAGTTCATTTTAGTCGAAAATTTCAGCTTTGGTTTTCAGCCTAAACTTACGTTCTTGGAAAATTTGGCTTTCAGCTTTTAGCTCTGGGACAAATTCAGCTGGCTTCCGGCTTCATTTGGCTAGTTTGATTCAGCCGATTTTGGGCTGATCAAGATGTAAGTTTAGATGAAATGATCAGGAGAATGGGGATTCGGACGTGATTGCGGAAGATGTCTATTCCCCAGTTTGTGTTTATCTCTACTGGATACCTGCACTACAGGCGTCTATGCTGAACGCCTGAGTGACTGAACTGAATTAAAACGAGTGGTTTCTACGATCAACAAAAATGATTATTTTTAACGGAAAAAACGCTATTATAATAACTGAATATTCCATACTGTCGATCATAATTCAAAACATTTTGATCAACATCAACTTGATTGATAAAGTAAACCACTCTGGACCAATTTGTCTTATCTTTGTCAATCTTTTGACAAAGCCAATCTGGTCTAGAGAGTGGAGCAATTGAAGGGCTACCCGGAATAAGGGCAATTTCTGGGTACATTTTAAATGGGAGAATTGCCTTTCTTCGGAATTTGAATTTTGCAGGAATCAGGAAAACTATTCGCCCTTATCAATGAAAATTCGGCTTTCGGCTTCCAGCTGGCTGCAATACTCTGAATTTAGATGATCTGTAGAAAATGTTACGCTGTACAAATTTTCGCTTCTTCAAATTCTATGTAGAGTGGTTCAGTTTCCAACGTTTTAAACAGGAACCCTGTTTTATCGGGGGGGGGGGGTCTTTACGGAAAAAATGACTGCTATCCGCCCTCCGGCCGGCAAACCTATTATGAAGCTAGTATAATACAAGGAGGAAGTGCTGCCAGATGGTAGTTTCAAAAATCCGTATCCGTCATTTTTTGTAAGATCTAAAAACAGATTTCTACGGACTCTGATTGATTCATTAATAACAATCAGGAGAAAGGTATGTCTTATAGAGATAGCTGAGGTATTTTTCCCTTGATCGACTCAATTTTTCCCAGTGGTCTTCAACCTTTCGTGTGTTGCGGACCAAAAGAGAATTTCTCACACCTTGCGCGGGCCAAGTTAGGTTAGGTTCCTCCTCGGGGGAGGGATAGGTACAAAAGCCAGTGTGTATTACGTAACTGTGGTCATGTCAAGTCTAGCTGCTACCTTCTCGTGGTGAGGGGGCTTATGACTTGAATTGTTCCACCTAATATGCTAGCTGACTCTGGGGCGAGTCTGGCTCACCACCCAGTGAGGGCGGGTCCATCTGGAAACAGTGGTGCTGGGCGGGAGGCGCAGTCCATTGTCAACCAAAAGCAGCATGGCTCTTGCAGCTGTCCCTCTGCATATACAGATGCAAGTAAAAGCTCTTCTCAACGAGAATCAGTCTCTTAGAGATAAGCTCTCACTCTGTCGGATGAGCTACAAGGAGAATGAGTTGGCCAATGAGTTTGCGCAAGTAAGAGCCGAGACCAAAGAATTCAAAGAAAAACATGAGAGAGCAATCCAGGAAGTTTCAAGACTATCCCAAGAACTCAAAAAGCGAGATAACTTCATCCTTAGTATGGAAAAAGTCAATCAAGAATTGGAGTGAATGCTGAAAAGCAAACGCAAAGAAGCTCTGAAGGAAAATCCCATCAAGAAAGATGCGAGTACTTCTACTACTCTAAAATCAAGTACTGATACCCCTGTTCAGACATCACCAAGTCTTCTAGGTGATGTTACCCGAGAAGTCTCAAGAACGGACTCGGTGGGTCATATTGCTACAAATGTTCCTACTGAGTCAAAAAATCAAGTAGAACAGAATCCTGACACAGCAGGACAAAATTCAAGGCGCCAACGCTTACATAGTCGGCGAGGGCGTCGAAAAAAGAACGCACTATCAATAGTACCAAAAGACAACAACTCCCCAATGGAGATTATCTCACAAGTCATCCCAGACCCTCAAGCCACAGGAATTAAAAGTCATGTCGTTTTCCCGAGCGGCGCCCCTCTAATCAACTGCAATGACAGCAAGAACTTGGAAACAATCAAGAGTAAAATTACAAATGAAAAAGTTGAAATTAAAAGTAATAAATCAGGCCTTCCGTGGGGCTCTTTCCTCCATAATTAACAACCCCACTATTCTGACTTCAATTTTTTGGGAAGTCTGCCCCCTCAGTGTAGTTTGAAAAAAACACAAGTCCTTCAAAATAGCCTACCATCTCTGCCATCTACTCCTCAATTCACTATCATCAAAGCCATTAATAACGTCACTTCCTAATGCTGTGTCCTCTACAAATGTGTTATTTACGGTCAATCCTCCTATTTTCAATTTCTTCACGTCGTTCTGGTCTTTGTTCTAGGTTTGAGGGTAGGGTTTGTTTGAAATTGCACGGCCTTAGGTGGCGTTGCGTCCGTCCTTGTGACTTGAAAAACTTCCTGGAGGTGTAGTAGACGGTAGAGTTTATGTTTGGAATTGTGTGGTGATTAGAAGCAAGCCAGTTACTTAGCCCAACATAGAGTAGCATACAAGGCTAAGAGAACTAGTTTACCTGCCCATTTTCAGCTAATTAAACTAGGCATCAGCCTGCAGTACATTGACTGATAGGGGCGAGGAAGTCCGCCTCCTTCTCCTCACCTAGTTAGCCCAACTTGAACACGTTATATCAGGTTAAGAAATAATGGTGGAGCCCTAGTTACTGGAGTTCCAATACTCCCTAAAAAATTCACGAGTCATACAGGGAACTCGTTTCATGAGGTATTGTAGAAAGACCTTCTGAATCTTGTGGTGTTTGAAACATTGCATAACTAGTTACTTGAAGGAGCTATTTTAATCAGACTAAATACACCAAGACTAGGACCCCCTTGTATCATACCAGCTTTATACTAGTATATATGATAGGAGGAGGACTTGGAAAATTTTCAACCTCTGAGGTTGGCCGACCGGCCGGACGGCCGTTGTTTTTCCCGGAAAGACCCCTGATAAAACAGGTTCCCTGTTGATAAAAATTCAATAATATTTGACATTCATAATATTATTCCTTAGAAAATGTTCGGCTTCAATACTGATAACACTGCCAACTCCTAAATCTCATCCCCACACCTCTTCTTCTCAAAGCCATTGTCAGCTTTCTTATCAGCTTTTTCGTGCTGTATATGGGTTCACGAAGGTACGTCTTCTTTAAATACATTGCTCCTATTTGAACTCTATCTTGATTGATAGATTCTCAAATGAGCTTATAGGACGATCACTCTATCAAGTTTTACCAGACGTATCAGCATAGATGCAACACAATATGCCTTCTTCAATACACCGAGCCAGTGACCGTCTCTGCTAGTTCTCCCTCTCTTCACTTCTAGAGATCTATCCTCTGCATTGGCGTTCTGTGCTAATGTTTGATGAGGTTTAGGGTCGGCGAACATCCAGATGTAGTTGCACCTAGTGGGAATTTTTTGCATTTTTCGACAGTGAAGCGATAACGGGGGAAAAACATTGAATCGATGTTTGCACCTGGTGAGAGAATGGATAAGTGCCGGCCCTGATGCAGTTTCACCTTGAAACCGAGCCACCAAACCTGTACATTCTCGCGCTCTACTCGATGAGAACCGGGTTACTAACGGAGAATTGGGATACATGACTCAATTATGGCTCAAGATTCGAAAACTCATTGACGCGACAACAACGACGATAATTTTTACAATGTGAGTCACAAGAAGATTGGATGCTGCTTTATAACTTTAAAGCGCTTACCGTTTGCTATATAAGTGAGAATGTTCCCAAAAAATGCGACGAGGTCCCGAAAAGCTCGCGTAAAACCAAGTAACGCTGGTACAACATTATTATCATTTTTTTCTTGCCTATACCTACTAAACACTTAATCTTTAATAAGTTAGCATCAGAGCAGAAAAGTATAATACCCGACGAAAAAAAAAAAAGTTTTCTAGAGTAGATGCACTACATGCTCTCCAGGGAATCGCGTTTATACTCGGTATTTTCAAGAAATATAGATAAAAAGTAAATTACTTTTAAATATCTTTCGCGACAAGGAAGACGGTACAAGCGGTACCGCGGTACATTAGGTGTTTTTTTTCATCCCTTCTCATAACGATAATACTCGATGAGAAAATATGATTTTCAGTTCACAACGAGACCTTAATACGTATGAGTATAAGAACATTATTCCCTTACACTCTTCAGCGTCTTCATCGAGAGTCACTATAACGTTCAAAATTAAAAATGAATGAAAATTCAAATTGGATGCGAAGGTATTTTATATCGAATAATGCCGCATAGTGCGGTTTCTTTTTTACAGTAGATATCACCAAAAAAAAAACTAGCGCTATTCGATCAACAAAATGGGTTCAGAAGTCTTCGTTCGTCTATCTGATGGATGGTGGTTTCTAATTCAATGAGTCATTCTTCCTGCGATTAATGCACGCTCGACTCCTACGCTTAAAAAGTTTATACTCAAGAAGCCACAATAAGCTGCAAATGATGTTTTGAAAAAGGTGTTTTGGAGATACATAAATCAAATTACCTTAGTCAAATCAAAAAAATGATGTACTCCACGTTCAATCGAAATTCATCAAATAAATTTTTACAGAACATTTAATTTTTTTCATTTTATCATCGTAAGCACTTGTATCATGACTTTAACAATCGAGACGGGCTTTTTGTTCTCCATTAAAGAATTCAATTCATTGTTTGAACTGCTCGAAATAAGTTCGCGCGAAAAAAAAAAAGAAGAAAATGGATGAAGAAGATAATCGTTAGCCTGTTGATCAGATTCTATTCTTTTTCTCCGCTATTTCGAAAAGTGAATTTCTTTCTCGCTGAAATCGACAAACCTTGTACAATCTTGCTCCAAGAAACCGAATTCTATTTAATGTAGCGTGAAAATTTAAACCTGACGTGCTATACCAATGTCTCGACCGCTCTTCACTGCGAAGCTTTTAATTAAAAAAAAAAAAAATCCCCTCGTACACTACAAAATACAACTGTACAGCCTGAATTCGATCTCGAATAGTCGTTTATATTTCATGTCATTTGTTAGTGGTTGTTTGAGCTTTCAAATCCCTTTAAATAGAAAACAGAGAACAGATAAAAGAAAAAAAGAGATGAGTAGGCCAGTTTTAGCATTCGCAAAATATTAATGTAATTATTGATTCGTGCATTCAACGAGGGTGAGATCGCAACGCTTCTTAGGCCTACGAACGTCATTATGTTGCGGAATATTGACAAATCAATTTGGAAAATTAAACCTATCGGAGGGAAACTCATAATCGAACGTTCATTACGACTGTCGTGTAATCGTTTATTAATGTCTTTTTATTTATGAACATTATATTTAAAACGTTCCCGGCGCGTTCGACGTTACGTCCATCTCCGCGGTATTTTCGACCAGCTTGTAGTAAAGTTGTAATATTAATGATATTCGCGAGGTGCGGCCGGGCTGAGCTATGAGAAGTGAAGAGCGTTAACTAGCAGCGGGCAGTCCAACCCTTCGCGTGAAGTGTGACAGTCATTTTAAAATAATTACTCGTACACGGTACGGAAAATGCGTTCGAACAGAACAGATGGACATGTCCGGACCGCTCTTCGACGACATTATTGTCGAGCTTTTTCCTTGGACGCGCGGCGTCTACATCCGCCGCGACGAAGATTATTAATGATGGCGCGAAGAGAGAACGTTATGATGTCCGTCGTCTGGTTGTAACACTTTCAGCATTAGGTCTTTTACGAAAGAAAATTAGTCAAATTAGAATAGAAAACGTTTCGCCGGGCCGTGTACATACCGTGCTTTCCAATCAAGCGGACTGGTGTGTATCTCTTTCGGTCATGTGCCGTCAACTTGAAGCACGTTTTCGCGTAGGATTATTTTCTTCCTCCCGTCAGACTCCCTCGTCAACGCAGCAGTTACCCTGATGGGGCGAATCTTTTAATTTTTGACGACGATTTCTCTCCGGCTGGTGTTTTTATGATATAATTTTTCTTCTACCGAGTGCTTTGTAAAGCTACGTATGATGGGTTGACTTGTTGCGACAACACTTACAGAAATGCCCTCGCCAAAATTTCAGGATTTTAGAACCCAAGAATCTCATAAACAATTTACAATATAGATGCCGTACCATGGCATTAGCCAACCTTGATACCCATATCCATCAAGCAAACTCCAATAAATCAAGTCAATTACCAGTTTTTTTCGATTTATAAACCTCTTTTCCAAGAGTCTGGCCACACCGCAACCTGCTGATTTCTGCGGTCTGTTCCCACAACTCTTATGAAACTATGTACCGGAAATAAATTGTTCTTTTTATGTTAGACTCACTTCTGTTCACATCCAATCCAACGGAGTCCCACAAGGGTCACTCCTCAGTGGAACACAAAAATGAAATCCTTAGTAACATCGCTTTGTCCGTTGAACCAATTTGACATGCTGATAACCTGAGAATCCATAGGCAAAAAAATAATCAAGTGCGCGCACACAGAACCCTTTAGAATTCTAACTTGTCCATCTTCAACAGGCAACTACACCTAAGATTCCGAATGTCTCCTCCCAAGTTCTAATTTCGACAAAAAACGAGGTAAGACTCCCCCCTCTTCATCTCCTCCATCTCTATCACAATTAATGACACAGTAAAAGTCCTCGACCTTCCCTATTGCACTTCAAACACCCATGGCTACCGCATATTGAAGAAATTGAAGCCAAAAGCCTCAGAGGAGCATCTTAAAAACCAATCCTGTTCTTCTACCCCCCCTCCCCCTCCCATTAAACCCTAGTCCGATCTATCCTAGATTATAGGTCAAAAGATCAAGTCTTTCTTGAGACCTCACGTAATTCTTTCAATTCATTCGTATATTGATATTTGAATTGAAATTTTTCTCAATCCCTAAATTAGATAAAGTTCATGCAGTCGGACGCGGACATTCTGAAAAAGTAATAACAAGTACTCGGCAAAATGAAACCGTTGAGTTGATAAATTTTGATCCCCCCCCCCCCCAAGCATCTCGAAACCCGGAGTTGGGCTCTTGATAATCATAGTCTCTTTGACTAGGTAGTGGTCAGAAAAAGTTTGATTAATTATCGAGCCTTTTATTGATAGTAACAAAAGCGAATGGAGTAGTTAACGAATTTCGGAACAGATTTCGATCGGTTGAATGCTGAAAATACAATGTCAAAACTCGAAGCAAAATTCCCAGAATACGTCACTATAATTATCTTCTCATTTTTCTGAATTATTCTTATGCCAAAAATCTGACCTACACTTTCAAACAGTACTCAGAAACCTCATTGACCGTACACTATCGTACAATACTACTTAACATCTATTATCATTTGCCCTTACTGGCTACAATCCTTTCCTGACTGCAAGTTTGATCTCACAAGTATCGAAAATCAAGCATTCTCCATAAATATACCGCTCACAATATTTCAGAACCACTTTTGAGTTTCCCCAACCGATCAAAAAGTAAGACTAAAACTAGCTCCACGTGCTCCAGGAGGATCCAAACTATTTCGGCTCGACACGCCGTCAATTTTCACGCTATCGCAGTCAGACAAATGCAACCTCAAGTCGGAAAATTTCTTTATACAAACTTCAACTTTCGAAGGCCCGTTCGACAAGTTTTGGGAGCTTTTTTCAACGATGCTAACAGTAGTATTTTCAACGAGCTTTCCAATGAGCTTACTCTCAAAGCGTATAACTGTTTCTAAAATGTCGACCAGACCTTCGGAAGTTGAATGTTGTATAAAAAGGTTGGATTTGTTTGACTGTGTCTCATATACCCTTTTCTTGAAATCTTTTACGAACTTCCGAATCCTCATCTCAACGTGCATTTCTCATCCTCACCGAAGACATCCACAATACGAAGTCACGTCACAGAACAAATGAGCTTCATGAATCTTATTGACATGACAATTTAAGAAAACGAATCATGCAGCCCACCAAACTCTGATCCTCTAAACCGTTCAAAAACATCTCTCACCAACACAATAAGACCTAAATAACAATATCCGTCACCACATGAGCGAAAACTGGAACAACTTTTGGCAGAATGAAAAACCTTTCGACATTCAGTGAGCACAACTCAAGTCTTTTTCAAACTTGTGACCTCTCGCAAACCTTACATTTTGATATCAAGAATTCACATCAACTCGGCTACGAATTGGACTTATCATCATTACCAACAACCACCTGCTCTGGTCTCAACTGTCCATACTGCATTCAGGAAGCACCAACTATCACCAACGTGTCAACTACCATAACCTCACAGCTCTCCGTAACATTGACCACATCCCTTATTCACACTGGGAAGCTCAACATGACCTCTCATTATATCTGGACAACGTATTTCAATACTTATTCATGCCAAACTCCTAACCATCCCAAACTCTTGACGACGATCTAAATGGCTAGTGATCTCTCTCTTTCTCTCTCCGTCTCTCCATGTATGCCCAATCTAAATGACTTCAAGTAGTTCTTTTTTCGATAACTCGTTCGTATTTTTTCCGACTCGCACTGCGTGGATGAGTTCTTCTGATGACATATTCGTCCATTGTCTTATATTCCTTAACTAAGAGAGATTTTTCCGACCTATCCATTGCTTTCCCTCTATTCGACCGTACATGATTGTCTGCAGTAGTTCATATTTAGGTGCGCGAAGTGTGTGACCCCAGCATTGCGTTTTCTTTTTCTTGATGCTGCGATCAGGAGTTCACACTCTTTTCCTGTACGCTCAAGAGCGTCCTTGTCTCGTACTTTCTCCATCCCGTAATACCACATCTCAAATACCTCGATTTTACTAACCATTGCCGTCTCAGGGACCAGGTTTCGGAGCTACAAGGCAGTCTCAACCAAACATACCATTTTAAGATTATCAATTTAAATGCATACATCTCGACCTCAGTGCCTTGTACTAACCGCTGGAGGCATCCTTTGCCATCGCTAGTCGGATTGTAATCTCCTAATCTGGGTCCATGTCCTCGTTTATCCTGACTCCCTGGTATTTGAAAAGCGGTACTCTTTCAATGCATCCAGATGTGTATTTTCGACTTCTCATTCGCTTTCTATCATCATTTTGGTATTAATGGACAAGCCATACTTTTTTCTGGCTTCGTTGACTCGGTTTAGTAACTTCAGGAGCCCAGCCATTGGTTCTGGTTTACCTTCGCACTCCTATTGGTTGATCTTCTAGAGCCTCTACGAATATCTCTTCGGAGCAGATGTTGAAAAGTATTGGCGGAAGGACGCAACCTTGCCTTACTTCTTTTCTGATTGGGATTCGCTACGAGCCTATGTTGCTTCGCAGTAGAGATTGACTATTAGTCGTATGTCCCAATCGTCTGAGCCAATTTTCTTCAGACTTTCCTTCAGCTTGTCAAAGTCTACAAAGCATATAAATATCTTCTTTCGGAATTCTCGGTATTTTTGTAACACTACCTGTGTACAGTACAGAGCTTCTTTCGTTCTCATAACAGGTCGAAATCAAAATTGTTCCTCGTTAATCTTTTTTTCACTTTTTTTTTTTGATATTCTTCTTTGTATTATGCGTAGTAGCATTTTAGCAGATGCAATATTAAGCTGATTAGTCTAAAATCGCTGCAGCTTTCCTCTTTTACAGGGTACCTGTTTTATGGGTAGGGGGGGGGGGGAATTGCAAAAAAATGACGGGCGACGGACGCTCAGACTAGGAATTTAGAAAAGGGAATCGTCTGGCAAAACGTGGGATTTGGAGAAATTTCGACCTCTGAGCTACAGGTGAGAGGAGGGAGACTCGAAAAATTATTGACCTTCAAGCTATACATGATGGGAAAAGGACTTAGAAGAAATTTTGTTTCTTGGGGATTACTGCTAAGAATTTTGATCGAAGCCATTCTTCTGATATTATTCCGCTAGTGTGTTCATTCAGCACTTTCATTATTTCCACTATCATTCCACCCGGCTTGAGAGTAACTAAGGAGACAAACAAGAACGAAAAAATTGAGCGGTCTCAAGAAATCAAGCCAACTTTCTCAGAATCTTACATCATCGTCATCAGCATCACCATTGTACGATAACCGGTAGATTAGTAGTTTGTCGGTGTCGAAGCACTCGAGGCGCTTGCGAAAATTGAGTCATCCATCATTTTCTTTATTGGTCTTCCTCGACTTCTTCTTCCTGTTGAGGTATATTCAAAAGCCTTCCTATGAGCATTCCTTGGACATGTTCCCACCAGCCCAACCGATACTTTTTGATTTACTCCAGATTTGGCTCCACTCCTATCTCCCTCAAAATGTCTTCATTTATTTTTTGGTCCATACGTGTGTATCCGGCTGTTTGTTTGCATGAATCTCATTTCCGCGGCCGTTATTCGACTCTTGATATCACTCTGAAGCACCCACACAATATTACGAGCTCTGAAGATTATTTACACTTCCGTACTATTTTTGACAGTTTTCAATCGCGCCCAGAATTACTTTCCGCAGTTATTTACTTTCCTATACAACATGTTGCTCTCTTCTTCACCCTCTTAATCATTTTTTTATGAAGACCACTAGTTACAGCAAGTAATGGTACAACATCAACATGGTAAGCATAAGTCAAGAACTAACTGCATCTCACACTTTTCATCCACCAGCTGATGATGTTCTATCGGTATTCCGTCTCACGTACAGAAAAGATAATCACCCCCACATTTTCTGACGCCTGTACTTATAGTTCGCTGGGAGATTGTCAAAAAAGAAAGAAAAGAATAAGGCGAAGAAAGAAGAGACATTCTCAACAAGAACGAATCAATAGACAAATAGTATGTTCGCACTTAGGTAAAGTGCAGATTCGTGTTTTATCGACTTACATCCCTTCATATCTTTCAAGACATAGCATCGTTCTATATAATATTAATACGCTTTGAAGTTTAACTATTGATCGACGAACATACGTACGTGTATTATAAATATTATAACAATGTTTTCTCGCTTGATGAAAATATTCGAACGTAAAGTGTCGTAATTAAGGTCCTATCTTGATCTATAGTCGTGTAAATTTTGATAGACGAGCGATCGCGCTGCATAAATAAACACTAAAAGCGAGGAGTGATCGTCCTTTTTTTTTTATCGTCCTCGAGCTACAAAGATATGGATACGGGAGAATAATATCGGCTTACTCAGGATCAGAATCGACTGTATAATCCGCCCAGCAAGACGAGATGCGTTTTCCATTTTTTTCTATTACAATGTGCTCTCGAACGTAAATAATCTCAGAGCATTAGCGACCTTAACGCGAAATACTCCTCCGAAATGGATTTCGAAGCGGAAAGAAAGAAAGCTACACTTTTCACCCGGCCTTTCTGTACGTAAAAGTCTAACGTGCATCATTTACATGCGTTGAGAATCGAAGACATTTGTTCCGGCACGAAAATGACCCTGCGCCGCCCCGAAAACGCTCCGGCTCACCCTGTGCGTGCCTCATGCGTGCACGCAGCCAAACGGAAATTAAAATCTCATCATTCAGTGCCCGAAAAAGGAGTTGAATTTCAATTACAGAAATTCAATTTTTCGAAAATGGCATCTTTAAAACCGAAGAAGACGAAAAATATAAATTAATGTCGCATTTCCATATCCTGCGTGTATTTCTTCCTTTTCTTTCTTTTTTTTTTTGTTTTCGTGTACTAACGTGAAAGCAAAAACGGAACCGCAAGTTCAATTTAGCCCCGTTAAAGGTCCGCTCGGTTGTTTTCACATTGTAAACCTTTGAGGTCGACCCTTGTTTACACAAAGTGGCCACTTCGTATTACCATACCATGAATATCTAATAAGTTTGGTGCGCGAACGATTGTAGACTCTCTACGCTGTTGTACACTTACAGCATCTTCCCTAATGTAAATCCACGGCTGTATGCTGCTCACTTCTATCATCTTGCTCGCCGACTACCTCGATCAGCGATGTCACCGTACCCTTTTCTTCTTTCTCGCTCTTTTCGTTACTTTTATTTTCTCCAAAATAGAAAAAATAAACGCTAAAACCTCGCCACGACGGATGGAGACAAGGATGCACGAGTACAAAAGTTACAAGTTGAATTCAATCAGCCCTCTTTTCTTTTTCTTCTTTCGTATTTAACTACAACTTAATGTCGAAAACTTTGAGTTTCCCGCTCGACGGAGGATACGCTAAGTCGAAAAAAATTTCTTCGGAATTTTACCGAAGCGCGTGTAGCGTTTGTCGAGATACCAAATTACCATACCGAGAGCTGGTTATTATTCTTCGGTACGTACGTATAACTGTTGGACGTTACATCGTGGGGTTTGCGTAGACTTGAGTTTACTTAGGATGGAGAGATTGTAATTTGTATGCCTATAATGTCTACTTGTGGTGACATTGGGTACGCACACTCCGCCTTTGAGAGCCACTCGTGAACAGCATCTAGCGTAAAACAGTAGGAAGATCGAGTTACTTAAAAAGAATCAGCCGCGATAGTATTGCTGTCGAAGTCAGCTTAGTTAATACGTGTACGATTTTGATGGGCAGGTGGACGATGACGAGTGCGTTCAGCCCTCGTTGAGAAAACCACAATGTGAAACATTGATTTTAATTTGTATACGGTTATAAATATTAGGAAGAAAAAAGAAGGGTGTCGCTAGAACGTTGCGCGAGAAAGCAAACAAACTCGATACAAAAGGGTTGTGTGTACTTAATGAGAACGTGCTGCGGAAAAGGTGCTGGCACTCTCTTTTATTTTTCTTTCAGAAAATTAATTTAGATAAAAACGCACTGATGTAATGGAATACACTTTTGACTTTGCGTACGAGTCTTCCTCCTAATTTTAATAAATATTGACAAATTAGGGAAGAAAAGGGGCTGGGTCGACGACAAGTATGTCGCGACTCGGTCGACGATACTGACAGCCATCAGTCAATCAAGGAAGAACATAATGAGAACAGGATTTTCTTAATTGCTAACAGTTGAATACGAATTATTTGGGTTGTAAGTACAATTGGACGATAAGTTTAATCACTCGATTTAAAAAACTGGGGTTTGGTTCCTTACTAATCCAGAATCATGGGCAGGTGAACATTCTGCCAGTGGCTCATAGGACAAATTATCACACGAAAGTTGAGCCGCTCGGACATGAGTTTTGACCACGGTACCAGTTTATTAGCTATGAGCTTATACGAGATATTCTCCACAAATACGATTATCTATAAATTGAGTAGGAAATAGTAGATGCTGATGGATGTCTTCGAGCTAGTATATCGACATCGATTGATTTAATCACAGCCTCTAAATATGTAAAGAACTTGATGATGACCTGTGCGTATCTTGGGCCATGCCACGTTCCGTGATTGTAAATCTGTAACACTTCATGACATGAATTTTGAAGTTGTTAGATTGAAATTTTCACGACCCTCTTTCCAGGCTACCTGAGCAGGTCCTATCTGGAGAGTTACACCACGACCAGAGGCTGAAGGAGAACAGATTGAACAATAATAGAGATACGATCCACGTAGCTTTGAAAAACACCATAAGAGAGTACGTAACCAGGGGGCACTCCGTGAAGACCAAACAGCGTGAGGTGAGCAAACTATCAGGAACGTCAAACCGTACCCACAATGAACATGCCAGTCCACCAGCAACCTAGGTCAGTTGGATTACGGACTGATCTGGTGAGCCATATGAAGACACAAAGGGGGTGAAGATGATGGGCAGATCCTTGAATCTGCACCAGGTCAATGATGAATCTGGCATACCATACTAATGTGTTGATCCATGGTCTTTGGATTACTACTTTGGGAGAAAGGTGGGCATAACCTTGCTCCCGGGATTGTCTGATCAATTCTCTTCTTCTCCGTACTCTTGTTCTTGTCCTTCTTCTGCCACTGCCAGTACATAACCTTGTACACCATTAATTCATGATCTTGGGAAGACTAACTTGAGAAAAGAGTGAGACAGGGATCCAACCTCAGCCAGTTTCATCAATTTTACTCTTCTCCTATTTTCGTTCTTGTTCTTCAACCATTAATATATAACCTCGTGTATTACATTCTCGTCAGTATATTGACTCGGGCCTTCTCAGAAAACGGGCGCGTGCTCGAGCGCATCCCCTTCCGCTTTTTATGACTTCACAATTTTCAAAAAATTAATGTCCTTGATGATAAATGACTTGCAATGCACATTGAAATTATTTCGTCGATTTCAAGTGCACGGTTTGATAAGGTTTCAGAATGGAGGTCAAAATAAGTGGATACTTGGTTCAAGATTTTGATGTCAAGTGAAAAGCAACGTTGACAATTGACATTGCGTCAATTCGAGCACTGCTGCATTGGTTGCATAGTTATGATTACTGTACGCATAGTCGAGTACGCAAAATGCTACAAAAGAGAGTGACTGTACATCGGCTTCAGATCGAAGTCGATTTGAGATTGATTTGAAGTTGACCAGCGAACATCATCAGAAGACTATAAATTGACTTGAAATCGACTCAACTGGACAGTAAAAAAATTTAAGAAGTTGACTCGAAGTCAATTCCAGGTCTCCAAATCGATTTAAGGTCGATTTTAAGTCAACCATCAGGGTACATAATCGGAGAAGGTCGACTTGAAATTGACCTAACTATAGACAGTCGATCGCAAGTTGATGAAAAATTTGGAGATATCGATTCAAAATCGACTCCAGATCGGTGTTGTTTTGAAATCGATATGAAGTCGACCACTATCAAAGAACTACAAATGAACTTGATATAATAACTGAACCCAATAGCGCAGTCGTTCTCAGATCCATCCATGAGAAAATTTGGAGACGTCGATTCAAAGTCGATTCCAGATCAACGAAGATTTAAGATCGATCTGAAGTCGATTTAACTAAACGGTCAATTGCAAGTTGATAGAAAATTAAATCGATTCCGAAACGATGTTATTTTTAGGTTGATATGAAGTCGACCAACGCACATTATCAGAAAAGTACGAATCGACTAAACTAACATGCAGGGCCGTGCCAAGCTATTCTGGCGCCCTGTGCAAAATTCAGGATGAGCGCCCCTAAAGACAAAACCACCCTATCCAGTGTACTTGATAAATTATTTCAAAAAGTTCTGAATAAAAGACTCCTCTGGTTCTTGGAATCAAAGAACCCCCTATCTCCAATCCAATATGACTCCAGAAAGGGACGCAGCCCTACTCAGGCTTTTTTTTACTTCCAATCCAAAATAAACAAATCTTCACTTATTCGCTGTACTCAGTATATTTCGACCTCCAGGAAGCCTTTTCTCGAGTATGGAGGTAATACATTGCAATAAAAATGTTATGATTACGGTCTTCGAGGTCACCTCCTTCCTATTTTACCTTCTTAAATTCTATCAACGATCTCACTAAATTTCGTTCATTTTATCCTCACGCAACGTCTCTTCGCAGATTACTACAACATTTTCATCCGCTCAACTAATCCTCTTCGAGCTAACAGACACCTCCAAGAAACTCTTGACGCCATCACCACTGGGACAAGCACAAACAGTTTCCGTTTTTCATCGCAAACTTACTTCGTCATCTTCAAAAAAAGAAATCCTATTCCTACCCTTCCACCTCTTTCTTCACAAAAGTCTTATTCGCTCGCGACTAGATTATAGAGCACCGGTTTATAACTTGGCCACTAAATAGGTTCTCTCCTTGCTAGACACCATTCAAACCTCCTCCCTGAGGATGGTCTTGGGAGCCTTCCAAACAAGTCCTAAACTTAGTTTACCCGCCGAAGCTGCCGAACCTCTTCACTTTCGCCGACTCATTCTGACATCTACAGCATCTTCACCATCCACGTGAGAAACCTGATTCAAGAATATTCGGATCACACTCTCCGCCTCAAGAATGGCTCAAAAACTGAAATAAAAACGGCTGACGCATATTCCATACACGGATCCATTGTTTCTCTTTGCATTCTGAACTCCCTTCTTGTGGCCAATTTCTCCTCCTTGCAGATTCACTTTCTTTACTTCACTCTCTTGACCCGAATAGAAAAAAATTCTCATAAACTTTTCAAAACTCTATGTAATTTTAGTGAAAATTACCATTTCTTGGTACGTTTCTGGCGCCCCCCGGAGACTTGGCGCCCCGGCAACTTGCTCATGTCACCATATGGTAGGCACGGCCCTGCTCACATGATTCATCTGTCGATTGAAAGTCGATAAAAAATTCGGAAAAGTCAATTTGAAATCTATTGTGATCCTTCATGAGAATAGAGAGACGATAGCACGGTTGTTAAGTGTACGTTTATTCTTCCAGCGAGATAAACACAAACTAAACTATAAAAAGTTGTCTCGCACGTACTGCACGTAGGCCTACATCCTTATCTCAGGACTTGAATATACATGATGATCTCCACAAAATCGACTCCAGATTCGAGTCGCCCCTGCAAATTATCAGAAAACTACACAAATTGAATTGAAATCGGTCCAACTGGGAGTCGATAAAAAATTTAGAGAAGTTGACTCAAAATTGACATGAAATTCACGTGACAACGACCTGATGTCGACGTGAGATCAATTTCAACAATATGTTTACGCGTCTTTGACCACGACTTTGAAAAAAGTAAATTTCCGGCCAATATGACGTCGCTTATCGATTAAATCGACGGTCGGTATGGTTTATCGGGCCTAAACTATAAGAAGGAGGACTTGAGAAAATATCTTATTTCGTGCTTCATTTGCAAATGAGGGAAATCCTGACTTCCCAGCTTCCCAAAATAATTGATCTTGAAGATTTACCATCAAAATTGATCATTAAAGTCGATCATTGAGTTCGACCAATCTCAGCAAAATAAGTGCTTCGCTCACCAAAACTTAATGGGTCACACAAGAAGCAAAGAAAGTGAACTTCGAGTTACTGTGTTTTTTTTTTTTTTTTTTCCAATGTAAGCTTCCACTTTTCCTTCATAATGTAAACTCTCATAATACTTTCCTAGTCTTTTGGTTGGATTACCAGGCAAGGTTTATTGTACCCCCATTAAGTCGGAATGTTGCGTTTGTTTGAGACATTGGAAAAAGAAAAACCTCATCTTCGAGATTTCTGGAGGCCGCATATTGCTATGCGAACTTGCACACAATTTGAAGGATGAAAAGGTCCTATTCATCGAAAACCAACCTATAGTTTGAATTGCAGTGAGCCCAAGCGAGAACTAACCACAATCATTTTGCTGGTTGTTCCGATGCTTTTTCCTTTTTGTTTGCATTGTATGAAATTCAGTAAGCTTTTTGTCAACTATCTAACCAAATAAATTCTACATATTGTAGTCGGTTGGTATTGTTTTTATCAACGTTTTCGGTGCTATTGTATACATTTTGCCACTTCTCAACGAAGTCAAATTTTACCGGAGAGCAATAAACCTATACACAGTATAGAATTTTTAGTGGGTTCGACTCCCTGTATTTACTTTTTAGTAAAGTTGGTGTGCAACGGCTAGAAAAAGTATAGAGAAAACGTATTCCGACGTGACGCGCATACATTATTTATACCCGAGGAATTTAGATTTCCGAATACGTAAGAGCTATGCGAGCGTGGTAACTCTGTATGAAACGGCGCATACTAAATGCTTCGCGCCAAGATCATATGTACCTATACACCCTGATGCTAATAAATTCAGTACGGAAGAAATCAAGAACGAAAAGTAAATGAAAGAAAACAAACAAAAATAAAGCAGGAATAGGAATATAAAGACAATCGTATCTAGTTTGTTCTGTATTTCGCATTTCTGTGACAAATGAACTCGGTTTATGTAAGCTCACTCTGCGAACGAGGAGGAAAAGGATATAGGCTCACTTCCCATGTTAAGTGGTGAAGATGATAGAGCGTAACTTCTAGGAGATAAGATTAAAGGGAGAAAATACTAATTTCCATATATACTCTCACTACTTTGAACGAAGAAATCACGCCTGAAAAGAGCGTACAGGATGTAGTATACAGTGCACGAATGAATTTGTGAGAAATTCGTTCTAGACCCCGATCTTTTTCTGGAGCTTGTTCTTTTTATTTGACCTTTTAGTCGATGCTATTCAATAAACTCAAGTTCTAATCTTCTTTCCATAATGTAGGGACTTTCCGGCTGAAGACCAGAGGAAAGACGAGGAAAATGTGACCTCATCAAGATTGACTTGATTAGGAAGTTCTGTACAAATTTTGACTGAGAGCAGAAGAGGTAAGACAACTGAACCGGAGGAAGATAACAAGCATACTCCCCAGGGAGACTCGGAAAACCAGAGAAAAGAGATGTCCCACCCATTTCGAGGACTTCCAGAAATTTTCAAGTTCTAAAGCATGAATAGAGAAAAGGGACCACTCGACTCAAAAAAAGAAAGTTGACCGAATAAAAATTTCAAGTCTCAACGATTCTGACTCAAGAACACACCGCTAGGGCAACTTGATGAAAGTAAGTGGATGTTAGAAATTGTGAGCTAAGATTGGAAGAAAACTTTCGAATACTGTGCCTCAACTTTTTAAAGGGAACGTAACCGAAGAGAAAATCAGTCATTTGTGGGCACAAAAATTTGATTAGTGTCTTCTTCTATTGATAATATTTCTGCTCATGTCAGCAATTGAATAAGCATCATTCTTTTCCTCTGTTTCGAGAGGATAAACCTCAATTTTAGAAGGAATGAGGAAGAAGGATGAGAGCACGCGGGAAAAAATAAGTTTTGGATCATATTTACATGTTCGTTTTCAAATCGATTCACATCACGACGCTCGCGTGATTTCGAGAGACAAGAACGGAACAGAGTTTATTTTCAATTAGTAAACTAACGAGAAGTGATATTCACAACGATCCAGAGTGTCCCAAACTTTCTCACCGTTTCTCTACTCTTTTTCGAAAAATTTGACCCGAGGTCAAGAACGAGGTTGTATCTATACTTACCTACCTACCTATATCTCTTCGTCCAATTTAATCATTATTTCGCCCGTGTATTCTCACGTCAATTTCTTACGTAGTTTTCTCTAATTTGATGTAAACGAATGTAGAAGACTATGTGATTTAATTTCAAAAGTATTCAGTGAAGTATGTGAGACTGAGCAGACTTCGGCCACAAACAGCTAACGTAAACAGAGTTTTCTGTTGATGCCATTATATAGAACTGTCCGTTACGAATAAAGAATACTAGATACGTTAATAATATAGAGTGTGAGATTATTTGCCAGGTCGAACATCACCGTACTCGACACGGAATATACTGCTGGAAGAGTAAATTATTGGTTTATCGTGTCTTATAGAAATACAGGTGATCATTGCTAGAACCTTCAAGAAAGCTTCGTATTGAAGCGGAAACGTTACCAAATAACACGTTTCTGATACAGAAAATCGTAGACCGAACGTTGATATTGAGAGCGGATAGAATTCGCGCTAGAAATTAAATGCTTAAAAATGCATAATGCGAGCCTATGTCTGTCGACGCGAACTTCATCTCTGCCATTGTCTGCGAACGTCGAAGAAAACCGAGGTATCTCACGAGTAATGTATGCACAAAAATTTAGAGTTTCCAGTTTTGTTATTCTAATATAGGTAGAGATACTGCGTCGGATGGAAAAATAGAAAGATAATCTAAGTCATTGCGTTTTACACGAGATCCGCGAATTTATCATGTTCGCAGAAGTGTGCGAAGTGGGTTCGAAATGAATACGATAGTGTTTTATGCAGCGTTGTCGTTAACGAACTTTATTTACTTTTCTATTTTACGTTGGGCTCATATTTATGAATGTATCATATCCGAGAATAAATCAAGAGCTCGTACAGATTTACTTACATGCCATTTTCTGCATCAAGTCGAGTGCAAGAAATTCATTTTCTCTCGTACAATTTTCACTAGATTCCGACGAGTTCTGCTTATGCTTGTCTTTCTTCAAATTGTTTATTCTGTCACCGTACGATTGTGGTAAATGTAGACCTATAGTTATGATATCATAAAAATTCGTATGTATTTTTGAATTCATTCTTGTCGACAAGACGATCTTACTTCTTTTCTGATATTTATATGTATGAGTAATTTTTGAGATGGATGATCAAGAGAAGTGCGTTCAAAGTTTACAAAAACTTTTTGGCTCAAATTTTGTGCAGTGCTGACGTCATTAGGTGAGAAGAAGTCGAATTCGGTCATTTAAAATTCCAAATTTTTGGTGGACAGATGTAAAAATTGAAATGAGAAATTTTCCAATTCTCTCTCCTACCATAATGGCTCAAGAGTCGAAATTTCTTCAACTCATACATAGCTCGACGGTTGAAATTTTACCAAGTCCCTCTCCTATTTTATACCTATAGCTCCCTCTCATCAAATGTAGCTCTAGAGTCGTAATTTAACATCGTCTCAATGTGATTTGATGTTATCTATTTTTTCTTCCAAGTTTCAATCTAATGATGTCGTGGATTAGTCCCTATGACGTCAACATCTGATGACGTTATAGATAGGTCCCTGTGACGTCACGATCTGATGACTTCATACATCAGTTTATGTGATGTCAAAATTTGCTGACATCATAATTATAGAGGTCTCTATGACGTCACAATCTGATGACGTCTTAGATTGGTTCTTATGACGTCACTATCTCATTACATCGCAGATCGGTCCCTGGGACGTCACGATTTGATGACGTCATAAATCAGTTTCTGTGACTTCACAATCTATTCCCTAGTCCAAAAGTCAGAATTTTTAAAGGGAACCTACTCTATGAAGGGGGTATTTCGAAAAATTTGCCGTTTGCCGTATGGTGTCCGGCAAAAAATCCAAGGCTGAGAACAATTTTTTTCCTTCCAGCGGTTCCGGTTATAAAGGCTCTGTCTGAATTAGAGAAACCGGTTTCTTTCGGTTTTGGTTCATGTAACCGATTGCGGGATCCGGTTCCTTCTAGTTCCGGTTCTAAAAGCCAATTGCGAGATCCTCTTCCTTTTGGTTCCGGTTCTAGAACCCTAAAAATATGAGAGGAAAACCGGTTCCTGTAGCAATATTTGGTTCCCGTTCTCAGCCTTTTCTGGGTATATGGCGTTGCTACACATTGCCACTGAAAGTACTTCTTCAAATTACGACACTTTTTCCAGGATCCGGTTTTAGAGCCAGTTGCGAGATCCGGTTCCTTCAAATTCCAGTTCTAGTACCCAATTGCAGGATTCCGCTATCCCTCCGGGTTCCGGTTCTCAGCTGTGAGAAAACGCACATTGGCGAAAATGATCCGAGTTCACCCCCCCCCCCCATCAAGTTCCAGCAATAAAAGTAGTGAAGTCCCAGAAAAGTAGAAATTCTTCTTGATACTAAAAATTGGAATTTTTCAACTCCATTCTACCTATCTGATTAAGCATTCGGAATCTACGGCGTAGAATTTGAGTCGAAATCCATTTATAGAGCCGTTGCGAGTCGACGGTAAGAAAAATCTTTTGATTTTTCGTCGTCGACTTTCAGTCACTCGGAGAAGGTTTGTCTGTGAACTCACTATTTTATCATTAAGGTTTGCGATTGACATTGGATGGAACTTGATCAACGAGTCGACTCCTTTTTAAAATGGCGAGTCAATTTGGAGTCGACATGGTTCATCGGAAAATTTCGACGAATATGTCAATTTTTACCTCGCATGATGGCATTGAAGAGACTGAATTGTATACAGATGCGTTAATCAGCTTTCTTCTTTTCTTTGTTGGTACCATTTTGAGTGACCTGATGATTCCTCCGTTCATCCAACGTGCCATACTCATTCTTTCCTCTCTTGTCATCATCAGAACTGAAATTGAAAATCTCTAGTTTCCCTGCTCGCCTCAATCAAAATAATCGACTAGAAAGACTTAGTAAGTAGAGTCGTATCATCTCCGTCGAGAGTCAGCCAAGTAGAACAGCGATAAGTACCAGTACTGAATTTTTTTTTGTCCCTGATGTTCATCTCTCAGCTTTGATTTTAGATCGAAAAAACTAAAATTTTTTACGAACAAATTTTAACGAGACAGAATCACTGAACTCACGAATACAGAAATTACCAAGATATTTGCTCATTTGATCTCGCGAATTTCGACTGGTCGAATAAAATTCCTTCAACCAATATAATCTCTCACAGCATTATTGAGAGTAAATCAAGACTAGAGTTTTGCCTTAGTGCCAAAAAATGTCAATTCATCCAAAAAATATGTATGAAGCATTGTATTGTTTTTTATTACCCTTGAACCGACCGTAAAATATTAGGTCGTAAAATTTGAAATTTTGATCGTTGAGAACTGGTTAATTAGCGAACAGCTAGCGCTTTGCACATTGAATTCGTCAGAACGGATGACTAAATAACAAATAATTTGAAAAACGTACGTACAAAAAATGATAAAATTAATGTACCAATGTTCACCTCTCGCATGAAACATGTTCTTCGTCCAACCAACCCCTTCACGCTCGAAGAATTCACAGATGCTGTTTTCATTTTACGCTGGCGTTTGTTGACTGATTCGAAACAAGATGTCACTCTCGCCACTATAACGAATGATCTCTATATTTGTCACCCAGATAATAATTTATACCATCGTTGACAGCGATCCGACTGATAAAAATAGTACTCACCACCGGTGCTGAAAAAAATATGTAATTTTAATTGCTACAAAATACGTGATAACTCGAAATTTTGCGTAACTCCTCATTGCATCGTACGAGTTAACGGGCCGTATATTGATGATGGAGATGTTGTCTTTCGCGAGTCCCTGTGTACTTTATTACACTGTATCACTGAATAGACGATGCGAAACTTTTCAATAATATCGCTCCAGCACTAAAAACACGGTTATTTGCGAAATTTCCGAAGTCGTTGTTTCTGCTGCTATTGTTATTGTTGATGGTGTATCATAAAATTTTATCGTTCGTTAAAATTTGTTACCGTATCAACGGGCGTATATACACTGTATACATACAAAGAAAAGAGGAGACCAAAGAATTCGTACAGCGTAAAATTACTGTAATCAGTGGCGTTGCGAAAAATTAAGCTCGTAATTAGATCTCGACTGTTGCTTTAGGGGTTTCAACGTTGTCGAAGGAAAAATTGTGCGCGGAGAAGAACTTCGTTGCAGCGTGGTATTGTAAGAAGGCAATTTACTTTTCCAGTTCCTTTTCACGGTTTTACGAAATTGTTACATTAGTATTTTGCGGCTGTTGATTCTTGTCGTCTGCTCGATTTCCACATTCGAGCCTAATTATCGCTGTTGAGCTGACGGCAATTTCTTACTTCGAACGCTCAAGGGCGTACGAATGATGTCGATTGAAATTTCAAGAAGATTAGAAAATCAAGGTACAATTTCATGGAAAGAGGGTAGAAAGGCCACAAAAGCTTTTTGAGATACGATCCTCTATAAAT
The DNA here is from genome assembly GCA_035079395.1 of Aspidiotus destructor. Classification (NCBI taxonomy): domain Eukaryota; kingdom Metazoa; phylum Arthropoda; class Insecta; order Hemiptera; family Diaspididae; genus Aspidiotus; species Aspidiotus destructor. The sequence continues at coordinate 1,780,039 of JAVHKZ010000015.1, forward strand.
ACACCACTAAGAAGCTGCCACCTGCTTCTATGAAGTTTCATACCCTCCCTCCACCTTCGTTTCAAGTTCTTTCTCTTTTGTAGAGCTGCTTGAAATTGTTTCAAGTCTCTCCACTAAATGAGTCTTATCCTTCTGTACTCTTTGATCGGTATTATTCAACAGGGGACCTGTTCTATGGGAGGGGGGGGGGGGGTCCTTAAGAAACTTTTGGCGCTGCACTGTCCGGCGAAAACTGACCCATGAAGTCCTAGATATATGTATCAGTCGGTGAAAAACGTAAGGTCCTAGTAGTATTGATATTGATGAAGGTTGAGTATTCTTGACGGTAATTGAAAAACGCAAACATGATAGATAACGAGCTACTAAGCTGTCGAGGTAGGTGAGATTAGGGACTGAGTTATGTGAGTACATCATATCTTATTTACATCAGCTTTGTCTTGTCGTGGTTGGGTTCCTATATGCCTCCACAAATACTAAAGTATTAAGGGAAGAAGAAGACGATATAATGCAGAAGAATGGGGTCGGTATTAAAACGATCTTGATCTCTGTACTATAAATATTTGGAGGACTTGGAGAGATTTCAAGCTAAATGAAGGAAGAAAAGGAGTTGAAAAAATTGAAAAATCGAGAAGTTTGAGACAGTTGACTTGAAGCTCTTTATCCCTCTCGGAGAATAAAGAGAATGTTATTCATTGGAATTCTCGGGAAATAAAAGAAATCTAAATTTCTGGAGTGCCCTGCATGTCAGTGCTATCTTTTTGATATCGTCCAGCTCGATACGATTTCGTATCAGTCATCACAGGTGAGAAATCCAAGCAGAGACGTCTGCTGGTACAATGAAACACCCAGTTACGTGTGGGGTGCCGCAGGGGTCGGTCCTTGGGCCGCTGCTGTGGTGCGTTGCATTTAACGGGATATTTAAGGTGAAGCTGCCGCCGGGTGTTAAACTTATCTGCTATGCGGATGACACACTGGTGGTATGCACTGCCAAGAGAATTGTAACGGTGGAGAGCAGGGTAAACCGGGCCCCAGAGGAAGTGACGCGTTGGATCGAGTCGACTGGACTCGAACTTGCAGCTAATAAGACGGAGGCCATTTTATTCACGACCCGTCGGAAGTTCAGTCCACCCACCTTTCACCTGCAAGGTGTGGAAATCGAGAAGATGAAGTACCTGGGCATCTGGTTTGACTCAACGCTGAGCTTCAGGCACCATTTCCTGATGGCAGTGGAAAAGACCGGCCGGGTAGTTGGATACCTAAGCCGCCTGACGAGGAACCTAGGAGGACCGAGAGAAGCAAGAAGAAGGATCATGATGAGCACCGCCTTGTCGGTCCTCCTATGGTGCGCCAGTATAGGCCGACTCCCTGAAGATACCATACAGAAGAAGAGAGATGGTAAAGATCCAACGAAGAGCTGCGCTGAGGTGTGCTAGTGTTTACCGCACTGTCTCGACGGAGGCTCTTTGTGTATTAGCATGTTCTTCGCCAATCGAGCTCCTTGCTGAGGAGAGAGCGGTGGTGTTCAAGGCAAAAGAGACGACAACGACCGAACAAGAAGCTTTACGGGTCAAGCAGGAGGCCAACCGCCCCTTGCTTGTAAAATGGAAAGCACGAATTGCCCAGAGTGAGCTGGGCAAGTGGACAACCCGTGTGCTAATACGCGACCTTGTTGAGTGGATGGACCGACACCATGGCCAACTAAACTTTCACCTGACGCAGGTGTTAAGCGAACATGGCTGCTTCAACAAGTACCTTTGCGAGAAGATAAGGAAAGTTGAGCAGGCAACGTGTTCGCACTGCGATCAAGGGCGGGATGATGGACCGCAGCACACCTTATTTGAGTGCGAGGCGTGGAAGCGTGAGCGGGACAAGCTTAGTCGGTCTCTCCAAGAGATCGGAGTAGATGAAGCGCTTGGCCCGAGTAGCCTGGTATCCACCATGCTAGGTTCCGAAGAACAATGAAACCAGGTGTCTGCATTCGCGGCCACCGTCATGAAGAGGAAGATGGATCAGGAATGGAATAGGCAAATGCAGAACCACGCTATGGCCTACTCGACACCTGTGTACCCTCAACACCCAGATTTGCAGGAAGGAGAGAACGACGATCTTCCCTGAACATAGAAGAAGATGAAGAAACCTCAACAGCAATTTACTATGAGGAAGGCGAGATATACAGAGGCACGTAACTATATGGTTCAATCGACGGATAACGAGCTGTATGAACACTTTTTATTGTAAAACACTGAACACAAAATTTAGAAATGTCAGAAAATCAAAGAAAAGTGGTAAAAAATCTTAGCAATTTACTATATCTTAAGGTGGTGTTGTTGGTGTGTGTCCTTGTGTTTTCTGCGTGCCAGTGGGGTTCCCCAAGGAGATTCTTCCAACACTGAAGTTATACCCGAAAGGGTCGATTCCGGTACTGGAAGAAACAATATCAAAATGCATAAGCAACACGTACCCACCCCAACATGGAGGCTTGGGGCGGAATTGCCCATGCGACAAAAGCAAATCACAGGTGAAAATAATCAGAATTTACAGATCTAAATTTTCTCATACGGGGAAAAAATGAAAGCTTGGTTAACTAGTGCAATTACAACATGTACACAAGACTGAATCAAGGTTCTAAGAAGACAAAAAAGAAGTACTATATGTGCTCTAAAAAATACTCCCCAGCTTATTTCGATTCGTCACAAACGTTGTACTCTTCTATCAATATTCCTAACCTAGCTGTCTGACGGTTCCCTTCATAAACCACAGTGTTACCATAAAGAAGGCTGAGTCTCATAGAGCAAAAAAAAAAAAATTATCCTACGGTTAATCTCACAAGGCGGTTTACAGAAGAGAAAAAATTGAAATCCATAAAACGTACAAAGACACGTTCGGCGATGTCGACGCAAAAAAAAAAAAGTACCACGCACACGAAGAAAGCGAGATAGAAAAAAAACGGGGACTAACGATTATCTTATAGGATGTCAACCTAAAAGAAAATTGCATTTCGAAATCCTGTCCCATTTATAGAAAGAAGACGAAGGAGGGTAAAAAAAAAGAGGTAAGCTACATACAGGGAATAGAAGGAATCAATAAAAAGACATTTCAAATAACTAAATGGAAAATGTAATGTATAATAATCTGGGAGAAGATTTGTGAGGTACTACATATTCGCAACTCGTATATGGTATAGTTTGAGAGACAGAGAGGAGAAAAAACGAAAATGTCGAAATGACAGACGTTTAAACGTCTTTTCTTTCGTATATATTTCTGTTGTTAATGGCAAATTCGAAAATTTCAACGTATATCTTTTTTTTTTTTTTGCTTTTCGCGAAGCATGTATTCGCAGTTTTCTCTTCTTACAAATTCATAAATACATGATGTAATCCAGAAAATCCAACGCAAATGAAAGGAAAATGAATCACGTCTCCATTAGAATTCAGCAACTTGTCTTATACGTAGCTGCGCTTTATGTAAAATACGAGAGGACGTGACTGACCGAAAATTGTTTTGTTAACATTCAAATATGTGAAAAATGCTGATAAAACTCAATGGGTAGTTTTCAATCTACCCTGAATAAATCTCATGAAATATTGGACTTGGAATTTGAAAAAATCACCTATACGAGAATTTTCTTTCAGAATCAAAAGAGGAACTCCGTTCGCTGCATGTGAAATATTTTTCTAGAGCTGCGTTAATTGAGACTGGTAAAGAACTTATCGTGGTGAGATTGTTTGATTTCGAGAATCGACTCACATGAAGTCAAAATTTCTCGAAGTCCCTCACCTCATTCTACAAGTTTAGGCTGAAATCCTTGTATTCGTACCTAGATTGGACTTGATCATGTATAAGAAATTAAGAGATGGAGTGCGACAATAATATTGTGTTTGATGAGGAACCTTCCGAGCGGCTCCCGTTGAATATGCTTGCCCCATAATGTCCCCAAAATATTCCCTGTTGAGGACAGGGACTTGTGCATAATACGAGCGGGTGTTTTTGCCATGAGCACATAAAAAGTTCAACGGAGCAGCGCTTTTAAAAAGTGTTGAACGTCAATAAGCCCATGAAAAACTAAATCGAAGGGTACCTACAAAAAATACGAATATGATTAGCGAATTTTATTTGATGAAAGAATTCTCTCTATTTTTCGAGAAAAAAAAAAATAGATGTACATGTTTGAAGAAAATTGGTGAGACAACATCATGATAATACGTACGAAACCTCATAAATGTCTTCCAATTTTCCTATTTTATTGATAGCCCGGCGGAAAACTGAAAAGAAAATGATGACATTCTGCTGAGCAGACCATTTATAACAACAAAACGAAAATACACAATATAGTCACGTTCTACGTGAAGACGCTTGAGGACACAATAAATGATCGAAGGTGTGATAAGAGTGACGGACGTGTATCATTCATACATGTTTTACTGTATGCTTAGTTTACAATTCACATAATACTGTGTACAGCAGAATAGAAAACTGTCAACTTTGCGACAGAATGATGTTCGTATACGCCAGTAAGCGAATTCTCCGTTTATCGTGATTAAATGTTCATCTCTCGAATACAACAACAGGGTGGGCTTATAATAGATCCGCTGGTTAGCGCTAGACGTTCCACAAGTATACAAGTTTTAGAGTTACTTTTGTCTAATTTTCCATCGCACTCGTACATAGAGAGTTACAAATGCGGTTAAGAATGACATTAATCATACGGATAGAGCGGTTAAAGAATCATTCACTGCGCACCGAGACGAAGCCTTTGATTATGTCATCAAAACTGTTAATTGTTGTACCGGATTCCTCATTATACGGAGTTTCATTCGAATACGACTTCATGAGAAATAATTTTTATCGTTTTCACTATGGAGAAGTTGGGGTGTGAGTCTTTGAAATTGAGAGAAGGTAGAAAAACGACGGCTTCTTTAACGAAGTTACGCGAGGAACGCAGGGAACCCATTTCATGGGTCGCATTGGTTTTTGGGGGAAGTGCTCCTGCAATGTGGTGCTAGAGAGAGCGAGAATTTTAGTTTCCTTAAGCAAGTTAAAGAAGTTAGGAGAGTCATTAACGAGTGTGAGACTATTATCAAAACCCCAGCGATGAAGAAAGCCCTCCTTGTTCCTAACTCCAAACCCCCCCTCCTTTATGGGTTGCTCAAAGTGCATAAGATTAATACCCCGATGCGACCTGTGGTCTCATTCATTTCTTCTCCTACCTCCTCGCTAAGTTTTTGGACCGTCGGTTCAAGTCTTGCGTTGATTTCGGATCTCCTCATTCAATTTTGAACTCGGCCTTCTTGGCGGATGTTTGAGGGGTGTAAGTCGTCCCCATTGCACGACCATCTGTTCTTTCGATGTCGTTGGTTTGTTCCCAAATATTCCCAAAGCTGTTACTATGCAGCGTATGGGCGATCTACTCGTTAAGGCCAATGTTGCATGACAATCAGCTTCAAGAATTCTTTGATCTTTTAAATATCTGTTGGTGCCCTCACTATTGTAGGTTCGAAGGGAAGTTTTTTGAATTCCTGATGAATTAGGGATCCATATTGGATCACCTCTAGGCTCCCTCATCTCCGAAGTTTTCATGTCGAACTTTGAACTTGATCTCTTTTCCTCGAATCAGGTGCTACTAAGTCATATTTACTATTGGCACATGTACGTGGATGATGTTCTGTGTGCTTGGATTGGTCCTCCAGATCTCCTTGGTGAGTTTCTGAGGTATCTCAATTCCTGCTACCCTTTTATAAAATTTACCTTGGGAATAGGGGAAACCTCTATCAACTTCTTGGATTAATTGATCTCTGTAAGATCGGGTATCCATGAGGTTGAAGGATACTACGACCGATTTTCTAGTGCACGGAGCTTCATTCTGTGCTGTTGCTCATAAGATGGCAGCCTTTAATAGCTTAGTCCACAGACTGACTCGTATTCCGTTGAGTCAGGCTGCGTTCAAGAGAGAATTCTCAACTATAAAACACCTGGCGAGAGTTAATAGGGTCAACGTCGACGTCGACGTGATGGTTCGGAGGAAAACCACTAGGAAAATTCTTGATTCTACCACCTCCCTCCCCCGAGACACGATCAGTGGCCGTCGTATGCGCTGGATCAGTCTCTCTTTCCTGGGGAAGTTCTCCCTTTAATTAAGTCGGGCTTTTCGTCCGTTTGGTTTCAGACCAGCATTTTACTACTCTACCACTGTGAAAGGGTTGTTTGTGGAGGTGAAGGATCCTATACCAGTTGATGAGCGGAGCGGTGTTCACAAGATAGACTGTAAAAGGATTGTAGAGGTTTTTATATCGGTGAGACCAGCCGATAGAAGCTAAGAGTAGCTGAGCACGTGAAGTTTTGGGAAAAGGGACACCTGAGGTAATCAGCCTTCGCCAATCATTTGATCAATAATGGCCACAGTTTCAATACTGATGGAATTACGGTACTGAACGCGTACATTCCGGAAGACAGCGTGATACACCGCGACTTCTCTTTTCATTAAGCTTAATTATCTCATTCTCCCCTCCGTCTTGTTAGTTGCTTTCATTTCGTGCCTGAAGATGGTTCATAAACCGGAAGCGCTCGTCGTTTAATTTTTCTGCGGTGTTTTGTATGTTTTATTCCCCCTTTTGAGTATTTCTTTTCGATGATTTCAGTCCTGATATCCATCCTTCTGTCTGAGGAGACCGCGGTCAACTGCAGAAGCTTCAAGTGCACGGAGCATCCCGGCTCCAAGTCTTCACTCTAATAGCTCTTTATTTCTAGATAAGGGAGGTGCCAATTGGGAAATGAATTAATGGGAAGGAGGTCCCCTGTTCGATCTCTCACCAGGGCTTGGCACCCCATGATATAAAGATCACCTAACTTGGTATTAGGAAACGAACAGAAGAATAACGCTAGGAGAGGCAATGGAGGAAATCATAATGACTGAGAGTTCATGCCACCAATGCCAACTTGACCTTCAATACAAACTCCACTACAGCTCCATTAAAGCCTGTAACTAAGGAGCAAAGATCCTCAGCAGCTTTAACTCCTACCCGTGATGAACAGGTTAACGTCAGTGAAATCGAGAGTTATGATTTATGATGATTTAAGCGACAATGAGCAAAACTCATCTTCAATACGTATATTTTGTCATCTTCAAACGCCCCCAAGTTTCAGTAACTGTGGTAAAAGATAACTTGATAAGAATGAAGAGTGTGTGGTCTACGTCACACGCCATAATATGAAGAAAACCACACTTACAGACATGAACCAAAATATTTATTAATACGACACGACTTAGCTGATAGCATTTCCCCGTTACCACTCAACAAATTCCCACGTGAAGGTCTTGGAACATTTGACATGCTTTCATCCTACACTATAAATGATGTCAATACTCTTATAAATCAAAAAATCACTTTAAAATAATGGACCGCGACTATAGGGATGAAATTAAAGCCCTGGAAAACTCGGTCAGAACACTAACAGAACTTCAGGAACGAAATCAGATACACCAGCAATCTGACGTTGTTCAGGACACCAATATAACCAAAATATGGATTTTGGTCGGGGAGAAACAACCGTGGTCTGACAAACATTCAGAAAGATTTTTGAAAATTTTACTGAAGAAATATTTGTCCTTTGTACAGACCTGGTGATACATAATTTCTAGTGAGCATGACTTCTTCCAGGGAATCTCAAATTTAGATTCTTTGAAAAGAGGATAATTCACAGAGGAAACAGTGAAATATCTTCATTTGTTAGCACCAGTACACTGTTCACACATTCACACGCACATGTGATGAAGATGCCTCCAAGTCCTTGATGAAATTTCGTGAAATTTTTGGAAGGTCATCTCTCAGGCCGATAGAGCGCAGTCTTGAGCAGACGCCAGTCTCGGCAAAGCTATAGATCAAAGCAGATAGGCTAGAGGTTTTACGAGCACAGTCGTAAAATGCTCGTTCTCGGAATACGAGTACGTAGCGAGCGACAGAAGAGGAAAATGCCTAACTCAGAGTATCGGTATACTTTTTGCTAGAAATTTTTGATAATAGAGTTATTAGCGCCAAAAATCCACAGCTTCCGAAATTTCAACCAGCCACATAAAATAGATCTTCCACATTCCTCAACAAATTTAGCGAATACAAGTAAGACCTGCTCTATGAACAGCGATTTTCTGTACTGAATCAATTCACGAGTCGTATATACGTTCGCAAATCCGATCTATTTTCTCGATTACGAAATGCGGGCCAGTCCACGAATTCCGATCCTTATCTACGGTTCACAGAGCGAGAGCTGTGTTTGTTGTACAGTAATCACACGTCATTTAAAGTAATGTTGTTCGTATAAGTGCGACGTACGTACCTCCGAATTCGATGTGCAATGAACGTACAAAAATTAAATACAAATAGAAAGAGGAAAGGTACAAAAATTTGTTCATTATTCAGAATCCAAATTAAATCGACAGTTACTTTATAGTAGTAAAAATTCACTACAGTAATGATACGTTGTACGGACTGTTTATTCCTTCTTTCTATAATTATAGGGTGGAGCATTCAGATCACGGATAAAAGTGTAACACATTGGTGAGCCAACAATACATAATGATTGTACATCTCGAGCCTTCTTTTAATAAACGTAATAATATGTAAACCGGATGAAGTAATGAATTCTTTCTTTTTTATTCTTAATAACAACTGAATGTTGGGACTTAAAAAGAGACGAAGAAAGCGAAAGGAAGGAGAGAGAGTGAGAAGACAGGAAAAAAAAGAGTCAACGTACAGATTCCTTGGTATAAATTATAGTGTTTACCGTTCTGCGATATTATTGCTGGTGGCTCGCCTCGCTCCGTTCGATGCGATGGTAGCATTAATTTTAGACGTTGAGAGAAAAATTACACCCACCCGCAGCATTTAATATTGTTCCGATCCTACGTGTTATAGCAAAATTTTTGTTATGTCTATTTGAACGAAGAGTATATCTAATCCTTGATGAACTATATAGTTGCCTCCAATCTGATTCGATCAACAAAATAAGCGCCCTGTTAACGAGCGACGATGACGGGAGCAAGCCATGTGGACCCGAATGGCTTTCGGAATCCAATGAAAAAATATAAGCGAGAAACCTTTTAGCCAAAGTAAACATTCGACATAGCAGAAGAATACTCAATTACAATCGTATACATTCATGAGCCCGAGTGTCTATCTCGTGACTGGCTTCCCCAGCTGAACTAATCCACCGTAAAAATAACATTTCACCCCTGAAAAATAAAAAGTGCCGATAACGTGAATGACAATGACTACTTCACATCAGCGCTACGTATGCGCGTTTAATAAAATAGAAAATAGTTTCGACGAAACATTAAAATGCCGATCGTCGTATATTTTTTCGAAAAGAAAAATTGAATCTCTTTTCGAACGGCGAGCAGACTTCCGTTTGCTCGGACATGTACGCTCGATGTGTGTGCAGTGAATGCTCGTTTCGTTCGTTCAACAAAAAAAAAAGATTTTTTGAAAATCACTCACGTACCTTGGAAGCACGAGAATGAAACAACTGTTCGAACTGCGATGCTTACTGAACATTGCCCGACGTGAGACTTAATATTTACTTTAGCTGCACCACGCCATACTTCAAGTATTTCAACCTCTAAAACGTAAAGAGAATTACTTACTAACCCTATCAAACTGAGCTCTCATTTATGCGCCAGCAGTCGAAAAGTATTGTCAGCGAATAGAATAGAGTAATTATCAGGGTTTCTGATGAAACAGAGGAGTATTGAATTCCATTACTTTCTTCCATATTAACCAATAAGAGAGATTAAGCTCTTAAAATAATCGCTTTCTGTTCCCAATCAGTTTCTCCTTCAGGACCTGAGAGAATCTTATACGATGATCATACAGCCTGTCTTCAGTTTGATTCAATTACTATCTTACTTCCCAACAGATGCGTGTAGGCGCTGCTATGCGGAATTCCTCTGAAGCTTGCACTAGAAAGGTTTCAAAAAAAGCCCCGTGCTCAGACCTCCCCCCTTCTTGATCTGGTTTACTGTAAATTTAGGCCTTTAAAAAGAAGGCTAAACCTACTACAATAGCTAGTTGAGGTCCAAATCAACAGGGAATTCAAAACAAGAGAGGGAGAGAGAATGATTAAGATTAAGGGGTATTGGATTTCTTGGCGCAGCCAAAAAGATAAAGATCATCATGTTTCATGTCTTGAGTTTTAGGCAAAGGCTTTAGAGCGGCACACTCGCTTGATCTGTCCCGCTTCTTGGTCTAGTATACGTCTACTTCAGTATATTTTAGGCTGATGAGATTAGGGGGCCGCACTCGCTCCGCTCGTTTGTCCCGCTTCTTGCTCTGGTATAAATCGACTTTAATATGTTTCAGATGTTGTAAGTGGGCCAGGATTGACGACTTATGACGTCCCCAACTTATGACGTCACCGACTTATGATATCACCAACTTATGACGTCACCGACTTATGACGTCACCAAACTTATGACGTCACACGAGCTAATAGCTTTATAATGGCTCTCAGCGTTTTCTTAGCCTAGTATAAATCTACTTTAGTATGTTTCAGATGTTGGAAGCGGGCCAGGATTGACGACTTATGACATGACCGACTTATGACGTCACCGAACTTCTGACGTCACCGACTTATGAAGTCACCAAACTTATGACGTCACCAAACTTATGACGTCACCAAACTTATGACGTCACCAAACTTATGACGTCACCAAACCTATGACGTCACAAGCTAATAGCTTCATAATGGCTCTCAGCGTTTTCTTAGCCTAGTATAAATCAACTTTAGTATGTTTCAGATGTTGTAAGCGGGCCAGGATTGACGACTTATGACGTCATCAACTTATGACGTGACCGACTTATGATGTCACCAACTTATGACGTCACCGAAATATGACGTCACCAAATTATAACGTCACCGAACTTATGACGACACAAGCTATTAGCTTCATAATGGCTCTTAGCGTTTTCTTGGACTTAGCCGAGTATAAATCTAGCCTATGCCTTTTCATTATATCAGGATAAGCTAGAAACTACAGAGGGAGGGGGAGGCTCGGACTCGGACTCGCAGATTACAGAATCACTCCTGAGAGTGCCTAGTATAAATCTAGCACACGCCTTGTATAATACCTTATAATTTTTTTTTTATTATATTCGGTTAAGCTAAACGACCGAGGGAGGGCCTCGGACTCGCGAACTCGGACCCGCAGATTTGAGAATCACTGCCACAGTGAAAATTCCCCTAAGGAAGAGACCAGAGTTTTGACATGAAACATGTCAAAATTACTAGGGTAGAGTCTTCTACAACGTTTGTACATCTCTTTCTTGAAAATAGGAAATATATAAGTGCACACCTCATAAAATTATATTGACCATCAGTTCCCCTCCCACCATGGAAAAAAACTGACACAACGTTGAAACGATGACAAATGCCATAAATGCACGCCAGAACTGGTACTTGACCCGTATTTGAAAAAAAGATAATTTTGCTGCGTTTATTAAGAGGATGCAAGGATAGCTGTTGCACCGGTGACTTGCACCTTCGTGCAGAATTAGTGTTCACTATTCACAATTCATTATTTCGAGGAACAGTGGTTCATTAAGTACCCCTGATGGTATGAGGGTGCTGCACGGGGATTCCCCTCGACAAACATGCTCTTGAGGCGACAAATTTGCGGATCAACGAAGCCAGACAATGCGAGAAAGACTTTCGGTAAATCATTTGTCGTGAAAATGTATGAGTTGGTAAGGAACTGGTCCGACCGCCGTGATCCTGCCTGCGTGAATGTCGTATCACTTGCGGAAACATTTACGGCGCCCCTGAGCATGCAGATCAAGTCGTACCATTGGATTCTCTTGAACAAGCCAGTATTCCGAATGGATGATGTTGAGGAGGAGTTGTCATACTTCATCGGATCTTCAAATCTCAGTAAATCACTCACCGCGCGATTAAGGGCATGTTTTGCCCATTGGCGAACTCCAAAACAATGTTCAATAAGTTGCATATAGGTATATTCCCAAATACCCTGCAAGGTTCGGCATACCAGCGGTCACTACGCGCCGCTTGTCGGGCATGCGTGGGAACTCCTTATAATGAATGACATGGAATGATTTCACAAAAAAGTCTCTCAAAGCTTCATATTTTTTTGATTTCAGAAAAAGTAGTACAGAAAGGTTCAATGGGAGGAGGTATAGGAATAGAAATCCGAATCCTTGCTCCGAAAAAATTTTACGTCTGAAAATAGTCCAACTTTCGATGATTTTGAAGTGAAATAAAAAGCGTATGGAGGAAAATTTGAAAATTCTGCTTCCATACTGCTCCTAGTTGAACCTTTCTGAAGAACGTATCAAAAAATTAGAAAGATTCATTGAAAACTCGACCAGTGAGAAACTTTTTTGGGTGCCATGGTTTTGATCCTTGTTTTTTAAAGTGAAGCACACCCTTCACAAAGCAATAGGTACAATTGGTTCATGTTATGCAATACTCCATAGACCAATTGACCTAGCTCTTTCAATGAGCCAGATATACAATGTTTCAAACACCATGAGACCCATGAAACAGGTTCCGTGCTTCCCCTCATTTAACTCTGTTAAAGAACCTGTGAGTTTTTTTTAAGCCAAAATAAAAGTATGAACGTCTCTTCTGTAGAGTAGGCTATGTATCTTGTAAGTTGTAGACTCTATAATTTTTTTTTAACCGTGCAATACATTCATAGGCGTATAAATTTTGTTTCCTTGGCGTGTTATCAATAGGCGAGCAATTTCATTTTTGGAGGAGTGTGATTAGATGTATGCCTACGAAAATAGACGTTTTTCCGAGGGCTGTACCTGAAGAAAAAGAAAACAAATATTTGTAGACCTCGAAATTCCCTCGTGGATCACACACACACATTGGGCCAGCCCACATAAAGAAAAATTAGTTTTTGACGAGTGAAAGAGAAAAGGAGCTGAGGCAAGGCACTGTAATGATAAATTCGATCATTTCGAACGGGATCCCAGTTGTACAGCTGATGGCTGCATTTGTATCACTCCTCTGAACTCTGATGACGTTATTCCACACCGAAAATACAGACAGAAGTGTAGCCATCAGTTACAGACCTAATTCTGAGATGAAGTTTGATTATATCTAGTTGGAGGAAGACGGTGATTAAATTTAAGAAATGAATTACTGAACACAGCGCCTTACGACGAAATCTAGAAATGAAATAGATTACAGACCTACGACCTTGGAAATGTACTACTGCAGAATAGAGCCAAAATTTTTGAATCAGAAAACTGACAACAGAAATGAATAATTATGAAAAACTATGAGATAGATCTGACCTGAAGTATCTTCGTCAAGTGGTGAAAAAAACTAATTATCATTGGAAAAGGTTGCGATTTTTTGTAGTTAGCTCATGCATTCCTAATTAATCCAATGGTCACGAAACTGTACAGATTTTTTAATCTCGCTGTAAAACTCGCAGGGCAATAATTGCCCTACATCACTTTCATCCTTTTCACGCGTTTCACTCGGTCGACTTTAGACATTTTTTCTTGTCGTACAATTAGCGAGACTGGAGATTGTCATCGTCGTCGTCTCTTTCTAACTTTTATTTTCTCACATTTTCCTTTTTCTAAAGTACTGCGACACGAATACGAGGTAGTTGACTTTTTGGAGTTAAAAAAAGGAACACAATTACAAAGAAAGACTTAATGACTCGTCTGAAAAATGTGAAAATCAATGCAACTTTTTCGTCTCTTATTCTCTCGAGTCAACGTTGTCGGATGTTTTTCATCAGCCAAAATACAAGAACAAAAGTCAGAGAGAAAAAAATCTCTCGCGTATATTTTGAAAAATTCGCCACCATTTCTGAGACATTTTTCGATCGCGTAATTACTTATAACAGCATTTTTTGGGCTCAGATTTATGCGAATAATACTAAAATGAATGGCCTTGCGATGTAACATATCGTCGTCATGCGGATATTTTTTCCAGCAAGACGACTGCGACTGCTCTACGAGTAAATAATAAAAATTTTAAGAACGATGACGTTAACATGTTGCTAATACGAAGAAAAGTCGAAGTCATTCTCTTATGAAAAGCTCAAATAATGAAGGTATACCCCCTTCTTCGATCTCTCACCGCACGTTCTTCCAGACGCGACGTCTGGTTTTTGTTACTTTTTTTTTTTTTTTTCGCGTCCCCAAACAGCCGCAGTCTACTCGACGTAACGTAAAATTCCGACCAGGAGATCATTTTCCAGTAGGCTGAATATTTATGAGGAAAACATGTATCTTCTTTCTACACAGCTGTACAGCCCGCAGAATACCTCTACTCAGTTTTTAATGAGTCAGCTCTTAGGTTTTCACCGAAACAATAGATGCTCAGACTTTTTCAATAGGTTCGTCGATTTTTAAGCTTTTTCTTTTCTTTTTTTTTTTCTAAAACATTTTTCCTCGCTTTTTTCCATTTTTTTTTCTTTCTTGTCTTTCTGCGAAACATCATCTACTTCGCGTGTAACATGTAACACTTTCATTTCTCTAGCATAAGTATTTAAAAGACCAGAGAAAAAAAACTCGCGAGAGAGAATTTGGAATTTTTACGGCACTGTATATGCAAACACACGTGCACGACGACGGCGACGAAAATATTTCTACAAAGAGTATATGATGAATACGGTAAAATGGCCTACTTTTTCAACATCCGCGGTATACGATCTTGTGTGTATTAATTTGCAACAAAGTCTGCTAGGTGCCAAACAATAGCATCTCTCGTTGAAAAGGCATATTTTCAGAAATCGCGGAGACGCGACACGGGTGGTGAAGAAATTTCCATCACACGTTAGAGCATTATTACGTGCGACTATATTTGTTTATACCAGTCATAAATTAAGCTGTTCGAGATAAAGCGGCTAGTCTCGTACGATCAATAATTTAGTGAACAATTTACCGCAAAGTATAGAAGCGGAGGGAACGAGAAGAAAAAAGAAGAAGAAAAGCGAAAGTTAAACTTAATGTACTGCAGTTAACTTAGCAGCTTCAGCGTAGGAACAACTGCAAGCTCACGCAGATGCTATTTATGGTTTATGGTTAATTATAAGTAATAGTGAAGACGAGCAAGCTCAACTTTCCTTCTCAAAAGCTTCATCGCGTTCGAGTCATGATAATTTCGATTGTTAGAAAAACGTTCAAAGGGGGTGACGCGGTGGCTATACACAGTATAGTGAATGTGGTTACGTCGTTTGAATTTTAACTGCGGAGAAATTATTAAATATTGTAAATTCCAATAAATCGCGTTTCAGCAAGCGCGAAATTTCGCCGAAGAAGCGTATAATATTCTCCATTTAAATTAATAGCAATCGAAAATAGGGGTTCATCGAACTGCAAATGTGACGCTCGAATGAAATTTTTGTAGCGGAACGTGTGTCGTATATACGGGTAAACAACTTCTATCTCGAATTCCGTCAAGAATTAGAGGATGTGGTCGAGATACACCGTGTAAACATACCTTAGAACTGAGTTGGGCGTTCCAATTCCAGGGACTTCGTTAAAATAGAAGGCGTTGCTCAATAAAACAGTAGTATTCCTCACGAGATGCACTCTTCTATGAAGAAGAAGTCTGTTCCGTATGATGCTATTTGAATGAGTGTCTTCACCGCGGAGCGACTTTCCCAAAACGTCAAATTGTAACGTTGAAAAAAAAAGACTGCTTCCTTAATTAAGTTAAACGAGGGACGCAGGGAACCTGTTCTATGGGTCAAATTGGTTTTAGCATTAGGAATGGGATTCAGAATTAACGCCTCAATTTTTCAAAGCCCCTCTCCTATGACCATGTGAGGTTACGATTTGATGACGTCGCAGATCAGTTTTTGCCAAATATCACACAGCGCAGGGCGTGAGGCGAATTTTCTAAGCTTAATCTACATATGAGGACCTATCTGTACGAGGGGCGCCCATTTTCCCATAAGAAGGACACCCTATGTCCAGATAGGTCCTCAGATGGTGATAGGAGAGGCCTTAGAAATCTTGACCTCCGTTAATAGGCCGGGGACTTGAAAACAATTTCGACTCTCGAACTATATGGAGACTTGGAAAATTTCAACTCATAAACTATCCGGCTTCTATTCGGGGAAGTATCCAGAGACTAGAATATTTTCAACCACCGGGCCATACTTTTCGGAATGACTTCATCAACCTAAATTGGAAGAATTTTCCCAGGCTAGACATCATAGGAACTTGTCTAGGTTAGATCATAGAAATTGTTTTAGACTAAGTTCAGAGTTCGTTCACTTGGTAACTTGATTTGATCCGTACAATTTAAGGAATGTTGAGTTTATTTCTGCAGATACTGCACTTGATCTCTTGAAAGACAACAAATAAAGATTGGCGAATGAGCTTCCGAACCTTCATCATTTTATTGTCGACGTTTTCTTTTAGAAGACACTTCACCTTTTCCCGGTGGTCTTCGGATTCACGTATACAACCACCGAACTACCATTACCAGCTTTTGTAAAAGTCAGCTAATTTTTTTCAACTTTCTTTAATTTATGGCATCTGATCATTTCTTGTGATGAAAGAAACTCTTGTTCAAGGTAATACATATGCGTTGTATGTCTATTTGAGTAATCATCCTCTTCCTAGCTATAGTTTATTTACCACACGACTCTAGAAATTGAAGTCTGGCTTCTCTTTCTCTCCCTCCTTCTCCATCAAGAAGTGTCTTTTATCGCCAGAACCTCGAGGTTTCATGAGTTTTTCATATTTTTTGATACGTAACGTGCGCAGGAAATTTGCACAAGTGTGGTTCTTTGATTGAACAATAGAGTCGACGTTTTCAAATGACAAGTCGTTGTCGAATTTAGAAGAAAAATGTTCAAAATAACAAATTCATTTTTGAAACTGAACTACAATTTGGTCAAATGATAAATAAATGAAGAGTGGTCTCTGCGACTCAAATTAAAATTCAAGAATAAAACTTTACAGAGATATGATTTAGGTGTTTTTACGAAATTTTCTTGATTTGACGTTAATACTATTATATTGTACAAAATTAACGACCTTCACGGATTGGGCCAATTTCCGTTTCTTTTACCTACAATTAACGAGTGGTCCCCTTATCTTTATCCTCAGCCGAACGCCGCTCGGCTGCCCTTTCTATTTTATTATGTTGTGCCTGAATCGCTCTATTACGTCGTTGTATATCAATATTTCTATAAACGTTGTTGTCGCTGGCGTCCACCGCGCTGTCCTGTACGTCGGTCACAACCTGAGTGAACAACGGGTTCGGGTTGGGTGGTGGTGGTGGTGGTGGTGTCTGTGATTCTATTCCATCGAGTAAAATCTGTGAATACGTATAAAAATAAAATGTTATGTAGCATACTTTTCGAGTTGTTACCTGTAATGTTTGATACAGTGAGAAAATTACTTACCATACAAGAGATACACATCAAAAATAAGGGCAACGGCGCTGAAAACATTTTAATTTGAAATCGAAGCACTTTGCGAATAACAAGTTGTCACCAAATGTCAGTTTTCTAAAAACTATACTGTGCGAATGACGGTCGATTTCT
The DNA here is from genome assembly GCA_035079395.1 of Aspidiotus destructor. Taxonomy (NCBI): domain Eukaryota; kingdom Metazoa; phylum Arthropoda; class Insecta; order Hemiptera; family Diaspididae; genus Aspidiotus; species Aspidiotus destructor. The sequence goes on from JAVHKZ010000015.1 coordinate 1,797,578, forward strand.
TAGTTTCTGTCGCCAACTTGAGTTTTTTATTTTCGTGCGCAAATTATTTGCATAATTGCAGTCGTATTTATGTAAACTTGTCTCTCGTAAGTTGGTTGTTTGAAAGGTTGGGAAAATTCTATAAGCAGTCAATAGTACACAATTTCAAACATTTGGAATGAACATGAACTAGCAGAGGTGTTTCCAGAAATATTTTGCACATTAAAGACAATGCCCTCTGCAGTTTTTTCTGGCATAAGTTTTCTGGCTTCGGCGCTATAACCAAAACTTTTTATGTAGACGGTTGCGGTTTCAGCAAGAGTGTTCTTTGCTTCCAGTGGGCAAGGGAGCAGAGTCTCTTAGTTTCCTTCTTCTTCAGCAAGAATTTTAGTTTCTAGAGTAGTCTAGACTCTAGACTCTATCTTAAGCCTTGCATAGTGTATTCTAGGCTAATATAGCCAAGTTAGTACGTCGTACGTTTTAGGCCCAGTATTACGAAGACTAAGGATGCAGGTCACAAAGTAGCGGCCAACATTTTTCAAGTCTCTACCGTAGATCAAGGATACTCCTGATATCACGACTCGCGATTGCGAGAAGAAAATTTCTGATAGACGCCTAGCCTCAAGATATGTCTATGTCAATGCGTCGATGAGGAAGGTATTAGAATTCGTTCGCTTGGTAACTTGATTTGATCCGTGCAATTTAGAGAGTGCTGAGTTCATTTTTGCAGACACTACTTGGTCTCTTGAGGGACAACAAATAAAGATTGGCGAATGTCAAAATTCTCGTTTAAGGTGGTACATATGCGTTGCATGTCAATTTGAGTGATAAACCTCTTCCTAGCTATATAGTTTATTTACTTCACGACTGTAGAAATCGAAGTCTGGCTCATCTTCCTTTCCCTCCGCCTCCATCAAGGAATGTCTTTTATTGCCAAAACCTCAAAATTTCATGAGTTTTTCATATTTTTCGATATCTAACGTAGGCAGGAGATTGGCACAACTGTGTTTCTTTGATTGAACAATTGAGTCAACGTTTTCAAATGACAAATTGTTGTCGAGTTTAGAGGAAAAGTGTTTATCGTTACAAATAGAAGGCTGTGATTGTATCGAAACTCTGGTTACAATTCTTCTCGAGAGCATTCCCTGAGTGATGAGTACTGTATTTATTTTTTGCGACTACTTTAGCTGTATGAGATGTATTATTAGTTTATTCGCCGTCTCGCTATTAAGTTGGAAATTGCAACTAATAAAACCTCGTAGAGCGGGAACAGAACATCAAAAAGAGCTGGCTTCATGGACTCCTAGCTGACCTTAAAAATTATACACACGTTGAGACACCCTGATGATTCTACAACTTTTGAACGTCCATTCATCTTTGATCCTGCCTTCAATTACCTCTTTTAGGTTAGATTTTTCTACCATATTGATAGGAATGTCAAACTAAAGCGGTAAATAAATAGACATATTTGGTTAGACGATGGTATTCAAATCATTTTCGAAACTGAATTACTATTTGGTCAATTTATAAATAAATGAAAAAGGGTCTCTGCGACTCATATTGAATATCAAGAATAAAACTTTAAGGAGATATGATTTGGGCGTCTTTATGAAGTTTTCTTCCCTATTCGATTTGTCGCTAATACTACTATATTGTACAAAATTAACAACCATCACGGATTGGACCAATTTCCGTTTCTTTTACCTACAATTAACGAGTGATCCCCTTATCTTTATCCTCAGTCGAACGCCGCTCCGTTTTTTTTCTCATCTTCTCATGTTGTGCCTGAATCGCTCTGTTGCGCCGTTCTAAATCAATATTTCTAAAAACATTCTCGTCGCTGGTCTTTGCCGCGCTGTCCTGTACGTCGGTCACAACCTGAGTGAACAACGGGTTCGGGTTGGGTGGTGGTGGTGGTGGTGGTGTCTGTGATTCTATTCCATCGAGTAAAATCTGTGAATACGTACTTATACAAATAAAATGTTATGTAGCATACTTTTTGAGTTGTTATCTGCAATGTCAAGTGCTTTGATGCAGTGAGAAAGTTACTTACCATACAAGAGATAAACATCAAAAATAAGGGCAACGGCGCTGAAAACATTTTAATTTGAAATTGAATAAAAGCTGCACTTTGCGAATAACAAGTAATCTGTTCTTCTTCGTCACCAAATGTCAGTTTTCTAAAAACTATACAGAGCGAATGACGGTTGATTTCTTATTTTCTGTCGCCCACTTTAGTTTTTCATTTTCGTGCGCAAATTATTTGCATAATTGCAGTCGTATTTGTGTAAAAATTGAAAAAACAGAGGATTTTCCCGCACAGATTTTAATTTTAAGTACAACGTTTCGTCCAGACTTGTGGACTTTATCAAGTACCGAAACGATAGCCTCTGTTTTTTCAATTTGTACTTGTTTCTTCTTGCACGTATAAAATCATTTCAATCTCGGTATTTGTGTAAACTTGGCCTACGTAGGTACTTAGGAAAATTCTATGAGTATAGTCAATATTACACAATTTCAAACATTTGGAACGAACATGAACTAGCAGAAGTGTTTCTAGAAATATTTTTCACATTAAAGACAATGCCCTTTGCACTTTTTCGCTGTACAATTATCTATCTTCTAGTTTTCCTACAAATTGCGGTTGAAGAATCCAAAATTGACTGAAACAGGCTTTCATCATTGCGATGTCCGAGGAATATTTCCTGTACCTTCGTGTATGATTCCTCGTGAACATTTGCACGTATTAACATCTTGACTTGGAAAAAATGGTCACGACAAAAAAATGTAAGAAAATATCATACGACTGTTTGATACAGCCGGATATCATCTACTGGCACACATGGTACAACTTTAGTATGCGGTCTGCAGAAATCCGATGAAATTTCATATTGACGAAGGTCTACCTGAAAAGTTCGAATCAGTACGCGGTCAACCGAAATTAACGAACAAGAACTTTACCATCGAGATAAGATCGCTCAATACCCTGGGTATGAGCAAGGGAGTCAACATGGCCTGCGGAATTCTTAATGATTCTCAGAGTAAGGGTGGAAACCAAGAGAGTCGAGACAGCTATTAGTGGAACATTCATCGGAGTGAATAACAGACCCCGGTGCGCATTCGCGTTGGATGATGGGAAGGAGAGCGGCCTTATCGCGACATTGTACTCCAAAGTACCTCCAGTCCTTCCCTTTTCTGAGCCCTAAAACTGACGGTCCGTCGATGCGCTGACCGTGGTTCCGAGCGTTGGTGACCTCCAGGCCGCTTTCTCACATATTACTCATAAATCAGGTAGACCGCATACTGAAGTTGTACTTCACTGAATACAAAACGCAATATTTGCTTTGTTTTAGCTGGCAAATGCAATCTCGCTCGCCGGATGTTCATGGGACTAGATGATTCCATTGTTCCGGATGCTGTCTAGAATTCATTCGACGAAACATGAAGAGCTCGACCAGCTCTAACAATAAAATTATTCAGCAGAAAATGAAGTAATACCTGAGGAAAATCCGGCTGTGAATGTTTCAACTGACAAAGAAGGTGTAAAAGTATCTAAAACCTCAATAGTTGATCTTAACCATGTATGCGAGAAGAATTACATCGAAAATACTTGCAACAAAATGAAGTGCCTTACAGCCTAACAAATAACTGAGTTAGAAGCTACGCTGCCAATAAATGGAACTGAAAGCAAAGCACACTGTTGAAGCGAAAAAGATGACAAAGACCGATCAAAAGGCTTTACCAGTCACGCAGAAGGCCACGCGTTTTTTGCTAGAGAAATGGAATGCGAGAAGAGCTCCGAGTGAGCTAGGAATATGAACGATCCGCGACCTTGATGAGTGAATGAATCTAGACCATAGTCAACTCAACTTTCAGCCGACGCAGGTATTGAGTACCTGAAGTTGAGGAAAGTTGAGCAGGCAACGTGTTCGCATTGCGATCAAGGACGAGATTATGAACCACTATACACACCTTATTTATTTGCAAGGCGTGAAGGCGTGAGCGAGGCTAGTTTAGCCGGTAACTGTACGAGATTGGGGTTGATGAAGCGCTTGCTCCAAGAAACCTGCTGAAGAGCCACGGTCATGAAGAAGGAAGTGAACGTGGAATGGAATAGGCAAATTCAGAGCCACGTTATGACCAACTCAACATTTATGCACCATCTGCCTACAGACGGAACTCTGCATGAAAAAGAAAGACAGTGGGAGAAGAGACTTTGGAGCAATTTGTTGGAGTACTTCTGGAGAGTTTTGCGCAATTTTATGTTCATTCCAAAAGTTTGAAATTTGTTCATATGGGCATTATTGACTACCTCGAAAATCATACTCATCCTTCAAACAATCTCAGGCAAGTTGAAATAAATACGCTTAAAATTGTACAAATAATTTGCGCACAAAAACAACAAGCAGAGGTTGGTGACAGAGAAGAAGAAATTGATCTTCATTCGCGAAGTACAGGTTTCATAAAGCTTAAGTTTGGTTTTAAAGGAGGAGAAGACATAGATCGTTGATCGTGAAGTACAGCTTTTCGTAAATCAAATTAAAATGTTTTCAGCACCGTGGACCTTATTTTTGACGTATATCTCTTGTATGGTAAGCAATTTAGATAATACAACATTCGTGTCGGGAACGTGACATTTCTTATGCTACACATAATTTCATTTGTATACGTAATCACAGATATTACTCAATGGAATAAAATCACAGACACCACCCCCACCCAACCCGAAACAGCCAATACCACCCAACTCGGAACAGTCGTTCACTCAGGTTGTGACCGTTATAAGAGGTACCAAGGAGAAGACGAGAGACGACATTGCTCATAGGAAGATGGTCCGAGGCTCGCCAAACAAAACGGTTCAGAATGTATTCAAGAAAGCGGAGAGGATAGCTTGAAGACAGTAAATTGTGGGTAACAGAAACGGAAATTGGTATACATTGCCAATCCGTGAAGATAGATAATTAAGTACCACAATGGTATACGTCAACCATGCAATTAATTGTAACCGAGTTTCGAAAATAATTTGAAACTTTTTTTATCTGACCGAATAAGCCCATTCTTTTGACTCTGTAGTATGACATATTGATCAATATGGCAAAAAAATCTAATCTAAAAGAGGGAATTCAGAGGAGAGATAATTAGGAGGCGACTCATACTTTTATATCAGGGAGTCTCAACGTAGGTATCATTTTCAAGAAAATAAAATAGAACTTGTCCAGACGAGATTTTTAATTGAAACAGAATTAATTTCACTGCACTTTCGTCTTTATTTTTTCATCAAGTACAAATAGGATCGACGTTTCGAACGTACGACGTTCTTCATCAGGATCGAAGTACTACTAAGAGTGAAGCTATTAGACACGAAAGAACACAGCAGCACTACAAGGATCGAGAAAGAACAAGAAAAGTGCGAGATTACTCACGACGATTGTAGATAGCCGGTAAATAAAAATTGGTTTGTAGCTATCAGTTTTAAAATTAATGCTGTCCTTACATTTAATAATTTCTATGGCCTCACGAATTTTCTCTTTCTGGCATTTTTTTTGAAACAACAAATGGAAGCTTTATCAAAATCAAAACAATGCCCCTCACCCTGAGAGTGCTCAACCAAAGCCGTACATTTCTCTTTGAATTTTACATTACTTTTATGTTGACTAATTCTACGACGAAGTAACTGTTTTGTTTCGCCAATATATTTAGAATCACAATTACTACAAGGAATATTATTCGTCGTAGAATTAGTCAACATAAAAGTAATGTAAAATCCAAAGAGAAATGTACGGCTTTGGTTGAGCAATCTCAGGGTGAGGGGCATTGTAAGAACGTCGTACGTTCGAAACGTCGATCCTATTTGTACTTGATGAAAAAATAAAGACGAAAGTGCAGTGAAGTTAATTCTGTTTCAATCATTTTTAAGGACAGCCTGGAATGGATAGTGAGAAGTTCATGGAGCAAGCTCTCTTTGGTATTCAGTTCCCGCTTTACAAGGTCCAACCGGTGGGATCTGCTTTACGCCACAGTTTCATTCTCTGTATAGTCTCTATTTGGGTGCCACTCAACAGCGGGGAAGGGAATGAATTTATGACACAGATCATACAGCTAAAGTAGTCGTCAAAAATCGACACATTGCTACTAACGAGACGAGTTGAAACCAAGGTTCATACGATTTCGAATACTATCACGGTGTTCTAATGTCAAACATTAAGAGGAAAGTCAACTCGTTTGATAACGTTGGCTGTATTATTTAATACTCAACACCTATGTACCATCTGCCTACAGACGACACGTAGCATGAAGAAGACCAACATAGGGACATAAAGACAATAGAAGAAGGGAGTTCGAAGCAATTCAGCTCTAAGTTGTGTGTTGAAGTAAGTACTTCTAGAAGTTTAGAAAATCTTTGCGATTCATTGTAAATTAAAGAAAAAACTTTACAGAAACGCATAAAAGTTTATTGTTTATATGTGACCGCGGTTTCGCGATTAGAGGTGCAATCGCATCATCAGACAGAACAGGAATAATTCGAAATTGATGTAACAAACGGAAGAAGAATAAAACGACTCGTACTGACTATGAGTCAGACGAGTGCTTTCGCTGATCACTTAATTGATTCAGGCCATACTTATAATAGCGATAAACACGTCGAATTACTGCACGAATGTAATAAGAGCAGAACTTTAGATATGTTGGAGGAGATCGAAATAATTTTACATAATAATAATCGTAATGTCAAATTAGTAAACGATGTACAATACACCACTTCGAATCTTCTTACACGAATGTACACGCACTCGTCTGACTCATAGTCAGTACGAGTCGTTTTATTCTTCTTCCGTTTGTTACATCAATTTCGAATTATTCCTGTTCTGTCTGATGATGCGATTGCACCTCTAATCGCGAAACCGCGGTCACATATAAACAATAAACTTTTATGCGTTTCTGTAAAGTTTTTTCTTTAAAGTACTTCTAGAGACTTTTGCGCAATTTTATATTCACACCAAATGTTTGAAATTTGTTCATGTGTGCAATATTGACTACCTCGAAAATCTTTCTCATCTTTCAAACAATCTCAAGCAAGTTGAAGTAAATACGTGTAAAATTATACAAATAATTCGCGCACAAAAACAACAAACAGAAGTTGGCAACAGTAGAGAAGAAGGAAACGATCCTCATTCACGAAGTACAGATTTTAGAAAGCTCAAGTTTGGTGACAAAAGAGAAGAAGAAATTGATCGTTGATTCAGAAGCACAGCTTTTTCCAAATCAAATTAAAATGTTTTCAGCACCATTGACCTTATTTTTGATGTATATCTCTTGGATGGTAAGTAATTTTCTCACTATATCGTTCAAAGCCCCTGACATTGCATAATTATTAAAACTTGAAAAACCTGGGAAATGATTAGAAGAATACAAAATTCATGTCGAGTACGTTACATTACATAAAATTGTATTTGTATACGTATCCACAGATTTTAATCAATGGAACAAAATCACAAACACCACCACCACCACCCAACCCGGAACAAATGTTCACTAAGGTTGTGGACAATGTAAGAGGTACCGAGGAAAAGACGAGCGACGACATAGCGTATAGGCAGATGGATCGAGACTGGCGCAACAAAGCGGTTCAGGATCAATTCAAGAAAATGGAGAGGGATGCTGAGCGGCGATCAAGAGATGATGAAGATAAAGGGACCTCCGGTTAATTGTGGGTAACAGAAACGGGAATCGGTAAACCCGTGAAGGTAGATAATTAAGTACCATGATAGTATACGCAGACCATGCAATTAATTGTAACCTAGTTTCGAAAATTATTTGAAAATCTTTATCTAATCGAATATACCTACTCTTCTAACTCTGCAGTATGACATCTTGATCAATATGGCAAAAAAATCTAACCTAAAAAAGGAAATTTAGAAGAGAGACATGAAAGTATTAGGCGGCTAACCTGCCTCAACATAGGAATTATTTTCAAGGCCACTGTAGCGTGGAGCCAGCTCTCCTTGGTGTTCAGTTCCCGTTTTACGAAGTCCACCGGTGGGATCTGCTTCACACCGCAGTTTCATTCTCTGTGTAGTCTCTATTCGGTTGCAACTCAGCAGCGGGGAGGGGAACGAATTTCTGATATAGGTCATAGAGTTAAAGTAGTCGCAAAAAATCGACACATTGCTGTTTACGAGACAAATTCAAACCAAGGTTCCTACGATTTCAAATACTATCACAGTATTCTAATATCAAACATCAAGAAGAAAGTCAACAAAGAGTTATCGTTTGAAAACGTTCACTGTATTATTCAATGCTTGAACCATACTTGGGTAAATCTTCTACGTACGATTTGTATCAAAAAATGTGAAAAACATATGAAACTTCAAGGTTCTGCCATTAAAAGAAAATTGCTGATGAAGAAATGAAAGAGAGAAGAAGCAAGAGCATTTCAGTTCTACAATCGTGAGGTAAATAAATAAAATATGTTGTATTCAGCAAGAAAAAGAGGAACAATTACTCAGCCATGGGTTGAAATGATCCACTTCTCTGCCCTCCTTCTTGATAGAAAATCCAAATATTGAATAATTGCTGAAGAGAGTATAGACCGACTTGACCTGCAACGTTTGCTCACTACCTTCAATGAGAACTTCTCTACAATACCTACAAGAAAAACAAGAATGAATCTTCAATTTTTAGTCAATTTGTTTGAAAATTATGTGGTATACTAAAATGAAGCAAGGAACTAGTTTCATCACCAAATTGTTTGAGATCAAATTCTTGAAACCTGAGAGGATGCAGCGAGAGCGCAAAAATGCTAAGCAAGTGAAAAGTCGGTTCTGCTATCGCTCGGTATGGTCGCGGTACTCGTTGAAGCAGCTATACCCGTTCAGTCTCTTCTTAGGGTCAAAGTTCAGCTGACCATGGTCTCGGTTCACCAACACGGATCGTCCGTATTCCTAGGTTACTCTGAGAAATTCTCGCACCCCATTTCTCAAGCAAGGAAGGGCTGGCCTCCTACTTGACCGGTAAATCCCTGTGATCAGTCTTTGTTTCCTACTTTGCTTTGAAAAACTACGGCAGAACAGTGTGGTAGGCACTGCAACTTTTCGACAGCTTTTCCATCTCTTACCACAGATAGGTAATAAGTAATGTAAAAGAAGGAGAAAGAAAAAAGCCTGCGGTATTTTAGAAGGGCCTTTTCCGAGTCTCATGGTGTTTGAAGCGTTGCATATCTGGCTCACTGAAGGGGCTAAGCAAATTGATGCATAAAGCATTGCATATCCAGTTACTTGAGGAGCTACTTCAATCAGGTCATGAACACCGACCTCCTAGCTGTATACATCAAGTTGTATACATGATAGGAGGGGAACTTGAAGAAGAAAACTCACGGGTTCTTTGACGGAGTTAGATGAGAGGAGGCAGGGAACCTCTTTTATGAATCTTATAGTGTTTGAAACGTTGTATATCTGGCTCATTGAAGGGGCTAGGCCAATTGGTGTATGGAGTATTGCATATCTAGTTACTTGAAGGAGCAATTTTGATCAGGCTATCAGTGCTGCCAGATCTAAGGATTTTTAATACCTGAAAATGGACTTAAACTAGGCCAGAACTCCCCTTTGTAGTATACTCGCTTTATACTATATGATAGGATTTCGACCGAGCTATAGGTGACTAATGAGTGACTCAGAAGAATTTTGACCTTCAAACTATAGGTGATAGTCCAAGCTATAGGAGATAGGAGAGGGACTTGGAAAAACTTCATCCTCCAAGCCCCTGGAAACAATTTCATCTTCCAAGCTATAGGCGATAGGAGGAAAACAGAAACATTTTCCACTCCCCAAGGTCATCTTGCCTCCCGGACGACGGACGATTTTTCCGGAAGACCCACCAATAAAACAGGTTCCCTGTTAAAACTAGAGTATTATAATGAGCTAATGCCTGACATACTGTAAGTATACTGAATTGAAACTGTGCGAGGACTCCTTCTGACCGACGTTCGTCGGCTGGCCGGACGGCGGAGTTTTGTTCCGGAAAAACTCCCCAATGAAAGAGGTTCCTAAAGGAAATTTTCAATCCCTGAGCTATATAATACATGGATAGGAAGAAAATTGGAAAACTCATGGGTTCTTCAATTGAGTTGGATGAGGGGAAGTAGTAGGGAATCTGTTTTATGGGATATTCTAGAAAGGCCTCCTGAGTCTTTGGAGGACCTTTTATTGAGTCTGATGGTGTTCGAAGCTTTGCACATCTGGCTCATTTAAGGGATAGTGTTTGAGGCATTGCATTTCTGGTTCATTGAAGGCGCTGAGCCAATTATATCGAGTTACTTGTGTTATCGGGAGCTACTAGCGCTCCCGTGCCTACACACGATACCCTTACATACTAACTACCCTCGTTTATCGACAGCTATAGTCTGGAAGCCCAAATAGCAAGTCTCGTATGTACAACGTGTTTGCTGCTTCTCTAATGCGCAATATCGCACAGACTACAGCGAAGAAAAGAGTCTTTCTCCGATCTCCGACAATAACTTGAAGGAGCTATTTTAATCAGGATATATTTACCGATCTCCAAGCTATATAATATGATAGAAGAAAACTCGGAAAAGTATGATACCATCAAAAACTACAGCATTATAATAAGTTAATGCGTAACTTACAGTTTACTGGGACTTGAATTAGGCTAGGACCATCGTTGTATTATATTAGCTTCATACTAGTCCATATGATAGGAGGAGAGTTAGACAATTTTCGACATTTGAGGTTTGCCCGACGGCGGGCGGCGGAAGTTTTTTCCGGAAAGACCCCCCTTCCTCCTCCCGGTAAAACAGGTTCCCTGTTAATAAAGAAATTTCATACTAGGAAGTAGAATTCATTAGATGAATCTGAGAAAGAGTTTTCAAGACCGATTCATGGTAATTGTAAAGACTCATTTCAGGAGCAAGAGGTAAGAGAGTCACCGGTCTGTGAACAAGGTTCTTACGTTGACGAGGCATAGAATCTGCGGAAGAATTTTGGAGACTGGACAAAAGGTGATTGTGTACTTTTCAAGATTACTCGACAGATTTCTTCGTGGCACGTTCACTGGTTGAAAGATGGTGTACGAGTTTGAGTTCCCTCTGTGTTAATTCAAGCTTTTTCTGTCCTACAATAGCATAATTTTGTGTCCGAGCTGTTCAAGATTGGTTCAAAGAAGATTCATATGATTTGAAAGCATTTTTGACTCGAAAATCTCACCTATCGACTAGAAAATGACTCCACGAAATTACATATGTGTAACTTTTTTTCCATTCAGCCTAATGCTTCCTTTTCAGAGTTGGAAAGCAGATCAATGTAACTCTAATCACGAATAGTAAATTACAGACGATCCTACATCACGTCGAGCTGGCGGAATACAAAACGCGTCGAAGAATACGAATTCCTTTTCCTTCAATTTTCTCAAACGTCTTATTAGGAATTTTCGTGACGAACGAAGTTGAAAAGCGATTTCCTAAAGCTGTTGCGACTTAAGGAAACTACTCTTCTCAGTCACGTTTCTCTTCATTTTCGTAATTCCAGTACATTTCGAATAGCGTCGTCGTCGTCTTTAAATTTCCTATTTTCAAATAAGGAAAATTTAAAAGGTACAACAATTTCACTCACTAGGCAGCCAGTTCACTTCATACGCTACAGCTCTTTATTACAGTCGTCTAGTCAACTGTAAGCGAAGGAAGTGGAAGCTGAAAAGATGCGCATCACGTAGGCTGGTAACAAAATATTAAAAAGTGTTTTCAAATTAAGAGTTGTGCAAGCGAACATGGTAAGGCTTTGTTTGCAGCAAATAATGAAAGAAAAAGAGGAGGAAAAAATTATGGTCGTTATCTGGACGAGAAAAAGATTTAGTATCTCTCTTGTTTCGAAGGTTACATTAGAACTTTTCAGTCTTTCGAACAGTGAGGGCTTCTAATAAAAGTTTTTACTTTTTTGAAACCGCTGCAAGTATTTTCGAGATACTTCTCTTCTTTTTTTTTTCCTAGTTAAATTTTTCGCTATCTGTTTTCCGACTGAGTTACCTTTCTCCTAATGAAGGTACTTCCTTTTCATTTTCTTTCTTTTCAGTTCGAGTTCGTATTCTTATTTTCTCAGAGAGGTTTTTCACGGTATTATTTCGTCGTAGTTTTTCACTGCATTTTTTTTTTTTTTTGCTTTCGATGTCCCTCCGTATACATATTTTTCTTCGACTCGCGCGCGGTTTTTATATTTTATTTAAATTTTTTCGCCCTTCATCGTTGAGGTAACGTATGGAAAGTAAAAACTTTTTAGAAAATTCGTTTACTAATATTTATTCGCCAGTTTTCGCGAAAACCTTTCTCTTTTTCTTCCACTGCGTACACGTACGAGATGAAAGAAAAATTTTCTTTTTCTCGCTGCGTTCACCCCGAATGCCCGAATGACTCTGTCTCGCCTCATTTTCAAAGGTACCATCTACGCTATAATCTTTGAAAATTATTTTAGTACCTTTTTTTTCTCTCTCTCTCTCTGCATACAAACGTAGAAATTGTTTTGTTCGTGTATCATTACGCGAGCTACTCGAAACGTTATTTACAGTATTTTCTCGCAATGCTTTCTAATTTAAGGACCATCGTATAAATGGAAGCGAAGCGCTCTAAGAAGTGGCTGCGATTCTTCTCGCGCGAGCTAAAATTTATGCGAAATATCCGCTCGGCAAAATCCATCATATTTATTCGACACTTCGCTCATTCGTGCTGCACGAGTATGGTTTATTTACGTATAGTGAAAATTTGCAGATTCGCTTACTGATCATTTTACGTTATGGAAATGCTTGTTCGGAGAACTATAAATTACGTCGAGTAATGGAGTTCGTGTGCTTCTAAATTTACTCGAACTGTGGTAGCATACGCTCCCTTCAGAAGACTCGCGTTTCCTGTCGGTGGAGCAGAAGAGTTCATTAAGAATTCTAAATTACCAACGAAGTGCAAAGAATATCAGGAGGTGTAGTTACCGACATCCTTAATAAATAATATAGGTCACTGCTTCTGGAAACAAGAGGAAGTATGACGAAGGAATTTTTCAGGCCACTCCTCTCTGTAACCACACTATCACGAGAAATGAGGATTCACGAGAAGTGAAATTTTTTCGTCGTGCTCCTGAGTTTCATTTGGTATGAACTTGAGGACTGCACACATTGAAGTTCTATTGTAAGTACTGTCTGATTATGCGGGGTGGAAACAATCTTCCAAAGTTATATATTAACGAAAGTAGCCGCGAACTCACTGCATAGAGAATTTGCAATAATACTTCTGTCGCGAATCCGCTTCTGAACCATTCTGAGGCAATGACCAAAAAGAACCTCGATATATCCAGCCTTGAGAACGCCTGGTCAAACTTTTTGAGACAAATGCCACATCCATCATTGACCCTTCAATATAACAGAAGCAAGCTGCTATTTACCGTTTCCATTCTCTCATTGGCGATGGTGGTATAGTCTGTTTCTTCATTTTTGAGTCATCCAGTCTGGACCGATCCTCAGTTTTCAGTCTCCATAAGCATCAAATTTGCTCGAACCAAGTCGGTCGTCCATTAAATTGAAAGAAAAGGTATCTCTTGTAAGAAATACTAAGGTACCTTTCCCTTGAGCACAAGAAATCCGCATTTCACGCATAGTCCAAAGTATAATTTTGAGGAACAAAAATCCGTAGATCTGGAAGCACTGATTGGGAGGGGTAGCAGAGGTTTTGGCACTTTATTTGAAGAAATTGGTCTGGAGATTAGGGGGCTTCACTCGCCCCGCTCCTTGGCCCAGTCTAAGTCTACTTTAGTATGTTTCAGATGTTGTAAGCGGACCAGGATTAACGCCTTATGACGTCACCGACTTATGACGTCACCGACTTATGACGTCACCGACTTATGACGTCACCGACTTATGACGTCACCGACTTATGACGTCACCGACTTATTACGTCACCGACTTATGACGTCACCGACTTATGACGTCACCGACTTATTACGTCACCGACTTATTACGTCACCGACTTATGACGTCACCGACTTATGACGTCACCGACTTATGACGTCACCGACTTATTACGTCACCGACTTATTACGTCACCGACTTATGACGTCACCGACTTATGACGTCACCGACTTATTACGTCACCGACTTATTACGTCACCGACTTATGACGTCACCGACTTATGACGTTACCGAACCTATGACGTCACCGAACCTATGACGTAACTGAACTTATGACGTCACAAGCTAATAGCTTCATAATGGCTCTCAGCGTTTTCTTAGCTCATTATAAATCTAGCCGACACCTTTTCATTATATTAGGATAAGCTAGAAACTACAGAGGGGGGGGGGGGGCTTGGTCTCGGACTTGCAGATCTCAGAATCACTTCTGAGAAAATCTTCTTGAAATTTTTCCAAGTCCCTTCCGAGAAAGGGGGGGAGGGCTCGGACTCGCAGATTTGAAAATCACTGCCACAGTGAAAATCCCCATAAGGATGAGACCAGAGCAAACACATGAAACATGTCAAAACTTCTCCAAAAGTCTTGGTTGAAATTGCGCGGGTACATTTCAAGCTCTTAACTCCTGGAAAAGGAACATATCCAGAGCAAACCCCCTATCGCCAAGAGATTTTTAAACAATTACGAACCTAAATAGTGAAATTTCAGGCGCCAAACCATTGTAGAAGAAGAATAGTATCGAAGATTTATGATCTTCGAGGAGTAATACAAAATTACGATCTCAAATCGTATCGTCATCAGTGGAAAAATGTTCTCTTGAATCTCAACAGAGGAGAGACTTGGAGGAATTTCAAGCTCAGATTGTGACGTCATCAGAACCCTTGAAAGAATTTTCAACCCAGACTTTTATTGAGAGGGAACCCGATGATCATGTTGACCGTGAAGTCGATTGAGAATTAACTTTTTTCAAATCTTTGGTCAATAACTGGAATCGACCCACGTCGACGTCGATGTTAGGTCTACAAGAGGTTGATTTCTCCACATTTTTGATGGGACGGTCGACTGCTTTGTCGCGACAATTCCAAGTCAAGTTGTCGTTCTCTGGTGATACACGCCAGTAGACTTTAAAGTGAACTCAGACGAAACCGATTTCCAGGCGACCAAACCTGAGTTGCAAATATCGCAGGAAGAACTTTTCAATTAAAAAACCATATTATGAATGCAACTGATCCGACAACGACTAAAAACGAGAACATATAAAGGTAAGATCAGGATTAGACTGGCGACTTGGGTGTTCTTTTGAGCCGATCAACAGTCGTTTTTGTTGTTTTCTGAGACTCCAAATCAATCTCAAACAGACGTCGACCGAGAGTCGATTCCGAGTCAGCTTCTCCAAATTTATTATTGACCCGAGTCAATGGCTCTATTGCATCAATTTCACTCTGATAATGTACGCTGATCGACTTGAAATCGATCTCGAAGCAATGTTAATCTAGAATCGATTTCAAAGGGACTTCTCTAAACTTTCTTATCGATTTGAAATCGACTGCTGACGGTAGCACTCAAACTCAAGGGGCCTTTAGAACTCTAAAAAGCAAATGAGACCCCTGGTTAACAACATCCAATCACCATTCTACAAGATAGCAAAGATCGTAGCTATATTCTTGAAAGAAAAGCATCAGAAACAACGGCGAGATTGAGCAACTGGACGAGTTGGAAATCAAGAGTAACGACAAGCTGATATCCTTTGATGTGACAAACATGTTTGGTACGGTACTATACTAAAGGAGGAACTTCTCACCCTACTCAAAAAGAATAGATATCATAGGAACCTTAGCGGAACAAAGCACGCCAACATAGCGCAAAAGATTTCGAGCCAGAACTACCGCCGCTTCAATAACAAGTTCTATAGCCAGGGAAGGTGACTTGCAATGGGATCACCGCTGTCACTGGCGGAGATATTCATGAATGATATGGAAAACAAGATATTGAAGGGCAGAAAATTCAAAAACTCGATCAAATACTGGGTCAGATAGGTGGATGATATCCTGATTGTATGGTCAGGCATTAACAGATAGGGGGACTTATCTAATTCACAGTGGAAAAAGGCAACGAAACTATCAACTATTTGGACCTGACACTCACACCGGAGAGCAACAGGATAGAATACAAAATCTACAGGAAGCCGACGCACACAGACATCATCATCCCAAATGGCTCTTATCACCAACCCAGGCATAAATTAGCGGAAATCCAGAACTTCGCTATCGAGCTCAATGAAGAGAAGAGGAAAGAAATCGAGATAGTGAAGCAGATCGCAGAAACCAATAGCTACCATAGAGGTACAGTGGAGAAAGCTTTGAGAAAATGGAAACAAAGAAGGGAACTCATGATAGCACGGTGAGAAAGTACTCCGGATTGATACCATACATAGGAAAGTACACAAAGATAAAGGCGTTCGCTTGCTATGATGTAAATGTGGGTATCCAGCAAAATAATCCATCCATGGTGAAGAGAATAAGCAAGTACCAGACGGAAGCAAAGGACAGGGAAAGCTTGAGCGGAGTGTACAAGCTCAGTTGTCAGCAGTGTGAGGATATCTACATTGGTGAGACTAGGAGAAAGTGTGAGATCAGGAAAAAGGATCAAAAAAAGTCTAGGGAGAAAGAAGATGGTAATTCACTGTCGTGAGGTGCTATGAGGCCATGTTCATGAAGACGATTCTTCGTATTTGTTTTAGGGGGGCCATAAAAATTGTTTCCCTATGTATATATTTTTTTTGTTAGCAATGAGAAATTGAAGTTCGAGGGAGATTTTATTATTGAACCAAGGGAATCACGGCACCCCTGCACAACACAGCATTGTTTTAGCCAATAAAATCACAGTGTTATACTACAAAAAGTCATGTTTGAGGCCTTGTTCTCCAGTTGCAACACAACTGATGATGGGATAACACCCAAACGTACTCTCGTAAAATTAATTAATAAAGTAGCATTGTACACTTGGAAAATTCTTTCAACGTTAGTGCTCTCCTCGCATCTGGCTCACTTAATATGAGTTCTGATTATGAAGTCCAAATAATGTTCTAATCATCATAAATGGTACGAAATTCTGGCTGTAGCTCAAATGTAAAAGGAATACTCCAGTTTTACCAAAAACCATAGATACAAGATATTAGAGAATTTAATAGTTTTCAGTCAAACAAAAGAGCTCGACGTCTTTTTCAGGATCGATTTCCCCTGGAAGAATAAGGAATTGCTTTGTTCTTCAATAAACTTCTCCCCCTCTGGATAATTCTTAGTAAGTACCTACTATCAAATAATTACGTAGAAAAGAGAAGAGTTTTTGCTACGATTAGCTGCAATCTTCCTTTCTCTACATGTAATTCAGAACAATTTTCTCGCTATAATATCAGAACAAATTATTAATACGTCGATTATTGAATATAGCTATATTGGCACGATCCAGGAATTGGGCAGTATTCAGCAGAAATTTTATTGGTTTCGAATCTTAACATAGGGGAACGATTAGACCAAAACATGTTTTCCCTTCATTTGTGTGCACAGGCAAATATTCGAGCATTGGTAGATACGTTAAATCGTACCATTAAAGTAAAGGAGATGGAATGCGGGAACAAACAAAATACGGCATCACAGTTCGTCTTTTGAAACAACAAAGTGATCCGCGCCCTAAAAATTAGATTCTTAATTCATTCCCGCCGTTCTAATGCATAATGTTATTTCATTAAAGGAACTTTGTGAAATCTAAAACAGGTGTTATAATCAACGACTTACCATATTTTCAATTATCGTAGTCCTGGAGGGAGGGAGCGTCTATTTTCATATTGTCGATGATGTTAACGGGTGTTGATAACCTGTATACTGAAATTATCGTTAAAAATATCTCAATATTTTATACGAAAGGAAAAATAAATAAAAAATAACATCAAGAAATACTTACTGAGAAAGAAGATTTTGCGATAGATAGAATCTCAAGGTATGTACAGCTGTAGTATACGTATTTTTCTAGTGTTAAGAAACTGGACACGTCGAAACATTTCACATACGAATGGGTGGATTTCATATTCGTGTTCTTCAAGTACATCGTATCATAGTATCCGCGAGTTACGCTCTTTGTGATCTAAAGATAATACAAGGGAAAATCGTGACTTATGCTTAATCAACACTACCTAACGGAACTGCTAACTGGAGTAGGTCGATGTCGTATGTGAGAATATGCGCGATAGACGCAGACACAAGAAAATCTCCAGAAATAGCGTTTAATTACTCCTTCTGCCAGTTACAAAGTCCCATAATAAATGTCACCAAAATGGACTATTCACTTTTCCTTGACAGCACAAATTGTCTCTCTATTGCAAAAATAATACGGATAGATCTACAGGCATCTTAATTTTCGATGCATTATTTACGACGACTCTCCAGCTCGCGAATAATTTACCAATTTTGATTACATGATTACCGTATGCATTCTCTTTCAGACTCGCTCCAGTCACGTCTGAACGTCTTATTGTAAAGGGCGAACTGCACGTAAAATCTAATTTAAAATAATAGAAAAAATAGTGATCGTCGAGTCTTTGTTCCTTTCCTACGGATCTGGTACCGACCAAGAGCTGTGCAGCAGCTTGCAACACACGTATATCTCGTAACGTATCCTTAACTGGAAATAAACATCTGATTACGTTAAAAACCCACTAGCCATCCAATTTCGTACGTGATAGTCTTTAAAAAATATATCGCTCCCGTCCATTTCTGCGAGTATAATTTGTCGACGGTGAAAACGAAAATACAGCGAGGAAAAGCGTACGAGAGAAGAGGTGAAAACATGGTAACCATTTAGAACAGGGCTCATAAAAACACGTTTCCCGGAAGTGGAAACTTCGTAGAAAAAAATTTTTTCACAGAAAAGAAAATAATAACGATATTGCATACCTACGTTGATTCTATTCTCAGCTGATTTCGACCATATCAAACTTGAAGGACGCTTCTAATTTTCTCGGAATACCTGAAAAACGGAAAAATGAAGACAATTTTTCTGACAATGCAATATAATTATATGTACGCATTTGTAAAACAATACGAGATGAGCTAGGGTTGTATCATTCAAAGTTGGACCATCATGTGTATGGAGAAGAGATTGTAAAATATTCCTGTCTCCCTAGCTTAGCTCTTCATATCATGGAATATGGGAACGAAGACATTTTAAATCTCTGTAATAATCTGAAGTTAACTCTTTTTCGTCCTTTAAAATCTTTCTACCACTTCATTATCTTCATCTTCGCCCGTATCATTTGATCTCAAAAAGTTTTTTTTTTTTTCAAGAAATCAGCGATGTGTTGAAATTACTTACAAATAAGATTCAAAAAGTTATCGGTTTTCTTTTTCTTCAATCACGAGAATTTGATACAATTTTTTTTATGGTTAAAAATGAAAATATTTTTTCTGGAGAAAATTGTTTTCGGAAAATGATTGTGAATTTCGAATAGAGTTCTAAAAAAGCTACAAGCTGCGTTATTCTTTCAATCTTATATTCATTTGATAAAATACAGCAGTGTGAAATATAAAAAGTTGTCGAATCCATTTCGTCGAATGGGAACGATTAATCATATTGTCGAGTTATTATGAAATGATGGCTTCATGGCTGGAAATAGGGAATAGGAAGTATACGACAGGAAGAAAAAATAAAAAAGACTACGTGAAAGAAGCGGACTATCGAAAACTATGAGAGACAATAATTTATTGTTTGGCATCATATACGTGAGACAGAAAGCCTACATCACGATATCGGACACCGTCGTATTTCGTTCGGGTAGTATCCTGACGCTGTCGTCGAATACTGTACCTCCTAACGTTTACAGTTTTCACAAAAAAAAAAAAAAAAAATGATAACTGGAAATTAGACGCTGGGCCATTTTGGCGGACATAGATAAATAAAAGAGAACGATAAGAGAATTGGAGCAGAGAAGAAAAAAGAAAATTAAAAAGAAGATACCTAGTGTGCTGAAATGTACAGTCTATGATCTGGACAGAATTTTTTGTAAGTAGGGTACTCATATAAGCTGATGGGTATCAATAATTATTTTGATTGAAGCAGATGCCAGTTGAACGAGTGAGGATAATTTCAAGTACCGGTAACTCTGAGGTACCTTATTTGTGTTCATCAAGTACCAATATCCATATAAATACCAGTAACTAGTTTTCTTTAAAATTAATTTAATGAGTACCTACCTATAACATCATCACTTTTTCAGGAAAAGTTTTACAGTCAAGAAGTCTTCTCATCTTTCAGACTTTTTACTGACGTTTAAGAAACCCCACTGAACTTGCTTGGATCATGAATACATCTTGTACATCCTACGAGTATAATCTGCCGTTTGAGAGATACGCGCCTTGAGAAATACCCATTCTAAATGAGATCATTTTGACTCTAATTCAAATGTTAGTTACAAGATTTTATAGGCCTGCGACAGAACTTAATTTATATTTGAATTGTTCATTTGAAGAAGTAAGTACAATGATTTCTGAAATTCTAGTACTACCAATAGGGTCAAAATGTATAGAGATATACAACCTATCTAGATAATTATATCAAAAGAGTCAATGAAATGATACCTGAGAGCTGCAATGTTTCCAAAAAATAACTTCTTCAACCTTGTCTGCAATAACGTCCATTGCTCCTTTCATTCTTGATGCGGATCTATTGGGCCCTTCTTCAATACCTAGTTTTCAAGTATATATACAGTGACTCACTTGAGCAATATCAAACACAGTTCCGGTAACCAATCAATCATTATTTCTGTTTTCTGCTTCAGCTCCATTGTTCATTTGTCACATCAAAAACAAAAAATGACAAAATTGAAGAATTGCCAAATTTTTTCATCATTTTGAACTGAATATTGTAAGTAATATTGTTTTCATTACAAGACAATTAGAATGACAGTGATTCTAAGTAGGTATCTCTGTTTCTCTTGCTCTCATGGTATTTAAATTTATAGTCCAACAAACTGATAATAAAAGTAAACACAGCAAAAATGAAGGAACAAAGTTGATCTGCGAGGAATTTCTCATAGCCAATAGTAGATGATGACATGACGTGGGCTTCATTCTCCTATTTGATGATAATCCAAATCAACAATCAGGCAAACTGTATCTTTCAGATGATGTAGAAAAGTAGTTTCTTCCTGTTCAATGATTTGGGAATACTTACGCTGCCGTGCAAAAGATTGAAGAAGATTGACAAACGTAGAGTCGAGCGCAGTCGTAGACAAACGTCACACGTGCAGAATAGCAATTTGGATGTTGCAAGTGGAGGACGTTCCGCAAGGAGCGCTAGAGGTATTGCACTAGAAGGTGATCACATGAAAATTTACATAAGAGCGTATGTTATTTCAACTTGCTGTATCTCTGTTAAAACTGAAAAAAGAGTACCTACCACTTGTAATAACCTTTTCTGTCTCTCTTGACTAGTAGAATAATGTGAAACTCATAAAAATAAAAATTTCATCAATTCACCTTCTAGTAACTTCTAGTGCAGCTTCCATAAATGGCCGCCATAGTAAATGTAGAGGGCGACTCTTTAGTGTCCACTCGCAAAATCCTGGAGGGAAAATATTTTTCTCCAAATTGCTATTCTGCACATTTGTCATTCTTTTTTTGCACGGCAAGCCGGCAGTACGTTGATTCCACAGACTTGATCCTACTTTGTACAGCTTACAGCAGCAGCAGACTTCGACCATATACATTACATGGACATGCTATAGTCAGGAGGTAACTATTTCCAAAGCGTAAGAGTGTGCGTCTCTTCCACGTTTCTTCGTGAAGAGTGTGTGTGTGAAATTCACGCATGCGCACCTCGATTGATTTTTTGCATGCGTTTTTTGGAAAAAGCAAGGCTTCGGAGCCAGCCAAATTCAGCTCCGGGCTCCGGCTCCGGCTCCGGTAAAAAGTCGGAGCTTGCTCCGGTCAGCTCCGACCAAAAAAAAATAGGCTCCGGGCTCCGCTCCGGGGCTCCGGAGCCTCGGAGCGGAGCCGCCGGTAATGTGGCTCCACTCCAGGGCTCCGGAGCCCCGGAGCCCCGGAGCCGAGCTCCAAACTTCAAACTGCCTTGAACGTGTGTGTTTCTTAACCAAACTTGGGGGCGTTCGCGAAAATGTCGTTCGCGTTTGTTCCCGTTCACTTCTGAAAAAAAAAACGTTCGCGTTCGTTTGCGTTCCTTCATGAGATTGCCTCCGTTCGCGTTCCTTCGTCCATTCGTTGCGATTTTAGCAAACCTATGAAATACAACTGCGGAACGACAACAATCGGCTCCGGAGCGCAATGAACCGGTTCCGGAATACAATGAGCCGACTCCGAAGCACAATGAGCCGGCTCCGGAGCAATACCAATCAGGAGAAAGGGAATTTTCCTTCACCTCAGTGGCGTCATCTACAGTTGAACACAAAAAGGGTTTTGTTCTACAGAGATCAAGACTTTTTGCTTTTTGGTTTTTGTTTCTCAGCCTTATTAATTTAATGGAGGCTTTCAGCTTTCTTTTTATCAACCGTGACCACGACAACGCCATTGGTTGTATCACGCGAATTAATAATATTAATATTCAAGAAGGAAAATGAAAAAATTAAATGAAAAAAAGACCAAGAACCAAGAACGTTTAGTAAATTTGAATTAAATCAAGAAGCAAAATAAGCAAACGCTAGATAACATTGTCATTTTGTTGTCTTTTGTGAGCTCCAGGGCTCCGCTCCGCTCCGGAGCTCCGGAGCCGCGGAGCTCGATGTCGGAGCTGGCTCCGCTCAGCTCCGACCAAAAGAAAAATTGGCTCCGGCTCCGGCTCCAGCTCCGGCCAAAAGTCGGAGCGGAGCCGCTCCGGAGCCGAAAATTGGCTCCGGCTCCGAAGCCTTGGGAAAAAGTTACAGACTGCAATGTTTTGAGACAGATTCTTATCAGTATAGCATTCTAGCGCCTTATAGCATGTCCATGTAATGTATATGGTCGAAGGCAGCAGACCACAAAAGAGCACACCAAAAAAAGTAGTGGTCAAACACAGGTCAAACAAAATGGTGGCTCAACTAACAGTTTACAGCGGCTGTCATGTCTTTTGTTCTCTCTTTGTGTTTGTATACATGATCAGATGATGACAGTATAGGTAGGGCAGCAAATACAGTACCTATCAGTATTATCATTTTGAGTTTGGAGTAGGTAACTACGCGCAGTGAGTATACATCATGATTCATCTATTCATAAATGGAATGGACAATGGGCATCAGTTCAACAACTGATGATCCAACTTCCATATTATCATACCTTGTACAGGTGAGCTTACGATTAAATTTACGGACACTTAAACCCTCAGTCACAATCTGCTTAACAGACAACAATTTTGGAATCTAGAAGTGTATATAAGTAGGCTTACCCTATCTTGACTGATCAAAGAAGTTTACCTAAGTATAACACGAGTCCGTGATAGTGTTTTTCTGCTTGCAGATATTATGTACCGGAACTCTGGATGGCATCTAGATTTTTTTTACAATTTTCTCTTTCGCTTCTAATATTCTCATCAACAGGAAATGACGATCGAATGATGATTGTAAACTGGGTAGGTAACTTTCCCGGATGCCTTGAAGATTTTTGTCGCGTAATTTCGAAATCTGATTTACCTTTACAGTATGATTGTTTTCACTTTTCGCAGGCGATTTTATGTCTTCCTGCGGTCAAGTCTTCGACAGACAAATAGTAAACTACGAATATTGTGGATAGGTACTTCAACCAACTATTATTTACATCGAGCTCGAGAGATGTTTTTCCAAAGTATGCCAAATGAGAATTAAGTTCGAGTGGTGAAGAAAATCACTGTCGGCGATGGGTCGTACTTACTTGATCATTTACTAGATTGATCACCTTCAGAATCGAGACATCGACCTGAGGTAAAGTAGGCCTAAGTGTTTTCTGTCCACACAATTACGTCTACGTAGTAGAAGTCGAACAATTTGATGTTATCGACAATTGCGCCCCAGATTCTTTAATTTGGAGAATGATTTGCATTGAACCATTTTCTTCCTGATTAAAAAATCGTTGGAGCAATCTTCAAAGGCTGTTTACACGATTTAGTGCCTCGCTACGAGTACCTATTTGTCAATGAGTGCCTGTGAGTAATTTAAAAAAGTTGGGGACTAATTTAACGTCTTGCACGTTGTTCAGACCTTTTCTCGTTTTTTTTTATCAGTATAAACGAATTCAGAAAATTCATCTGATCTGCTTCAAAAAAAGAAAGAAAAAATTGAAACTATGATAAAATTGATATGTATGAATTGTATCTCCGGTAACTTTTTGCATCTTAGTCGCAATTTCTGCAGAGGGAAAGAAACCAAGCTGTTGCATGATTCGTTGAAGAACATTATCACGTGCTGGTATAAATTTTGTAATATTTCGGAATTTTCTTACAAAATTTGGATTATTAATTTCAATACTTCGAATCAGGCTGTCTCAAAAGAAAATACGACCATTTTAACTTATCGTGCGTTAGGAAAGAGGTACAAAATCGTAGCTTATTTCTCCCTCGTTCGCAGCATCGGCATACATTGACTCGATCCATCGTGCTTTAATTACCGTAAAATTGTCGGCGAAACTGGAGAACGCTACTATCACCTACAACAAACAGTATCAATAAAATATAAATGATGAATTATTTTCCTCATCTTCATTTGCAGGTGAATTATATCCAGGAACTGGTACTACTGGTATAAACCGCGTAGGTACCGTATTCATTTATTGTCGAGTCTACCGATCCTCAATTTGAATATAGAATCGAATAAATTATCGGGTAGGTACTCTACGTAGGATGCTACTACAGTAGGTTATTTTGAATTCAATCACTGTACATTAAAACGAAATTACACGGTGCTTTTAGCATAGCGCTTTCAACTCTATTCAGCGAGAAAAATATTCTACTGTGCGTGCGAAATTTCCTCCACACCGTCGTTATCGTCGTCGTCGTCGAACTCAATACGAGTACGTCTACACACATGTAAAGGCCCATATTATACAATGCGAGAAGGTACAGCTTGGTCCTGGTCACAATGTCGACGAAGGTGAGTTCAATTTAAATTCGTTTATTTCCTAAGCGTACTTTCCGAACGGCGCTGGATAAACTTTTTAAGTATACCGTATATGTTCCCGAATTAAAGTACTTACGAAGAAAATTGGCCTGACTAACGTAGACAGGTCTGATATTGACACCTCTACGACAACCTATACGTATAATACGATCCCGAGCTTTTTAAAATCACGAATGCAGTGCATAATACTCGACGTTATATACTTCTACGCTCATCTACGCGAGTAAAACGACGAGAAATATACATTATAGGCTTCCAGTTTAATTTGTTCTGGCCGAACGCTCTCGAATATTGTATATATATTTTTCTCTCTATCATTTATTCCCATCTCTGAAATGAATCTTCTTCGACTAAGGGAGAGAGAAAAAAAAAGGGTTAGGTCGAAATGTCAGTACACGCGAAGTCAATCCATTGTGAATTACGTCCCAACTTTGCCAAACAATGGAAATTTTTTTTTATCGGCGCTCCAGTTGTGATGCTATCGCGCTACCTAAACTCGATTACGCTATTTATTGTCAAGATGGTACTATGGCGAACTCTACTGTACGTACTGAAATTGTGTAATCTCACTTTTACTCGTATGGAATAATGATCTTTTACGCGCTTTACGTTGTGTACGTGAGATTACGTGTTTCCTTCAAGTTCGTTCTCGTGGACGACTTGGAATCGTTCGACACAGAAAAACTAAGTTTATAACTGTATGAGATGTGTGCAATTGACTGGAGGTCGAAAGTTCGGCGGGAACCATGAAGGATGGTGATAAGAAAATTCACTTGAATGTTTTCTGTTTCTTCTTCACTGGACTGGTCACGACCAATGAGATTGTTTTCTTTCTGTTTGAGTCGGTGATATCTTTTTTTCATCGTCTTAAGTTTTCTATTTTATCGAATGCTCACTGATTCTGGGACTTGTTTTGGAGAGCGTTTTGTATAGAAGCTTGAATGTAAAATTGGAAACACATCATTGATCAAACTTGAACTCTCTCACAAATGTTACAGATTTCTTGATCATCATTATTTGTCTGTCTTATACAGAATCATTTGGAAGTTCTGCCCTACGAAATAGAATGGACGTGTCTATATACTTCCACGATCTGCGGAAAATTATCTTTTGACATTGGAAAAAATACGCTTGTTTGGTGATCGCCAATGTGCAGATACGTCAATTATATTTTGTACGGTAGAGTCGGTGACTACCAATAATTCTCAGTTTCAAGATTCCAGAAAATAAGGCAAATGCCTTGAATCGGTGGTGTGCGGCGATAATGGAAATGAATTATTCTATCCAGGGCTTACACAACTTTGAATGAGTGCTCTGCAAATCTTTTTACGAAAATTGCGCTTTCTCGTCATTGATGAAGAGATGGGAACCTAATCAATATTAGAGCGGTAGTGAAATTTTTTATTTCAATATCTCGTTACCTTATATCATGTCTGAGCGAAAAAATGAGGCATAATGAAGTGAAGGAAAATTTTTCCACCATCACTTTTTTTCATCATCCTCCCAGGTGCTTTCGTCAATCGGAACAAGGCTTCTAATAAAAGCCTCTAGCGAGTTTTTGTATAATATTTTCACTCATTATCTGCACCTAGCGGAAGAAAAAATGAATTTTAATGAGAATTTGGCAAAGTGATACCAACGCTGCCGGGCACAACTCCGAGGCGATGAGTATGGAAAGAACTCATTTTCTCAACATGAATTTATTTTTATTGTAGCACGTTCATCGTATGCAGTGCTGTTTTTAGGACCTACCTTCAATATTTTACTCCCGTATATTATTTGATGACAAGAACAAAACCCTTTAGGGCGCAGTTTGTATGATTGTAGCCACCAGTGAAAGTAATCTATTAGATAAGTTTATTGTTCTCTGCGTTATTTCTTTTTTTTTTTTTTCCCCTCTTATTCTTGTGTACAGTACTTTTTTTCTTTCAAATCTTTTACCGCATTCAAAACGCATTACTCGCCGCAGAAGAAGTTACAAAATAAAAATAAATTTCACGCTCAACGTTTGTGCAGATAGAAAATGTTTCATTTTTCTATGAATACTTTGAGAAAGAAGGGATAGAAAACTTTTCTTTTTGATATATATTTTATTTACTCGTTTTACACACTTTTTCTTTTCCAGTACCGGGTAAAGTAATACACTGCGTCGTTGAAATACTCTTGAGTCAGAAGTTTCGCTATTGCTAGTCTGCTTGCAGCCTAACGTGGTTTTGCGCCGTGTAAAAACTCTTATAGTAGGCTCTCGATATACGTAGGCTACATTTTAGCCGATAAAAAGAAAAACTTTGAATACGATGCTGGAGATCGAGTGTATAAATTACACGAGAAAATAGAAATTCGCGATGACGATAAGGAATAAAAAATGTTAGTCTTGGCGAGTTTTTATTCTTTTTATTAACGCGACAACGAATATTTTCTCGCCATAGTTTTTTCTCTTCATCCTTTTTCACGTTTTTTTCTTTTTTCTTTCTCACGCCTCCGTTGAACTTGTCTAAATGTTGTCAACGCTGACACTGTATCTACGTTATTAGACGATGTACTCTGAATTTTCAAGTGTGTCTGGAAAAAGTTGCAGAAGGATTACTATTTTTATATATGAAAGATTTCTTCCTCTAATCATTGAAAACAATCTTTCGCTGGAGGTTTGATTAGAATAAAACTAAGCCATCCAATTGGTGTCTGTCGAGGTGATAGTGAAATGTCTCATTCGTTACTCTTTCTTTTTTGCTGCTTCTTTGGATTTCTTCTACTGGCGTTTCCCAATTTATACCTTTGAGTAGGCCTAATCTTTTCCTAGTCCGTTTGCCTAATGGACCACAATTGTCACAATCTACAAAGAACATTTTGGGCTTAAATGTGGTGTAATATTCTTTGTTGGGACTGAAGAAAGTGTTTCCTTCCTTTGCTAGAGAAATCAGAAAAAACGCAGAAGAAAAATAAAATTGGTTGCAAGTTATCCTTTTTGAATTGAAATCTTTAGATACTGGAAATTTTATCTAACATGATACATCTCATTAGGTGAATGGAATCCTCATAATCATTACGAGCCATAATATTATGTTGATTTACGGATTACAGAGGCACGTAACTGATATATACCTATTTGTTTTTTTGCAGTACCTCACTTTCATCAGCATTTAGATCAGCTTCTGTTATTAGACCATCTATTATATATGTCGTAGCCACTTAGCGTCAAATGACTTTTCACGAAATGACCAAAAATTTGGTCAGATACTGTAACATTATTTCATTACAGTATGTGATCAACTTTCTGGTCATTTCGTGAAACGCAGAATCTAGTTTTGGCCGATAGTGAACGAATCATTGTAACACGATGTGACCAGTTGTTTAGTCATTTCATGAAGTACCCTCAGTCGTATCTCTCAGTTGTTAATCGTGCTAAAGTGAATTTTATATTGCATTTACATTTATTTTTGTCTCGTACCCGTTTTTTGTTCAAATGGCGCAAAATTTTTACAATGAACTGACAAAATATTACGCTACTAGGTTGAATAAAATACCCTTCAAGAAAGTTATTGAAATCGAAGAAATTATAAAAACTATTCATGACGCGAAAAAAGATAAGTACGTACCTACATACTGTAACATACCAGCTAGTTATGAATTAGATTGTAGAACTGAATAATAGGCTACCCTTACCTTGTCAAAATAAATGATTTTTGTAACTTGTTGACGTTCTATTTACCTCTCTGCTAAGCAGAATCATTTTCACTTAATTATAAATATTTTAAAATTTCCTTTTTTTAGGCTGCGTATACTGTGATCATTCGGTGATAATATTACATTATATTGTTTTCAGTACTGATGCTGTGAATAATTTTTTCCCACCAGGTACCGCTATCTTAAGAAATGACCGGTCACGTGCTGTAATGCTTCTGATACATCATCTGTCTGTTTTTCAATTTACACTTCACGAAATGACCAGAAAATTGATCACATACTGTAATGAAATAATATTGCAGTATCCGACCAAATTTTTGGTCATTTTGTGAAAAGTCATTTTACGCTAAGTGGCTACGACATATATAAGTACAAGGTAAATTGCCAGACTTTGACATATATTCTTCTCATGAACAAAAATTAAGACATCGACACATGCACCGCTATCAACAGTCCAAGGAGATGAGTTTTTCTAATGTCGACTAATTTCACTAGGAAGATTCATTAGTTTTGCCTTCCGACACGTTTTCAACTTCTTCGTATCCAGAGTATCTTCGGAAGATGATGAGGCTGTACTTGAGTCGAGCATTTTTCATGTGCACATATGTGTTGACTTCTTTTTGACGGGCTGTTCCACTGATGAATTTTTTCCATAGATCCTTTATTAATTTTGCATTCGGATTCTTTATTACAGAAGAGTCAATTTTCCCTAATATTAGGTTTTTAAATAGTTCCAGTACCAACCATTTTAGATTGGCCTATGAGCACATAATATCTCTCCTGAAATAAATATTGGAGGCGATAATGATTCATCAGTTTACTTTAACTGTAATATAGATAGGACGTGAATCGAAGGAATCGCATTCTCGTTTCGTTTCTTTTCATCTTTCAATATGATGTCCACGATATCATATGTTAATAATTCACTGACGTTAATTTCAATATCAGTTACGTGCCTCTGTAATCCTTAAATCAACATCATACATCTCATTATTAGTTCTTATCACAAATTTTTCGGTTTCTCCGGGTATCTCCCACGCTCTAATGATGGGCTTTCATATTTTACATCGGTCGTCGACGTCACCATTTGGAAGTAATGGAGTGCAATGAATTCAGTCTGATGCCTGCTGGATGTAGCCCCGCGATGAAGTGTCCAGACTCCAGCATTGTATTAATTTGTCTAGATAATCCGCTAGGAGCGCCCCAATCAATAAATTTGAAAACTGAATCAGGACCATTTTTCTGTATTTTAGTGTTGATTGAGTAGATAATATCTAGTTCCTAATTATAAGGAAATACAACACATGGACGCCCTGAAACTCGCGTGATAAAACAACTAAAAGAGAATTTAGACAATAAGAAAAGAAGAAAAAGGAAAAATTTAAAAGCAAAATCTTCTTTATATCTAGTTCCTGGTTGATTTTAACCAAATGAATAATATTATAATTATCATATAGGCAATTGCTGCGCCAATGTGGCCAATTATTCTTGCGTTGAAGTTAGTCATTCCTTCTTTGTCCTTATTTTGGGTACCGGTATCTATAATTTAAATGAGAAGTATCAAGCTGTATTGGAATAAAATCTGAAATATGCTTTCAAAAAGTCATTATTTTATTGACATGTTTCATGTCTTTGTTCTGGTCTCATCCTTATAGGAATTTTCACTGTGGCAATGATTCTCAAATCTGCGAGTCCGAGTACGAGCCAGCCCTCCCCCCCCCCTCCCTCGAAAGGGATATAGAATAATTTCGAGATTATTTTCTCAGGAGTGATTCTGAAATCCACAAGTCCGAGTCCGAGGCTCGGTAGTTTAGCTTTATCTAATATAATAAAACTAGAACCTTACCGGTGCTTTAATGCCTTGTCACACTTTCCCTTCAATATCTTTGTCGCACACAATTCTCCTCTCCGTTGACTTCTCTGGATCAAACCACCCCTTCAAGTGCGAAAACAAAGCACCTGATGAGATTAGAATACCTATAGGCTCGCCTCCCGGCTTGATGGTTACTGACGTCTTTCCAGGGGAATTCGAGGAGGACCTTTCTCGTGAAACCAGCCGTGAGATTAAGATTCCTCCCCAAGAGCACCTTGATGCTTGAGCTCAGAACCAACCTCAAAAATCGGTCTCCCTTCTCACCTTCTCCAATCTGGCCATTCCTATAGAGATGCTCCATATTTAAAACTCTTACCGTAAGCGGTTAGCTCTTACGTCACTGATTGGCAGTATCACATTCTGAAGTTGAAATTCCCCAGATCCGCACATATTCCTCGCACCAATTTTGATTCAATCTCTCGTTCGATTAAGAAGCCCAAGTAGACTGGAAGTTCTACTTATAATAACATAGATTTTTCCATCGGCACGTCGAACGCGATTTTTCAGGCGCGGATTAAAAAAAATAGTAGGTGGGATATGACATTTCGAGTGATAAATTTCGTTAAATATCGGTACATTTATCAAAATGTGTAACGAGCATCGCCGTCGTTGATTGATTATAGTCCAATTATGATTGCAAGGTTGAACAGATGGTGCATATTTGTTGACATATACGCTTGTCTGAAATTAGCAGTGCACACATGTTAGTCCCGACTATCACGTATGCGGGACACGAGATTTGCATAGAATTTAAGCCCCCTGTCGGCGAAGTCTACACCGATAGCAATGCGAGTGAGATAAATTTTCTCGTTCTCGTTAATTACAATAATGAATTATTATCGAATGCACTCAAAGAGACAAAAATAGGAACAGCAACTGTGGTGCACCATTAAAGGCCTCAACACCGGGAAAAAGAAAATTGCGGCCGATAAATTGGGATTTTTACTAGCATTTTTCTTTCGCAGCATGGAAAATGTATTTCGCAGCTCCTTATAGGACACCGTAGGCAGTCGAACATGATGATTAATACTACGGTACATGAACGACCTTACACTTCAAATTTGAGAATATGAGACCATTCTACTCTAAATTACCTATCGCACGCTGGGACGTCTCGTACCTCTTTTTCATTTAACAGCGACGACCGACCATTCTGGAAAGTAGCTCGTGTAGTCAATCGCGTCATCTATACGCGTGTAAAGCATTAAAGTGCAATCTCCTTTTTAGTAGTACGTGTACACACATATCGAGATCAAGGTGATGGTCAAATGCGATATTCTCGCTTCTGTATTACGCACATCGATGAATTCGATCGTGTACAATTTAATCGAATTGCGCTCTCTAAGCTCCACAGTACTATTTTTTCCTTCGTCTTCATACAAAATTAAAAGTCGCTAGCTCCTCTCTCGCTAATACCGTACGGAACATGAATACAAGATCTTTATTAAAGTCTTATCCCATATACATCTTACAATAAAAGGTAAGGTTTTCTGAAATCCCTCGTCTTTTTGTTTTCTTCTACATCGTCTTTCGTGTTTCAATTTTCTTGTCTTACTGTATAACGCTAGCAGAACAAACTGGTAAGAGCTTGCTATACTGTAAGTACGAGTAATGTATGAAAAAAGGAGATTTTTCTCGTCGTACAGTCTAGCTTATACATTGTAGTTGTTTCCCCCCCCCCCCCCATTTCAAAGTCAAGAAAGTTGTATTCGCGAGAGTTTCAAGGTAGGTCGGCTATATTTGAGTGAAGTATGTATGTAATACAATACAAAAGAAAGGACCCGCCCTCCTTCCAATGCATATCAATTGTGAGTTGATTTTGACCATCGGTCATCAATTATGCAGATGGCTACGCATTCATGTACGGAATATTACGAACGTACTCGGTTTGTGAAAGTATTAATAAAGTCGATTTTTAATACACGTATTGTAAAGTTGGTATGAGGAGAAGAGAGGAAAATTGATTATTCTTAATGAGAACCAGAATTTGAAAGGCTAAAAAAACCTTGTAGCTCCAAGCAACCATTTCAATGGCTAAGGCTAAGACATCAATCAGTATGTTGTAGTAGGTTATAATATTCCAAACTCTAGATTCTTTTATATACTATTCTTCCTACAAACTAGGCTTATACTAGGCCCTCGACCAGACGACTTTACCTGAAGCCTTCACTAAAATTTGTTATTTTTCATTATTCTAGGTCTGAATCAGGTAGGTCTCTATTATAGGGCTAATATGCATACACCAGACTTACTAGGAATGGGGTGACTATTCCTATACTGACAAAGCTCAAGGCTAAGCCATCATTATATAAGGACAGAGACTAAGAAGAAGACTTATCCTAGACCAAGAAACGGGGCAAACGAGCGAAGCGAGTGAGCCCACCTTAATGTCATTACTCTAAAATACTCCAAAGTGTTACACTAGACCAAGAAGTGGGGTGAACAAGCGAAGCGAGTGAGTCTCCCTAAAGTCATTACTAATGACTCATTAGCCTAAAATATTTCAAAGTAGACTTATACTGTACCAAGAAGCTGCGAGTGAGCCCCACCCTTTCCCTAAAATCATTAACCCAAAGAAGACTTATATTAGGCAAAGCAAGTGTGCCGCCCTAAAGACTTAGCCTAAAATATCCTAAAGTAGACTTCTTCATTCTAGCTTCATACTAGGATTATACTAGTCTTCAACTACACTTATGCTGCAGTCGACTTGTGGCTCGAAAGTTTCTCTCTTCAAAGGTTGAGCACTGTTCTTTGTTAGTTGTTTTTTGAGATTGGATTTCATCGTATAGGACTCATCAATGTGAGAGGGGCGCGAATCTGTTTCACATCTTGTACATTTACTCCACTGCGTGAATAGATTTACTCAACATTTTCTTACATGAACCATGAATGAGACATCCGCTGAACATGTGAGAAAATCTGTATTTTCCTATCCAATTTGAACTTCGTTGAGGAAGCCGTCGTTTATTCTGGTTTTTTGCAACATTTCCAAGAAAGTGTAAGAAAATGCGGAATCACCCGTGTTTTATACGTACATACATTTTTTGAGTACTTTTTTTCATGGAGTGATGGTGAATCTGAGTGATGAGAATAACCTGCTTAATGTGTGTTTTTTGAACAATTCTCGGATCCACATGTTTCCCACCTTGCCTGTTATATACGTTCATGAGGGCATTTATTTTTGTCAAATGTTCCTGAATACTGTACATATTTGGTCTTTCATCAAACCAAAAACAAGAGCTGTGATGTACACTACTTCATGTGGGTGTGAAGTTATAAAACTTTACCTTCAATTTTAAATACGTTTCAGACTTCCCAGCTCTGAGAATATTTTATCCTGTCCGGCTTCAATTCGTTGTGTATCGATGAACGAAAATGGATTCCCAATTATTTTAATTCCTACAAATTTCTCAATCTCGTAAATATTGTGTTTTTCTCCCTATACTATTTTTCGCAATAAAATCGAGAGATTCTCGATAAAAGAAGCACTTTACGCAGACGTGGTATTTTGGCTCGACAAGACTATACACCTACGTGATAAGTTGTTGAAAAATTATCGTCAGAAAAGTGTTTAACACGTAGCGATGGAGAGAAAGAGAGAGCGAGAGAGTCAGGAAAAGAAGAGAATAGGTCCACGTCGCGTCGCGATGCGATACAGCAAAAATACACGACTTGACTTACGAAAAATTCTAGTTCACATCGTCGTGTCTGGAAAATCAATGTTCGCTACAGCCTAATTAATATGCACTTTCCTTTCCGGAAAAGTTCAACGATACGTCCCGTTTTTTCTCTTTTTCCTCTCTCACGCTAGTTGTTCAAAAAAAAAACCCAGAGTTGAACACCCTCGAGAGTTTTTTGTTTTTTGCCGTGTCAACAATAATTAGAAAAGACACAGTTACACCGCCAACATAATACTAGTTTATGCAACCTGCTTCAGAGCTGTGTAAGATAGATTGTGTAATTCGGTGTCGTAATTTTTGTCGCATAGACTTCGCGCGTGTATAATGTTCGCTCATTCTTCGCGAGATAATTTTTGCTAAATTGTCGACGACGATGAGAACGCTCGTATATATGGATAATATTCAATTTTCGTGCATTATGAGGAGAACTTGAATTTGATGAATTGCACGAACCGTAGAGCTTGTGTGCAGTTGTGTAAACGTCTACGTTTTTTTGGAAAAAGGAATAACGAGCGGATTGGAAATCGATTAGGGTGAAAATAATTTTTCCGATTATTATGTTCAACGGAATCAATCATAACGTTTGATGTATCATTTATAATAATATGTTCATTTAAGCGAGCAACACAAGAATGAAAGATCATCATAGACCCCAGATGAATACATAGTCGAAATGTAAAACAAAGGAGTACCTTGAAAAAAGATGTTTGGATTCATGAATTCGTCAGTAGTTGACAAGTTTGATTTATTCATTAGGTATAGGGAGGAAGTTATGAGAGAGAAAAACTTCCATCCCATTTTGGTATAAAAGAGCAGCTCAATTTAACTCCATAATGGTCCGCAATTACTTTCAGTTCTGGATTTTTCCTCCAACAGCCGTTTATACATAGTGCATGTATAGCTACTGACGCCTGTTGGGGAGGGGGGGGGGGTCCAGTCAAGTCTCACGATATCTCACCAAGGGGAGGGAAGCGGGTCGAAAAATCATAAAAATCGTCTCACGCAATCTATGGAAGCCTCCTAAGAAGCGGTGTTCAAGGGAGGCAATCTCTCGCTCTGTTCGTTCAATCCCTGTTTGGTCCAATACAATTTAATATGAGGTGCTTCTACTACCTTTCGGGGCTTACTCACTCAATTCTGTCACCCATTCTTGGTTTGTCCCCTTCTTAGTTTAGTATCTTTCTTCCTTTTCATTCAATGGTTTGTAATGTCATCTCCTATCTCTTTGCAAAAAAATTCCTTCTGAGGATGTATCACCCTAACAAAATGGATAGCGGGTTCCCCGCCAAAAAGCGCGTGAGAAGGTCACTCGTGCTTCTTTGCATACAGGGTTTATTTCGGAATGGCGGAATCCCTTTGTGTCGTTTTGCGTTGGTTCCTGCTTTCCTGGAAGTCGTGACTGTCTGGAGACATGACTGAGACGAGAATGGCTGGATACTGAGAGACGCAGATGATTTGCCAAACGAGATAACTACTCGCGTTATTTGTATTATGCTCACCAAAAATTGAGCCAAGTTCTCCTCACATGGGATATGAATAATTTTCGGTGCATGGTGGATGAAAAATGTCGGGCCCTGTCTCTAGAGCTTGAATTAGGTAAAAAGTGTAATCTGGAGGGTCTCCGATTGAATCAACAACCTAACCGGGAACTGAATAGCACGGTCTCCCCATCCAGCTAAGTCAAGGTGTGGTAAATTGGTCCGGGAACCACCTTACTAATGACGAGATCCAAGTTCTTGCCTGCTAGTCAAAACTTGCCACTCCTACCCCTCGCCGGAACTTTGGAAAATTGAAAATGCTAGTGGGGGCGAATATTGCGGCTGGCGTTGGAAATATCTCTAGTCTCAATTTCTCCGAGGTCTAACACATTTTGGATGACCTCCCCTCAGGGATCCCTAAGTTACCTGCTTGGTGCAATTTGGCTATTCAATCGCTAAAGCGAGAAGTATTCTTGCTTGGGCGGACAAGGGACAAGGGTGCAGCGTCGGTGGTCCTTCCGGATTCTGAATATGTCTCTAAAGTCGAGAAATTCCTTGCTCAGAGCAGTGCGGCTGCCACCACCGTCATAAGTTTTCCTTCCAAAAGAGAAGAATGATTCTGCTACTACTCGTGGAGTTTTCAACTCTTACAATGAAAATAGTGCCCGTACATATTTTCTCTATTTCTTCCTTCTCATATAATGGTTCGTAAATCTTTTTTTTCGGAGGAAAATTTTCTTAATTTCATCCACCATAAACAAGGTGTCTGCTTTTGCCGCCACAGTCGTGAAAGGGAAGATGGACCTGGAATAGGCAAATTCCCCCATTCGACACCTGTTGGGGTGCTATCCACTTCCAGAAGTGGAGGAAGGAGGGGTAGACTAATCTTGAAGGAAGAAGAGACCCTAACAGCGATTTCCTATATCTAAGATGGTGTTGTTATTGTGTGCTTTATTGCTTTGCGTGCTTGGGGGAAGGGCAGCTCAGCGTTTGCCAGGGAGAAAAGGGGAGTCGCCGAGGAGATTCTATCAACACTGAACTAACACCCGAAAGGATCGATTCCGGGGTTCCCGTTCAATTGGGCGCAGCCGATTGGGCGCAGCCGATTGGGCGCGAACCTCCATAAAGCTCAACTGGGCGCCGCCGATAGGACACGAACCTCCATAAAGCTCAACTGGAAGCCGCTGAAGAATGTAAGCTTGTTTGCTTAACTTAAAAGACACCACGTGGAGGTTAGCTTACAACGTCTTCCATCCACAAAACATAGAGCTTTGCTTCGTCACAATTCATTCTCAAAACACACTCACGCACAACACACATTCATACAGAGGTGACTATTTAGGTAAATTGTGAACTAGCGCTCTCAAGTACTCTATAGGCTACCTTTCGTCGACTTCAATGAGCGATGTATACAGGCGCTCGTCGCAACTCCGGTACTTCGCCGGTGGCTCTACATTTCCTTCTAAGTGGTCGTAATCGAAGTCTCTTATTTTCTGGCATCGTCAAATTTTATCGATAAAAACTTTCCAACAGTAGGGTGGGCGTACCCGAAGTCACCCTGGAGTCGCCGGTGCCCTGCCTCAGCGTGATTAAAACTTTTGGTAACAAAAAACACTTCGGCGCCCAATTGAACCCGCACTCATTCCACTGTGGACGATTGGCGGCGCTGCACCTGTGACAAAAACGTCCCCCAATTCAACCCTCTCCTCCCACCAAATCATGTGATCCTCTATTGGCTACTGACTCCTCCGACAGTCAGATTCGATCCCAAGAATATTCTTGAATTTTATAACACCGACTATAGCGTAAACTAATCACAGAAATTATCGCAGAACTCTTCGACCATAAAATCCCCCCTTCTTCCTCTCATGAGAGTCAAACGTTGCACTCAAAATTGAATCATAGAATAAGATTCTAATGGCCATCGCAATGCGATGTTGAAAAAATAATTGTTGCTCAGAGTGGTAAGTTTTGATAATCAAGAATGAGGATATAACTGGCTACCACTTTTTATCCTCGTCGGAAGAGTTTATGAATTACGCTGGCGTCTTTAAACGCTCAATCTTTTCGAGAATTGTAAATTTGTTCCCCTAGCACATTCAAAACCATGTATCGCGAACTAAAAAACCTTCTTCAAAAAAAGAAAAAGCGTTATCTCCTCTCGTTATATAATCGTCCTATCACAATACCACGCGAAAATAGAGTGGGCCTTTACCGCGGCATAAGAAGCTACAAATTATCGCCGGCCTAAAAAGGTCGAACCTTGGTCAACGGGTGCGTCTGCACGAAGAGCTCAGACGATGAATTATTGAGACGGTGGCGTAGTCGTTGACTGTCACGACTCTCGAGATGAAATCCGAAATGATTTGTAGTCGTAATCTGAGCGCGGCGACATTAACGCGAAAAAATGAACGTTTATCACGTCTACGCAATGACCTTAATAGTTTTTTTTCTTCTTCCGCCATCCAAAGGAAACGGCATTTTTCGCCAACCTCTTCCAAGTTCACGTAGTTGCAATTCCTACTTCACACCAAGCACGGGGCATATTCAATTTTGTCAGCGACAAAAATGATACGTAGCGCTCATATCGTCTCATGTGTCTACGTATAGGGGGAGCTTTTATTAGGTTTTTTTACCCGAGCGTATACGTATTCTTATATTATTACGAACTTACGGTATACCGGTGTACCTTACGTACATTACACGTGTGCAACGATCGTATTATTTAATACGCAAATACGTCACTTACATCTCCAGTTTATTTGCCACCGCCGAATAAATTGCACTCTTTTCCTCGCTTTGCTACCCGAGAGCAGACGATGATTATCGAGATACATCGGGACGTGGAAAAGCGTAAATTAATAAAGGCGAAAATCGCAGCTCGTTGCGGATGTTATAAAAACGCGGATGACAAAGAAATGATATCGCATTGTTTCCTTCAGAGCAGAACAATATAACTTTTTTTTTTCTCTCCTTTTCCAACTCCTACTCCTCTCCGCCGCCCGCCCCTTATCCTGCCGTATTAACGGCGAAGAGGATATAGGCTACTAATGTAACGCAGTTATACACATGCACAAAAGAACCTATAAATTATTAAAATAAGTTTTATGCTAACGTAATCGCGCAACAGATGTACAAAATGTTCTACCCATTTGCTAACTCCATATCTTCATACATTTTCCCTATTTCTGTACCATTCTTTTTTTCCTTTTCCATGTACGAATATTGTACATCGCTGCTGCCTCGTTATTTCTGCACACTATCGTATCGCAACATTGTAAATTGTGTAAATATGATTAAAAAATATTTTGCATCGTATTCAGTTTGCATCGGCGGGCGTCGGTACGATATTAACACCATCTTAATTGCGCGATAAGAGTTTTTTATCGTTTGGTAGGGAGCCGTCTTGAGGGTGAAATAAGTAAGTGCGAAAATTTTGGAGCAGTGAGGCGGGAGTGAGAGGAAGACAGAGGGGTTTCAGGTTCCACCTCGGTAATGTATTCGACCCAGTTCACAGTCTGACAACTTAATTGTACGATGATATACAAATGGCAAGCGACCCTAGCGAAAAACATGATTTGTTGTAGTAAATATTATTGTGAGCCTTTTCCAAGATGAGGTTAGTCACGATAGGGGAAGGTAACCAGCAAGGTGAAGGAAAGTCACAAAATTTTCAGAAGATAATGCCTATTTGCCGTCATTGAGGCGCAGTTCCAGAGCTGAATTCCCATCTCTTGTTTGCCTCTCGAAAGGAATGGGCCCTCTGGACACACCGAGCCCTCTGCAGAACTCGCGTAGGTGGGGGATTTTATGCACGAAACTATCGGACGAAGAGGGACACTAGTCTTATGTATTTTGGGCAGGCCGTAGATCTTTGGCGCCACTATTGTACTTGGTGAGACATTTTTTGACTGCAGCATCAATGACTCCCTTGTCATTCATGCGCGCAACAAGCGCGTTGCTTTGTGTTCGTAGACTGTTCGTCAAGTCCCTGTCCTTTTTCTTGTATGTTGCTTCATCATTTTATGCTGATTCTCCCCTGTGCCCATTGAAACCGTCGCACTGCCTGTGTCCGCAGCCAACTACAGTAAATCCTTGTTTTGGTCTAAAAACTCTCTAGTCATATGCATTTCTTGCGTGGATGTGTAGCCAGTTTCAGATGTTCTTCAGATGTCGTGCTATGCGGTGTCTCACCTCCTCTCTTTTCCCCGCTTTGGATTGAGTGATATGTACTCTGTTCTATCTCGCTTTTGCGCTTGACTTCTTCAAAGGCTAGTTTGAAGAAGAGGTCACACTTGACCCTGCTGGAGAATTCATTCTGTGTGTTTAGTGAAAATTTGGTGATGGTATCCAGCTTTTGATATTGAAGGTTGATTGATAGTAGAAAACTAAACAAATTACACTTTCCGTGTATAAATTTATCAAGGTAACTGCAAACGTTTTCGGCTTACGCCATCATCACAAGCAGACAAAATATAAACTGATTGAAAAGAGACGCGTTCTCAAAGGTAATCGCTATAAACTGTTTGTATACGAAAACTTACACGTTGGAAGTTGTGTACATTGGTGACCTCATATAGACTAGACTAATGATTAATTCTTCATTTTTAACACGGTTTAAAACTACATAACGGTGGCTTACATCATACTTCGCTATTTCAATTGATTCGAGGGCTACTCTTCGTTTATACTTCTGCTCAAAATGCAGTAGAGTTTTCTCTTTGGCGATGCGTTTCTCCTCCAGGAGATGCCGTGCGAACGCCGACTTTAGAGGATTCCCCTTTTCGAAAGCTTCGACATGGTCATTGATGCGGGTTCGGAAGAACCTCCCGCACTTCCCAATGTAGACGGCCGGGCAATCTCTGCATTCTAAAAGGTAGACACCACATGATGAGGGGGGGGAGACTGTCTTTGCCATTAGACAACAACCTACCGATTTGGAGGTAAGGGTAGAAGACTGGTTTCAGACTGTTGGCCCTGAGGAGGTTAGCCAAAACATCTGTGAGGGGAGGGAGGTAAGGAAGAGGGACCAGTTAAGTCTTTTTAATAGTAGTGGCGGGGTCACGCCATGTCGAAACGCGACCAAGGATACTCTTGATCAACTTCTTCCTTATCATTCTACCGATGTCGACATTAATACAGTTCTTTTCCGCTAAGAACTTTATGACCTCAGCCTCATTTTTAAAGGCTTGCGGCGAAAGGGGAATTGAAACCAGTCTATTGATGAAGTAATGATAAGCGGTCAACTTATGGGGGAGGGGACAAAAAGATGTTCCATGAACAGTAATGTCGGTAGTGGTGGGTTTCCGGTAAATCTTGTGGCGTGTTCGACATGAAGGTCAAGGAAATTGATCTGATTCCCACCAATCTCCACAGTAAATTCGATGGTAGGGTAGAGGCTATTGAGGGAGGTTAGAAACTCATCGATGAGATCGGTGGGGCCTTGTCATATACATAAAACATCGTCCACGTATCGACGCCAAAGGGCCTCATGAGAAATGAGGGGATTGTCAGAACGGAAAATTTCAGATTCAAGTCTCTCCATAAAAACTTCAGATAAAAAGGATCCTAACGGTGATCCAATGGGGATACCTATACCATCCGGGAGGCAATAGATTGCGTCCCTGAACTGGCAAATGTTCGGATGTAGACAGTTTTCCAAAAGACTCGTGTATTCTTTGATGAATGCGTCAGGAACATTAGATTCTTTTAGAATTTCCTGGATGCGCTCCAATGTAGGCTCATGCGGAACATGTGGAAAGAGGCCTTCAACATCAAAAGAAACAAATGTGCTTCCTGGCGGAGGGGGTTGAACAAGTTCGGCTGAGTTCTCAATAGAAAGAGGGGTTGGAAGCCGGTATTATATTTGAACCACTCATCCAAGAATCTGGATAACGGGTAGGTTGAGGACGATAAACTCGAGACTACTGGGCGCATGGGGCTGCCCTCTTTATGGAATTTTGGGAATCCATAAATTCGAGGGGGAGACGGATTTGGCCCTAAGAGAGACTTTCTGAGGGGTTCCTTATCAATTAGGTGCCTACCTTCATTAATGCCTTTCCGGATCTTGCGGTTGTAGGTGTTGAAGTTGAAGTCTGGATCACATACTGCGTTGATGGAGTTGAGGCATTCGATCATTCTTTGGTTGTAGTCCGTTCGGTCGAGAATCACCACGGTACTGCTTTTGTCAGCCTTGGTCACCACTAGATCTTGGGCTTTTATCTTCTTTCGGAGAGAGAGAAGGGTGTTTCGGTCTGCTTTTTTGAGTAGAGGGGCAGAATTCGAGTAAATCTTTTCAGCTAAGTCCGACACCATTTCCAACCCCCTATGCTGTAGAAGTGGGACAAGTTCGGCTACAATCAAATCCTTTGCCGGCGGTTCGGAGACGAGAAACATCGCGATTTCATCATTTAAGAGAATGGCACTAGATGAGTTTACCAAGCGAGTGAAGAAGTTATGCGGAATAGAGCTTTCTCGTTGAGCGGAACTTCTTGAGGTATGTTCTTTTTGGGACCTCAGACGTTGTAGCTTTCCCTCCTTTTTAAATTTTAGTTCCTCATGAAGGTCTTCCGAGGCCCAATTTAACTTCAGGAGGAATTGATCATACTCTTCAGAGTTGTTTAGTTTTCTACTATTAATAAAATGTACCGTAATCTACGAGAACAATTTCATAATATTGAAGGTTGATCTCAGTACTGAGTAAGAAATGTTCCGACCTCTTGCACCACTTGTGAAAACTAGGTTTATGAGAAAATTATCTCAACGAGATAATTCCGTAGGTAGTTCATTTACCAACTTCTTTTCCAACTTCAGAAGTACCTTAATAAATACCATGATCCAATTACCAAGTCACTGCAACCTTCGCCAAAAAAACTGCGGCCAAAAGACCATGATTGTGGAAGAACAACTACTGAATTTCTTTCATGTACTTAAGTAGGGCGTGGGCTACTAGAGAAGGAGGTTTCCTTGGTGACCTGTCACTGGATCAGGGTAGGTCATTCCTGTTGATAGTCTCTAGATTCATAACCAGTACTTGCGCGTTAATTACCAGTGTTTGCTCCAAACCGTCCTCGACTTATTGAAGTAGGCGTTCTACCGTCATTTTGCGATCTACATGTACGTAAGAGTGCGATCTACCGTTGCTACCATCGTTCTACAAGACGTTTGCACATGAAAGTACGCGATCTACCCGATGACTCGTACACGAGTAAGTTCGAAGAAGAAATGAAAAGTACAGTGTAGAACGTGCGTGGTTGGACAGCAAAGTTCCAATTCTGAAGAAGAAAAGAGTAGTCCCCCTTTACTTGCTCCAGACACACCTGGACTCCTATTGATGGCAGATGTGGCGAAAGGCCGAGCCTGACGAATTCCTTGCATTCCTCGAGGACGTGAAAGCAACATTTACAGAATGAATGACTGATACTCATGACACATTGACATAATGACTCGAATTCATGACAATACTTCTGACAAAACCCTTTCGAGGGCTGCTTTTGGAAGACGTGCAAGCCGACCTCTTCATGGTGTCTTCTGGATAACACTAACGGGCTAGCAAACAACCTTATAATGGTAGAACACACTGCCGTTGCCGTAGATCACAAATAGACGCTAGAACGTCTACTTTAGTAGCACCCGGAGTTCTTTTACACAATTATGTCTATTGTTTGATAATCATGAAGTTGGTAAGCCGACCCGCCCAAAAAATGCCAAGACCACGTGCAACCGAATCAGACATGGTTGGATACAGACCAATGTATACAAGTTTGCCCACCACAAAATAAAACAGCAGAATAATTATTTGCAAGGAAAGTCAATCCTTGCAATGTTTCTCTCTTTTTTTCTGTTTTCCCTTTCATTGCATGGTGGCTCCCAGGGACCCCGACCTCATGAAGAGACCGACTTAATCTACCGTGGGCCTCACCTGCTCCGATGTAAATCCGGCCGACCTGATCTATAGCCCATACTACAAAGCAAGCGACTGTCGTCTTGATGCGTTCCACTGCTGCACTGTTTCCTGCGGTAGCC
This sequence comes from Aspidiotus destructor, assembly GCA_035079395.1. Taxonomy (NCBI): domain Eukaryota; kingdom Metazoa; phylum Arthropoda; class Insecta; order Hemiptera; family Diaspididae; genus Aspidiotus; species Aspidiotus destructor. Next base: position 1,841,378 of record JAVHKZ010000015.1, read on the forward strand.
TGATATCATTTCATGCATTCAGTGTTGAATCAAATAATCTCCTCTTGGGTTACGCTCTGCTTAATTTTGGTCTTGAGAAACTTGACCATGCTCAGTCAAAATGCTGGATACCAAAAGGATCTCATGTATACTATTGTTCATTCTTTCCAGGAATATAGTACAGATCATGTGTCTCTGTACAGTTTTCTTTTTTATTGATGAGTTGGTATTTATTTAGACATTGCCTTTTCAGAAGGAAATTATGAATATGTCCTCAAGAGACCTTTGATATCAGTACCTCTTGAGCTGAAACAAGCGCAGTATCCCCCAGATTCTGCTTCGAATATCTTGCTGAAATCTCATCTTCTCAATTATCCGCCGTACATTTCTTAACATTTGAGTATACAAAAGAGGCTGAAATTCAATGTGATGAAGAGGATTTAAGGTTTCCCTTCCATCTAAGTCCCGCGTTCAGTTATACGGACGTAGGTAGTAATAACACAGACATTCAATTGTATAGAGATTTCTTCGATATTACTCGAACGAGCATAAGGTAAATAAGCTCCGTTATGCGCAGTCCGATGAAAAGAATTGCATAAGCATGTACATATCGCTAAATGGAAAAATAGAATATATTTACGTGATATTTTTTTAAAAATATCGTTGAAAAAAGAGTTATTTTAATATTTACGTGATTAGAATGTCAAAAGATGGAGTAGTATACGTATACGTTTATCGTTGAACAGAAAAAATATCGCGGACATCGAATTCGAGAGTAAAAAAAATAAAGGGTAAAGTTCGTTTATCCCTCATTATGTAGACGAGCGATGGATGTAAATCGATTCTATTTACATTTTTCGACAAAAATTGCCTACTATTCTTTCCAGTAATTGTAAAGAATTTGTTCCTACAGAACTCGGCGCGCCGATAGATTTTTCCTTATTCAGCATCATCGAACTTCATTCAATTACGATGTAATGTAGGCTCATTGGCGAACAAATAGTGAGAGAAAAGAGGAATTTTATTACGTGATACTGTAGGGGAAAAAATATACAGAAGATATTCCGAAAAATTTAGGCGGAGAGAACGCAGGCTAATGATTCACACAAAATGTAATGAAGGAAAGAAAACAAAATTGCCAAAATTCAGCTTCAGGAATACGAATATCACCCGAGGCGATGTTGAAAATTCTCCAAGGGGTTTACAGACCTCAGTTATTTCCCATTTTAGAAGAGGAAAAGCTTTGTCGGGAATATTTTAGTGAAATAAGTAAGATTTTATTTTTCATTTTTTCCGTCCTCTCTGTCATAGATAACAAGTTCATGATAGTCATCAATTAGTTCAGGCAATCGGCAATACTATTTCTCTTTGTGATTGAAACGGTTTTCTAGATTTAGAAGAGGCGATGGTTGTGTGGTCTTCTCGAGGTATGGCACAAATGTGCCTCCGTTATCTCAAGGCAGTCAAATAGACGGCCTCTGATGAATCAAATTCACTCTTGTATGCAGTGCTTTGTACTCTCGGCACCAAAGCCACGGGGGCATCAGTCGTCTAGGTCGCAATTTTGACTCAACAGGTGGGCTCTGAATGTGCCGTGGTCGTTAAGGCCTGAGTTGACCTGAAATTTTTTCCGAAGTCCGTAAGACTGAGTCTGGACTTTACGGTAGAGAATATCTTGTGAGTCCAGATACTCAGTTAGTGGTGCCGCCATTCTTCTTCCCATTTATCGATGATGTTTTCACGCCTCTGTTCTTACTTCGTTGGGGTTGATAGGTGTGTCTCGCCCCTGTGTTGAATCGGCCTATTCGTAGGTAGCAGCCACGCTATTGAACCTTCCGCAATTTTCACTGCAAGCGGTGCTTTGGCGGCACAGGGTCTGTGGGTTTAGATAGATCCTGGTGGCTTCGGCCCATGATTATGTTCCAAATTCTTCACAACTTGTCCAGAACCGGAGCTTGATATGTTAACAAGTTTTATGTCCATGCTCTAACTTTACCCTCTTTTCAAAATTTGTGTGCGCGTGCGTGCAGATGACTTTGGGATAGAGGTATACGGTTTGTACAATATCTTTGAACTGCAGCTTGTGGTCTATCTAAACCTCCAGGTATTTGTCGATTCTTTTTGGGAAGATTATGTGGTTGTTTACCCGGAAGTGGTACATCGCTTCGAGTCCCGCTTCGGCGCGCCACTACTGAGGCTTTTGTGTGCGCCCCAGAATTTCAGTCTGCTCGGTGCGGTGCTTAGTTTCATACTCGGTGGTTTCCCGGATGCACTCCTCAGTTCTGCTCCATGTCAACCACAAATACAACTAGAAGTCGATTCCAAATCGACCGTTCGTTCTCACCTTCGACTCCCAGTTGACGTCGAAATTTAGTCTACTCCGGTATCATAAATTTGTGGTGTGAAGCGTTGGTCAATTATGTTTTATTTATTACAAGTGCACAACCTAATTACGTTTCAGAATCAAGGTTATGAATGAGTCGACTTCTGATATTAGATCTCGATGTCGATTAAATATTGACGTCGAAATTGTGTCGAAATTGTGTCGATTTGACCATCATCAGTGCACTGGTAAAGCGTTACCGCTATTCTCAATGTAGTCTCCTTCGACCAGCATAAATTCCCAGAAATTAAGTGTTGACCTCAAGTCGATCTTGAGTCAATTTCAGTTCGATAGAAAAATTTGGAGAAGTCGACTTGAAACCTCAGATTGACGTCGGTTTGAGGTTTTCTCAAGGTCGATCTGATGCCAAAACTAAAAAAACCCTTATAATCGACCGATCAGAACAATCAGAGAAGTACGGAGAACTTGAAGAACTTGACTCGATATCGACTAAAGATCAAAATCGACCCGTAATCAACCTTACTAGAGAGCTACAAGTTGGCTTGAAATTGACGCTAAATAGTAGTCTATTTCAAGTTGATGGAAAAATTTTTGGTTGACTCCAAATTGGTATAGATTTAAGGTCGATGTAAAACTGACCTGCCCATATTAGGTACCAGAGAACTACGGTACCTCTTGAAATCGAGCAAACAGAGAAATTGATTTGAGGTGCGTAGAAAAATTTGGAGGCTCAACTTGGATCGACTCAAGATCAAAGTCAGTTTCTGGCATTGCCACAGAAATCGACTTCTAAATCTCCCCTGGGGGGGGGGGTCTCATTTCAGGTCGATAGATTAATTTGTAGCAGACTCAAAATCGATTCCGGAACGACGTCGATTTGGGTTTGATTGAAAATCGATCAGAACGCGTATGTCACTCAAAAATCACTGATCAATTTGAAATTCGCGTGACCTAACTGGCGATCGATTTCAGGCTGATTGAAAGGTTTGCAAAAAGCGAATCGAAATTGATTTCAGATTAAGACGGATTTGAGGTCAATTTAAAGCCCACTAGCGAACATTACCAGCATTGACTTGAAATCAAGCCGACTAAAGAGTCAATTCTAGGTCACCAAAAAGAGGAGTCGATCCTTTTTAAATTCACTAAAAAATTTTCAACATCAATCGAAACCTGTCACGAAATAATAGAAATGTGAGTAAGCGACGAAGAGACCATCAGTGTAGAAATGTTTGTATACTGAAACTTTCGGGGAAGTCGATACAAACTTGACTCCAGATTGACTTCGATTTTAGGTAGTTTCAATCTGCTCCAAAGTGCTGCGACTCATTGTGGTAGTTGACCCTCGGTCGAAAACGTTTCTTGAAATTAAATGTGTGGCTTCTGTATTTTGTTTTCTTCTGCTCTGTGTTCTATTCAATTTCAGGTTTGTTCTAAGTCGACAATCGTACGTCACGTAAAGAAGTACAAATCAATCTGAAATCGACTGAAGAGCAATCGATTTCAGGTCAAAAGAAAAATATGGAGGAGTCGACTTGAAATAGACTATGGGACGACGTTGATTCGAGTTAAATTTAAAGACGAAGTGAAGCAGTTGATTTTAGGTCGATTTGTTCATCGGAAGGAAATCACAAATGGACCAGTCGACTTCAGGTCAATGTGAAAATTTGGGGAACTTGAATCAGAAGCGATCTGAAATCTCCGTTGCGAATGGAGTCGACATTAGTTGACTCCATCTCGACCTGATAATTATCAATGTCAACGTGAAGTCGATTTTGACACAATTTTGACCATGATTTTCGAGGAGGTAAATGCTTGGTCCTCATTACTTCAAATTTCTTACAGTCTTCTAAAATGAATTATACAATATTCTATTCTCAACTACCTATGTTATGCACGAGATTCTTCTGTCTTCAGATTTAAGTTGAAGCTCATGAAAAAGCATGTTCACTGGTTTGGCCAAACGTATACTGACTCACAGACTCATGTAGGTTCGGTCAAGCTGAGTGCGAGCTAGGAAAACTCAGGGAGCGCTGACGTAGCTTCCGGCAACTTTTGCAAAGGTCTGCTCATTCCCTTCCTTGACCCGCATCTAGTTCATGGCTGATGCGTTTGAAAATAGCGAACATGGACTTGCTTATCTCTCTCTGCTTTCACGAAACAAAATAGTTTTCTACTGCCTCCAAAATTCTCTTTCCACTCTTTGATTAAAAAGATTTTTGTGAAAGAATAATTCCAACGGGGAGAAGATAGATTAATACGGTGTGGAAAGGAATTATACAAATGTATTAAAAAAAAAAAGTGAAATCCCGCTTCAGGAATACAAATATCATCCAGGACGATGGTCGCGTTTTCATCAACAATCCAGAACCTTCTGTTATTAAAATACGAATTTTCGTCGGTTGTAAACTTCGTAAGTAATTTACCTAAAAGCACCAAAATGGTTGATATCGACGAAGAAAGTTTTTCAAAAGTACATTTGCCGTTTGCAAATTAGCTCGGTGGTTTTTTCCTTTTTTTTTTTTTTGTATATGTAAAAAAACGTGATATCGAGAAAATCCAAATTGTTACATATTCGTTTTAAGAGGCGTTAGTTATGAGAGAGAAAGTATGCTATGAGCATATAAATATATAATAAAAAAAAAAAAAAGACGAAAAACTCGGCTGAATGGCGTTTGTTCGTTATATATGAAATGTGCGTTATAATTTTTAACTTTTAAAACCTGTCTTAAAAGAATACCAGCTGGTTATCAAAAATAGCGCGTGACAAGCATTTAAGTAAGTGCTATATGGAAGCCAACTCGTGTAAGGGAGAGGACGGAAAAATAAAGGGTTTCTTGCGCGCAAAAAATGAGACTTTCGAAAACGCCGTCGCGAACAATATTTCCTCCTTTAATTAAAGAGATTTTGAAAAAAAAAAAGAGAGAAGTTTTTCATAAAATAAAAACCTTTTTTCTTTTTCGTTCGCGTGTTGCCCTATTTGCCGACTATGATTACCTCTTTCACATTTATGGTTATGAGTTCGCGATTTCATGAATACACGAGCGATAAGATTTTTTCTTTTATTAGTATCACTTTCGTTCTTTTTTCTATCTCACTCACTTCATACCGAGACTCTGTTGGTAATCTTGTAACAAAGTGGAATAAAACGGAGTTTGAATATAAGTGGTGCGTTTGGCATTGCCTTACACTACACCGTACAAAGTATAGTGATTATATTGTTGTAAAGTCCAATTTATTCGTTTGGCAGAGGCGGCGGAGGCATTAGCGTTCACTTCCTACTTTTTCTCCCCCCGTCACTCGTCTGCGTATAGCATGAAAATTTCAAGGGTCGTACTACACGAGGGGCAAATCTTCATTTCACGGATCATTTCCACATTATCCTTTCAACGATCATCTAGTCTGTTGACGTACAGTCATCAGTCATAATTATTATCATTTTAAAGACAGTCTTGTCGAAAGTTAAGCTACGCGGAAATTTTAAATTTACGTTAGGGCTAAGAAAGAAAACGAAAAGAGGAGCCGTTGTATGCAGGAAAGAAAGAACGGACATCGTTAACGGTAGAAGAGATCGAAAGTTTATAATTTCTCGCGTACTTTTTTGCTTACTGTGTACAAATTCAAGTCGAGGAAAATCAATTAGTTGTGAACTTTGGCCTCCAGCATCACTTTTTTGAGAAATCCTTCGCGATGATGATGTCAATTCACTGTACTATCATTTAATGAGAATGATAAACCTATGTAAGTAAAATATTTTGAAAAGTTCTTGTCAAGACACACCTTTCTAAGTAGAATACAGGTGGTTCTGCTGTACACAGTAGCTGGTTGTTCTTGAATCGATGTCTTTGATTGTACAGATAGGCAAAGTACGAGTATCATTTAGAAATTCCCTTAGAATCGTTTTGTTTCGACTGAAGACTTCCTGGAATGTGAGATGGTTCATTGGGATGCTCGAATGCTAGGCTTCTTCCAGGGAAGAGAATGATTGTGAACAATGATATTTCTTTATTTACAAGCAGAAATAATCTCCTGAAGTTCGACGATTCCCTTTTACTTGTTCAACTATATTCGTTCTCAACTGTTACCGTATCTACTTTCTGATATCTGCCCTTCCCTGAGAGGCTCTTTCCATCACTTTAATATTGTCTTTTATTCTCAAAGCTTATTCTGTAAGTTCTCTGATTGATACCATGCAATGAGAAACTTCTCCAACTCACGAGATCTACTTGTGACCTTACTGTCCGCATTGTAACACAAAACTATACGTATCGAACAATTGTTAACTGTGAATTCATTCATAATCGTTAACACCCGACTTTTCCTTGTTACGCACACTTATTTGCAGATCACACCCCGTTACTGATCATTGTCCTACCTGATATAAGGCTATAACCACTCCCTCAACATCTTTCTGCCCATCCGACTCTCCTCTCTTCCATTCGTCTTTGTTTCAAGTTTATCCCTCTCAGCTCAGCTATCTGGATGGGTGCTTCTGATCTACTCATAAATTGGTTAAATTCCTCTCCACTCGTTCCTTATCTCTCGCGGTCCTTCTATGGTCAAGCTGTGCCCTATACTTATTAATTTTCATCTGCTGGTCATCCAATGTGATTTGTAGTTCTTCAATCTGAGATTCCTTGGTATCTTTTTCACACAGGTATGCGTCATCTTCAAGAACAAGAGCGGACTGGTAGTCCTCTTCTTCATCAGATGTTAGAATGAGGTGAGGTCGTAAAGTTTTTGGGAACTGCTTTGAGTCTGCTGGGAGGGAGGTATCTTGTTCTTGGATGTAGCTTGCATTTGTTTTCAGCTTTTCTTCTCCAAGGCTTTCATTTTCAGATATTATTATCTCCGTCTTCGTGACTGGATCTCAGCCGTGGCTCCCAGTAAATCACATCCATATCCTCAAGATTGTTGTATCCAAATCTTTGAAATTTTTTTTGAGATGCTTGATGGCCTCCTAGTCAACTAGTGGTAAATGTTTGAGCTTCCTCTTTCTTGTCTGTGTTGCGGTATCTTGCAGACGGATACACTTGTCCAACACTGCTGCTTGGTCCAGTGAAGGGACGTCGGAGTCAGTGTGCCCCGTCAAAGCTGCAGTGGCATCATCCGAGGCTCTTCCAGTAATTACAAAAAGATAGGTTTACAAAAAGAAACCTATTTCAAGCAGCACATTTCTAAATAGTTCGCGCAAGTTTTCAGCGTTCATCCATACAAGATAGAAATCTTTTCGTAAATTTTCGTTTTGAGGGTTAAGTAAGTAGCTGCACCTTGAGGGAAGACGAGTGAAATTAAGTTGATCCATATCTTGGGATGGTCCCGCCACTTCCTCCTCTTTTTTGATATTTAAAATCCGATTGATATGTCCAAATCCGAATCAATTGCTCTTCGGTAACTTCACTCAGTTCGTTAATTTTTACATCATTTTCTATGAATGCGGTGATGTACGTTGAAATGAAATCAGTCGGAATGCCGGCCAAACGAAGAACCTCTTCCCAACATTCAGAATCCATTGATAATATGAAAGCGAACGATTTTTTCGCCAATAGATATCAATAAAACGTGACGCGGACCGCGAAAAGCGACCTAAACTCGGGGGGAAAAAAAATTTCAGGGTTACGTCGCAAACTGCATTTCGTCATCTCCCCCGTTCAAAGAGCTATAAAGATTAGATTACGTTGTTCCCGAGTCTAGGTCGCTTTTGGCGGTCCGCGTCACAAATACTCTTCCACGATAATGAAAATAAATTAAAAGACGATTATTTTGGCCGTGGATACAAGCATACAAGACAATTACCATATGTATCAACTATCGTCAGCTGCTTGGTCTTGACTATGGAGTGCAAAAGTTTTCGGAGTTTTTCTTCTCAGCTGCGTTTGTTGATGCAGCTCCTCTTGCCTCGTATTAGCAAGGGTGTGTGCGCATCCGAGCGCTTGTGCGTCATAGGGAAGTCCTCTCTTCGGATGGGTCGGGCCGGGTATGTACACAGGTGAGGTGAATGAATGAACCTTCGAGAAATTCTTCCTTCTTCTCCCATACCCCTAGGATTACAGAAAGTCGGTACTTCCCATAATAGTTCCTCGATTCTTGGTGACAGGTGAGGGGTGATGTGAGAGAAGCTCGTGAGACTTATAATGGTAGATTTTATTATGATAACTTGGAACGCGGTAAAAACAATAACTTGATTTAGATCGCTTCGCTATTCCTCCCCGCAAAAAGCCGGCCGTTTATACTCTGCGGTTTGGCTGTTCCTGGGGTCTGCGAGGAATACTGCTCGATCTTCGATCATGACAGCTGGCAGCATTCGATGCAATCCAAGGTTTTTTATCCGAAGTTCTCCTTGTACGCTTGAAATGCTTTAGTTACTGCCAAGTCAGCATAAGCCTTCTGTCACACTCCCGCATGGGGAAACTTTCTTCTAGGGGCATCCACTCCGCACGACCGCGTTGGGGGAAGTATATTAGCATGAATATAATGTACAACTTATCTTACATATAATTACAAGAATATTATATCCCTGTCATCCCAACAATGTCGGTGTTTGAATCTAACAATGTCAGTCATCTGCACCCATTGCGTTCGAGGACTTATCAAGCATGGTACAGATGACTGATAGCAAAAGGTGGCCTGCGCTCGGAATCCGGCTCGCAGAATTACAGCAATCTGCTGTTGCTACTACTTTCTGGGGAACACCTGAAAACAGAGCTCTTGCTGCCGATCCCAGAAGTCCCCTTCTTGGGAAAGTTATGAATGGAAAAAATGCTATGGATAGTGAACCATTTGCTTGATGATCGAGGAAACATCACAGCAATCAAGCAAAAATTGTCGGAGCTTCAGACTTTTAGATTTTGATCCAACTCAGCATAAACAGAATGGACATAACAAAAAGTGCAACAAAATTTCGGAAAAGTCTTTTCTGGGTCCGAGTTTTGAATGGAAATGTTGTTCTCTTGGTGGATACAACAGATGAACTTTGATAGGCCTTAAAACCTTTGAAACCTTCAATTTGCTCATTGAACCATCTGCTCGGTCTATGCATGGCCCATTTGCTCGATGAAACCCAAGCAAATGGTTTAGTGTTCGTAAACCGAGAATGCAGAATTATTGCAATCTGCTGCTACTTTATAAGGAACACCTGAAAACAGAGCTCGTTGGATTGATAAAGCTGGTTTGGGTGAGTCTGGAACGATAGAGCCCAATTCAACTTTGATGCAGGACTTCAATGATTTTATTTTTCCTCTTCCTATTGCCTTGATAAAGCAGTAGGAATAAAATTTGTGCGAAGGGCGTACGGGCAAGGACCGCATTACGGGAATGAAATTGCCGATCATTAATGCGGCTAGATCGATAACTGAGCGAAGAAGGAGGTATTGTGCATTTGAAATTGTACCTGGTCACAGCTTCACTCTTCTCCACAATGTCGAAGTTGTTGGCCACATCTGGAGATGAAATTTAGAAAATCCTTGTGATTCATTATTTAATCAATTAAAAGATCTTTGCAGAAACGCAGATCTTCGAATTGACACATCTAGAGAGGCTGGCAATTTTTCTATTACTGCACCTGAACAAAAGTTACATTTTTGTCTATGTCCACCTGATCTTTCTGGTCGATTGAATTTATCTCCGCCTATGTCAGCTCGCGGGTACTCAACTTTAAATCCTTCAAGTTGCTGAAATGTGCGTAGAAAATGAAAAGTTAATGATCTAAGAACACATTTTATTCTTTCAAAAATAATATACCATGGTACATACTACCCATTGATGGTGTATCAAACACACCTGCATGAACGGATTGCATTCCAATGCGGCTCGATGGCGAAAATTCATTAAGTGGAAATGGGAGCAAAAGTCCTCCAACAACAAAGAAGTTTTTAGAAATGTGCGAAGTCCTTAATGTATGCATGAAGTGCAACAATTCGAGATCAGTTCCGGAGTCAGGTCTGGCATACCGAAACGAAAAAGAAGATAATATTGAAAATGCCCATCATCTTGAGGCCTGAGTTTCCAGAATTACCGGAATTTTTCTCAACTGTTAGATTCGGGTTTTTTCTAACTGCGCTCTGCCCGTGTCTGTAATCAAATTTCGACTGAAATCGTCCAGTTTTTCAACTCTTTAATTCAAGCGCTCCATCTAATCGGACAAGTATCTTATAGCTCCATTCTTCAGCAGTTTATGAAATTGCAAATTATACTGAGCTTTTGTACCCCCTTCTCCTCTATTTCCATCGGCATTCCCGCTGCATATTTTGTTTCATCGGACCGTGTCCTATATCCCGTTTTCTAGAACACCGATACAAGTCTCCTTTACCGTATTTTTCTCCCCCGCGTTTTCATTAGTAGGCTACCGTGTCATATATGTCAACGAGTAGGAACGAAACGAAGCGTGAATGATCAAACTAGGGTGACAGCGAAGAATGAGTGCGCTAATTTGAGAATACGGTACGGGTACGCGTATATATGTACATTTTTTGCACCACCATACGTACATACAAAGTCAAGGTCGATGGCTTTCTTGTCATTTTATGTGGAAGTAGCCAAGTGGAAACTTCTGCTCGAGAAGGTATAGCGCCTTAATTGCGCAAGAGGGATCTCGGCTTGCCTTTTACCGCCATTGTCTTTACCGGATACGAGCTTATAGAAGCGGGTAAATTGGTGTTAAAATACACACGCACACAATAGCCTGCGTTAATAAACAAGACACGACAATAACTGCATATAGTGGTATTTGAGTCATTTTAATAATAACTCGACGCGAGTTTCAAGAAATTAGCTTATTCAGTTCTCGTAGTCTACATCGTCTAATCGATGGCTTTTCCTTCGCGAACTTTATGTTCAGGCTGGACGTATAAAATTTTTCATGGTGGTACTTTTCACACGAGGTGCGTATATATCACGAAGTTTCAATCGTTCCAATTTATTTTACGATAGGTGCACACTAGTGGAAAGTTCGAGTCTTCATATTTTCTATTTCATTGTTTTTTCTTTTTTTTCCCCCGCTTGAGCTTACAGCTATATTCTTCGCGTGAGATTTAGAGGATGAAGGCCATAATATCGTTGTTCCTATAGCCGATACGATAAAGATAAAAAAAAGTATTCGCTCTTTAGATTCTCGTTGTTCCACGTATTGATGGTAATTATCGTAAATTTGACGTTCAACGATTATGGCGTTAGTAAAAAAGAATTTAAAGGTGAAACGTTTTACGAGGAAACTAAAATGATCGGAAAGTGAAGAAGCCTCCGAACGAAACGGGAGCAAAATCCAACGCAGCGTAAAATAACGTTACGACTACCAGTACTCGGATGGGTTCTCGCGAGTTCGAGTGTAAAATTTTCATTATGAGGCAAAAAAATTATCCATCGTCGGGAGAGATTTTCGTACGAAGTATTTGTCGGAGGCACAATTTCGATGGTGTTGTGATACGTTCAAGTGACCGCAGTGAGAGTCTTGTGGAGTAAAGGGTTTCAAACTCGAGAGCGGAGGGAGGATCAACCAAGCTTTAGAGTTTCTGTGCGACTGGTCATCTGTCATTTCACCTGGTCGTTAGAGTAGTTCTATTTTGGGCTGTGAAAAAATGGGTCATTTCTAAATAGGATGTTGGTCACGGTCCGTCACAAGATGTGAAGGTCGGTTCAATTCTTTGTCAAAAAGAATTTAGCAGAGGTCTGAGCCGGCCAGGCACTACTTCATCTAGTTTCAGATACTTTTGACCTAAAGCTTCTATATTGCTCTCTGATATTTGCTATCATTCAATTCCAAGTTTTTTGATTGTCGTTCGTTGCACTCCCTTCAAGGTGTGCAAGTTTTTCGCTATCAGGTATACGTGAGCTATCAAATTTCCGTCGGAAGGCTGAAAAAAAAAACTTGCATACTGTATGATATCACTGCGTCGAACACGGGTATTTAGAGCTCGTGCCCCCTTTTTGCCACTGGTGAGTTACTTGATATTGCTGTTTTCGGCGTCGATGGTACAGTAATCTTACCTGCATTATGAAGAATTCGTCCTACTCTCGGCCGTGGTCATTTAGTGTCGACCAAAGGTTGAACAGGTGTGGCAAAGTTATACGGCATTGTTTTGTTCGAAACCGATCGAAACGACTCCAATTGAGAAGCATCAACGTTCATAATATCTCATCATGCATGTATATAAATCTAGTTCCTACTGATCTGAAATTTTCGTCTTGATGTATGAGCGATCCGTATTCTGGTTTCATCTCCTTTCTTTTGATCTGTCGTGGACTATGATGACACCAATGTTACTGTTAAGAAGGTGATGATGAAATTTTTTGAAATACAAAGGGAATATAAACTAATAGCCATCTTATCCAAAATTTTAAAACAACTAATGTGAGAAACTATGAGTAAGGCTGCTGCTGCGGTCTCCCTTGAAAGCTCCCCGATATTGGAATGTCCGGCCGATTGTGGTATGCATGAATATGGTGCCTGTATGAGGTAAGACCTTTCATCGACCACGGGCCAACCTTACGGCATTTGCGGTCGTTGAAGTCATCGCATCGCCCTCGTAATCTGTAAAAAAGTATTGTTTATCAGCGCGCCAGTTCTAACTTGGAACACGTCGAAGAAATTTTACCTTTACCTTGATTTATAACTCCATGGTCGGCAGACTGCGCGTGGCTCGGCTCCTCAATGCACTGCAGCCAACACTTGAATGGCCAACAATCGCTGTATAATACTTGCGTATTGCCCTTTCGATAAGGTCCCTGTAGTGCTCCGAGAGCCTCCATCCTGGGATAAGTTGTTTTGGGTAGCACCACGGGCATTTCACTAAGTACCGTTTTTCTGAACCGGGTGCTTCTTGACCGGGGCATACCACCTCTGCTTAGCAAGGGGCTCACTCTTGCTCCACTCGTTTGCTTGGCTTCAACAAACTCCGCTCGCTCTGTTTGTCCGTCCCAATATTGCGTCCTGTCTACTGTATATTAAGCTGCTTAGTTCCTCCAAGGTCAAGGTCGTACTGCTGTGACTTTTCTAGGGAACACCTATGAAACCTTGAATTTGAAAAATGTGCTGAATTGAATGGAGTACGACAACATTTTGAAAAATTCTTGTGTTTTGATCGAGCTCTCTTCTTGGTGGAGGTCATATAGATGACAGAAATTTGATACTGTCACTTTTTCACATCCTTCAGGAAGTCTGTCAAGGAGAAATTTAACATTTTAAAAATAAAATTCTAGACCGAGTTGAATTACGCGATGTTGCTATCTCTGGTATTGGAACTTTCTTAAGATCAAAGAAGCGTGTTTTTCGGCACTGCCGTGAAAAATAATTTTTATTAAATACACTTTAATACCCGACTTTTTGAAAGAGTATTCCTTTATCAAAGGTAAACTAGAAACTATCCAAAAATTACCTTCTCTCGAGTACAAGCTCTTGTCGGCTTTTAATAATGCACCATCAACGGCCTAAGAATACCTCAAGCGTTGCGATAGTGTAGAACAGCCATCGAGCGTACTGAGAGAAGATGGGTCCATGCCTATCATTGGCGGCCCTCCAAAAATTACCTTCCCTCGAGTAAGAGCTCATATCGGCTTTTAGTCATGCATCATCAACGGCGGAAGTGTGGAACAGCCATCGAGCATATTGAGGGAAGGTGGGCTCATGGCAACCGTCTAGAATATTTTCAGACAATTGAAGAAATTTTTTCTAGTTGGCCACAAGTTTTTTTGTGATTGCTCAGATGTTCATTTGCCGCTCGATAGTCTTTCCCATTTTTTCTGTGATTCTCAGTCTTATTTTCTGATTTAATGAATTATGAATCCCATGTTCATTTTTGACTCCATATTGCCCGTATGATCTTTGATTTTTTTCTCCGTTGCACTCATAACATTTTTTCATTTCATAATTGTTTATTACAGTAATTTTAATTTTTATAGAAATATTTATATTTATCATTTCTTTAATAGCAATTAAAATATTAATCAATTTAATTAAATTTTTTATTTTACAAATAATTCTTTCAATAAAATGTTTTATTAATTATAATTTTAAATAATTCATTTATTATAAATTTAAATAATGATTTATTATTAATTAAATTTTTGGAATATTTATAATAATTCTTATACGAGTACTATGAATAAAAATAATTTTTTCATCAATTTATTTATTAAAATAATATTTATTTGTTGATATTGTAAATAATTTAAATTTATTTATCATGTTTAATTTTATTATTAATTCAAATAAATGAATGAATTCATATAATTATAATTTTTATTGAAAAATTTTATTCAAAAATATTTTTAAAAAAATGTATTGCAATAATAATTTTTATTATCAATTCTTATATTTATTTTACTTAAATATAAATTTTAATTCAAAAATTAAATTTAATTCAAATTTTTATGAAAACATTGTTCCGCTGATGGGACTCTCTTTTGAACCAACACAGTAGAGAAACAAGACCTCCACAACTGGCAAAGTGGGCGTGGGCAACAGCTGTTTTGCCAATGTTTCTCTTTGTCAAATATGATGCCAATGTGAAGTGCTTGTGCCGCCGTGTCGCTAGTGTGAACCGACACACCTGAAAATCTTGCTCAACGAGTGATTCCAACAATTACCCATTGATTTTTCATCATTTATATTGTATTTAGTTGACGGTAGAAGCTGGTGGTGGAGGTAGCAAGTGTTGTGACTGAGAAGCTGGTGGTTGGTCGTCCTGAAATATTAATCCTCCTCCATCGCTGCTAGAAATTGGTAGTTGGTAGGATAGTGAAGGGGAAATTGCTCTTGGTCGATATGTTACAGGTTTTTGTGAAGTTGTATGTAATTACCACAAAAAATATAGAATTATTAAAACGTGTTTTGCAGGATTTATTTCCTTTCTTTTATAGTACTTTCTTGTACATGTATAAGTTTGAATTTCAATACAATTATTTTTTTTACAATCATTGTTGATGTTTGCTGCATTAAACAGAAACTTGAGTGCCCTCTCGCGGCGGTCCGCGACACTCCGGGGGCGGAAATTTCATCTGTAGTAGCCGAAAAAATTCACAACACAAATGAAAGTGAAAACAAAAACACAAACGGCGTGGTTACAAAATAAACAATAACAAAGTAAAAGTGAAATTGGTAAAGTAAATGGAAATGAATGTTAATGGTACCGAGAAAAATCACAACAAATATGGATAATGCGATGCGTAATGCTTTGTCCTGAATTATTATTACTGCTGCGAGTAGGAAAAATGAGAAAACGCCGAAAGGAAAAAGACAAAATCGAGGACTTTTCAATTATTTGTTCCTCAAATTTTTTCCCATGCGAACAAAATCACGTTTGTGCTCTGGTAGCTCTATTTGGTGAGAGGCTTTCTTGATGTCAGCTACAATCGCTATCAAATAAAGCAGAAGGCGAATGATCATACCTATGAGCTGAGGTAAGGGATTTGTTCCTTTCAATAAACCTTTATTGAGACTCAAGTTCGAATTTCTCGTTTTAGCTGAGGCATTGCATACCACAGGTAGCGGCGTCAACTCGTCCTTGAAACTTAAGCGCCCTCTCGCGGCGGTCCGCGACCCAGGTACTATCGTGTTCGCCTAGTCCTGCACGTTCTGCTGATTACATTTTTTCATAGTTTGTATCAGTTTCCTGCTGACAATGGTATGCAAACCGTACCGAAAGTTCTATGTTTGATGGTTTTTATCGTCGAATTTTTTTTTTTTTTTTTTTTTCAATGGACTTGAACCGGGTTCATTTTTGGTCATGTCTGCCCCAATTTCCATTCCATGCGGCCCAGTCAAGTGTCGTTCTATAGACGAGTATTTTCTTTGTCAGGCGTCGCATCAGTGAGGTGAACCAGACGCGACAGGCGACTAAGACGATAAGAAAATGAAGAAGTCGCGTTTTCACGAACCGAAAGAAACGAGAATGGGAAATCGGCGCAGCGTGAAATTGAATATGCCGTAGCGTCGTGATCGAATAAAAATTTATTGTATAGGCGTGAAATGGAAAGAGGAAAGTGCAACGAAAATAGGAACTTGAAAAGCCGTCCTCTTAGAGATGAACGTTGAAAAATTTAACTTGTAAATGAAGTTTAATCCCTCATCGCGCTCTGTCACCATTCGCAGGATACAGGGAACAATATATAGGTTGAAAAATTAGATTACCAGGCGCCCGTAGATTCCGTTCGTGTGCGATATGACAATGCTGGACTTCTCTTTCATTTTTTCCTTTTCACCACCCGTTCAAATGACAGAAATCCAATTCGTGCGCGCGTATGTAGGAGGCAGAGAGATTTTGAAAAGGACGTCAACCCCATCCAGCGTGTGAATATGTATGACTTTTTTTTTCCATAATAGTCTACGACATCGCGACTAAAGAGAAAGATTTTTCTCATTTTTAAACTGGTTCGTATTGTGGTTAAAACTCTATCCACATCTCAATTATGTACTCCAGAAACGGCAGACGACTATCATCGTCATGTAGAGCTCGCACTCAGTTCCTGAGAGGGAATTTCACCAATGGTACCAGCGTGTATCGTTCTTTATTTCAACTAATTATCAACATTCTAATGAATGGGAGACTCATTTTCCACTTCAAGAGGTACGCTCTCCCTTTTCAATTCGCTGCGTTGTGTATCTTGAGATTCTACTTACCTTTCTTTTCCCTTAATTTTCCTGGATTCTTTTTTCAACATAGCTGGATGACCGGGCGCGCACTGTTTGTCTTTTACCAATTTTGTGTATACGGGTCGGCCTATTTACTCTAACTTTCGAATTATCTTTCTTATTTTTCTTTTTTTTTTCCATCTCTCTCTCATTTCCTTCTCCAACGATACGAACGATTCATTAGAAGTTCTTGCATAATTTTCATTTTTTTTTCTGCCCCTCATCGTTTTCTTATTTAAATTTCTCGATTTGTAAAACTTTTTTTTTTTTTTCTTGCAGTGATTTTCGCGCTAAGAAAAATAACGATAATGATAATAATAATAATGGAAAAGGAAGCAATTTCGATTTTCAGAAAAATGAGACCGAATAAAATCGCGTAGTGGTGCTGGTAACACTTTTTTTTTTGTTTTCACGCGCGCGACGCCAATTTCGTTTTCATTATTCCGCGTAAACGCTTCATTTTATTCCGAGGTGCGCGCGTAAATTTTTTATACAGATTCCATCTACCTGAAGTAATTTCGGGGTTTATCAAATCGCAAAGATCGAAAGATATTCGTTATCGAAGTACGAAAAAGAAATAGTTTTGACTTGGACTGAAGCTACGATTTGTAGTTCATGTTCGAGGGCCGAATGGGCGAAATTTTACGTGCCATTGATCCGGGCCGAAATAAATAAAGTTTTCGAGATCCTCCATCAATGAAACGACTCAGACGGGTATGGTTCGCTATCGTATACTACGACCCAGAAATCTTCTCGACGGTCGTCCGGGCGTATTTACCTATTTATTATTCATAGCGGATTCATTTTCGATTTGCCAGCTGTTTACAGCTTCGCATGCGAATCAAAAACGTTTCGCATCCGTCTTATTTTTTACCGAGAAAGAGAAGGAGAAAAAAAAAGAATTGTAACTCACTGTGAAAATACCTAACGCCGAGTCGGAGAAATAAACGCCTAGCCACTGCCGTTATTCTTAAGTTTTGAAGTAGCGCGCGATAAATTTGCATTTATGTCTTAACCGCCGTGATAAATAAGAGGATGTAAAATAAATATTGCAGTCGCACCTGCATTTTGAATATTTGCTCGTGTTCACGGTGTTATGATGCGGGTTATAAGAAATAGACGGAGCATCTGGAGTGAAGATC
The DNA here is from genome assembly GCA_035079395.1 of Aspidiotus destructor. Classification (NCBI taxonomy): domain Eukaryota; kingdom Metazoa; phylum Arthropoda; class Insecta; order Hemiptera; family Diaspididae; genus Aspidiotus; species Aspidiotus destructor. Next base: position 1,859,463 of record JAVHKZ010000015.1, read on the forward strand.
CGCAAAACATATGGAGTCACGAAAGTTGACAGAATAATCAACCAGACGTGCAAATTCTCAAAAAACTATCAGGCGACAGTAAACTTACTCTTAACTGGTCCGAAGTGAGAAAAAAAAAGGCTGATGGCAACTAAGGCACTCCCTCTACTCATCTCACAATTTCTCATCAGCAATTTCTTTCTTGATCAGTGGAACAGTCTTCTGAGAGACTGTTAGCACCAATCAACAACAAAGTGTCAACGGCATATCGTCGGGTTCGTGGCAGAACTCACCAAGTCACATTATAGTAATTTTACAGGAGAGCAAAAAAACTGTTAGTGAATTCTGCCTGCCGAACACGACCAAGGTGCTATTCACCAAGTCCCCCATAAGGTTAACATGGGTGTAGTGAGTTTTACCAGCCGAAATTTTGATATTTTGGACTTGGTGAAAAAGAATATTGACAATAACTTTAAAAATAATGCGAAATGGATTTGATGAGTTTTACCAGCCGATAGAGCTCGCTCTGGCCGATCTATCCATATATATGTAAGAGATTCCTTCTCCGACCTGTCGTCTTAATCATCTCTCGTTACTCTTTCATTTAATCGCTTTTCTTTCCTGTTCAGTCTGGTCTATCTCTCTCCTTTTAATCATTGTATTTGCATGTTACTTTTGTTGATTTCATCGACTGCGATCGCCTTCGATTTATTTTAGTTTTCTCTTGTGCTTTGTACATTACTGATTCCTGCTCTCGCTTTCGCGCGTCTGTTTATAAACGACTTTGTTTTTGAATTTTATTTCGAACTTTAATAAAAATTCTCACGAAGCCGTTTTCTCTCTTCATTCCTGCATTTGCTGCGAATATCTTACAAATTCAAAAACTTCTCGTTATTTCACTTTTCGTGTGTTTCTTTTTTCTCGTTTGTTACGTACACTATGTCGGTTCGCGCTATTTTCACTTTACGTGCCGAACCGTCTCCTACGGACCCTCGTTCTACCGTTCCGCATCTGATCTCTGTCCAGACTTTTGACTCTAGCTGCATTTACGCTTTCTCGGAGGATAAAAAAAGTTTGTCTAATCATGACTCTCTTATGGCTTTACCGATTGCCAGAGCCGCAAAAACCGATTTGAAACCGCGATGGACTAGCCGATCTTTCCGAATTACCTTGCCTGAAGATGTCGCGAAATTATATTTCGATGACGAGCTGAATCCATTCTTTCAGGGCAAATTTCTGGATGAATTTGTTCAATCTGAAACGTCTTCCATTTCTTCTCCTAAGTCTTCGGCTACCAATACACCTGCTCCTACGAAGTCTCTTGGGTCTATCGTGAAAAATGCTGTCATCCCGAAGTTTGGTTCTCGCTCAAGTTCTCTTCATGCCGCGACCTGGATCACTATTTTTGAATCCGAATGCGCCCGCCTTTTGATCGAACGTGATCGATACTGGGAAGTTCTTCGCCTTTTCTTGGAAGAGAACGCGGAGAAATGGTACCTATCTACTCGCATGTCAAATCCTTCGATTTCTTGGGAAACCTGGAGGGATTCTTTTATAGAAAATTTCGCTATCCAAGGTCTCGCCGCCGTTCGTACAGCATTCAATCATCGATACTTCGCTGGATCTCTCGCTGATTATGCTCAAACTAAGCTTAATCTACTTGTTGCATTAAATCCAAAGATGATGGAATTCGATCGTATTTGTCACATCGCTTATGGCCTTCCAACTCATATCCAGGATCGTATAAACCTCGCTGAAATTACATCTGTCGGTAAATTAATGTCTACTATTAATTCTCTTGATTCTCCTCGCACTGTTTCAAAACCATTGTCAACCTCGTCTAAACCCGGTTTTATACAATTTCCAAAGTCTAATTCGCCTTGTTCTTATTGTAAGAAAAAAGGTTTTGAACGCTATCATTTTGAGAAGGATTGCATGACTAAAGCTCGTGATAACAGATATCGCGCAGCTAATAACGTAAATAATTCAAATACTAAAGCAATCCACTCTTTTGATGTTAACGAATTAAAATGTGAAATCGAACAGATTCAAAAAAACGAGTGAAGCCCGCGTTCATTGTGGTGGACGTCTTGTACGAAAATTTAATCGGAAAGGGTCTATATGATCCAGGCGCTAACGCGTCTGCGATTTCTTTGGAAGCTCTTTGCAAATTAAAAAATTACAAGTATATTCCCGTACAATCGACTTACAGCACAATGAGCGGGCCGGGCTCTATCTTAGGCATCACTGTCTTAAATGTTAAAATATATGATATTTCGCAAAGAGTAATGTTATATGTGGTTGATTCCAAATCTTTTAAATTTGATTTCATTATTGCTTTAGATCTTATTTCTCTATTTCGTCTTTCTTTAAACGATAAACTCGTTCTTTCTCAATCTTCCGAGGAATCTAACATTTCGTTGAATTCTTGTGACATAACTCCTCCTCGGAATAACGTAATTTGGAACGATTATTTCTCTCTCGATATCCTTAATTCTAAATTAAGTCACTTAGACCACTCAAAACGCAACCGTATTAATTCTTTGATTATTGATAATCATTCTGCTTTCGCCAAACACAAGTTTGACATTGGAAACGTCACAAAATACGAGTGTTCTATTAATCTACTTTCGGATAATTTCATAGCTAAGAAACCTTATCGTTGTTCCTTCTCCGATCAGGACGAAATTGAACGCCAATGTGACGAACTATTAAAACACGGTTTAATTGTCGAGTCTCACTCTCCGTATGCTTCGCCGGTCACTATGCAATTTAAGAAAAACGGGTTGAGTACTGTAAAATCTAAAACTAGGATGTGCGTAGACTATCGTGATCTCAATAAGATTATAATTCCAGATAACCAACCATTTCCATTAATCGAAGATATTATTATTAAAGCTAAAGGGTGTTTGTGGTTTTCTGCTATAGATATTAACTCTGCGTTCCATTCTATTGATATACGTCCCCAGGATAGATTTAAAACTGCCTTCATTACTCAACATGGCCACTATGAATGGCGAAAAATGCCCTTCGGTCTTAAAGTAGCTCCTGCCGTTTTTCAACAAATTTTATCGGGTATCTTAAAACGGAATAATTTTTCGGATTTCGCTGTTAACTACCTCGATGACGTACTAATTTTCTCGCACTCGTTCGAGACCCATATTTCGCACTTACAGAAAATCATTAATGCAATTTATCAAGAGGGTTTCCACCTCAATTTTTCAAAGTGCAATTTTGCTAAAAATTCAATTCAATACCTCGGACATGTTCTAACACCGAATAGCGTAAAACCGCTTCAGGATAATCTTATTGCTATTAATAATTTTCCCAAACCGTCTACTCGTAAAAATGTTCGTCAATTCTTAGGTAAAATTAATTTTTATCGAAAATTTATACCTAACTCTTCTTCACTCCTTGAGCCTTTCCACAGTCTGCTCCGTAAGAATACCCCCTTTTCCTGGACTTCTGAATGTGACGAGGCCTTCAAGAGAGTCAAAAGCCTTCTTACTTCCGAACCAATTTTGGCCATTTTCGATCGCACAAAACCAATATCTATCTTTACTGACGCCAGTGGAATAGGTATTGGGGCTGTTCTAAAACAGGCGCAACCTGACGGTAGTCTCAAACCCGTGGCGTACTTCTCAAAAAAACTTTCGGAAGCACAGAAGAGAAAGAAGGCTATCTATATTGAGAGCCTCGCCGTTCGTGAGGCAATTCGGTATTGGCGTTTCTGGTTAATTGGTCGCCATTTTACTGTCTATACTGATCATAAACCTTTGGAACACTTAAACCTTAAAGCTCGTATCGATGAGGAACTGGGTGACTTAGCGAACGAGCTTCTCCAATTTGATTTTGAAATCTTGTATCGCCCAGGCTCTTCCAACCACGAGGCAGACTGCCTCTCCCGAAATCCCGTACTCTCTCCCTCTGAAAATTCGTCCGATCCTTTACTTCCTACTTTTAATTTTTTAACGCACAATGATATAATTGATCTTCAACGTAACATTATCGCCTCTAATAATGATACCGTCATCGCTAACGTTATACTTCGCAAAATCAACGGCCGCTCTCGTATTATTCTCGATTCCTTATCTGGCAAAATTCTTGTAAATCGTGTACATGATCAATACGGTCATATAGGCGCAAAACATGTGATAGCTATTGTTTGTAATTTATTCTCGTTTCCAAAAATGTATAACGTGATTCGCTCAGTATGCAATTCTTGTATAACATGTCTTCAGAATAAATCCCGTCATCCTCGTCCTTCCGCTTCCCTCGGCATACTTGGTCCCGCCTCCTCACCCTTCCAAATTATGTCACTTGATACCGTCGGTGGCTTCAGTAATCTCAATTCCTCTTCTCGTTATCTTCATATTTTAGTCGATCACTTTTCCCGTTTTGCTTTTCTTCTATGTTCTAAGGGTCAATCTGCGAAAGATATGATCGCTCTTGTTGACTCAGTTCAAAGGAATCATCAGATAGAAACTCTTTTGACTGATCAATATGGGGGTCTTTCTTCCGATGAATTTTCCTCTTATTGTTCCTCTCACAATATAAAACACGTTTTTACGGCAGTGGATTCGGCATTTTCGAATGGTTTGAACGAACGTTTAAACCAAACGTTAGTCAACCGGATTCGCTGCGCTAAAAACAATGTTTCTACTCCTTCTTAAAAGAGCTGGACCTCTATCGCTAATGAATGTATCAATCAATATAATGATTGTCCTCACTCTGTAACACGTTTTTCGCCTTCATATCTCCTTTCTGGCAAACCCACTTCTCTTCTTCCTGTTTCCCTTTCTCCTCCCTCTGCTGACATATCTATCGATAGAAAAATAGCTTACGAAAATTCTATTAAAAATCATGCGTACAATAAGAAACTATACGATAAAAATAAGTATGATGTAACTTTTTCCGTCGGCGACTATGTTTATGTCGAGAATGGTAATAAGCTAAATAGAAATAAGCTGGATATAATACGCATCGGTCCTTATAAAATTGTTCGTAAAGTATCTAATAATGTATTTGAATTACTTCTGCATGACGGTCCGCTTGGGAAAAAGCTGTACCACGCCTCGAAAATTATACCAAAACCTGTTAACAATTATTCTCTCCCCTCTTCATCCTCTTCTTCTTCGCGCTCTTAAATGAGTGGGAAAGGGGGATGTAAGAGATTCCTTCTCCGACCTGTCGTCTTAATCATCTCTCGTTACTCTTTCATTTAATCGCTTTTCTTTCCTGTTCAGTCTGGTCTATCTCTCTCCTTTTAATCATTGTATTTGCATGTTACTTTTGTTGATTTCATCGACTGCGATCGCCTTCGATTTATTTTAGTTTTCTCTTGTGCTTTGTACATTACTGATTCCTGCTCTCGCTTTCGCGCGTCTGTTTATAAACGACTTTGTTTTTGAATTTTATTTCGAACTTTAATAAAAATTCTCACGAAGCCGTTTTCTCTCTTCATTCCTGCATTTGCTGCGAATATCTTACATATATAACTCAAAAACGATAAAATTGGACTTGGTGAGTTCTGCCAAGAACCCGACGATATGCAAAGTTCTTAATCCCTTCTTGGTCTAAACTTTCAAGCGATTTGTCATATGAGATGTTCCAAAGAACAGGGCCTAGAACAGATCCTTGCGGGCACCCACAGACAATGCTCCTAGTGTTGTTTACTGTACTGCACCAGACATATCTTTTTGACTCTTTTTATAATTTACTCGGGGGCATTCCTCTCTCTAAGAGCTGCAATCGTATGATCAAATGCGCCTGAAATGTCAAGCGATACCATTGCAGTCAACTGATATCTTCTTCTCATGTTCTTGACCTCAGTGATAACTTTGTGTAAGCCGTCCTCGACATTCAGCCCAGGTCTAAAGCCAAACTGCTGGAGAACCAGCGTAGTTTTGTTCCTAATTACATTGGCAATCAGCTTCTCCAAGGTTTTAGCTATATCCACCAGGGTGATTAAGCGATAGGACCCTGGTAGTTTGGGGTCTTTCCCAACTTTGGCAACCCAAACTACTTTACCTATTTTCCAGAGCTGAGAGAAAACCTCCAATTGGAGGCATTCAGTATACAGACCCCGTAACAAATCTGAATGGTGTCTGCTCATTATCTTTAGGACTTTATAGTTGACCCTATCGGGACCAGGAGACGATCTATTGCTGTTCTTTTCCAGCACCTCTACTATATCTTTCTTGTCAACTGAAATGTTAAAACTGCGTAGGCCTATATATTCTCTGTTGGATGTGCAACCACAGCAGGAGCCTGTGTTGGAAATTTGACTTGAAGCAAAAACTGTTCTGCTTCTTCAACTGACTTAGTGACAGAATCTTCACTTTTCATCAAGTGTGGGTGAACTGAGTTGGGACCTGTTGCCTTAACAACTAGTTTGTAAGGTCTAACCCAAGGATGGTGTAACCCTGTAAATTCTCTCCATTTTGCAATTTTTGACTTTGCTATTCCAATCCTCAGTTGAATCTTTTTGATTTTCAGTTCTGAATTTATTGCTGAACATTTTTCGATGTTACTGCTGAGCCTCCTAGCAAGACGTCGTTGTTTCTTAACCTCAGTCTTCAGTTTCTCGAGATCTTTGTTCCACCGGTATACATATGTGGGTTTTTCAGATTCTGTAGTGCAGTTGTCCATACCCAGTGTGAGCCATTCATGCACATTTCACGAGCGTAGCACAGGCTGCGAGTTTCTTTCTAATGTCAAAGGTTGAAAAAGGTGAAGAAAATCGTCGCACTCACAAAGACTAATAAATATCAAAAACTTTGAGTTTTCAACTTTTTTCGTATCTCAAGCTCTCTTTCAATTGCAAGAGAAAGAAATTTTCTCTATCAAACTTATCAAACTCACCCGCACGAGAGGACAGTCAAGAAAATGTAATCGGAATGTTTCTCAAAACTTCATTTTTCGATCTTCCGAAATGTGATTGAGACGATCTAGAAGCAGAAATCCGAATTTATGCTCTAAAAAAATTTTACGACAAAAAATAGACGAAATTTTGATGATTCTGAAGTGAAATAAAAAATGTATGACAGAAAATTTCAAAATTGTGCTTTGATACCGCCTCAAGCTGAACCTTTCGGAAAAACACATCCAAACATTAGAAAGGTCTATTGGAAACTCGAACAAGGAGAAACTTTCTGTGGCTTTTAGCGGGGAACCCGCTATCCCTTTTGTTGGGGGTACTCCCAGGAATTTTTTTGCGAGCGCGTCCGCGAAGGTTAATGACGTCACAGAGAAGTTGATGACGTCACGAAGAGGGACTTGGAAAAATTTCGACACTCTAGCCATTTATGATATGAAGTGGACTTACGCGAACGCGAGCGCGTCCGCAAAGGTTGATGACGTCACGGAGACGTTGATGACGTCACGAAGAGGTTGATGACGTCACGGAAAGGGACTTGGAAAAATTCCTACCTCCGAGCTGTACATGATAGAAGGGGGACTCAGAAGAATTTCGAATCTCGAGTTGAATCTCGAGTTCTCCCCCCCGATCTCGCGCTTGCGCAAATGGGCCCGGGGCAGCGGGTTCTGCAATGGCATCCAATTTTTTAATGTTTGTTTTCACGAGTGAAGCCCTCCCTTAAGTACGTATTTTGAGGTAGATGGGGGCATGTTCACGAGGAAACTATGACTTTCAGTCATTTAGTGTTCTTTCTATTGTGGTATTCAGAGTTCAAGATGTTTAGAGCTTGAATTCCTTCCCAAGTGCTCCAAATGTACCGTAGCAGTCGTCACAGATTGCTTCAAAATGATGTTGTCCACCTTGTCCATTATTTCTTCGACCTTCGAATACTTCAGATTGATGCTGAACTTTATTTTATGATCTTGATTGCGAAACCTATAACGACCAAGGAAGGGCGCCCACCTTCAGACTAATTTGATCAGTCTCCTTTTTCGTTTATTTATTTATATAGGAATGTGATTTGAAAGACCGTCCAACAGTGAGAAACCATCAATAGGACGACTTTTACCAAAGATGAACGAAACGGGGGAAAAAATTAGGAACCATTGCAGATTTGCAATGGCAGCGGGGAACCTGCAACCTCCCCGGTCTTCCTCCTATCAGATATAGCCTAGTTTCCGAGTTTTGAAAATGATGACGTAATAAGTTGAACGCGCTCGCGAGAAAATGCTTCCTCAGCAAATGAGTTGGCGGGGCTCTTCTCAGTATACTGTATACTAGGCCTGATATAATAAAGGCCGGAAGTTGAAATTTTACAAGTCCCTGAAGTAAGTCAAGGTCATTGATGATGTCATAAAGCGTCACACGTCACGTCACGCAGTTCACAGAAACTCCCGGACGCGGACGTTTTCTGAGGATTTAATCCCTCTAACAAAACGGATAGCGAGTTCCCCGCTAAAAAGAGAAAAAACTAATAATAATAATAATTGCTTCTGTTGCATGTGCAGCTCCGCCCGTCCTCCATGGTGGAATGGGCGTATGCGCTCGATTTCGTTTCCTCCAAAACCGGAATCGACCCTCTCGGGTATAATTCATCGTCGGAAGAATCTCCTCCGCGAATCCTCTCTTCTACTTGGCAACCGCCGAAAACATGAGAACTTACAAGAACAATGCCACCATCTCGGATATACTTGATTGCTGTGGGAGTTTCCTCATTGTCTTCTTTTTTCAGGAATGATCTTCAATTTCCTGCTCACCTAGATGTGGATGGTACACAGGTGTCAAGTAGGCCATGGCGTGGTTCTGCATTGGCATATCCTCTACATGACGGTGGTTAATTAACCTGTAGAAACTTAAGCGACCCTGACATTGAGACGCTGTCGGTCTTCTTCTGCTGCTCTGTCACCCTCGGACAGTGACGGCTATTTTGACGCCAAGAAGGCGCAATTTGTTGGAGCATCCTCTTCGTGTACGGCAGTACGTCCAATTTAGTTGGGCAATTTCTTACTGGAGATCCGTCTGAGCCAGCTGCTTTTGCAAACGTCCCTCTCTTTTGCCAAAATATAGAATAACTTCTTCTTTCGACGTTTCTCTGAAAGCTACCTGAATAGGGACAGATCCTAGGGAATGTACACTGGGTTGATACATTGTCAGAAGAACGATTTAAAGGGGGAAATTGACGAGACTGGCCTGAAATCAGGTGTTGTCTCGCCAGAAAGAGGTTTATGAGGTACAAGCCATTCTCTGATTTCGGTATTGAATGTTGAAATACATTTTGTTTCAAATTTGTTGTTAAAAAAGAAAATCAAACCAGTTTTACAATAAGAGACAAGTACTCGCGACACAGATTTAACAAAGTCATAATGCGTCATTCTGCCTTCTTGTAATTTGGTGAACTGATCTTCCAAGAACGCTTCATTTACATCAACTTCTCTAGATGGTGAGCTTCTCGATCATTCGGCCCACATATTTGGAGGAAATGATGCACCTGAACACACGTAAGTTTCGGGGATATAGTTTACAAATTTGACGATTTTGTCATTTGTGGGACCTGGATGCCGCGGGCATCGCTCGTGTCAGTTCTCTAGAGTATTTCACATGGCGTGTAAAATTCAATTTTACCCATGGAAACGCACTCAGAGCGCCCTCCCACACGGATTTTCGGATTTTACGCTGAAATTTAAATATATAAAACTATAAACTCGTATTTTATGAATTTCACCCAAAAATGTGAACTTATCAAGGAGGCGTGCCTTGCTTGTTTTTGAGGAAAAAATTTTTTTCTCGCGAACCGTCTCATAAATAGGTCATGTAAGGTACAAATTTTGCGAGGAATTCAAATCCGGTATCAGATTGAACGTACAACCACTTTACAGTGATGAAATCGAACGTTCAATCACTTCATAGTTGAGAAATCCCATGATTTTGATTTAAAACTCAAGTTCACCTATAGACGGCCTCGGAGTGCCGTCCTACGTGGATTTTCAGATTCTACGGTGATATTTACATCTTGAACTACCACCTTCATTTTCCAATTCCAGTGTTTGCTCTAATATTGCTTTTCCGCAAGAATATTCCTGCTTTATCTAGGTGTGGAAAATTTTTTGCATTTCTATTCATATGGTGCCCCGAGTTCGCCTTTCGAGGAGACCTCATTCTGCTGTTTAATTTGTTGATTCAAAAACCAATCTGTCCGTTCTGCGATCGTATTTCGCAGACGACTTTCAATTCTGCGAGACGCCTTGGCGAGGAACAGGGAAAAGGCGTTAAGGAAATATTCGCCCGTAAATGAGCATTCTCGAAGCGCGAGAATGCAGTTAAGATGTCTGGAACAGAGAAGAAAATAATCGAACGCGCGAGTAGCTTTCAAGTGCATCAAATTCTTAATACGTTTGCAGTCTAGATTAATTTTTTTTTTCTACTTCTCGTCGTAGCTTACGAATTTATTAGCATCTTACATGCATATAAGCGTGTTGTATAGTATTTTTTAGCAGAAAATAGAATGAGAGAGAAAAATTAGAAAAAAAAAGAAGAGGAAGAAAGAAAGCTCCCGTGGGAAATTAAGGCGTAATGAAAGAGTTTGCGAAAAGTTAAGTGCAATTGAAAACTCGGCTTGGTAATATTTCCGAAGTGTAGGTACTAGGTATACTGTATACTGTATTCAGTATACCACTTATTTTGTGTATAAGATTTGATTCTGTACTCTATAATACCTTTGCATAGGGTATGCCGCTTTGCGTACCCTTTCTGCTGCAGTCTAATAGCGTATGTATTCAAAGTGAAAAACAAGAGATGCAAGTGCCTACTAACGTTTTACCTTACTTTCTCGAGCAGACGCCGACAACAGACGACGAAGACGACCGTGCACACGTATATTCAGCGAATCTCGTCTTTTCTAATTTTACAATCAAAGTACTCACGCTGTTGTAGACTGAGTAGCACGTTTACGTGTCTACCTCGAACACAAAAGCTGACGAAAAATTTTATTTACTCGAGTCGCCGTCTGTAGTGCATTTATTATTCGCGACGACGCGACTACCTTTTTGTTCTTTCGACGATAATTATACGCTGTGTTGGGCTAAAATTGGAAATTTCGCTCGATGAAGAAAGATCTCAAAGGCAGACATGTGATGCATGTTTTCATCTGTTGTGATGCAGTCACTTCCGCCGATGAATGCTTGCAAATTTCAGGTGGTCTGCAATCGCCTTCTCCGATGCATTGATGAGTGGAGCGGGGTACCTATCAGAAATTCAGTCCTTGAAAGCAGGTTTGAAGATTTCTCCTTAGCGCAGGCTATCAGGTGGATACGGATATTTTCATTAATTCTGGTGAATATCAAGCTTGTCCTCTCTGTCAATGAAAACTCCTATCGCATTTCAACACAATGCCCACGATTTAAAAACACAGACCTTGGGGTGAAATTCAACGTACTTCATGAGGAATGAATCATAATGAAGTACATACTGTAACAAAATTGTGGATCTTGAAAAATGGTCCTTCATCAGAAAAGAAACAAAGACCATACATTCAACTGGACTGTACATCTAATACATGTAAGAATATGCTTGTATATTCTTGCACGCTGGCACTCGCTGATAGAATAGGTAAATGTAATTGTTATAAGATGGAGAATTGTTCGTTGATTCACGTTTTGTACTTTTTCTAAGTCCTTTAATCATAATATAATATGGCTCCAAAGGTGAAATTTTTTCAAAGCCCCCTTCTATCATATATTATGGCGGGGATCGACTGTCGAGCCATATTATATTCTTATGAGTCTAATTTATGACAGCCGAGAGACTTGGAATTCACAATACCAAACCGTAGAACAGGTATTCTGCCTTACTTGGTTGATTTCATTGTTACGACCATATGTTTTCTTCAGTACATTCTCGCGTACACTTCTTGATATACAATCTGAGGCGCAATTGTCGACGCCAAGGAGAGGGGTTTGGTGACCTCCGAAAGTCCCACCAACCACCACCTTTCTCCTCCTTGGACAATGATTTCATATGACGGATTAAAGCCAGTATAGACACTCGGCTGTTCTGACAGGCACCACAAGAGCTGGCAACCAAGAACTTGTGATGACCTGCTTTACTACTAGGACTCAGCGCATCAATTGAGAGCCAATATTTACGTTTGGCTAATATAACGACAACGTGCACCACGAGTGCTGGCGACCAAACACTCGTGATGATCTTCCTTGGTACAAGAATCTGCCGGATCGTTATTTTGTAGAACGACCATCAACGACCGTCAATAAACGATTATATACGCAATATATACGCTGCATAGATAGTACACGATCAACGTGAAAAACTCTAGTCGGCGATCGAACTAGGAAAATGACTGCTGAGTGCTGGCAACCAAGACAGTGACGACGCTCGAAATTCGGCCTGGTAGTGCCGTACTGTACACATTTACCACGTCGTCATATATCTCGTCTAACGTCGTCATATACCTCGTCTAACGATCGTAATCAAAGAAAATCCACGACCGTCCCTGATTGGCTAATATTATTCGCAATTCATTTCTCGCTTGAATCACGTTCGGATCACGTGTTCACATAGTGTTTTCTCACTTTTTCAAATGGTATTAGCGTATTAGACTCTTTTCTTCAAATTCAGTTACTTTGTCGGCGCTACCCTCATTTAATTTGCGACAATTATTTACTGTACTATCGATCAGATTTTCTTGGTTGCAATAGAATCTGTTGTTTCTATTGACTTGGCGTTTTTGTTGCTGGGCAACTCGCAGATAAAATTAGACGTTGCGAGCATCACAAGTAGCTGCGCGTCCTATCGCTGGTTAGTCCAGGACAATTAGACTTCATTCTGGACATAAATCTAATCAAAGCTTTTTTTTCATAAATATCTCTGAAATGGTTCCCTTTTAAACATACTAGAAGTCCACAGCGATTTCGGTGGAGCTTTGTCCCACAAGGGGCTTCAAAGGTCCCGAAATTCAGTTTTTTGCTAAAATCTCGTACAAAAAAACGTTATAGGGGAAAATGTTTGAAACAAAAGTTGCTCCTCATCAAATTTTACATAAAGATTGTCTCTTGTAAAATTTTTGTAGAGTTGAAAATAATGCCACCAGGGCGCGCTGAAATTCGTACATTTTGTGCATATTCACGCCATATACCCAATAATGCATTCTATTCGTATGTTATAAGCGAGAATCCTTTCGGAAACAGTAGTAAACCTTAATATCACGGTGCCTAGTATCTCAGGAATAAGAATGGATGCAGTTAAACAGTTTTGCTTTGCATGTGTACATAGAAACCATTCCAGCGAATGTAAAGAGACAGATCCTAGCAACCTGTACAATGTGAGAGCCTTTTTTTTTTTTTCTTGAGGAATGGAGTGAATGAAGGATGGGAGAGTTCAGGGAGATCCCTAAGCTTGGTTGGTGTCGTGGTCCTTTGAACTCCGATTTTCAACCTTGGTTGCACTTCAGGGTCGCCTTATTGATGCCCTGCGGGCCTGTTCAACCAGACGACCGATCCATGCTATTGTTCAAACAAATGAAGGTGGTCATTTGTTGGACAGAGGACTTCTATGCATCTCAGTGCAGAGTTAATGGGTCTTGTAGTACTTTTAGCACACTGTGTAGAGATGCATTGGTTTCAGCAGCACCAGCACAATCTACCAGTACATTGGAAGTGGAGTACTCTACCAGCCACCGTCAATTATTGTTTCATAAACTGGGGTTCTGTCTTCGGGACGTCATTGTCTTGTTCTACTGCTGTTTGTCGTGGTGTTCTGCACTGACGCTCTCCTCATGCAGATCCTGACTGTGTTTTACCAACACAATTCAATGATTCTAAGACTCGCTCTGTAGTTCTGCGCAGCTCAAGCGCTAGAACAGATCACCATGGCAGGGTTTATGAGAGATTGTAGGAAATGTGAGAATTATTCATCTGTTTCCTCGATCTAGGGATTTGTGTGTGACACTGCATTGTTGAAGCCACTGCTTTCCAAATTCATGTACTAAGACTGGTCTTCAATTTCTGCAGCACCACACTTCGGTTTGTCAGGGAAGTGTGTCAATCAATTCCAGGCTTTGATTAACTTCACAGGATTTTGTCTTGTCTGTGGGTATGAGTCATTTGTGGAGGGATTCTTTCAATTGGACTAGCATGTTGTGCTCCGTTCCTACAGAAGCGGCCCACCCTTGTGTAGGATTGGGGTGCATAAAAGTGAGATTGTGGTGGGCCAGAGGAGGGATATGGTCTTTATTTTTCCCCACCTATCTTACCTACTTCTTGACAAGATTTTAGACATGCTTATTATAGGACTCGAGTCCTAGACCTATTTCGGGCAAAGCTGTTTGGCCTTTCATGTACTGCTGCTCTCTGGTTCTGATTTGCGGTCCAGTGGTAGGGTGCTTAGGTGAGACTGTCATCGAGTATACCACAACATCCAGTCCAGGCTGTTCATCAGCAAGCAGTGAATGTATCGACTTTCCCAGACTGGGTCCTTTCATTAGGCACTGGTCTTGTCAAGTGCCTTTTGTTCCAGATGTTAAACAACTCCTTGGCGTTGGCTTGTCGTTTAGCACATAAGAGTAATTATCATTGCCTTTCAGCATATTCAACCTCACCTTCACTGAATAGCCTCCACCGCATTACTTCCTACCTTGTACAGTAGTTTGATCATATCATATGTCCATCCAATGTGACAACCGCGTATGTCTTTACTGCACACATTTCCATGTTAATTTTTTTTACTGATTTTCATAGTGTTAATTTTGTGTAATACTTGGTGCTGTGGTATTATCTCCATATTATACTTTTATTTGATGTTTGAAAACGTTGTTAGAAGAATAATGAGTTGACTCGCGATGTTTGCACGTTAATTCACTGCGCAATGTGAATATGCACAAAATGTGCGAACTTCAAAAAACCAGCTTGAAGAAACTGCTTCTCTGGGGTACCCCTTCTCTGTCTGGTTTCTCACTAATGTGGAATACACTGTATGGTGTGGTTGTGTTTAGAGCAGAACAAATTTTTTCATGTAATGAGAAAAAACCTACCGCTTGTTCTTTATTGAAATAATCGACATTTTTCCGAAAGGAAATTCGCACCTCATTCAAAGCTCTCATGAAAGTTGTAGAAATTCGAACATTGCATTCTATACATTGTTAAAGTGAATGTAAATTCCAATTTCTGCTTGTTACGCAATGAGAACGACTTGTGTGCGAAGACGCTGCGCTGCCTTGTATAAAGAATAAGAAATCAGTAGGAAAGCCTCTTTCACGTAGAATTTATCGCGCCGACCGCCCCTTCCTGTACGCACTTACTCGAACAAGATCTCGAGACCCTTGAACAGATTTTTCCAATTTTGAAAAGAATTACGAACCTTGCACCTTTACCTTATTTCGTTCGGTAATTTAAGATATTGTAATAATTTACCGACTCGAAAAACAACTCCGTTATGCCGTAGACGAGCGTTAAATTTTGCACGTCCGGAAAGGCTTCGTGATAGACCTTTACAAAAGTTGCAAGAGGCTTTTCGCTGAAAACAAAGCGGCAAAATTAAACCCACCTACGGTAGGTAGTTCATTCGAATTTATGAGCAGAGCGAAGGTTTCTCCAAGTTATATTCCTACATAAGCAGTCGGACCTTTTGTGCGGAACGTAGCTTTTCAAACAATTTCGATAATTAATTAAACTGTCCGATTTGTACTGGTCGCCGAGAAATTGTATAACGATTTTATGACCTACATCAAAATCAGAGAACAACGAATGGCGCTCCCTGGCGCGGCCCTGGGCCGTAGACGCTCGACAGTTATTGCCCCCTCTCATCCTTTTAACGACTTGTACATTGTAAAATTCAAATTAGCGAGGCAAAAATCTTTAGTTATATCGCGTTTTATTGTAAACCGAATTAATGAGTTCGAATTTTCCCCGCGCCTTTTGTAATTGCGCGGCGGTTATTTGAATTATATTTCAAGATCTCGACTAGTATATTTTCGCGTCTTTCTTGAACTAACTTTTAATAAGTCGCTTCTACTCGTGTATTGTAAATTCATTGTTTTCATTTTGCGCGCTCATTCTGTTAGCAATAGATGACGATATAAAACGTGACTAGTTATGAAAACGTTTCCTGAAGATGATGGCAGGGTTTCTTCGAAACGTTGTTATTGTTGGGTTTTCAATACAAAACTTTGTGCATTCTTGCAATTTTGAAAAAACAGATATTTTATTTACCTCCACCCGGAGGAATTACTTTAGAACACCTCAGTAGGTGCTGCAGCGAAATGCAGTCAAGAATTGTGGCTATGCTCAAGTTGTACTTTTGTATTGGAAAGATGAAACGCAACAATACAGCGACCATGTTTGAGTTCCCACGTTATTTAATCCTACACTACATGTGTAAAACCCTAAATCTAAATTTCTAAGCAATTTAACTCTTCTTCTGAGCACAAAGTTTTGGAATTAACAATGGAAAAGGCTTCTGAAAACCCCTTTCTAAAGATCGTAATGAAGTTTCAAACATGGTTCATCGTGCTTACTGGCCTGAAAATGAGGTAGCGGTCGAAGTGGCTCAGCAAGATCCTGACGGGGATATGAATACAAAAATGAATAAAGATTATGTTTCATGTCTATGTTAGCTTTTTTCTAATTACCTTTATACTGTTCGAGTCTACTGTATCTCAAGCTGACAAGCTTTTGCATCCTTAGTCTGGTATACAGGTAAATCTAATCTAGGCTACTGTTACACTGAAGTTATACCCGAAAGGGTCGATTCCGGTGCTGGAAAAAACAAAATCAAATTCATAAGCAACCCGCGCCCACTCCACCATGGAGAACGGGGCGGCGCTGCACATGCGACATAAGCGAATCTAGGCTATTGTGAGCTATGCGGAATAGCATCGAGTATACTTTATTCTCTCTATAGCTCTAAGGGCCTCACTCGCTCTGCTCGCCTGCTCCCATTTTCGAATTGCTAGTGAAATTTTATGGAGCAGCTTCTTAACAGATAGCCTAGTCTAGTACACTGTCTGTCAGGCTGACGAGAGTAGAAAGTAATTTATGCTCATTCTGTGTATAAATACTTCCATTCTGGCGAAACCCATCATCTTGAGTCATCTTCAGACGCTAAATTCCCGACCATTAGTAATTACATCAGTCAATCTATTCCACGTTCATTTTAAGTTGTGTGTAATGGATTTCTCAAATGCTTTTTGTAGTTTTCTCACCCTTGATATGAGAGTATATTATGAATTCGTAACGTGCTAAGTTATTCCTGCCCGCATCAAGGACCTACGGATATACGAAATTCCGGTAGCGGGCATCAAATTTCGCAATCAAAAAACGTACCGACGAGATCGCGAGAGAGAAGTAAAGAAAACATTCATTACCTACCGTTTTGTTTTTCGATACCTGTTCCGCGAATACGCTCGTATAGGAAAAGAGTTGGCCCTAAATTGAAGGTGGTGGCAGGTTTGAGTATCTTCTACCACTAAAAGGAAAGTTCATTCAGTTCATTTGTTCGCTATAAAAGCCACTGTTAAAAGTTTATCAGTTGAAAAGCGAAAAGGAAATACAAAAGACGGTATACGGTGTGAATCCCATTTGTCAATATTAAAGCTCGTTCTGTAACGTTTCAGCTTTACTAAAAAGCCTGTGTAATGGTTCTAGCTTACTATACACGCGCCAGTATTACTTACTGTAATGGCTGCAGCGCTGCAGTAGCCTCGCGTCTATAGTGTTCATGTAACCTCAAAAATACTCTTTTACAACCGCAGATACTTCGATTAACCATTTTCTCGATTTAACGCCGTTCTCTGACTCTCATTTAACGTCACTGTATTTTGTGTTCGCACGCTGCTGGTACCTTTTGTTTAGATGGTTCCTAATTTTCACCTATTTTACGAAGAAATTATGATAACTTTTTCTGTTGATCGAAATGGATGATGACGAATGTTCATCCCTCTCGATTCAAAAACTTGGAAGCAAGGTCATTCATGTATCTTATTTTTTGTATCGATTTACTCTGGTCAGCCTTCTCCAGCTTCAAGACCAGCATGCCCCAACTAACTTTGGCTGTGATAGGAACTGCCGGGCTTGATCATGGCGCAGCACGTCATCGTTCTCATTCAGAAACTCTTCGTCATATCCAAGAAACTGCCAAACTTTTGGCGGCCTAGGCTCGCTCTTTTTCCTCGTTATGATGCCATAACTTCGCGCAGATATTGAAATCAACGAATTTAAAAATATTCTGAATCTCTTTTCATAGCTAACTAAAAAAAATTATTCTATCATGCATCTTGAATCTCGTGTACAGAAAAATACCGTGTATTTTGCCATCCTACAACATCCTACAGCAATACCGATACTTGTTTCCTTTTCTCCTCTCATCATATTTTCGATATTTTTTTGCGTTTGAATCATCTGTAGCTGTTACTGCTCCTTTTATGTGAGCAATCTCAAATCTAGTTCTTTGTAAAGGATTGCAGTTACGCCGATTATAAAAGACGGATGATGAATGCTCATATCAACCTCTTTTGTCATGTTTCCCGTCTTTACTCTGACCTGATCCGACCTGACCCCTAAATTGAAATTTTGCGAGTTTAACTCAATTTCGCGAGTGCCCCCACCGCTTCACCCTCCGGCCATCACCCTGGTCACTCGGTGGGTGATTCAAAAATTTGCGAGTTCGTCCCGCGAGTTCACCTTTCTCGGTTTATATACAGCCGATGCCGACTATAACGAGATTCAAGGGCCCAATTCTTTTTCTCGCTTTATCAGGAAGCTCGCAGTAGACATACGCTGGATGCGTTCTTTTGATAATGTGCCCCCGGAACATGGTTTATCCTTCAAGCGGTACGTTTTGTCCGGGGGTCCATCTGTAGAAAAGCCCTAATCGTCGGCCAGTGAGGTAGTTTGCGAAACATTTTTTAATATGCTCGAAGAAACTGTAACATTTTTGCGAGAATATACGGCCTAATCGATGAGAAGAAGCTCGTTAAGTTCAGCATCACTCCTCGTAGTGACCGGTGTAAATTACATTGCGTGCACGGGTGGAGTGCAAGGGACCACGAATCCCTCCTCTTGTCCATTGCATCTAGTTTAGCTAATATGACAGATGTGGCATCGGGACCATGTTGGGACATACCGGTACTCTTAGACGGTGACATCGGATTTTGCTCGCAATACCCGAAATCTCGTTTGAACCGGCCTTGTTATAGTCTGCATCGACTGTAAGTTAGCATTATGGTGGCTTTATACTAGGATTTAACTAAAGGAAGACCCCCTCTATTGTACTAGTTTTATACTTGCCTTTTATACCAGGATTATACTAGTTTCGAACTAGACTCACACTAGACAAAGAAGGGAACGAACGAGCGAAGTGAGTGAGCCCACCAAAAGCAATTTAGCCGAAAATACTCTAAAGTAGACTTATACTAGACCAAGAAAGGAATTGACGAAAAGCTATCAGCCTGGAGCAGACTTATACAGTGAGCCCTCCAAAAGCAATCAGCCAAAATATTCTAAAGTAATCTTATACTAGACCAAGAAGGGGGCGAACAAGCGGAGCATGCTACCTTATAGAGACATGAAATCTTTTTTTAGCTGGAAACCCGCTATTCATTCTGTCAGGGGGATTACATCCTCAGAAAACGTCCGCGTCCGGGAGTTTCTGTGAACTAATGACGTCATCAATGACCTTGACCTTGACCTTGACCTTGACCTACTTTAGGGACTTGAAAAAATTTCAATTTCCATTGGGAGTTTCTGTGAACTCGGCGATGTGACGTGTAACGCTTTATGACGTCATCAATAACCTTGACCTACTTTGGGGACTTAAATTCCCGCCGCCGGGATGTTTTATGACGTCATCAATGACCTTGACCTTGACCTACTTTAGGGACTTGGGAAAATTTCAATTTCCAGCCTTCATAATAATATCAAGTCTAGCATGTAGTATACTGAGAAGAGCCCAGCCAACTCATTTTCTGAGGGGGCATTTTCGCGCCTACGTCATCGCGTGCGCGGAAGGTTGCGGGTTTCCCGCTGCCGAGAACCTGCAATGGCCTCCATTTTTTTCTTATCTACTCTTTTTGATGGTAGGGCATAACATGGAGCACCACCAAAAACCGCTAATGATTGATGGAGAAGACAGAGGTTTAGGGGCGTGCACATTTGTTCTGTTCCAAAGGGATTTCGAACTCCTAATTTTTCCGACCTTCAAATTTCAACACCAATATGTACTTCAGCACGGACTTCTTCTCTTGCTAACTGCCTATCATCGCGTAGTTCTGTGCACAGGCCACGTCCTTCAAGTTCAGCCCAGGCTGAGAACTTGCTTCACCTTTTCCAATAATTGAGACGGTGTTAAGTTAGTTTTTGCAAATTCAAATTTAAATTTTATTCTCCGGAGGACCGTTACAATTTACATTTTTTTTTCACAATCAAATTTAACAAGACTATTTTTTTTTTTACATAGACATTCATTACATCAACCATGCATCAACATAGATATAGTATTAATTTTACAAAAAGGTAACAAGTTCTTTCCTCAGCCGGTAGAGTCGCCTTAGTATGGTATTTCATCTCAACATTTACTCCCCCGACTGAGGAATTACTATTCATCAGCACTTACAAGTATCAGCATTAACAAGTTTGACAATTTTGGTAACCTTTCGAGTAAATTTGCCAGTGGCAGTTTCAATTTCAAAATTTCGCGCAATATCATCAGTATCTTTTACAACTTTTACAATACGACCTACAGGCCAATTCATTACATTCACGTTATCATCCTTTATTAAAACTACATCATCGACCATCAAGTTTTGAATTTTTTCATGCCATTTATTTCGACGCTGCATTTCATTGAGATAAGTATAACACCACGTACGCCAAAACGATTGAACTATAGAACGCATCAGACGCAATCTTTGAGTTAACTTCAAACCACTAGAAGCATCTAGATCTTCGAATGGAGTTGTCAATGGAGTACCCAACAAGAGAAAATGAGCAGGGGTCATGGTTTCCTCGGTTTGATCCGCACAACGTTGGTAACAAATAGGTCTCGAATTCAGGATGGCTTCAATTTCGCAGAGCACGGTCATCATTTCTTCCACGTTCAACACACAGTTTTTTGTCACTCGCAAAAGCAAACTTTTGGCAGACTTTACTCCGGCCTCCCATGAACCTCCCTGGTATGGCGCAGCGGGAGTGATAACCAACTCTGGATACTTTGACGATCAAAATTAAGGTGTTTTCCAGCTCCAATAAAATTTCGGCCGTTATCACTTGAAATTTTGACGGGTTTTCCTCTGCGAGAAATGAAACGACGCAAGGTGTAGACGAATTTTTCGGTAGAGAGGTCAGACACAAGTTCGAGATGAACAGCACGCGTTGATAGGCACACGAAGACAGCAATGTACATCTTGTTAATTTTAGTAGATCGGTGGTTAAGGCATTTGATATTCACATGACCGGTGTAATCAACTCCAACATTCAAAAATGCTCGAATCGCCATTATTTCGTATAGCTGGGAGTCCCATGATTTGTTGTCCAGTAACACCCTTCAAACGTTTACAAAATACACAATTTCGAATGACTTTTTTCACAAGGTTATTTAGTCCGTTTACAATCCAATATTTTTCACGAATATAAGTTATAATAATTCCTTTATTACAATGGAAATATTTTTGATGAAGGAATATTACAAACGCTTGAATAAATGTACACTTTGCGGATAAAATTATTGGGTGTTTTGACTCAAAAGGTAAACTAGTATTTTTTAATAGACTGATTCCGGCTGACGTCACAGTGCAGTAATCACAGCTTGCAGCACTCATAATATCAGGTGAGAGTACCCATTCTACTTGATCGGATCCATGATTAACATGGGAACACTCCGATCATTTGTTCACACTCGAAAATACAAATGAATTTATGAATGCCAAATGCATTTTTATGTTCCGGAAACTTCCAAGATTGTAAATTTAAAGTTCATATCCTTAACTTTTGGTTTATTTTAATGTACTGATGAATGATCGAAACGTTCCTGTAGAATTCTTATGGGAATCGATATGCCAATGGCAACAATATTCATGTGATCGATTGTTTTTCACAGATTTGACGTCACGCCTGAATCAGACGCATTATACCTTTATCACCTAAGAGAGGATTTAATGATTGTGACGAACTTTTCTTTCTCAAATTTTCTTCCCGTAAGGAAGCTACGTCAGAGGCATAAATATTCAATTGAGATAATTTGATAAAAGCGTTCAGAGCAATTTCTCTTTCTTTAACAGTTAAATGCCCAGAGTAGACTCTGTGCTCCTTTTTAGGCTTTGTGTTATTATAAAAAAGAAAAATATAAGCAGTTACGTTAATCATTTTATTATACGATGAAAATTTCTCAACAAGTGATACATCAACTAAAGCTGAAAAAACTACAACTCTATTTTTCCGCATCTCAGGGACTTCCTCTTCAATTTTAAAATTTACTTTAAGATATTTCTCAAGATTAGAAGGTCCAAATTTCCACAAGTTACTTTCCATAAAATTTTTAGCACAAATACCACGAGTACCCAAGTCTGCGGGATCGTCGTGGGTTGAAACATGAAACCAATTATTTACATTAGTCAAAGTTTTGATTCTTTTAACCTTTAATGTACTATGTGCCATTTTTGGCACGTTCGAAAAAAACGATCATATTTTCAAACGTTAGCGAGGAGACACTGTTAGAAGAAAATCCAGTGCCAAAAAATGAAGCATATTTCGTACTCCTCATCCGAGACCTTCGGTTTGAAGTAGCTCGAGGAAGCAAAGAAGGTCATAAGACCGTGACTAAGAAGACCCGTCATTAAAGAGTCCTTATTAACATGTTGCATGTCTTTCCTGAAGTTTCTCCAATCCGTCCTCCTAATTTTAAAATTTGCGAGTTCCCTACATCCTTTGTAATCCTGTATACTGTACCCCTTCTCTTCTTTTATAATGAACTATGATATCATCAGCCGTGTACCCAAGACCACCTTCAACTGTGACGTCATCAGTTGGTGACGTCACCAACCGCGAACCCGACACTAATTCTGAAATTTGCAAGTTCAATCCATCTCCGCTCATCCTCTTAATGAGCTTTTATGCTGCTGTTTGTGAGGCCTATGTTAGCTACATTTGACCGCACCGTTGCGGTTCCTTGGTCCGATTTAATCTTAACGAATCAAAATTCACTTCTGACTGCTGTCTTGACTCAGAAAAATTGAACGGTTAGAGAGAATACAGATCTACTTGTACCGGGCTCACTTTGCAAACTTTGAAGAAGTCACCGATTGAGAAGTGATGTGAACAACCCCTTGCACTGCGCTTAACTTATGCTGACATTGTGACCCCTAGAAGCGAAAGAGTTTCTCTAATCAAAAATATAACGGGCTACAGCGCGTCCTTCAGTATCTATGATATTAATAGAATTAGTGGAGGATGTTCTACACTGAGTGCACTATTAGCTGCAATTCCTATGCACAGCGCATGTAATAGCCTTCAACTGTTACACCAAAAAAACCGTCTAGTCGTTTTTGCTTTCCTCGACGAAAGAAAATTGGAAATCAAACTCTAGTATAACATTTCGACACGCCGGTGTTGTTTTTACGGGTAAACAAAGAACGTCATTTGTATGTAAACCAAATGTTGAATTTTCAACTTTTTAACGAAAAGTCGCCGACGCGTAGAATACAGATTGAGTTCGCTGCGAGAGCGCCATAAAAGTTCAAAAACTTACAGTGAAATTGTCCCCGCGGAGATGGAGTCTTATGATAGGCAATGGTTAAAATATGAAAAGAAGGGGTTTTTATGGTTCCGGAATGATGTTTTAAAGTGAAGGGCGTTTTGTGGGCGACGCGGAACATGGCTAGCGTGAAACAACCGGCGACGTAGATTTATCTAGTCCGTATCCAGAACTGAGAGGTTCAATTCACTGTTAAGAATGTTAAAATATTTTTCGCCGCAAATCCCGCGCACGCTGCCGCACGTTTCTCTTTTCCGTTTTTTTTTTTTTTTTCGTACCTCCTCGTCTGTTTTGAGTTTTAATCCGTTGGTAAAATATTTCATTTTTAAACGGAACGTATTCGCACAGATATTTCGGTAATCTTTTTCCAGACTTTCTAATGCGGTCGTAAAATTGTTTGGGTATTCACCACCACCGCCGTCGTCGACGTCGTCTACGCCTTTCGCAGACTTACGAACGTGTTACGAGCAAACATGATAGGCATTTTAAAACCCTCCCTACACCAATTATCGGTATAATCATAACGTAATAATGAAACGGCAGTCAGTTTAGCCTCTTTAAAACTCGCTAATTTTATTTTGCAAATTTTAAGAGGGCTCGAAAGTGTACGGAAGACGGTCGTGTCTCTATTTATAATAGCAATTGTGGAGGGTATAATGAGTTTGAAGTTATTCAAGACACCGCTGTACTTCTAGAGATGAACAGTGTGAGAATTCTAGTCATTTTAATAACTTTGCTATGTCAGACAGAGTCGCACACACATTTATTATTTGGAGTAGTACCTACCAGAGTGAATCAATCTCTCTTCACACACTGAATTATTTTTTCTCGATCTCTGTAATTCTTTTTGTCTTAATTAACTGACTGAGAGGCAGACTTCAATGACTATGATATAGCTGAAAAATATACTTGAAGGACATGTGAATGGGATTTCCAGCATGCAGCATAAAACCTAAACACTCATCACTTGAGGAACCTCTCCTGTACCAGCGATCGATCCACTTGTTAACACTGTATTTCATTGTGTATCGGTACAAATTCAAAATTGACGCTCGCTACAGTCCTCCAAAATAATTTTGAAGTTTTTCATACGCTGCCAAAAAAACTATTTTGTGGACTAAAACCGAATTTTTGTAGGGAAACTTCTATTTCTTGTATGTTCGTATATTTTAAATTGTGCATAGCTGATTCTCGTGCTTCTTTTTTGAATCGTTGAGTTTTTTCAACTGCCGGTACTTTCGTACCTAGGTGGCTGCAAAAATGACGGTTGCCGCCATGCACGTACATTTCCTCTTCCATTTCTTCAAATTGTTCATCGTTCATTCCGCATTTTTCCACCAACTTTCGTTTCTCATCACGGTTGAACGTGTCTATGGCCTGCTTATACGTGACGGCACACTCGCCGACAAATATCGCGGCGATGTATGCGTTAGAGATCTGCAAATCTTTTCCCAATTTGGTGACTGCTTGTTTCATTTGGTATAGCTCGTCTTTCAGTTCACAGATTTGGATTTCTTTCGCTGTCGAATCGTCACTATTCAGTTCTCGTTTTTCTTCCTTCTTGATTTTTTCAATGTATTGCAACATGAGTTCTCGATGTCCCAAGAAATTCACTCCTAAGCAGTTCTCCAACGGTGTAGGATCTGTTTTGAAATTTTATGGTTGAAGAAATGGTTTGCGTAACGAGACGCGTCTTCTTCTGCAATCCCCAAATTAATGAAAATCGTCTTCCAGTATTCTTCATCTTCTTTGTTCTCTATGATTTGACGAAGAATGATCGAGAAGACACAGTTTTGTACAAAACTTTGACTCGGAGGTGTGAGTGAAACAGAACAGCTGAATTTTACGATGAATCACACCACAATTGAAATATAGTATTTTTGAAAATCTGGGATCCACACTAAGCCAGAGAACACGCTGAGATCGACGGAGAAATTGGATATGACAAATAAGCAAACTCGGACTCGCAGATTTCAGAATCACTCCCCTGAGAAAACCTCGAAATTTTTCTAAGTGCCTTTCGAGAGGGGGGGGGGGGGTTGGACTCGCAGATTTGAGAATCACTGCCACAATGAAAATTTCCATAAGGATAAGACCAGAGCAAAGACATGAAACATGTCAAAAGACGAAAGTGCAGTGAAATTTGTTTCTCCTCTCTTGACCTTAATCAAAGCACGTGTCATCTAGATCTAGTTAATTATTAGGTCGATCGGCTTCATCCTCCAGAGCTATCCTGTGATTCTGTTTACATCCAGGAGTTGAATGGCATCTACGTTGGGATTTTTGTACAGATTTTCTTGGCGACAATTTTGACTGTGTCGATGTGAAGGTCGTTGTGCGGTTAAGTGTTGAAGACAAACAAAGGAGCATTGGCTGCATTGTTCTGTACTGATTGTATAATTTTCGAATTGAATTTTTAGCTGTGGCCCATAAAAGGACAGCATAGACCCAAGCTCGTTTCAGTAGAGCCTTTTAAATTAGTTGCCTATCGGATGGATTCAGTTTAGAGTGGCGACCAAGTCATTAATAATATCTTATGTAACTTTGCTTGACCTTTTTTTACTCTTGTGGTGTATCCCTTTACTGTCCACACCGACACAACCCTATTCTATATTTGTCACTCGAAGAGTGATCTCCCGTAGCACCGACGTCGAGATGGAGGTTTTTTCTTACTTCACTTATGGGGGGTAAATTTAGAATAAAGATCGAAAAATAAAAGAAGAAAAATCGATTCTACCATAGTGTCTCACGAAACTCGACACACCTAGGAGAATATCTCTATCTCGAGGCGTCCTCTGGCCGTAACTAGCTGAGCAGTGGTGGAACATGAGCAATCTCTAGGCGGGCCGAGAACGGATTCACTAGGTAAGGAACGTACTGTCCCTGATTCGACTACAACTGGACTTTGATGAACTTTGAATGACCGAATGGGCACTGTGACTCTTCATAGGGAGATAGACTAATTTCTCATCTACTCGCCTACGGTAGTCCCAGTGGAGGGAGGAGAACTATCTGTCGAACGTGGATGGTCAGTCCAATAAAAAAAAGAAAAACGACCAACTAAAAAGAAAAAATTTAGAAGAACCAAAAAACAAAGAAAAACTATTGAAAGACATGGATGGGGACCCTACATTCTCACATGAGAATGGCTCAAAGTTGGACAAGGTATGAAATGACTCCGCCTCCCCAGGTAGATCCGCAACATAGTTTGAGATTCAGAAAACACTCCCACATACAAAATTCGCCGAGAAAAAGAGGGAATTTTAAAGGAACGAACAGCTGAGCACACCCTGACGCTCTAGATAATTAAAATGGGGAAGTATCGAAATAACGAGGTAGAAATTACAACACATGAATATTTATTACGTCGCAAGACTAGAAAAATATTGTACGTTACCATAATAGATAAAGATACTTCGATTAATTATCCGCCTATCGGCATAAATATCAGGATGTCAAGCGCTTCTTCCGTCCAACGACTGTCCGTCCTTGATGTAGTACTTCGAAAATTCCATAAACAGGGTCTACGCCCATACTTTGTAAGAGTTGACATGATCAAAACGACGACAAAAACATGCACTTCTCGGTTTAGAGTCTCCGCTACGCGCAATAGGAAGCGACTCCCAGCAGCGACTAGTTTATCGTTTACTTTTTAGACTGTGAACTGGTAACTCGACTTACGCCCTCATCGGTATCCAGAGGCAGTACTCAGGTACACACTTCATCTTGCAAGAAATCACCAGACGAGTTGGTATGGATTTCAAAGAGAGGATTACACCCAGAGATTTTGACATACTAAAATTCACAAACATGGTTAACTCATCTAACACACGACCTGCGAAAGCAGCATGGAGCAGGCCCGACGATAGGTCACAACTCGGTACAGGATGTGGGGACGCCACACGATCTGTAAACCATACTGAAGTGTTCGTGCAGCGAGCGAAACGCTCGTCGACCGAAACTTCACATTACACAATAAGATAGCATACCCTCTCCATCTTAAAATATTAGGATTGACGAATAGGAAGAGAGTACCTAAATTCATGACCAAATATGGTCATGAAATCAAGTAGAGTGGAATGAGGACAGGATAATACAAGGATAATGATAGGAAAAACCATGAACGAAATAAGGAAAGGAAATAGAAGATAAAAAAATAAAAAAGAGAGGAGGAAAGAAGGAAAGAGCAGCCATACTTATCGGTACTGGTCTACACACACACATTTGCATGTACGAAAAAGTGGAGACTTTACACTCTTAGAGACCTCCTGTTCGTTTCGGGTCGAGGTGTACGCCAAGATATCCGGCAAATCCTGCGTTTGAAATGAGTTTGTCATTTAATGTGATAGGAATGTGAATGAGAGAGCGCAGCGAAATTTAATATTCTCGAATTTTTTCTCAATAATGGTAGTTGACTTATAAAGCCTTGCTACGATGTCGTTTGATGCAAGCTGCAGATCGGCTATAGCTGAGTAGTGATCTGTATGCGTAGCAAATATTGACACGACAGCATCTTATGGGATGGGTATAACGGCTGTGCACAGCAAGAACAGGATAGAAGAAAGAGTACCGCCCTGAAATTCACCAGCGTGGATATTTTTTGTGATTGAGATAGATGGCCGAGTTACGAAGCTCTCGAAAAGTACAATTTGATGGGTACAAACGTATTGAAGCGCAGTAGTTCGCCGATAGAGTGTTGATCAGCTTGTAAAGGAGTACCCGGTGCCAGCCTCGGTTGAAGATAATTGTTGAATTCCTTCTTTTCAAGTGCTTCAATTTTCTTTCTGTGAGAATAGTTTGCATTTCTGCAGCTGTGGAGTCATTTTTTGCAAGCATTTTCCTATGAGGCTATCCAGAATGACCTCTATAGAAAGATTATTGGTTTCTTGTGGATTGCTGGTCCTTAAGTCCAGTTCTCTAAACTTTATCCTTGATGAGGTGATTTCTTGGAGCTGCTTCTCCACCTTCTTATGGGCTTGATTTTTGAAACCTATCTCTTCTGAGGGTTTCCTCCTAAGGTCCTCCTTCTCCTTGAGGGGATCGTTTGTAGCTTGTGTAAAACTTTCTCTTTCTCAAGCTACCCTTTCATGATCAAGCATGGCAATAAATTCCTCGGTGATGGATTTCTGCTCTATGATCTCCTGGAGTCTGTCTATCTCGAGCTGATCAATGCTGATTTTATTGGGGTTGATTTCCATATCGTAATCAGTGTTGCTTTCGATTTCATCTTCATTATCTTCGGCATCAGTTGAGATATTTAGCCGAGAAGATGCAGTACGGTTAGAGGCATGGATGGTCTTTACGGATACAGCCTTCAATACTTTTGATACTGTAAGGTCACCATCAACAAATTCCCAGATTTTGTAAAGAATCCTTTGTTCAACCTGTAGGAAGTCCCACTGAGACCAAAGAATCTTACAGTTTACTGGAAGCAGCTCGTGTGCTGAAACTGAGCGCTGGGCTCGTTCACCGATTGAAGAACCTGTTTCTCGAAAGAAAAAGAAAAGGAGACACTTTTATCATGCCTTCCTGAATACCTACTTGAATTCTAGCTCCCTTACAAACACTTTGTCCTCGTGCTCAGAAAGCCAATTGATTTTTATTAATATTTCAAAATTGGGTCCGAAATTTCCACGTGAATTTTCCAAAAAATAAATCAGGAACTACAAAAATGGTACAAACAATAAAACTATGAGGAAGAAGAACGTTGGCTTGCGAAAGAATTTTTAAAGTATTGTCTAAACTGCTGACTTGCTGACGCCCAAGATTTCAGGCGCGTAAAAATGAATTACGAAAAAATACATCGCGTACTATTGTCCGGGAGGAAGATTAAAGACCTAAAGAATAATCGAATAAAATGACCGAACAAGTTTTTCCAGCACTTCAAATTAATTGTTAGCCGTTCGGAAAAATTCTTTGTTATATCATCAAGAATGGCTGCGGAATCAGATTACCTTCTTCGCCCTAAAAGTGTACAAACAAGGTTTTTGGTTTTAGTAAAGCCGACGAGAAGGAAGGAGTAAAATGATACCATGACGAAAAACGAGAAAGAAAAAAAAATCAAAAATAATAAAGGCCCGAAAGACGTTGCAAACGAGCAGAAATAAAACAATGGCTTTCTTTTGATTTCTATCACAATGCGGAAAGCAAAAAAAAGAATCTTATATGTTTAAGATTGAACGCTTAAATTTGTTTATACATTAGCAGTCACTCGAAGATAAATTGAAATGGCTGATGATGGAATGACGAGAATATGATGCGTTGAAAAAGAAAAGAATTTAAAGAGGTCAAAAATCAATTTTCGAAAAAAGAACGAGAGCATTTTTCCAAAACAAAAGCCGGAAAAGCTTCCAAATATTGAAGTAATGGAAACACCAAGCTGCCGTCAACTCTCTAAACAGAAAAAAACAAAACAAAATCGAGCTAATCTCGAACTTTCAATGATTTATATTTTAAGGTCACTGGAAAAACTGTAACGAATTCCACCACGGACAAGAAGCTCATGTATTTTGTAAGGCAGGTTTTATTTTCGTGCTGTTTACAAAGTTTAAAACAATACACTTAGTGTAAAAAAAGTCAGCAGTCGACGTAGAACTGAAAGTTACAAATGACTCCCTTTGGTTCAACAAAATGAAAATGTTAATAAGTTCGTTGATTATCCTATCGACAGAGTGAAAACTTTTAAATTTGTTTTCCTTTTCTCTCTTTTCGCCTTTTAATTGTGGGATTTGATGTCAAGAATGACGATAAATTATTTTCACAACGGTAA
Organism: Aspidiotus destructor; assembly: GCA_035079395.1. NCBI lineage: Eukaryota > Metazoa > Arthropoda > Insecta > Hemiptera > Diaspididae > Aspidiotus > Aspidiotus destructor. The sequence goes on from JAVHKZ010000015.1 coordinate 1,889,882, forward strand.
CCAGCTTTCTTCGAGTGGTGCAGATTAAAGTAGCTTTATTAACTCAGATCATAGTAGTCGTTCGCAATGAAGGAGCCTCGGTTAGAATGTTTAACTGCGAGGAACTTATTGCTTTTGTTTCGAATGCAAATGCAACAATCGATGATTCCTTTTTTCGTTAACTTCAGCTTTTGTTGGTTTATTCAATCTTGAGAATAGCACCCCAATGTTGTTTTTGCGCTCGGGATTTCCTCGAATAGCCACGAGCGAGAGTCCAACATCTGAAAGAAATGCTGTTTCTGGAGTGCGAGATTGATGAGGAACAGGAATCATAAATTGAAAACACTTCAGCAGCTCATTGACCTCGTCAAGTCTCCGTAGCGTATGATAACTTTATGACGTCATCAATGACCTTGACCTTGACCTACTTTAGGGACCTGAAAAAATTTTAATTTCCAGCCTTCATTATATCAGGCCTAGCTTCTGAGAAGAGCCCAGCCTACTCATTTTCTGAGGGGGCATTTTTGCGCCAACATCCTTTAATTTTTCGAAGTAGGTCACAAATGTGCAGTAAGAGGGAGCTGAATTGCGTATTGTAGAATATTTTGTTGTTTTACAGCTACTTTTATTAATTTCTCGACTGAAGTTTTACTGACAATGTATATGTCACGATTTTTAACGAAACTCGTACTTTAGTGAAACTCACGCGTTGTTCACCCAGGCGCGTGAAGCAGAACGACAATTCTTTGTTGCGCGTTGAATAAAACCGGCTATGATGTACACTCGTAATATTCTCGCATGATATACGCGGGTTCGAGCCCCATACTTTTTCATAATTTTTTTTTTTTTTTCAATCATTCCCTTCCTAGCTTTTCTTCCCTACTTTCCTAAGTTTTCCTTCCGCACAACTTCTTTCCCTGTTTACAACTTTCTTCAATTCTCTACTGAAAAAAATTAAAACAAAAAATTTATCCATCTCTCATTCATTCTTTCTTTTTAATTCAACTGTCACAGACTCACATGAAATGCGAGAATTTGAGCCCCCGTTTCTTCCGGGACTCCTTTTTTGCATATTTTTTCCTAATTGACATCGTTTTACTATTAAAAAGTTACATATTAATTATTTATTAAAGCAAGGTGGACCCAGCGATGAGCCTCCAACCGATTATAAGCCTGCAGCCTCGCGCAATGTTAAAAATTGATCAATTGAACCCAAGGGAAAACCCACAAATAATTGATGGAATCAACGTGGGAATCAGACCAGGAGAGAAAACATAAATATAAAATAATAGAATCTATATTTCATTTGCGCACATTTAGTACCTCTTTTCCCAGCTTCATGAAAAGTGTAAAAACGCGATTAAAACATTCGAATGCTGTCCACTTGTACATTTTTCAACACATTCTTCCGTGCCATTCTCACCTTTTCTCTCAGAATAGATTGATAAAATCAATATTTGAATGGATCAAGGAGGGAACCATGAAAAATTTATAGAAGCAATTATTCAATCAGACCAAGAGGAGAAACCATAAAAGTGAGAAGGATTTCTTGGCGTTGCCAGAAATATAAAGATCATGTTTCATGTCTCTTCGCCAGTCGTCTTAAGCTCTTCATCGTTCAAAAATATCCAAAATTTCCAACTTCTTGTTCTAGTATAAGTCAACTTTGGAGTATTTTAGGCTGACTGCTTCCTGGGACGAACGAGCAGACTGGGCCTTACTCGCCCCGCTCGTTTGTCCCGCTTCATGGTCCAGTACATGTCTATTATAGTATATTTCAAGCTGATGAGGTCACTGGGACTCACTCGCTCCGCTCGTTCGTCCCGCTTCTTGGTCGTCGAGGGTATAAATTAGCACGCGCACGCGCACGGGAAAAGTATTTTTAATTTAATTTAATTTTTATTTAATTTTATTCTTAATTTTAATTTTATTTAATTTTAATTTAATTTTATTTTTATTTTCAATTTTAATTTTTATTTAATTTTTATTTTATTTTATTTTTTATTTTATTTTTATTTTATTTTATTTTCATTTATTTTTATTTTTATTTTAATTTAATTTGATTTAAATTTAATTTGTGGGGGCCCCATCGGACTCGCAGATTTCAGAATCACTCCCCTGAGAAAACCTCGAAATTTTTTCAAGTGCCTTTCGAGAGGGAAGGTGGTGGGGGCCCCCTCGGACTCGCAAACTCGGACTCGCAGATTTCAGAATCACTCCCCTGAGAAAACCTCGACATTTTCTAAAGTGCCTTTCGAGAGGGGGGGGGCGCGGAATCGGACTCGCAGATTTGAGAATCACTGCCACAATGAAAATTTCCATAAGGATAAGATCAGAGCAAAGACATGAAACATGTCAAAAATAATTGATACAGTCAACTTTTCAATAACACAACTTTTCAATCAGACCAAGGAGAGAACCATAAAAATTGACAGAATCAACATTTCAATAAGACCAAGGAGGGAAACCATAAAAAATTGATAGAATCAACATTTCAATCAGACCAAGGGGAGAAACCATGAATAATTGATAGAGTCAACTTTTCAATCAGACCAAGGAGAGAACCATAAAAAATTGATAGAATCAATATTTCAATCATATCAAGGGGAGAAACCATAAAAAATTGATAAAGTCAACTTTTCAATCAGACCAAGGAGAGGGAACCATAAATAATTGATAGAGTCAACTTTTCAATAAGACCAAGGAGAGGGAACCATAAATAATTGATAGAGTCAACTTTTCAATAACACAACTTTTCAATCAGACCAAGGAGAGAACCATAAAAATTGATAGAATCAACAACGAAAGAAATCCCACAATTAATTTACACGTCCGAATGATAGTCGCATTAGTCCTTGTAGGTCTCAAGCAGCTCGAAGACTACGTTGACGAATCTTTGCGACCAGTGTGGGGTTACGTAGAGGGCAACCACCTTCGCTGCCGAAAACGAGAAGGGAGGAGGCAACCAATGTTTTGAATAATAGACTTACAAAATTTTTAAACCTTCGCGCCGAAATGTCAGCCGCGCCGAAAAGTCCGTGATTCCAGTTGGATCTGTATCTCCAAATCCTTTCGGTGGCTGATTTGACCTACAGTTGTTCCCAATGCTCGCGCTCCGTTTCCGGTCCAACAGTGTGTATTCCGCGGTAAACCCTCATTTTGGTTGTCTCAATCCGCCCTAATGGCCTTCTTCTCTGGTGACCACGTTTCTGAGCCACAAGTTAGTACCGCGACCACCATTACGCTGTATATTCGGGTTCGCATGCTTCTCCCCACTGAATTCGCTTTAAGCGTACGGTTAATGAGTCCTGTGGCTTGTTGGAACTGTTCTACTCTATTCTCGACATGAGCTTCTCTCTTGTAGGCCAGCTTACATCTTAGGTATACGAATCCCCCAATCTGTGTATTTTCCCATTTACTACTATTTTTGACCGTACCGGTTGTGGTCCCTCAAGGCTATCACTTTGGTTTTTTTCTTCGAGATTTTCATTCCAAAGGTTGCAGCGACGCCGCTCTTTGTAGTTTGCCCACCTTCCGGGCAAAGACAGCCTGACCGTCCGCAAACAGCAAGGACCGAAGGCTCGAGTTACCTCCAATCCGAAAACCGCAATAGTTCCTCTTCTGCTTTTCCTCGATTATTTTAGGTCTCGTCGTATGGTGTAAATTTTGCATCAATTGATTGAAAGTCTCAATTGCACAGTGAGAAGAAAAAGCAGAGAGTCTACAAAAAAATACGACTCAGAGCGTACTTCACTATGAAAAACGTAAGCCATGCTTCAAAGAGCACCGGTTATCGAGTCATTGATGAAGAAGTCTTAGTATTATAATCACAATAAGGAGATGAGGAATCACGTGTCCATGTTTCAGAAGTTTCAAATCTAACTTCCCTTCATTCCATGTTCAAGGAGTGATGGTTCAGGTGGTGTTTATTATACCGGTTCCACAGACGAGTACAAATCGGGTGATGGCAAACCCTTAAAGGGTGCTGATGGTAGGTCAAATTTTGCTCCACAGACGAATTCAAAAAGAAATTCGGTAATGAAAAATCGTAAGAAATAAGGCCATGAGAGAGGCATAAGATGTATTTTCTGGCGTAGCCAAATTAATAAAGATCATGTTTCATGTCTTCTATAAGGAAGCATGCTCTGATCTTTCGCCCCCATCTTGGTCTAATCTACTTTAGTATATTTCGGGCTGATGAGATTAGGGGGCCTAACTCGCTCCGCTCGTTCGCCCCGCTTCTTGGTCTAGTATAAGTCTACTTTAGAGTATTTTAGGCTGACTGCTTTTCATGTGAAAGGTAGTGCCAATAAATAATTAAAACAACTTGAAATTCACTTTCACGGTTAAAATTCCTTTATTATGATATTATTATTATTTTAAATAAACGACTGCATGAAAATAGTTGAATCCGATCATTTTAACAATAACTATCCGACTAGAATACATTTAAGATTGATTATGAAACTATGAAGAATTTTTTATCGTTAGGTATATCGAGCTTCAATTTCCCTAAATTCAATGCAGTGGTACGCAAGGGCATCAGTGAGAGTAATTTGATAATTCCCTCTTTCCATGAAGGAGCTTTAAAAGTAATCAATCCGATTCCTCTTACACTATACGGTCTACCTAGAATCCATAACCACTCATGAGCTTCGATCAGCTGGACCCAATTGTACCTAACACTCGTTTTTGTGTTTTCTCATAAATGCTCAAAATTTCAGCTAATTTTCCAGTATTCCATAGTGCATACTTGTTCTCCGACGTGTTATCAATCAAACGACTAGTAATTTTTGAAAAATAGTTGTGGTTAAAGGATACAGAGTATAGAACGAGTAATAGAGGACGAGAAAGAGTTGTTGTGTCGTTCATCTTCCAGAATGCATTCATTACCGTTGCAATCGACATCGGCTTCATCATAACCCTAAGGTTCAAAGGGTTTGTTTGCATAATTAACATCATACCCGGGGGGCACATTTTACGGGTGCCAGAATTATTGTTCTAACTTTCGCTCTTGTTCCTAGCCCATTTATAAAATAACCTCAAATTGTACGTCGCGACGTTTAATCGTAAAGAGTGTTTTAAAGTTCGGTGTTACGCTTTGACAAAATACGGCGAACTACACGTTTAATTGCCTATATCAATGATATAAGGGGCGTGATAAGCACCCTCGTACAATCATTTCTACTTTCTTTAAGAATTTACACAACGCTCGGGTAGCACGACGAGGGGATGTGTTGGCTAAGATACAAAATAATGTCACGCTTAGCACTTCGTATGTCGTCATACGTTCGTCCAGGAAGATGGGAGATAATAATTTCTAGTACTCGCTATACACGATAATAATAAGGTATCTTGAGATACTCCTTCGAATGGCTGTTCGAATGGAATTAGGCAACAACAGACGTGTAATACTATTCATGTTGTCTTGATATCATCACAAGTGCGGGGTGAATATTTCTTATGGCACAGTAGAGAAAGAGCTCAACTTGATTTGGGGTCCTTTTTAGATTTTTGGTAATTTTAGTTCAGCATGGTTGAGGTTTAAGGGTGTTGCACGATGATGATGTTGCTAAAAGTTATGGTTATGGAATGATGACGTCATCGAGATGGAGGTTTAGAATGGTCGATGACGTCACAAAAGTGGATATTAGGGGTGATGACGTCATCAAGGTTGAATACCGGATTTTACAATACTCTGAACTGTAGGTTGAACGTCACAAAACTGTATAATATGGGTTATAGGGATTCCTCATAATTACGAGACATAAAAAGTAGAAAAATGAAGAAAATACGATCTTGTAACAAAATTTTTATTGAACATGGCTGGTTTTGTGTCGTCGCAGCGACACATCATCACGTAGTGAAACATACATCAGAGAGACATAACATGTGTGGTCGAAAAATGAGAGATTCAAAAGAATGACGTTATCGCTATAGATAACAGGATTCGTAAAGGTGAACCGAGTGTCATTCAAAAGAGAATCGCCTGAAACAGTAGAGGCTGCAACAATCTCGACTTCCTCCAACCGATTGAGAAGCCGTCCCTTGACAGCTTTATGGAGCAGTTCAAACTTAATGGAAGTGTAAGGATAGCCACTTTCGATACAATGCTTAGCAAGGCGGATTTACCGGGCTCCCGGCGACGAAAAGCATCACTATGATCGTTGCAACGCTCCTTGAGAGATCGACCTGTCTGCCTTATGTAATTTGTCAAGGGAGAATTTATCCTTAAGACCGGATAAATGGCCTAGAGTGAGAGTAGAGTAAAAGGCGCACCGGTAGTCGTAGGTTTTGAGAGCTTTGGCTATATTATAAGAATAGTGACATAGAAAAGAAAGACGGACCCAACGCTTACGCCGGGGAGGATCAGCTCGCAAGGAGAAGTGATTTTGAAGAGATTTACGAGGTATGAGTGTGTCGATATTGTGAGGAAGGTTATTAATAATGAACAGCTTTGCCATCACAGGTTTATATTTTCAAAACGCGACAGGTACAGTAACAAGAGTACCTACGTGACGTTTCGCTACCGTCGGTAGCATCTTCAGAATGAATTTTAAAAAGTACAATAACCAGTACAAAGAAAAATTAGAGCGGTAATAATACAAAGAATTCATTGAGTAGGATATTATCGTTGGAATTGAAGTTGGTGCGTGTCCAAAGTGCTATATCTTTTCTGACACTGAGGTCATTCGTCTCTGACTCATCTTTCGTCATATCCTGCTCTAATTTTTCTTTGTACTGGTTATTGTACTTTTTAAAATTCAGTCTGAAGACGCTACCGACGGTAGCGAAACGTCACGTAAGTACTCTTGTTACTGTACCTGTCGCGTTTTGAAAATATAAACCTGTGATGGCAAAGCTGTTCATTATTTTATATCTAGATGATGGTCTATCACGAAAAAACCTTTCCAATAATGAAGGTTATTAAAACGAGCGAGATGAGTGATGTGCGTTTTTTCGATGAGAAAGTCACGAAAGGAAAGAGGAATAGTGAAGAGACGATGAATGAAGGCTAGAGTAGCAGCAGATTTGTGTGAATGATGATGAAGAGATGAGCCATTGATGAAGACGCCGGTATTGGAAGGCTTCCGGTAGATAGCGAAAAGAGGAACGAGAGATTCAGCTTCGAGCTGGAGGAAGATAGTGAGATCGAGGAATTTGATAGATGAGCCGCCTACTTCGAGAGTGAAGGTGATAGTACGATGGAGAGAGTTGAGGAAAATGAGGAGAGATTCTAGCTCAGATACGGAACCATTGAATATACAAAGAATGTCGTCCACGTATCTTAGCCAGGTGAGGATGTGCGGTTGAGGAAGAAGAACGTTAAGACAGACGTTTAGATTCGAGCTGATTCATGAAGACGTCGGTCACTAGCGAGGAGAGGGGAGCGCCCGTAGGTAGGCCGTCAGGAAATTGGTAAAGTGTGTCCTAATAAAGACAGACGTTGTGGGTCAAACACAAGGTGACGTGAACTCGAAATTCGGAGACAATATCGGGATGAATGTTGCGAGAAGAGAGGAGATCAAGCACATAATTAATACTTAAAGAAACCGGGATGCAGGTGTACATTTTAGCCAAAGGAAACTCCGAATGATCAATTTCGCGTTGAGATCCGAGGAATTGAGGATCGTGTGTTTGCGGGGAGAAGTCAGCTCTAAGTCGAAACCATTGGCCGAGAAAACGGGTCAGTTTGTAAGAGGCGTCTGTATAGTATGCAACAACAGGCCCGATCGGCATATCAGACTTGTAGACTGGAGTCGCGGCGGTGAAGGGTTCATCACTAGGACGGCGTCTTGGGCTTTCCTATCAGGTAGGATGAATCGAGAAGCAAGTCAGCCTTTTCCACACCTTGATTATAGGAATTGCAATTCAGCGTAGATGGGACGGCACCGGACGAAGTAAGAAAAGAGGTCATTTGGTGGCGATACTCAGTAGCGTCACCTTGATCTGCTTTCATTAGGACACTATTGTTAATCTTTAACTTAAGAGAGATACAGCGAAAGAGGTAAAATTGAGGAGAAGGACTGTTAGATACCGCACTTACACCATTTTTTATCATAGATTTTAAACGGCTAAATTATTTACGGTTGTCAACGTCAACACCTGAGGCAATATCGGCCACTAGCAATGCTTCCAACTTGTCAGCTTTCGGTTGCGGAGGTAGAGCAAATTTCCATCCCATTTTTAGAAGCGCTAGTTCATCGCTACATCGGCATGCTTAATAAAGGAATCCGCTGGTTGAAGGGGTTCGATTTTATCGTCTCGTTCCACGGGAGGTGGTAGAGGGAGAGAGGTATCATCGGTGAGACGTTCCAGTTTCTTCGATTCGATGAAGAGTACTGCTGTAGGGAGGAAAAGCTCTTTTAAAGCACAATGTCGCATCACGTTGTCTTATTCCTCGGGAGACAATTTTGACGTCAATTTGAGGGAAGCTCGGTAGGCAAGAGACGCGGCCGCACGTGTTTTGTCTCTCTGCATGTTTTACTACCAGACGATGTGCTAAAAAAGGGAGTGCAGCAAATCACATCTGAGCTCGGATATTTTATTCATGCACTAAAATACAATATGTACAACGTCGTTCTAATCTAGATACAGATAGAGATCGAAGCATGAATAGACAAGACAAGAATAAAGAAGAGAGAGGGTAGAGAAGAAAGATAGGTACATATTTACAGGTGTAATACTCGTATTCTAACATCCTCCGGTGCTTCGATCAAGACATCAATAAATTTACAAATTTTTCGAATTTCACTTTACCTAGTGCTTTAGTAAAAATATCAGCTAGATTATCAACTGAGGCTACCTTAATCACTTGTATAATATTCTTACTAACGTAATCGTGCACAAAGTGTTTGGCTACTAAGATATGTTTCGAGTTTTTAGTTAAATTACCAAACCTAGCAAGAGCAATAGCTCCTGTATTATCTTCATATATACAAACTGGCAAAATATTGTTACGAGTAATACCAAAATCTTCGATAATTCCTATAAGATACAGCACCTCTTCACAAGCATCTGCTAAGGCGTAAAATTCGGCATGAGTGCTTGCCCGTGACACAACCTTTTGTTTTTGTGTTCTCCAAAGAACCAAATTTCCGAAAACTCTAATGCAAAATCCAGTAGTGGATTTACCGTCGCTAAGGTCAGCAGCCCAATCCGAATCTACGTAACAATCTAGTATAGGCAAATTTCTGTTAGCTTTAAATACTAATCTACGATGACGTGAATGATATAAATAAATTAACACTCGCAAAGCATACTTAAAATGAGTTTCACAGTAACTACTTTGAAAACGACTGAGATAATTAGTCGCGTACGAAATATCTGGCCGAGATGCCACAGAAACATAAAGTAAAGCTCCAACTAAGTTTCGATATTTTAAATCGCAAATTTCATCTGATGATTCAAGTTTCAAGTTTTCCTCCATTGGTGTATACTTTGGATTTGAATCCATTACGTTATATTTATCGGCTAACTTCAGAATATAGCTCATCTGACTCAACGTTAAAATTCGTTTTTCTTTATCATATTCTATATCTATTCCAAGATAACTAGAAATTTGACCCATATCTTTCATTTTGAATTTTTTATTCATTTGATCTTTAATTTTATTAATTACGTTAATATTTGGGCCTGCCAACAATAGATCATCAACAAATAGTATTACATGTACGTTACTGGTTTTCTTGATGTAAAAACAAGGATCGTGTTTTGACCGTTCAAAACCAATTGAATAGATAAAATTATCAAAACAATTATACCAATTTATTGGACTCTCTTTGAGACCATAGAGCGATTTCTTCAAACGGTAACCTTTGTCTCGCTCCTTTTCAAAACCTTGAGGTTGCGCTACGTACACTTCAGACCTAATATCACTATTAATGAAGGCTGTTTGCACGTCCATCTGATGAATGAAATTACCTTGCTCACTGTTGATAGACAGAAAAGTTCTCAACGTACACATTCTCGCCACTGGCGCATAATTCTCATCACTTGCATCTTCTTGCTGAAATCCTCGAACAACAAGTCTCGCTTTAAATAAATCCTTATTCTTCACTTTGTACAACCACTTTACATCAAGTGCTCTCTTTTCTTCTGGAAGACTAACTAACTCCCACGTTCCAGCACTCTCCAAGTTTCTTATCTCCTCCTTCATTGCCTTCTTCCATTTCTCCTTGTCTACATTATTCATTGCCTCCTCATAGCTACCCGGCGCCTCAATACTACACTGCCCTGCAAAAAGCACATAATCATCATACCTTTGAGGCGTCGTTCTCTTTCGACTTGATCTCCTGACCTCATCCATTACTTCCAACTTGTCTTCCTTGCTTACATTTTCCTCATCAATAGGCACATCAATACTGACTGTATCCGGCTCCACAACCTGAACATTTCTCACTACTTTCACCTGTCCGTTCACTAGAACACGATAACCAACATCTGAATAGCCCACTAGTATACCTTTCAACGCTTTATCATCCTGAGTTTTCCGCTTTTCTTCTGGCACTTTAACAAACACTCGACTTCCATATAAGTACAAGTTTTCCGCACTTGGCTTCTTTCCAAAGAAAATTTCATACGGTGTCTTGATCTCACTTGTCACCGATGAAATTATCCTGTTTCCTAAATACGCTGCTGCCATCACAAACTCTGGCCAATACTTCTTACTCAGACCTGCTTCCTTCCTCAGACATCGCTCACGATCCATTAAAGTTCTATTATACCTCGCGGCAGTACCGTTTAATTGATGTTCATAACTAGGACTGGGTCTTATCCAAAAACCTTTAAGTCGGGCAAATCTATAAAAATTGCTATTTAAATATTCTAGACCATTATCACATCTTACTTCTCTTATTTGATTACCTGTCAGGTTAGTTACATAATTAAGATACGATTCAAAACAACTGAATACTTCAGCTTTAGAATTAATACAATATACACGTGCTATATGGCTATAATCATCAATAAAAGTGACGAAGTACTTTTCTCCTTTATGACCAACTTCATCCATAGGTCCTTTCACATCTGTGTGAATAATTTCACACGTCCTAGTTGACCTAGTTCGATTATTCTCAAATTTCTTACTAGGCATTTTACATTCAAAACAATATTCACATTTCATAGGTAAGGATTCTAGACTATGTGGTAACCCTTCCATCAATTGATTTTTACACATAATATTCAAATCATTAAAATTTATATGACATAATATTCGGTGCCATTTTTCTTTGAGACACATAGGTTCTTTTTGATTTGTGAGGTTACAAGATATGCCTGCCTTATTTTCAACAAAACATTCGAGTTCATATAATTTACCCCTCTTTTTTGCTACACATAAAACTTCTCCTTTATAATTATAAATAATGCCCTCATTGTCCCAAAAATCAATACCGTTTATCCTACCATCAGTAATACGAGAGACGCTCAAAAGATTTTTGTCCATGTCAGGAACATAATACACATTTTTAATGTTTACAATTGTAGGTTTTCCGTTTATGTAAAATTTGCACACTACATTACCTATTTTAAGCGCCTGCACTGTGCTTTTATCACCTAGGACTACATTTACCGGTTTCTTCAAGGTAATCACACTGGAGAAATAACGTTCATCATTTATGACGTGATCACTGCATCCACTGTCTAACAACCACTGCAGAAATTCGTCGTCGTTCATAGCTACCAACTCCTCGCGACTTATTTTATTTACAGCGACGTGGAATGAGTTCATCTGGTGCGGGGGAGGGTCGTTGTTGTTTCCTTCCACCACCGAATTTCCAGCATAACGGTGATTTCTGTTACCATTGTAACCACGGCCGCCGCGATATCTACCGGTACGAAAAGGTCTCCTGCCATACGAATCATTCGAAGATCGACTACCACCATTATCTGAGTTGTTATTGGAAAATTTATTATCTCGACAAAATCTCTGAATATGACCGACTCGTCCACATCCATAACATTTGACACCACCACGATCTGATCTTCTATCACCTTGGTACGAATATTTTTTCGCATCCGCACTCTCGCTTGATTTTCGAGAGTCGTAAAATTTCCTTTGAAAACATGCGCGTCTAGCTTTTCGGTACTAGCCTTTTTTTCGGCACTCTCTTCAACTTTCGAGTTGCCCTGATTTTTAAGGTCATTTCTCAAAATCAGTTTCGCGCGAACATATTCGACTGTACGCTCTTCGATCGGTAACAAGTCAATATTTTCAACGATATGTTGCAGAGAATCCGGTAGCGACATAAGTAGATAACTTAACTTACGTTTTCGATCCAACTGGCCACCCGCTGCTTCAAGTTCTCGAATGCAACGTTCGAACGTGTTGAAAAATTCTTCGGGATCGCGTTTCTCGTCGTACACCAAACTGCATAATTTCTTTTCAATCATGATTTGTTTCGTCTCGGATCTCTTCATGTACATTCCGTCCAATTTTTCCATCATCGATTTGGCTGATTCACAACCCATAATAAGATCGACATCGACAGCACTCGCGAAGCAACTTTGAGCGCAAATTTCTTTGTGATTCCATTCCTTCTGTGAGATGTTTGCCGGTTTCAATTCCAAATCAATCACTTCATAACACTTTTTCACTTTCATAGCTAACACAAATCGATATCTCCATTTATCGTACTGTTCACTACCATACACAAATTTTGGAATCGTAAAATTCAACCACGACTCGGCTGCCATGCTAAAAAAGGGAGTGCAGCAAATCACATCTGAGCTCGGATATTTTATTCATGCACTAAAATACAATATGTACAACGTCGTTCTAATCTAGATACAGATAGAGATCGAAGCATGAATAGACAAGACAAGAATAAAGAAGAGAGAGGGTAGAAAGATAGGTACATATTTACAGGTGTAATACTCGTATTCTAACACGATGTGTAGCTGCGACGACACGAAACCGGTCGTGTTCAATAAAAATTCTGTTACATGATCGTATTTCCTTCATTTTGCTATATAATATGTCTTGAGGTAATGTTCAAGGCCGAGATTGAGGGTGTGATGACGTTACGGTAGTGGGTGTCCCAAAGATAGAGATGTCAACATCATCAAATTTATGGGAATGATGCCACGGGTCGACGATGTTCCAAAAGTGTATATTGTAAAGGGTGACGTCGTTACGAGTTCAGTTGGTGATGTCACTAAGATTGAGAGCGATGACGTCACAAAATGACGTCATTGTGGCCGTGGGGATGATTGATTTAACGGTCTGATGACGTCATCAAGATTGAGTTTTGGGCACAGGTCGAACATCACAAAACTATACGTATCTTAAAGTTAGGGATAAAGATTGAGGATGATAATGTCATGATTGATAAGATCGCAAAAGTGTATGTCCTCGTTGTGGGAACGGTATGCATGTCCAAGATCTGAGGTTATGAGTTCACGGATCACGTAACATTGTTTCGAGTTCGACACCCGTTGAAACTTGTTTTCTTCACCCTTCCTCGCCATCCTTACCAATGTTCTTGCGCACGTTTTCATTTCATGCATCAGGATTATAAATTTTTCAATGACCTGTTGAATGCAGTAGAATTGAACTGCTTATCAATGTTTTTTTCTCGCAATAGGAGAGGACTCCCTTGTAGTATACTCGCTTTACACTAGTATAATATATGATAGGATTTCGATCAAGCTATAGGTGATAGAATGGGTGACTCAGAAATTTTGACCTTCAAATTGTAGGTGATAGTCCAAGCAATAGGTGATAGGAGAGGGACTGCGATAGGACGAAAACAAAAATTTCTTCAAGTCCCATGGTGATGATTGAAGCCGCAGCCCAAGTGATAGTAGGAGAAGTACCACTACACCTCAAAATCATTGGGAGATCAATAGAATAGCTCATAAAACGGAACCTACACGTTCCTTACTGGGGCCACCTACCAACGACACAACTAACAAACGACGGCTTCACGATAGATGACCACCCAGTAAGCTACATTACAATGAACTCAGAACCGTATGGCACACACACACACTCTTGAGAAATGGAAAGACATATGGAAGGAACACAACGAAGACGAAATACGCCAATGGACCCACCACCTCTTCCCTACCACTGAAAAAAGATTGAAAACCAACATCACTCCGGACTTCTGGCTCACTCAAGCCATCAGTAGACATTGCCTCCTACCTCCTGAAAAGGAAGCGCCGCGCCGCACAACAGACGCTTGCAAATGTGACTTCAATACAGAAACGCCACAGCATGTGTTCGAGTCTGTCTTCGGTTTGTATGCGATCGCCCATTCGAACTTGACATCACAAAGGAGTACACTCATAGATTCATGCGATCCATCACCATGATGGGAAAAAGAGAATCCAACCTTCTAACTCTGAGAAGCACAAAACGTACCCTGCCCGCCCACTGAACACTGTATGGATGAGGATATGACTGGTGGAAAGAGAATCCTCAAGTTATTCACAGCCAAGCTCTCAGCAATCCGGCCAGAAGGAAGACGGTTGCCTCAAAACATCGAAGAAGAAACTCACCACTCTATTTTTACTAGTCCTCATCCCGAGAGAGTCCACTGTTAGGCGAGTTCTCGGGATGAGAGACACTTGTAGAAACCCGCTATGCTCTAGACGTATGATATTACGCGAAATACATTAGCCCCGCCAAGCAAGTTTGGAATAGGGAACAAAAAAAAAGTTAGGTTAGAGGTTGCCTCCCAAATGGCGGACGTTTTTTCCGATAAGACCCCTCGATAAAACAGGTTCCCTGTTGAAAGTATAATATCTACCCAAATAATAAAACAATTTTTTTCTTTTCATTAGTTTTATTTTACGTCGATTGATTTCTGGATCATGTGTGGCAATTATCAATATAACAAAAGTTCAGTATTATCTATGTTCTTGCTTGGGTTCTTCAAGACTTTTTTTTCTTACGATTGGTTGCCAGATTTCGATTTGTATTGGTCTGTGGAGCCGGAATAATGAGCAAAATTTGAACTACCATCAGCATCCTTTGTGGGTTTGCCATCACCCGATTTGTAATGGTCTGGGTTACCGGTATAATAAACACCACCTGAACCACCACTCCTGCAACATGGAATGAAGAGAAGTTAAATGTTTGCTACAAACAAAGTTGAATCGTGATAACGAAGAATGCTTATTCTTGAAGGACAATACTCAGTACATTGTTTCATTAAGTTCAGCTTTTCTACCAAGGGGCAAAATCTCGAGTTTCTTTTGTCACTATCTTCCTAGTTTCTGATATCCTTAGCTAATGCAAAGTAGTATCCATCAGGAGCTTGTTACGGGGAAAATATTCGTGTACGAGTAATTTTGATACTCGTTTCTGGTGGGTCGTCATTTCAGAGCTACTCTTGATCGGTCCATCCGGAAATTTTGAAACTTGGACACGTGATTTCTCATCTCCCTATTGTGCAGCATCTCGCCGCAGAAGACAATAATATCAAGACTAAGACTTCTTCATCAATGATTTTTATCCGATTCGCCAAATTATGGCCAGAAGACATACTCAAATGAGTAACATGAGAAGTAGCCATAGAAATACCAAAGCCCTCTCGATCAAAAAAGTTTTGGCTATGGGGACGTGAATGCAACTGAACCAACTACGGCTGGAAACAAGAACATCCGAGGAAATCATGACTGAACCAGCGAGTCATCACAATGTAAATCACGCTCATAAACAAAGTCAATCAACCCCTCATCAGGTATGTACCTGTTGAGCACATGTAGGTAGTCCTTATCAGAGAAGAGATATTTAACTCTTGGCTAATTTTAAAGACAAAAAACGCATATATTTGCCACGTTAGCGCTGTAATCGCTGTTGTATATCACCACTACTACTACACACCTACTTGTGTTTTCTACTACCACACTCGAAAATATTCGGAATGCAGCCTCCACCGCTGCTGCAGCGTGCGTATCAGCCAATTATAACGAAGCGATCGTCGCGCTAACGTGGCAAATATATGCGTTTATTGGCACTAGTTTTCGCATTGAAGTTAACCATCTCTTCTCTGGTCCTTATTTAGATTGCGAATAATTTCGATATGTCCAAGCGCTGTACGTTCGATTTACAGATTCTCTCTGTGGAGCAGGGCTTGGGACCCCTCTTCATAACTATGGTCACTGGTAATGAGATGGTGCTCAAATGCCGAATCTCCCAATGTCGTCTTTTCCTATGCTTGCCTATGCTCAACTATTCTAATTTTAAGCTGGCGGACTGTGTAAACGCCGCTCCTTTCGACCAATGAGATGGGGTCCTAGAACTTGACGAATAGACTTTTTATAGTGTTAAGATTGTAATACACTGGTCAAAACCAAAAGGGGCGGAGGGCACGACCCATTTGAGAAGAAAACTTCCCCAAAAACGGGAGCCCCCACCAACGCTTTCTGCTATCTGAGGTCGGATTGCGGGGGAGGGAGGTAGTAGAGTCTAGGCATTTCCGAGTTAACTTCGTATAAACCATAAGGTCAATATCCAAGTTGACCTCATTCTTTCCGGCCAAGTGCTATATAGTGAATGGCTCCCTTTGAAAGGCGAGCTAACCGAGCGGAATACTGGTCAGCCGATGGATAAAGCCATTGAAAGCAACAAATTTGTGAGCAACAGGGCGGAAGGATCTGCCGTAGACAGTAATATCGTTGGAAGTATCTTTTCTGTAGATGGCGAATTCATGGACGCTGTCTTTATCAGAGATCATCAGGTCCAAGAAGTTAATAGATGAATCGCCTACTTCCAAATTGAATTTAATGAAAGGATACTGATTATTTAGAATAGATACCTAAGAAACTCCAAGAGGAGGTCTCGGGGACCGATCCACATACACAACACATCGTCAACGTATCTGTGTCAATAGTATATCTGACCCAAAAACACCGAGGAGAAAAGATCGAGCTTTAATTTAGACATAAAAACCTCTGAGATGAGAGAACCCAGAGGAAAACCAATAAGAATACCAACCTCCTCAGTAAACTCAAAAAATTAGGAGATCAACAGATATTAAACAAATAGAAGAATTCTGCCAATTCTTCGTGGCAGATATTTGAGTGGACTAGAAGGTCACCCATATGTTGCGTAGCTGTAGGGATGTTAGGAAATGAGCCGACCAAATCAAAAGAGGATAGGGTCGATCCCGGCGAAAGACTGTCACCTTTAGGCCTATCAGCC
The DNA here is from genome assembly GCA_035079395.1 of Aspidiotus destructor. Classification (NCBI taxonomy): domain Eukaryota; kingdom Metazoa; phylum Arthropoda; class Insecta; order Hemiptera; family Diaspididae; genus Aspidiotus; species Aspidiotus destructor. Next base: position 1,907,016 of record JAVHKZ010000015.1, read on the forward strand.
AGGGAAGTCGAATTTTTTACAGAGTAGGGAGACTCAAAACCTACTCTAGGTTTGAACCAGCGGTCCCTTCAGCTAGGGAGTAGGTGGGAGAAGACGCAAAGGAAACAACTGGACGCATCGGGGTGTCTTTCTTATGTACCTTCGGTTGCCCGTACAAGAGAGGAGGCACAAGGTTGGGCTCAGGAAGCAACCTTTTTAGCAAAGGAGTTTCGATAATAAATTCACTGTTATTAAATACTCGTCCAACTTCTTTCACGTGATTTGGAAAATTGAAAACGGCAGGTTCGTTTGCACCATGCTGTCTGAGAACGGCATTACCTTTGTCAGCCTCTGTAATGGTTGGGCCTTCCTCTCATACCTTCCTCTTTATTTCCTTGATCACCTCAAAAGCAAAATCATTTATGCGAGGGAGGGGAGTGTTACGGACAAGGGCAGCACAATTTTTTTGGGTATTCACCCCAGACCCAATTCTTTCACATTAAGGTCAGCAATAATATTAGCCAAAGTATCGCTATTATTAAGAGAGGATAGCTCGAATTTTAACTCTCTCGTCATCTGAATAACGACAACCTAAATGTGCTCAACTTATACCTAATGAGGGGTTGATTGAACTAGTTTGTAAGTATGATTCGCATTGTGATGACTCGCTAGTTCAGTCATGATTTCCTCGGATGTTCTTTTTTCCAGCCGTAGTTGGTTCAGTTGCATTCGCGTCCCCGTTGCCTATAGTTTTTCAATGGAAAGCTCTGGTGCTTTTCTGTGTCTTTGTGGCTATACATATTGAGTTACTCCTCGCTTTACTCGTTTGAGTATATCTTCGTTCGGGGACTTCATCAATTACTCGATAACGGGGCTCTTTGAAACATAGCTTACACTTTTCCCTGACTGCTTTGTTACTGATAATCAACTCGGATATCTCAAGTCGAGTTGAAAGTTCAACAATGTTGACTCGCGATTAGGCTCAACTAAAAATTCTATTTTGAATTGATATTATCGAGAAAAAAAATGCAGGGAATCAACGATTGAATAATCGAACTTACTTTGGTGGTGATTTACTTCTTTCCTTTTTTGGGGACTGGCTTCTACCTCTTTCCATTCCATTTGTCAGGGTTGCCTGTGTTGAACAATATTATAGGTTATTTATGATAGAGTAAAAGAAGACTGAAGAAATCATACATTTCTTCCTATTACGTTTAGAGAACCACTTCAGAATATTAATTATTGTTAAACGATACGCGATATCGGTCGCTCAAACTAGAGATTGACTGTACGTCTTTATAAATATTGTTGAAACGTACTTAGATTTTGGAACGGTAAAAATTAAGTGGTCAGGCAGATTTCCATCGTGAATATGGAAGTAAAATTCGTCAGAAAGTGTGACCTAAATTTTATTTAGTTTCCGTAAATGACCGTGCAAATTATGAAATTTTTGTAAATTATTCCAAATGAGCCAGAATTATCCTGTCGATTTTAAGATTAACAGTGGATTTGAAGGACGTTTTGCTATCATTTTGATTTCAATCATATGGTCGAAGAGTCTACAAAATGAGATTTGAGGTGAGTAAGTTGATATCCTCTCACTTTCTGCAAAGTTGAATTATTCACTTACGTATCTCAGTCCTAATTTATTTTATGAGACTTATGGGCAATCCACCGGTTCGTTATTTGGAGTTGAATGTAGTGGGTGAGATCGGATATATTGAGGAGAATTCGCGGAATTAAACTCGCGATAGCTCTTTACGACTTGGTCGACTTTTTTGCCATCACTGATTCCGCTGTGGCTTAGGACCTAGATGATCGTTACGGAGTCGAAGATTCAGGATTTTAGGCTCTGGAGGATAGCTTGGATCTTGGTTATTAGGATTGTGACGGAGTTGCGATGACGGTGAGAGAAAATTTCTCATTAATAAAATAATGCAAATTATCTTTGAATTTTAAATTGAGGTGAAGTTGATGCCAGTGTATAGGAAGAGGGAGTGCGATATTTTAAATAACTTATATAATTATTTTGAAAACTATTTTTGGCTTGGGTTGTGGCCCATGGAAGTAAAGTACGTAAAATGGGGAGGAAACAGTGGAAGTTGCTGAGAGGATGTAAGTTGACGAAGACTAGAGTTAATTAGGATTTCATTTTGAAGGAATGGAGGGCCCTCACGAACATTTGGCTGTGGAATCCACAAAAACTAGATCCAAAAACTAGATCCGACCCTGTTCCTAATATGACTGCTACCTACTTACTTATACTCAAATCTCAAAGACGTTCCTTTCATCTTTCTAGTACATAAATTAAAAATCAATATCTAAACGCCGAGTTTATATATGTCGACCTATTACATTGAAATAAATGAATGTATGTCAAACCTGCAGAACGATGAAGACCAATCCTAGGATGAACCACGATTTGTAAGAGAACAACATCTTGACGTTCTAACGTTGACTTCTGACTTGTTATATGAATCGACGTCCCTTTTATGACAAGCTTGTATGATTTTCTGAGGATTCGAATTGGTCTTATATACCAATTCTGGAGCTTGTTGAACAAATAAAAATTTTTTTCTGCTTTTTCGTCATTTTTCTGACGTTCGAAGGAACATCTGTTCTTTGTTTGAGTACGCACCGTTAATTAACAACTCATTCTCTATCTTCACTTAAGCACGTATTTCAATTGTTGCGAGCCACACATTTCTATTGTGGCCAACCGTATAGAGACCCATAGATTCGACAATATTAGGTATCATGGGAAAGATATACGTAAGTGACTATGTATTCGCATTACGCTATTTTTAATTCTTACAAAGAAGATCCACCTGATGAGCTCTTGCTAAGTAAGTAACTTACGTACAAGGTGTTTTTCGTTTTTGGTGATCAGAAGGAAAATGTTGATTGCTTTTATTGTTTTGGACTGTACCATGCGGATAATTATGTTGATGACGTCTAGCCCACGTATGCAAGGACAAGCCATTATAGTTTCAAAAACGTGGCTCGAAAGTAGGTATGTCCTGTTAAGGCAAAAAATGCTGTGAGTACCCATCAAAATTACTCTACTCGATTTCAAAATCCTTTGCATCGTGGTCGTTGCATAAAAAGAATGAGACTCTTAGGGATGCCAGAGTATTTGTTAAAAGGAAAATTGATCAATAGTTAGGAATACTACTCTGACTTTCTACATGTATTCAGGCATGTAATGATGAGTCACTCAACTGGAAATAATATGCCAATAATATTTGTGCTGAATAATGAATTGATTTTCATCCGCGCATCTCGGATGTATTATTTTATTCATACTCTTATGAGAAATCTTTCTTGAAACCTCATACACGTTTTCGGTCATAGCGCTCTCTTGTGGGTGTACCGCCCGACACGCAACCTTATGGATACCTCTTATTATAGACTAAACATCGGCCATTTAAGCGTGTAGCACCGCGTTGACGGGAGGATGTGATAAGGAATATGGATACTTGAGGGGCTTTAATCGCATAAGCTTAAATCAGACGTTGCCCCCACGTATCCACAGTAGTGTGTTTGTGTTAGTGTGTTTTTACAGGTGTTTTCTTATCACATCCTACGTTCGTAATTTTGGGACTATGTTCAGTCTATGGTAAAAATATATGGTCTAAGGGATACCTGCAAAGTATAGTGCGATTCAACTTGTGCTTGAAAGTGTCACCTTCTATTCTGTCCATTTAGCCCTCGCGTCGTCACTGTATAAACCTCTCGCTTAGTTAAGAACTAGTAGGTAACATTAATTGTAACCTGTTGTGAAAGTTTCAAAAGCCGAAAAAGCCATTGAGAATTGATTGAAAAGATTAATAAAATGTTTTACAGGTGATGACCCGAACCAGTTTGGTTTTTTTTTGTAGGCAGCTGTGGGTACTGCAACAATAACTTCGCCTTTAAGATCATAGCACTATTGATGCGTAATTTTCTTCAGTTAAGGATGTGCTTCACCCGTTGACGAACTCCAAAACGGTGTACAATAAGTTGTATACACACCTCTAAATACTCTACAAGGTTGGGCATACTAGCCGTCACTACGCGACACTTGTCGAACGAGCATGGGTAGTCCTTATGAGGAATGATTTTATAAGATTTCGAAAAAAGTTTCTCAAAGCTCCATTTTTCGACGAATGTTTCTGATCTACAGAAAGGTTCAACTTGAGGCGCCATAAGCAGAAATCCAACTTTTTGCTTAAGAAGAATTTTACATCAGAAAATAGGCGGATTTTCTATGATTTTGAAGTGAAATAAAATTTTTTCAATCTTAAAAATATTTGTAGGAAGAGCGATTTTGCAGGAGATTTTTCCCTCCTAGAGTTCTTGAGAGGAGGCGATCTCTCGATGTATGTGAAGTTCTCTTGTTCATTTTATGTAAGAATAATTTTTGATTCACATTCAAATTGAATGCAATTAATTTTCCGCACGAACCCTGTAGGATTTGGTACACTCAAAAAGCTGGAGCTCTCAGTATGTTACGTCGATTACTCGTATTTGAGAGTTTGCGTGGGAGAAAAGAAATTTCAATTCTTGTATAATAGGTAATTAATAAATGGAATGTTTTGTAGAACTGACGAAGCAAGTACGCTTACTTATCTTTTTCTGCGCGTACACGTTTTAAATCGTAGTCAGAGATAAGATCTCTAAATTGATGCTCGTATTTTTGGAAGTAAATACACACGTTATATGTGATAGCGTGAAAAGAACGCTTGTCGAGGGTCAATAGATATGTACATCACTATTTAAACTCGAAATGTTCGGAATGAAATTACCTGTGCTTTTTCAAGCACTATCATTAAGTAAGTTCGAATATTCTTCACGTTACAAGTTGAGAATTTAGACCACGACAGAAGAACGGTCGAATTAATGCTAGAAATACACACTTTATGTGAAAGCAGTTCGAACAGTAGTTGGTGCCGAAGACCTAGTGCCTTTTCAACAGTCCTCTAATGCAACAAAGCCACAAAAAGCGAACGGCGAAGAGAATTTACTATTCGTGTTCGGCAATTCAGAAGGAGAAAGACGAGTAGGTACGTGAATGTTCTAGAAATTTTATAGATATGAATAATGTTGGCCGCGTAGTAGGTACCTAATCAGTTCATATCGTCATTTCTAGTTGAAATATACGACAAATCGCTTCCGGAAGCGAATCTTACAACGTTGGTCGGTTGGTTACATTCTACTGATGAATTGAAATCGCTACTTGGGCATATGAAAACACACAGTGACGACTGTGTAGTACGAACTGTGGATTCTTCATCAGGCCCAGCTGAAAATCCGTCTCCAGAGAAAATCGACGAGTCGATCAAACTGGTGGAGCAATTCGAGAAAAAAATAGAGGCAGAACTTCGTAGTCCGGAAAAGCCGTGGAACTACCCGGCTAAAAAAGAATAACACTGTCGCACAATAGCATTAGCCTTGATCTTTTTTTTTTTTAGTTCGATATTTCTTAATGTAATCCAAGTTTTTCCTATTCGCTTCATATTGAACGTGGCTTGCTCATAGGTCTGACAAACGAAGGAGAGCTTGAACCAATTTACGAACTAAGGAAGCCTCAGTACCTATGATATTTTATTTTGTCATCTTACGGAATGTGACAATAAAATTTCGACATAAGTACCTATAGAAAGATAGAAGACACTGTCTGTCGTTCATGGACGAGAAATACTTTCTGAACCATATAAATGATATAGGAATTGAGAAAATATCGAGCTTGAAAGGGCAGTAGCAGGTGAATGAAATGGAAATTCCCCGCTCAGAATGGAAATTAAAAAGTAAGATGGTTATTTGAATCCGACCTTGACCTAAATAAGAGACTTGCTGTGGATTCAACGATTGACGACAAGTATTCCAAATAATTGAATCATAGAAGAGAAAAACGAAATAGAAAGCCTAAAAATGAATAAAACCTCTTCTGCAAGAAGTCACCTTGAAAACAGTATCGGCATGTTCCCGATTCTTCGCTCTCTCGCTTTCTGTCCTCTTCATTGTAAAGCTGATGGAGTAACGGAGACCACATGAGAAAAATCCTCTCGATGGCATCGGCACTGGACCAACAGTTTTCCTTTTCTGTTGTTGAATAAATACGCATGAAACGACTAATCCAGTTCTATTTTGTTTTAGAGATGAGGAGGGTTGTACAAAATACACAGGATGTGAAAAAATTGTGTATGGGGCCTAAAACGTTTTCTAGTAGGATAATTGCCCATCATTTTTATTTATAATATTACTTTTTTCTTATTGCTAATGACGATTTTTATCGACTGTCGAGTTACATAGAACAATTTTTGGATTTTATCGCAATGTTTCTGAAGGATTGAATTGTTTTTATCATACTTTGTGCTGTATACCCTAATTTTTTTGCTTACATTCATTCTTCTGCTGTTACTTGATAGGATATCTATATTATAGAGGAAGAGAGCGGTTCCTGAAAGTTGAAAAAAACTCGCAGCTCACCGACTGAGCTGCTCGGTTGCCTTCAATAATGTTGTAAATTGAGGCAAACACGGAACCTGTTTTATGAAAGTTGTGAGCGTGCAGGGTTAACCTTATCAATTTTATTTAATAAAGCTTGAATTTTGTTCCTCACCACCCTTCGTGTATAAGACACAGGGAGGGACCTAGAAAAAGTTTATTCGGTACTATCATAAACTATAGTATCATCTATTCGCCTGTGGTCCTCAGCCTTGATGGTCTACTTTTCGCGTCCGTACAGGAACTTTGGAAGTACCAGCATTTTTATGAACCGCATTTTTGTATTCCTGCTTATACAGCCCTGTCTTTCCACACCGGCGTGAGTTTTGCTGCGGCTTCACAGGCGAGGATTATTCTTATTATTTCCACTGTGCGGCCGCCGTCGACCCAATGTAGACAAAACTTTCCACCTCCTCAAATACCCGAAGGGCATTCGACTGCTCTAGGCTGCCACCTCGATCCACCCCATGATTTTCACGCGATCCAGGAGTTGTTTCATTTCCTCTCGTGACGTCGCACCCAAGGTGGTGTCGTCCGCCAACCGGAGGTTGTTGATAGTGTGTCCTTCCATTCGGATAGTTCCAGTAAATCGATCCAGGTTAAAACTATGAGAATGCATATCCTGTAGTCTTTCGATTGCGGTGCCATCCACGCAGAGGTTCTGCACCAGCACGGTGAGGAGTACAGGCACTCCTATTCCCTTCAACTCTCGTCACTGCGTGTTCCACTGAAAGCCTTGTTATATTCTATGGAACATAACACTAAGGGCATGTTGAATTTCCGACACTTCTAGATGATTTGACGGACCTGAGAATTTGCTCTCTGGTGCCTTTTCCGTGCACAAATCCAGCCTGCTTCCTTGGTATCTGGCAATCGAGGTAGTACCGGAGCCTCTCATGTATCGCACTCAACGTGGGCAGATCCTGGTGCTGCCTTTTTTGTTAATCGGGATGAATATTGATTCCGTTCAGTCGTCTGGCCAGACGAAAGTTGTTAGGAAATTTTCGACCTCCGATCTATATATGATAGGAGGGGACTTGAAAAATTTTTGACTTCCGGGGTTAGCCGGCCGGCCGGACGGCGGACGTTTTTTTAGCGGGAAACCCGCTATCCGTCCATGTCCGCTTCCGGGAGTTTCTGTGAACTGCGTGACATCACGTGACGTGACGTGACGTTACGTGTGGTGCTTTATGACGTCATCAATGACTTTGACCTACTTTAAAGACTTGAGAAATGTCAACTTCCAGCCGGGATGCTTTATGACATCATCAATGACCTTCACCTACTTTAGGGACTACAAAAAATTTGAATTTCCAGCCGGGATGCTTTATGACGCGACGTCATCAATGACCTTGACCTACTTTAGGGACTTGAAAAAATTACAATTTCCAGCCGGTATGCTTAATGACGTCAGCAATGACATTGACCTTGACTTACTTTAGGGAAATTTCAATGTCCAGCCTTCATTATATCGGGCCTAGCCTGCAGTATACTGAGAGGAGCCCAGCCAACCCAGCCAACTCATTTTCTGAGGGGGCATTTTCGCGCCGTCATCACGAGCGTGGGAGGTTGCGGGTTCCCCGCAGGCATTGCAAACGTGCAATGGCCTCCAATTTTTATGGAAAGATCCCCGATAAAACAGGTTCCCTGTTAGAATCGGATAGTGCCGATCTTGGAAAAGTCTCAAAATAGCAGATACTCGGTATTCGAATAATTTGTTTGAACTGTTGATCGTACAATCATTTATGTGAAAAGAAAATTTTTATCGAAAAGGACAATCATCATTGAATTCTTCATTTTATTTGCCGTTTCCTTTTTTTTTCTCATTAGATTTCCTACCCTGCTGTTGCTTGTAATCATCTACTGGACTGCCGGCGTGAGCTTTTTCATTGCTTTTTCGTGGATTTCCAGCATGATATTCACCATATCTAGCACTGCTAGAACCATCTCTGCAACATAGAATACTGGTAAACAAAAATCACATAGGTACGAGATCGAACGAGAATGGAGGATGCTAATTTTTGACCGACAGTACTCGGTATTTTTCTTTCAAATGTCCGAATTTGTGTCGTTGAGTCCAAAAATAAGCATTCATAAGCAAAATCGTCCCTTCTTCGTCCCATCCTTACCCCAGTTGCCGATACCCGCACCCTCAAAACACTTAAATTTTCATTAAAAACTTGTTATGGAGAGAGTGTTTGCTGTCTACAAGGTTTGAATCACGTTTTCAATTGGTTCCGTTACTTTTGAATAATATTTGGAAACCACCAAGGCGTCGAGACAAGTAATATGGAAAATATTCCCTTGTTCGACCTGATGTGAGCTGTTGAACTTGGAAACTTGAAGAAATTCTGATCCCATAAATAAACATTAGCTGTGGGTTCGAAAAAGTTATCCTGGGTTCCGAGATATGTCTGTACAGCATTATTTGGATTTACGAACCCTTAATGAATTGAGAAAAAAGAATTGGAGAGAAGTTCATTTGAATGATGAGAGAGCAATCGTCTTGCTGGTGCTTAAGACAAAAATACAGTTGGCGCACAACTATTGACTAAGTGAACCTACTTCGATGGCTCATTAGTCTTGCCTTTTGGTTGAGACTTGTTTCCATTCATTCCTCTTGTCATGGTTACCTGTGTTGAATAATATTTCAAATTAATTATGGATGATGTAAAAAAGCGGAGTAAAAACGAGAGAAGAGTGAATTTTGTCGATCTTGTATAGTAAAGACCACTTGAAAAAGTTGATGAGTAAATTATACGATAGAATATCAAGCAGATTCGAAAATGGGCGTTTTTCGCCATTACTGTACTATTGAAATGTACTTGTACTTGGGTTTTGGAGTTACCTGTTTCAAAGTCCAATAATTCTGCTGTCGTGAAATTGGTTTTTACTGGTTTTCCAATACCTTTGGTATTGTCCGGAAGCGATATATTGCTCAAGTTTAGGTTAGCGGAGTTAACTCTCCCCTACACGCAAAAATAGTTCGAATTTGGGGTGTAGACATTTTCAATTGTTATCGCAAAAAGGAAGGTTTAAAACTTCAATGTATTCAAGTTTATTTGAAAACGAATGTCCACAGCATGAAATTCGTGCTACATCTGTGAATACGCATCTAGACATTTATGACCAAATTCGGCAACCTCAGCTATCATCCCACAGTGAACCAATATAATCGTCTTCAAGGTATTGTGATCTTGATCAAGAGCCGCAGCACAAATTCGGTCGAACTCGTCAATGGGAAATACGCATGCTTTCTTATTGTGATAATAATGATTTACCCATTGTATTGAAAATGCAAGCCCATCGGCAATTTGCTCTTTTGTCTTCTTCAGGTAATTTGAAGAATGATACCATTCACTAAAAGCTTTGACGTCCATTCCTCAAGATTATGAATCATGTAAGAGTGCCTTATGAAGCTTTTATTTAATATCTCTCTGCCTTAGGGCCATCAGTGGATGTAGAGGACGCTTCATTATCTTCTTTGTTGATCGTATAGTCAAAATTTAATTGATTGGTTGAATATTCTCGCACTCTTCAGAAAATTTATCTTTCACTTCCTATTCCGTTACCGATTATAATAGTTGTATTATTAGTCTACTTTCATATACTCATAAAATTAATGGCTACCTCCATAGTTTTCAATATTGTGTATGTATTTTGAACAGTCTAAATACGGAACTATGTGTCAAACCTGTAGAACAATGAATACCAATCCCAAGATGAACAACTGCTTGTACAAGTACCACATCCTCATATACTTTTCAACTTAGCCTTTTAACTTGATAAACGCAATGGTACTCTTATCAAGAGCGTCTGTTATTTTCTGAAGATTCTAACTTGTCTTATGTTCAACTTTTCAAGCTCGTTGAGCAAATAAAAAACTTAATTCATTTTCTTTATTATCTTCCAAAGTTTTGAGAAAGCATCTGTACGCGCTGCCTGGGATAGTACCAGTATAATTAACGATGCAATTTTACCTTCATTTGAGAATAGATATTTCTATTATGGCAGACCAGACTTATTGGTGGCTGTCGTGGAAAAATTCAATACAGCCATCAAAATGATGTTACCATGCAAGTGACTGTGTATTTACATTGCTCTATTTTTGAATTTTAGGAAAGAGATCCTTCTATACACTCTCAAAACATAATTAAGTACGACAATGCATTGTTGGTGATTTGAAGGAAAATGTTGATTGCTTGCATTGTTTCGGTCTGTATCGTGAATATGTTGATAATTTCTGAAACGTACGATGGGATGAGTCACATATTTTCAAAAAAAAAAAATAGATTTCTAGAGTTTTAAAAAGACAGACAATCTACAAATATATGACTACAAAAGTTATTTTACTATTTTCTTCTTTTTATAATTGTTGTGATTGTCGCAAAAAAAGAATAATGAGTCGATTTTCGCAAAGCCTAGTTCCCCTGCGTGTTGAAGATGACATCCCGTTCTTCTCTATAGGTACTATATTATTTAAAATACAGTAAATTAGTTAACTAGACTATACTAAGCCGAAGGTGCGGTATAATAATTATACTAGGCCACGTTATACGGGGAGATACAAATTGCAGCCGTCAAACTGCGGCCCAGAGGGAAAATCATCGAACTGCGTCCGGAGTGTAAATGCTCATACTGCGGCCTCATAACAATTGCGTCCGTCGGTAACGGCTAGTACATACCATTCGTCTTTGCTCTTGTCAATGGGAAAACGAGTGATTGTTACAAGACTGTCTTTAGGGCTCTTGTTGACAAATGTGAACGTCTTGAGCTAACTTGCAAACCGAACTCCGTAAACGCAGACTTCGAACAAGCATCCACATTGCTGCTGCTGAAGTGTGACCGGAGGCGGCTGTTTGTGGCTGCAAATTTCATTTGCGTCAGTCACGTTGGTGGAGAATCCAACAACTGGGCCGAACTGCGCGAGTGGCAGTACGAAGAAAATTTAGAAAGGTCACGCGAACAAAGTAGGAGTTTATTGCTGAACAAATTGAACGCTATAAGAATAAGCGCATCAGCGTCACGCAACTGGTGGATATGCTTTTGTACAAAATTGTACCCGTCCAACTACACTGACGAAGTAGGAAACAACTAAAACAATTTATTTTTTTGGGATGTAAACCAGTTTGCCCCACGTAGTGCATCCTGAATTTACGCTGAATGAACTTGGACGCAATTTGTGTGTGGCCGCAGTATGAGCATTTATACTTCGGACGCAGTTTGCACACAAATTTCTTGGGCTGCCACAAGGGCCGCTATTTGACTGTAGGTTGGGCCGCAATTTGTAAACCCTTTGCAGTGATAGCTAACAAGCGGTATGTGATAGGGGTTACAAGCCTCATCGCAGAGGCTGAGAGTGGGGTCAGCTTGTTGTGCCTCGAGGGTTTGATTTACTACAAAAGCGACGCGACGTCGTGCTTCAAGAAATTATATGCTTAGGTTAGGTACGTGTAAGTGTTCTGTGTAGAGGACGGGCATTATTTTCTGCTCATTATAACCCCACAAGCTCTCTTGTGGAGAGTCATCCATGTGTAAATCACAAGATCAGAAGAGAGGCTTTAAGAAATGTTCACTGTTCCATATCATACAACATAAACGAAAAATCGTATCGTATGTACTTAGGTATAAGGTATAGTAAAGATAGTAATACAGATTGATAAGCATATCAATATTCCAGTTACACGGCCATACAGGCATTCAACGGCATCCCGACGTTGCACTCGAAAATCTTCATTATTATTTGAAAATTTGAAATGACAACATTCTTCCGGCGTTATTGGATTATTCAAATCGAGCAGAACTTTTTGCTATATTCCGTCAAATATTGTCATTATTGTGCGCACGTTGAATAAACTTATTGAAAAACGTCACAGTTTTGTCTCTTCCGAAGATCACATTCGTAACCTTAACTTTTTTTTCCATGCTATACAATGTTTAATGGCAAGCAATACAAGATCTTACAGAAAGATAGGAACGACGATAAGTAACAGCTTTCACTTACAGTACTAGTAACTTAATAGTAGTCAAGATAACATCACAGAACGATAAATACAATCATATTGTTTTGCCAATACTGTTCATTCAAAAAACTCATACATAAAAATTTACATCCACAAGACATATTAACACATTTTAGCTTCAAATAAACCATATGTTACAATTAGGGAATGTACTGGATGGCGCTTCAGAACTACGGTACGCTTTTTGGTGCAAACGGAATAAAAGATAATACTTGGCCTCCTAAATATAGAGTACCTACTTGAGAAACTTTTGGTCTTTGCTAATTTTATTGTGCTAGGCCTAACATACAGTAACCTAGGCTATCTAGCCAAACATACAGAATAAGTTACGATGGGCTTTACCCATGTGTATATTCTGCTCATTTTGAGATACAGTATACTAGGCCTAACATACGTATAAGATACGAGGGGCTTCATATAATGTATTTTGAGCTAGCCTATCCTGCCACCTGCACCTCATAATGAACTAAATTAGCCGTTGTTGGGCGCTTCTGTCGCTGGGCCGCTAGACCTGTGGCGCTGAAAACAGGCTCGAGCTTTGCGACCTCTGAAAGCGCTCACGAGATCTTGGTGCTTGAATAAGGAGCAAATATAATTTTTTTTTATTAATTTAACAATTTTAATATTTTTATGAATTCGAATATTTATTATTCGTTTTCAATATGATTAATTTAATAATGGAATTTGTATGAAATTTTTTTTTTTTCCTATATTAAAGTATTTATATTTTATTAATTTTTATTTAATCATTTTTATTAATTAGTTTAGGACAACTGCACTTATGCTTCGCACTAGCTCGTAAATGCCTTTGTTTTGTTTTCAATTCGATTTTTTCTCAATTCCGCCAATTTTCGAGCTCGTTAGGCGAATAAGAAATTTTCTTCTACTTTATTACCCTCCGAAGTTTTGAAAAAACGTCTGTGCGCTCCGTCTGGGATAGTACGAGTAATTAACGACTCATTTTCTATCTTTATGCAGGCATGATATTTCTATTGTGGCAGACCAGACCTTATTGGTGGTTATCGTGAAAAATTCAATACAACTATCAAAATAATGAAACCACGCAAGTGACTACGTTCACATTTTGAATTTTAGGAAGGAGATCCTCCATCACGTTCTCAAAACATGAGTAAGTACAACAATGTTTTTAATTTTTTGGTGATTAGAAGGAAAATGTTAATTGCTTCTATTGTTTGGGACTGTTTTGTAAATATGTTGATAATATCTATAGCCTGAAACGTTAATAGGGACAAGTCACATAGTTTCAAGAAACTTTAGTCCAAGAATCCTACGAACACAGACCTATATGACTACAAAGGTTATTTTATTTGATTTCAATATTACCTTATCTTTTTATAATTGTTATGAATGTGGCATAAAAAGAATGATGAGTCCATTTTCGCTAGGCCACGTTCCCCTGTGTGTTTAAAATGGCAACACGTTCTTTTTTCACAATTCAAAACTCGGATAATCTATTTATTAAGTAGTGTGAAGTATGATGTGTTTTCGCTCTACAATTGTCAGTTAGGTCAAGTTTCTTTGGCCGGAGCTGGTCTACCTCTTTTTTGTTTGTGACCAAGCGGCAATTTATACCCCCATCAAAGAATAGTTGCACATTGTTTTTCAACGGGGAACCCGCTATCCATTTTGTTAGAGAGATCACATCCTCAGAAAACGTCCGCGTCCGGGAGTTTCTGTGAACTGCTTGACGTGACGTGACGTGACGTTTGGCGCTTTATGACGTCATCAATGGCCTTGACCTACTTAAGGGACTTGGAAAGATTTCAACTTCTAGCCGGGATGCTTTATGGCGTCATCAATGACCTTGATCTTGACCTACTTTAGGGACTCGGAAAAATTTCAATTTCCAGCCTTCATTATATCAGGCCTAGCATGCAGTATACTGAGAAGAGCCCAGCCAATTCATTTTCTGAAGGGGCATTTTCGCGCCAACGTGATCGCAAGCGCGGGAGGTTGCGGGTTCCTCGCTGCCTTTGCAAACCTGCAATGGCCTCTAATTTTTCGTGTTAACATCGCCTATGTGTATGAGTTGGGGAGCCGTACCGGTTTTATGTAATCATCCAAATACCCGCCTTCAATCTCTTGAAATTATCGAAGGTTTTTCATATTATTTTTCTCCCCTTCCCAACTTGCGTACCACATTACATTGGTGCAGGGTAACCGTACCGAAAATTTCATTTTCTTCTAAGACGTGAACTTTGCGGGAAATCATAGTGAAGAGATCGGGTGTACGTCATCATGGGAATCAAATATGAAAAGTAGTTCTTATTTCTTTTACTGTTGAAAATCTTCGTTCTTGACATGTTTAGACATGTTTCATGTCTCTGCTCTGACCCCTACCGTGATTTTGAAATTTGCGTGCGTGCTTCCGTCCGTGCGAATGACCTTGGGACTTGAAAAAATTTCGAAATCCATATCCCTACCCTGATTTGGAAATTTGCGTGCGTCCGTGCGGTCACCTACTGGACCTCTACTTGATCACGAAAAAGGGTTAACGAATGGAGCTAGTGAGCCCCCAAGTGCCACTAGCCACCTTCAAAAGCTATTAGCTTAAAATTTTCTACACTAGCTTTATACTAGTATTATACTAGTCTTGAAATACTCTAAACTGCTCTCCCCCGCCCTCAATAGCCACTGGTGGCCCTCAAAAGCTATTAGCTCAAAATTTCCTGAAGTAGACTCATACTAGAACAAAAAGTGAGCTTTCCAAAAGCTATTATTGTCAAATATTCTAAACTGGACCTATACTAGATCCGCGAGTGAGTTCCCCAAAGGCCATTAGTTGCTGAGAAAGACATGAAACATGATCTTCATTCATTTGGCTGGGCCAGAAATTCTTTTCCTTCTTGGCTTGTAATTAACCCTATAGTTTGTTGATCGAAATATTTCCAAGCATTGTGATACGTAGGACGATTTGTGGTGGAATTAAAGAGAATGTTGTGAACTAGGATTTGAGGATGTTGTAAGGTAGAGATGAGGAGACTGGCTTTTGGGAAAGTTGACGCAAATGTATTGGATAATCTGATTCGGCGGCTGGGCTTGAAGCGGGCAAACAAGCCTTGGTGTCTTTGTATAGCTTGTGAATGTAATAGTAATGATGATGATGAAGTTTCAATACAAATGCAGATGCATAGTATTCAATTCTTCTTGAGGACATTCTCGTTCTTTTTTTTTCAGCGAGTCTTTAATAGAAGCCTTGATAAAGAGACTCTATTGCGATGAATTCGAAGAAGCACCATCTGTGCTTTCGTACGTGCTTGTCATTAATGGCGCATTATGTATGAATGTATTTTCTATTTTGGTCAAAAACGAGAGAAAAAATTTGAACATTTTTTTGTGACACGTAAAGTTACCATAATATTTATTCAAACAAGTGCCATGCTTACTACAAATACATTTTATCGAGTCTCTTTCATTGTTTAATTTTTTTTTGAAAATTTTCAACGCAAATTGAACAATAACTTTTCCAACTGTTGGAGTGTTATGGGGGGACCCTATTTTTGACTGTTGTACAATTGTTCGTGATCCATTCAATCAGTGAATTTGTCCAAACGTAGCGTGGACAATTTACGATCCACATTTTTCAAGTTCGACCATGTAAACAAGCTTTATGCACAATTCCAAACACAATTCGTTTGTTTTGATGGAATTTTTAATTTTTCAAAAGAATAATTACAAGACATACTGCTATACCAGAATTGTTCATTCATAGGAAAGTTTGTAATGCAACTACGAAAAACAATACTTTATTGACAAGAATAAAAAAAAAAAAAAACAGGGTGTTCATATACAAACCTTTGAAATATTCTATAGAGGACTATTTAGCCTTGTTGTCAGGAGTTGTGAAGCTCTAGCTGTATCGCTTAAGTACCACACAATGTTGTCCAGATGTGATGTTGAGTTACATTGTAGCTTCAAAGTATGAATTGAGGATGTGGTAAGTTTTACGGAAAATTGTTACATTGTGATGTGTGTGAAATTTGATGTTTCCTGTCTGCAAGGCACAGTGTACACAGTCAGGTAGACGTAGAGGAAGGAGGTTATACGAAAGCACGTAACATGCCTTCGTGTAACCTCCTACCTCAACGTTATAATGGCTCGTACATTCGAGAAAAACTTCACCTGAGTCAAGTGGTCATCTG
The DNA here is from genome assembly GCA_035079395.1 of Aspidiotus destructor. Taxonomy (NCBI): domain Eukaryota; kingdom Metazoa; phylum Arthropoda; class Insecta; order Hemiptera; family Diaspididae; genus Aspidiotus; species Aspidiotus destructor. The sequence goes on from JAVHKZ010000015.1 coordinate 1,923,670, forward strand.
TAAGGCATGAGTACGGGACTGTAGGTAACGCGAGTATATCCAATTCGTTGACGAGTTATCAATGACGTCATCTTCGAAGGCCTGGACTACTATGTTATGCTAACTAGTCTCATATGCCTTTATAGGTAATAATGTTCGACGTAGGTGGACATTGGGTAAGACCATTGAAGGCCGTCAAGTACCTAAGAGTCTTGTTGAATCCCTAACTGAGTTTTAGGGTGTACTTGAACTACATCAAGGAGAAGTGCGCTGATGAGAGTGTCCCACTGCTGCAGAACTTGTGCCTTTTGGAAATGAGTTTGCAGGTAGAGAAGTCATGTTCTGCGGCTACATCTACGCGCTAATGGTGTGCTGCAGCCCTAACTTCTTCTGTCGCTTAGTTCTAAAAACTGAAACATATAAGGAGAGGTGATGTTTTCTTCTGTTTTTGTGACGCTTTGTAAATTTGATATTTATAAAGCTTGTAAGGAAAAAATTATTAAAGACAGAGAAGGTCCATGCATTCAATGGCTTTCGAGAGGTAAACACCTTGTATATCTCCTTGGAGTACACTACTCTAAATCAGATGATGATATGAGAACTGATATGTAAAATTTTTTGTCAAATTCCGTCATTGTGAACAAGAATTTATTCAGTAATAAACGTTTACTTTTACCAACGGAAGAGCTCTTTGACAATGTTGAGCACATGAAACGGCCATTCAGGCAAAGTAAAAATGATGATACGACTCATCGTCATTGATTCAGATATTGAGATCTGATGAGCGTCAGAGAGTGCTTCCATCTTTTTGGAAGCATCTTTAGTCTGTGGCACGATAATGTGATAGACTGTATCGCGTTCAACAAATACAGGATCACAACAAAAGTATTGATGATGATAATGGAAACTGTTGGTCTTTCCGTTTTAAAAGAAGAATAGAAATCACTTTCATGCACGATTCAATTTCATTACGATAAGTGGATCAGATTCCATGTCCGATATGGCATCGCAATATAATTTCAATCACCAACTATTGACGTCAATCATTTTTTCACGTATGTACGGCATCCTTCCGTCTTTTATTCTAATGTAGGCCATCGTCATCCTCGTACGACGTCGACTACGAAGTTCGTCAGAAAATTCGCCGGAAATTTGTCTTGAAAAAATTTCATTGCACAAAAACGAAAATGCTCGCCCTGGATGAGCGTTTAGACAATCGGCTTCCAACATTTACCGCAAATCGACTACCTTCTAGCAGCTTTTATTCGCATATTCGAAACGCGGCTATAATGTTGAAATTACATGGACTTTTTCCCTTTGAAAACCTCCATTCGGATGACGCTCGTTCTTTGTCATTTAAATGGTTTAGCTGGAGTACGTTATGGGGATTTTCACTCTATACTGGTAGCGCCATTGTTTTAGGTTTACTATCGCTGAACAGAACCGGTAGTCGGTAAGTGGAATTAATTTCATCCTTGGTTTTTGAAAATTTAATTAAAAAAGTGTTCCATTGGCCTATTCTTTTTTTTTTTTTGTTTCTGGTCGCCTCTTTCATTTATTGACGAATGAAATTGGGGAAAAAAAATTAGCGCGAAGCTGCCCCGTCCTATTGTTGATGCTTTTGTCTACAAAGTATTGATAAAATGTTGCGGTAAGGCTATTCGTGGCCTGTATGCTGTAGACGTAATTCGATGTTCTCTCTTTGTACAGGACTGAAATGTACGCCTACGTTTTGCAGTCGTCTCTTTACTATTGCTGCCACCTATGCAATTATCGAAAATTTCCTAGATTACTGCAAGCGATGGAATATATTAACGATAAATTCGTCGCCCTCAATGAACGAGTAAAGCCTCGGCTGCGCATAAGTACTTTGGCGTTTTGGGTAATCTTCGAGGTTGTTGCAGTTACCTTCATGTGTTTGCGCGCCGTAATTAATCTATTTTCGAATCCGGAACCAATACCGGCGACAGAATTCGCTTTGACCGTCTTAATGGCCGCCATCAATTCTTACCTGGAGCTGTACATTTCAATCATGTTTTTAGTGATGACGGCGTTAATTCTGTTTTATTACGAGCGTCTCAATCGTCGGGTGGACGACGCTATTCACGTTTTGCAAATTGAGAGAAAGCTATTAGAGAATTTGGGTACGTATATACGTAAGCCAACTTAATTCCTCTGATCGCTGCGAGGTCTTTTGAAGGATTCAGTCACAACCATAGAAGAGGAATTAGAGCGTATCTTACGCATAGATAATTTCATGAGGTTGATTCTAAAAACGCCATGCTGTCCCGTGGTAAAGGTGATGGGAATGAGCGAAAAATTGGCGTGAAAATTACGTGGTTATCCACCATTCTCCAGGCAAATCGTGGTTCCGAAGATGCAGGGGCATATTGGGAAACGTGTGATTCGAGAGAATGAGCAGGAACTCTTTGGCTTTGAACCTAGAGCCATGAGAAATAGTTGTTTCGAAAAGGAGAACTATTCGGAAAAGTTCTTTCTTGGAAAAGGCATAGAAACTCGTTGATCTACGTAAAGAACTAGAAAGAATTTTGACTCATAGCACTTGGAAGAGCAATTACTCGCCAAAATGTCGGAATCAGCAATCAGGAGCGCCTCTACTGAACCTACAGCTAACATCCCCTCTCGCTTTACTGTCTGCGAGGGTTCAGATGGATTGATGAGCCACGCGAGAACAAATGAAAAGATGTTGGGTAGATCTTTTTATCCAAGACCACACGACGATGGTCTCCCGATGATCTTAGTTGACTCCGAATTGACGTTCATTTGACGTCAACCACTGATTTGACCGCAAATGATCCAAAATTATTGCAATTCTACTCTAAATCGACCTCTCCTATTTTCCAATGGTTCATCGTCGACTTCGGATTGGAGCCTATTCCCGTTATTGACCCGAGTCAAGCCGATTTTGTGTCGATTATACCTCATTTATTGATAAATGGCTTGTAATCGACGTCAGTATTAAGTGCAAAACCTGATAGAATCGTCTTTCGAGTGCAGAATCAACGTCGAAGTTGCGTCGATTCGACCTTTGCTGCACAAATGGTTACGCAAAATTGAGATTTGCAATGGCTCTAATAGTGTAATTATGGCTGCACATTCTATCTACGAGTAGCGGAGTCACCAAACACGCGGAATAGTCGAAGAGGGTGACAGTATATTGACCAAAAACCACGTATATTTGAGGTCGATTTATATTCGACCGCCATACGAGTACATTCCCAGAAATCTAAAATTGACGGTTCATCGACGCAACATAGCAGTAGGTTTCAAGTTAGTAGAGAAACTCGACGAAGTGGACTCTAAATTGACGTCGATTTGAGATCGACTTATAGAGGACCAGCGTGCATTCCCTACTTGAAATCGACTGAACAGATCCTTCGACTTCATGCAAGTACTATAAATCGACGTTGTGAATGAGTAAAACTTTGGAGCTCTTGTAGAGGTGAGCATGAGGCTATAACTATGGAGTCTTGAGCAAAGGATGAGCTGCAACTAAGAAAAGCCAGCCCCAGAATGAGATTTTAGCTTAAGAGTCTATAAGTTCTTTTTCTCTCTCTTACTATGAACTAGGTTCAAACTTCATTTATCAATAAGAAGCAAAATATAGGCACTATACTATTCACTGTGTTAATATGTATATTTCACGACGTTTCAGTGTCTATGTTTTGCTTCTTATTGATAATTATTGCGTATCGTATTCACGGTTAAACAAACTCTTCGTTCATTTATCAATTTTCAAGAAAGAATGCAAGCTGAAAAAAGGCGTGACGTCATTCAAACTTTTAGGGAAGAAGGAGGCAAGGGAGGAACTTGAAGAGATTATTAGATGAGGACATGACATCATCACGGTTGAACTGGACATCACTCAAAATCCTGAAAGACGAGGAAAGTGCAAGCATACGAGAGTGACGTTGGTTTTAATCTTTGTGGAGGAGGGACTTATGAAAATCGGAGCGTAATTTCAAGAAAAGTCACAATGATTACATAGAAGGAAGGGAATTCAGGAAAAATTGCAACTGCGGGAAACCCGCAACCTCCCGCGCTCGCGATGACCTTGACGCGAAAATGGCCCCTCAGAAAATGAGTTGGCTGGGCTCTTCTCAGTATACTGCATGCTAGACCTGATATAATAAAGGCTGGAAATCGAAATTTCCCCAAGTCCCTAAAGTAGGTCAAAGTCAATGTCATTGATGATGTCATAAAGCATCGCGGCTGGAAATTGAAATTTTTTCAAGTCCTCGAAGCAGATCAAGGTCATTTATGACGTCATAAAGCATCGCGGCTGGAAATTGAAATTTTTCCAAATCCCTAAAGTAGGTCAAGGTCATTGATGACGTCATGAAGCGTCACACGTGACGTCACGCAGTTCACAGAAACTTCCGGACGCGGACGTTTTCTGAAGATGTAATCCTCGTAACAAAATGGATAGCGGATTCCCCGCTAAAAAACTCGCAGCCCATCTAGCGAGCTACTCGAGGCAAGCAAGGCCGTTTTCATGGTAGCTACTTGCGTGCAGCAAGTTAACATTTTTTTGTTTCCCTCCACTGCAAAACTATTCCAAGTCCCAGTACCATCGGTTCCCTGTCAACTAAGTCCTTCCATAATTTGTAATTGGGAAGTCGAATTCTTTTCAAATTTCCCACTTCTATCACTTGTAGCTCGGACGTCGAAATTGTCCCAATCTCCCGAACGGTGCCCTACGCCTGCCTGTTTTCTTCAATTCAATCTCATAAAACCGGTTCCTTGTCAACAGTGCAGTAGAGACTGCGGGGTTTCCCGTACGATTGCAGAAAGCTCCAGTGGTCGCTAAAGTTGATATTTTTATTTTTACCGGTGCATCACCCGTCCATCGACAATCCGGAAGTCCGAGCTGCCCCTCTCTCCCCGCTCCGCCGATGGACCCAGAACAATCAAACTCGTGATCTGAATCAGAAATCGGTGAGTCCAAGTTCGAGTTTCCCAGGCCTAGCATTCCATATACTAGACCATGTTAGCCCTATACCAGAGAAGCGTTCAATACACAATATGCTGGACTTACACTGAGCTAAGAATGTATGCTCGTAAGCCACTTAGTCCAATAATTATATGTACGAACGTGAACGTTCTTTTACGTCGCTCGCGTTACTCTTCCACTCGCTTCTAATGTCTCGAGCTCCGGCTATATATTATCTTTCCTCTTTCTTTCTTATCATCTTCCGAGTGCGGTCAGCTCACCTGCCTTTCCTTCGGGAACTCGACTTTTGTTTCGATTCTGTGGAAACACAGCATCGTCAGATTTGTCAAGATTCTACAATCTTACATATATATATATGTAAGAACGCTTTACCGTTCTCACGAATTTTCGTGTTGGTAGCGTCGCATCAGCACTCGCACTCAAGGTTGCGAGTTGCGAGTATACTGTATAAGTTACCGAGCTCTATTATGCCGGTGCTTATTGATTTTGCTGAATAGTAACTGGATAATCAAGTGGCATGACGTCTTATGCCTCATGTAGTAAGACCACCTTTGAATTATCTTAACGGCGTAGGAACAAGTTTGCTGGGCAAACCTCTGAGTCGATACATTTATACACATAGTATGTATATTAAGCTAAAAATGGGGAACTCGCTCCGTTCGTTTGTTTAAAATTAAAGTAGTATTAAATCGATTTCATTCAATGTATCGATATAGTCGAGCCGAAAATTTCGACTTTTGCTACCTAGAAACAGTGCTGCCAGATCTACGGATTTCGTTCCTCGAAATTTTTCTTTGGATTTTGCATAAAATGCGGAGTTCTTGTGCTCAAGGGAAAAGTACCTCAGTCATTCAAGTGAGAGATACTTTTCTCCTGGTCGTTGTAGGCTGATTCCGCAGTCCTCTGTAACATTGATTCGATCAAGGGAAAAGTACCTGCGTTTCTACTGTAAAAGATACTTTTCTGCTGATCGTTATTAATAGATTACTGGAAATCTGATTTTAGGTGTAGGGAAAATGGCGATTACGGTTTCCTCAAAATAGCATCTGGCAGCGTTGCCTAAAAACTATATCCGTAGCCTTCATACTAAATTAATAATATTTGAAGGGTACAGGGAAAGAACGGGAAACGTCCGAACAAAACGAGATGAAGAAACGGTTTCTTCTGAGAATGGCAAACGATCCAATTGTCCAGCTCGTTTCGTTCGGACGTTCCCCTTCTTTCCCTGTACCCTTCAATTGTTGTACTGATTTGTAAAATCGATTATGTTTGATGTATTGTAATAATTGATATGTAAAGTCGATTATATTCGATGTATCAATATGACTGATCTGTGAAATTGATATACTGATATCGATTCATCTTAGCCCAACATGAATAATTAGGGATGGTAACTAGGTACGACGTTGTCCTAAATTTGTTGATTACGTCCCGATCTGATGACGTCCTACAGACTTGGAAAATTTTCGAGAAACCTGTCTCCCCCCCCACCCCTCCCATTCATTGAAATTTTGCGAATCCGAGTTGAGCCGATTCAAACATATCAAAAGACATTTAAAATTAACTTTATTTATTTGGCTCCGCCAGAGAGGTTTTGCTAATGCAAATTGCCAGTTTTCATTCAACATTAAAAATTGCACGATCATAAATAATGACGTTCTGTACATAGATAAATTCACTTCTTATCATACTTGTCCATCAGTAATGCTGGTGCGACAGCATAAAAATTGAATTACAGCTGGTTTCGGATCGGTAAATTCATGTAGAAAACTGAAAGAAAGAAAACAAAAACAGCTTTTTTTCATTCATAAATTTATATTGTTGGAAGAAATTTGTGACTTGACAACTACCTCGTTGTGTATTATGAAATGAGACGAACATGTTTCTAATGAGTGTTAGAAATAAAATTGCCATCGCCGTATACACAAATAGAAAAATACGCCAGAGCTTCTGTCGTGAGCCATGAAAGAGCATGAATTGAAACTAAAGCAAACTACCAGAAAGGTAGGTTGATAAGTAAGAACAAGAAATATCGAACAAATTAACGGAGTGACTGAGAATCGCTGAGACCGACGGAGGACGGGGAAAACATAGGCACAGGTTCCGTGTCGGTACCGGGAGACTTATTCACTCGAAAAATTACCTTCACGGACGCCTTGCCTTAGAGACCCTGGAATCCGCCTGATATGCTACGACTACGTCTTTAATTATTCGCAGTCGCGTGGTATTATTGGTTACCTCTTTCCCACTGATCCTACTTGATTCCCTTTTCAATCCTCTGCCCTCTTCTTGTCTTCCTTCCTTCTTCCATTCTTCTCCATTCTTTTCATAATCAGGGAACAGAGGCATTAATCTACTTCAGGAATTCAGAAAAATATTATGGTAAACGGAAGGATGCAGAGATCTGACACTGGATGGTCTGACCTCAAACCGAGGAGAAGTTCCGACCTTCGAGTCAAGAGGGCCGCGATTTCTAAATTTTGAGCTGTGTGAGTTATTTGAGAAGAGAGACACGAAAGATTCGAGTAATGAAACTTTTAGACTCATATTTGGGTTAGGTTTTCGAAAATTGTTCAATTCCAACGCAACGTAACGTACGTACAAATAAGATTTGAGAAGCCAAACCGACACATTATACAGAAAACAGGTGCTTCTCTCAATGAACACCGTAGTTAAGGACTAATATTTTCAAAAACGAAAGTTCTTGTTTCATAAAAGTAAGTGTTGAAAAATTACCTCTACCAGTAAAATATTGGAATTGAGCAGAAATCGCCCTTTTTTCGATTTTTGTTAATAGTTTGACAATTTTTATGAAGATCTTGCTAATTCTCTGTAAGATATTTAAATGACTGAACTTCCTTCTAATCGTTTTGTTCAGTGGAGCTCATAATATCCATCGTCAGATTCATGACCATCCTTCGTTCAATTTCTTTTTTTATTCCGCAGAAAATTTGAGAATACTTCATTCGGACTTGATGGATGCCAGCAATTATCTTCTCGAATGGTTCAGCCTCACCATGACCTCGTTGGTCTTCTCTCTAGTTTTGCGAACCCTCGTAAAAGCGGTGTTTATATTTTTTATAACTAGAAAAATATCGCTGACCAACGATTTCATCTTGCTGCTATCCCGATTCGTATACATTTTCATTTTGACTACTGCGACGCACAAGCTCGTGAAATCGGTAAGCTGATCAATTTTTACTCTTTCCTCTCTTGTGCTTTTAATAGAAATACGTAAGGAGGAAAAGTTCAGCGACTTTTTTAGCGAGTCCAGAATTTTATTCTACGCGAAACAAAAAATAGTAATTTTGTATATTATTCGTTTTACGATCATTCGAGGAAACTCGAATGATATTAAAGTCGTCCTGAGCTAGTCTAGAGTATTATTTTATTAGCGACTCGTGTTTGGTTTTCCAAATCCCGGTTTTTTCACGTTTCATTTAATCATACCGTAATATAGTCAGTTTTCGGTGCGCTACACTGTTGCGTTCATGCGTTTAAATATAAATTTACAAAGATGGAGTTTTACTGTTCGCAGAATTTTCAAATTTGTACCATCGTTCGCAAGACATCTACGCTCGGATTCTCGTCGGACATTCAGTTGCAAGTAAAGCGTTACGAATATAATATTGTATTTTGGAAATATAGATCATCCGTAGTGTATTCCAGATAACGAGGGCAAATGAGAATTTTTGAAATTTATTGAATACCTTTTCAACGACAAAAAGGCGTTAACTACAGTGGGAGAAAGAAAATTTTGCATACTTTGGAGAACTTAATTTAAAAGTTTTGAAGTTAGGGCAAACAAAAACTTCTGGAAAAATTATCTTCGTTTGGTTCGTTGTGTGTAGGCTGAGGAAGGAAGAAAAACAAACGTTAAAAGAAGAAACTTTCATTTTCTGTTATCTCGTCGTTCGTTTATATTCTGATGATGGATGGTTATCGAAGAGAAGGGTAGTACATCATCTGCATGCGTCTCTTAAATATACTTAAAGGAGTGAATGAAAACGAATGAATAATTTTGATTTTCTAGCGAACTCCTAAGTTTCCCGGGGATGAATGACCAGCTTGAAAGTATCAATATTGGACGCCAGCTTATATCTTGCAGAAGGGAAAGAAGGAGAGGAAACAGAAGTTATAAAAAACAGTGTCAGCTTTCCCATTACCAAAAACTTGTTTGCTGAAGATTTTAGCATCTCCCTCCAACTCTCAACGAGCAGTGAGACAACTTCAATTAATCCTTGTTAAAATCTCCAAATTGTTATCCGATCGTGAATTTCGATTTTCAGACAAGAAAACAATCATGGTAGTATCTCAAAAATATTAATGTCTTTTCATGGTTGCTCGATTCAGTTACAAGTCAAGACAAAACAATTATGGATAGCGGGCAGTGAAGACCACCAACAAACTTGAACCTCTTTTCTAGTATACAAATAAGCTGACTAGCTTCCAGCGACTCGCTTGCTTCTCTCGTTGCTCCCATTCTTAGTCTAGTCTGAAGTATAAGTCTGATATTCTTCTTTTAAGCTAACTAGCTGTCCACGATTCATTCATGGTCTAGTACAAGTTATGATAAGCTGACTATTCTGGATGAAGTCAAGGATTCCTGGAAAATTTTCTTCATGGAAAACAGGAGGGGGGGTCATCTTCGATTTGGACTCGCAGATTTCCAGTGGGCGACTGGTGTGTAATGGCATTACCAAGAGGAAAACAAGTCCTAAAGTTGCGAATATTCGATAGCGGATGAAGGCACAGTAAAGATATGAACAAGCTTAAACTTCGTGACGTTATCATCATCCTTTGAATCTGCTTGTGACGTCATCATCCTTTATGACCTTATTAGTTCGTTACATCATTAACATTCCTCTCTTTTTCTCTACCAGACTGGCAGACTCTGGATTAGGTTGCATGCTACGCCTACTCCAAGTCTAGAGCCATACTGGACCTGGTATAGGGCTAATATACTGTAGTACTTTGCAGGCCTAGGTTACACCCTAGTATGGAACTAATATACACAGTCCAGAAGACTGTATGCCAGACTAAACCTGATATAGTCTAATAGTAGGCTAGATTAAGTTTAGGCCCAGTATACCATATGCTAGGCTTATGGGACTCAAACTCGAAGATTTCTGGATCAGGTCAAGGGTTGGTTCCAGGCCTGAAAACCGGAACCAAATATCATTGCAGGAATCGGTTTTCTTCCCCTATTTTCAGAACTCTGAAACCAAACGCAATTGGATGCTAGAACTGAAACAAAATGAACCGGATCCCATCATTGAGTTCTAGAACCGGAACCAAAAACAAACGGATCTTGAAATTGTGTTCTAAAACCGGAGCCCAAACGAACAAGACCCACCCCTCGCCACCCACCCAAAATAAAAACTATAATTTGAAGGAATATTTTGACCTCTTTTTTGATTTTCCTTTGAATGTAGTTATATACTTAGCGGCCAGAGTTGAGAAATGGAGCCTAATACTGCTTTGGGAACCGGTTCTCCTTCTATCTTTTCGAGGCCCCGGAACCGGTACCTTAATTGGGTTCTCAATCCTAAACCCAACGAACCGGAACTTGGATTTAGGTTTCAGAACCAGAACCAAAAGGAACTGGATCCCGTATTCGAGTTCTAGAACCGGAACTAAGAGGAACCGGATCTCAGATTGGGGTTCTAACCAGAACCAAAAGAAACCGTGTCCTGAATACAAGATCAGAACCGGAACTTGAATTTGGGTTTTGGGACCGGAACCAACAAGAACCGGTTCTTTAATTAGAGCTCTGGTACCAGCACCAAAAGAAACCAGGTTTCCAATTTAGGTTTCAAAACTGAAACCAAAAGTAACTAAATTGAAAATTTGTGTTCTAGAACCGGAACCAAAAGGAACCGGATTCAAATTTTGGTTCCAGAACCAGAACCAAAAGAAACCGGGTCCTAAATTTGAGACTCAGCATCGAAACTTGGGTTTAGGTTTCAGAACCGGAACCAAAAGGAACCGGATGCCGTATTTGAGTTCTACAACCAGAACTGAGAGGAACCGGATCTCAAATTGGGGTTCTAACCCGAACCAAAAGAAACCGTGTCCTGAATACAAGATCAGAACCGGAACTTGAATTTGGGTTTTGGGACCGGAACCAAAAGGAACCGGATTCTGAAACTGAGTTCTAGAACCGGAATCAACAAGAACCGGTTCTTTAATGGGAGTTCTGGTGCCAGAATCAAAAGAAATCAGGTTTCCAATTTTGGTTTCAAAACTTAAACCAAAATTAACCAAATTGTAAATTTGTGTTCTAGAACCGGAACCAAAAAGAAGCGGATCCCGTATTTGAGTTCTAGAACCAGAACTGAGAGGAACCGGATCTCAAATTGGGGTTCTAACCCGAACCAAAAGAAACCGTGTCCTGAATACAAGATCAGAACCGGAACTTGAATTTGGGTTTTGGGACCGGAACCAAAAGGAACCGGATTCTGAAACTGAGTTCTAGAACCGGAATCAACAAGAACCGGTTCTTTAATTGGAGTTCTGGTGCCAGAATCAAAAGAAATCAGGTTTCCAATTTTGGTTTCAAAACTTAAACCAAAATTAACCAAATTGTAAATTTGTGTTCTAGAACCGGAACCAAAAAGAAGCGGATCCCGTATTCGAGTTCTAGAACCAGAACTGAGAGGAACCGGATCTCAAATTGGGGTTCTGACCAGAACCAAAAGAAACCGTGTCCTGAATTTGAGATCAGAACCGGAACCAGAAGGAACCACATCCTGTATTTGAGTTCTAGAACTGGAACTAAGAGGAACCGGATCTCAAATTGGGGTTTTAACCAACCAGAACCAAAAAAAACCGTGTTCTGAATTTGAGATCAGAACCGGAACTTGAATTTGGGTTTTCGGACCGGAACTAAAAGGAACCGGATTCTGTAACCGAATTCTAGAACCGGAACCAACAAAAACCGGTTCTCTAATTAGAGTTCTGGTGCCAGAACCGAAAGAAACCAGGTTTCCAATTTAGGTTTCAAAACTGAAACCAAAAGTAACCAAATCGAAAATTTGTGTTCTAGAACCAGAACCAAAAGAAACTGTGTCCTGAATTTGAGATCAGAACCGAAACTTGAATTTGGGTTTTGGGACCGGAACCAAAAGAAACCGGATTCTGAAACTGAGTTCTAGAACCAGAACCAACTAGAACCGGTTCTTTAATTAGAGTTCTGGTAACAGAACCAAAAGAAACCTGGTTTTCAATTTAGGTTTTAAAGTAACCAAATAAAAAATTAGTGTTCTGGAACCAGAACCTAAAGGAACCAGGTCCTAAATTTGAATTTTAGAACCAAAACCAATGGTGACTAAATTAGGGGTTTGGGTTTTTGAACCGGAACCAAAAGAAACCAGGTACCAGATTTGGGTTTTAGAACAGGAATCGGAAAGAACCAAACTCCGCAATCGGGTAGTAGAACTGAAACCGTAAAGGACCAGATCCCACAATTCAGTCCAAGAACCTCACTAGCTATAGAAATTTTTTAATTGATTCAAAAATTTTCTATTATTGTGTACCGTAACACGAAAATGAACGTCAACAAACGCGTTCGTGTGGCTCACTAGCTAGAAAAATATCTGTTCTCAACCCTGGTAAGTCTATTGACTGAAGGGGGGGGGGGGGGAATTCAGTATAATCCGTAAGCTAAGCCTCGTTCAAGCCTAGTATAGGAGTTGAAAGCTAGAATAGCTAGCATACTGTGTGCTTGGACAGGAAAACTCGAATTCACCCTCGAAGATTTCTAGATTAAGTTTAATGGTTGATATTCTGGATTCATCATTTCCAATTGTGGGCTGGGGTGCCGGTAAGAACTTTAAAAAAGTCGAAAAGATACACACTCTACGTCTCTTCCTTCTTTGCGTCCACAAAACTTTGTAATGAAGAACTTATCATTTTCCAAGTTTTTTGGTCCCACCTTCAACTTCAAAACCTCCTGAACCCTTTATACCGAGCTCTTGAGAGCGAGAAGTCTGAATGCCTTGTAGGTTTTCAAAAATCTATCACAGTTTCGTACCGATTGTAACTGCAAACTCCTCCTCAGGTGGTTCTCCAATTTACACCCACTCTAACGAAAGGCCTTCAAAATTGCTGGATTCTTTACAATCTTCCAGGCTTCCTTGGCGCACTGCATACCAGCCCTTCACTCAGCCTATGCGCTGAGGTCAATGTACCTCCTCTCCGTCACCGCGCTTTTTAGCTCATTCGACAACTTTCTGGCCTCAACAGCCTGATACCCAATCCTATCGTCCAACAAATCTCCATTCTTCTACACTGGACAAGTGCTTCCTCATCCTTCATCTATTTTCTGTAAATACCAGGACACATCGACCTTCAGGAGCATGATGCAATGGACCTAGCCGCAGAGCAGTTACGGCGTTCCCTTCTCCGTGTCTTCGTGTGAGTTAGAATCCTATTCCTGCTCACTCATCCTCATTCTCTAGCATGATTTCCAGTCCTCATTATACCCTCTGATTTATTAAAGATTCCCTTGCCTGCTTCTAACCACCTTCCTCGACGAGAAACTATAGAATTTTTCGACTTTCAAATTCAAATAACATTCAATGATGAATCACTTCATTTATTGCGTGGTTTTTTTCTTCCTCTGTCATCATTCATTTTATTACATCATCGAGTAATGTACTGCCCTTCTAATGAGTCTTTCACCGAACAACACTAAATTTCAATCTCGTTCTGCTCGTTTTCTCGTGGCTTAAGCTTTCGACTGTTTAGCTTTATCAGTTAGCGCGTCTTCTCTTCAGATCAAGATCCCTAGCATAATTACGGCGGTAATGATCGCAAAACTAATACCGGTATTTTCGTATCGTTTACAGTGCAGATTAACAATTTTGCAGACCACGATAATATCTATTAATACCAAAGCTTTCGGACTGTTTACGATGACTCGACCTCTATTACCATGTGTAGGTAATCCAATATTTGTACCCTTCTTCGTTCTCGTTACTCTCTCTCTTTACCTCAATTAACATTTTAGTCCGAGCGTGGGCTTACATTTTAAACATTTTGAATCGCATTTTGACGAGAATAGATTGTATTACTGTATTATAATTTCCGTACCCCTTGTTACAGATGTTATCCGCTATTGTTCTGTACGTAATTGTAATCATAGAATTGGAAAAACCTGTGCGAATGCTGATGGAGGCTGTGGATAGCAAAATCATTCCGCAGAATCAGACTAATTGATAATCGTGGACGAGGGAGCATCGTACAGACTATTGTACATAAAGAAGATGATTCTCGTCTCTCTCTTGAGCACGGTTGACTGTTGTATCAACATCGGAATTGTTGCTTCGTCTGATAGACAAATCTTTTCCTCCCCCTGCTAAAAAGGACTCACGTAAGTCTAACCCTTTCGCGTATTTGTTTTAAATAGGGAGCAGAAACGACTCCGGTAGAGCGGATGAGCGACGTAAAAATTTATTATTTTCGATATTGCAGTACAACAAATAAACACGCAGTACGTGTATATTTCGAAGAAGGGAACATATTATCAGGGGTACTTATTTCGGCACTTAAATCCAAGCAACTCGCGACTTTTAAGTGTAATAATCAGATTAAATTAATGAGATATGCCCGAATACCGTACGAATACGTTTAATTCCCCGCGCTCCCGCACCTTGTTTCGCGTTACGACGGTATATTTTTGCTGCTCTTCGTTAGCTTTCGCATTTATGCTCTAATAAACGAACGAGTGTACAACGAGTAGAGACCGCGAAGAAGCCCTGATGGAGTCGGCGGCGGCGAAGGGGTCCAACGCTTTAAAATTCGCGCGCGATGATATTGCCATTACAATCTGCACATGTTTGCGGTTGCAAATACAGTACTTCATTTTCGCTGTACATCCAGGGATAAGAATTACTATATACCAGAGAATTCTGGTCGATCTTCTCGCGCGCCGCGTTGATGCGAATACTGTTTTAATTAATTTCGTTAATGAAATATGATGAAAAACTTCAGACGCCCGGGTCGATGTCGGTAAAAATTTGATAAGGACACACTTATACCTACTACAAGATACAAAATATTCGGTATAATGAAGCTGACGACGGCTTTATGAATTAACATTTTTTTTTTTTTTTTTTCTGAGCGAGGTCTTTTTGAATTTTCATAGAAAGTCGCGCGTGTATACGTTAAAGAGAAAAGTTTATTAACAACCTCTTCAAAATTGTCGGACACCAATGAAATCAAATGAAGCATAAATTGCTAGTCAACGCAGAAGCGTAGACGAGGGAGAAGGTGAGGTATAGTTCGCTTTTAGGTACGCACAATGGAGCCTCGATGATGAAAGCGCGAGTAAATTGGAAAATAAATTGCAGATTAGACAGATAGTGATCCTATTATATCTATAATGAACCCGTGCTTCCTTTCTTTGTTTGTATTTAAGAAGTATGCCAGTCAGTTTGGGCGGACGCTTTTGCAGAAAGAGAGAGAGCTTCGCTGAGGAAACTTTACTAGGGTCCTAAGTTTAAATCTCACATCTTTGACGATAGTAGTAGCCCAGAGTATCGAGCATATGACTTTATTGCTGTAGAGAAAGTTTGAAGGAGGTTAGCCGAACTAACAAATATAAGACATGGTAATATGTGCGCCGAAAAATACAGCTCGATAGAAATTCAGGGAGTTGAAGTAATCAGCTGATTTAGCTATCTTGATATTAAAAAGATGTCAAATACTTTATGACGTAGCTTCTAAAAGTGCGCTCGGGTGATACCCCATCATCGGAGGTATCGTTACTGAGAAGTCAGGCCTTGAACATTAGTTCTAATCCTGTGATTTTATGTGATTGGTTCACTCTTTGACTTATGTTCTGCGTTTTATTGGCTATCAAGTTTGCTGTCTTCTTATTGTTCGGTCAAGTTCTTATTTCGATAGTGATGAGGAGCCATGTATGATAGGAGGGGAAATTGAGAAATTCTTGACTCTCGATCAGACCTAATGCGTCTACTCATTAGACTAGCCTTCCCCCACAGAACTGCGAAGCTTGCGGCTTCCCCGCTTCCATTGTCTTTTACGGGTATGCCTCCAATTAATTTTCAGTTGAGTTTATTCTATTTGGTGCGCACTGAACCAGCTGGACTATCTGGCTTCTCTTGTAGTTTCATATTGCTTTCGTATCTGTTTCCTCGTCGCTTCCTTATTCGCTTTTCCCCCGATCGATTACTCCGATCTCTGCGCTGAACCAGCCGAAGACACTCCTTAGCTTTCTTCCTCTTTTTTTTTCCGGCTTACTCTTATCTCCGTGCTGTACCAGCTAGAGACACTCCTTAGCATATTTCATTCTTATTTCCGGCCTACTCCAATCTCCACGCTAAACCATCGAAAGACGCTCCTTCGCTTCCCAGCTCCTCTCACTCCGGCTTATTCAATCCCCACTCTAAAACGTCGGGAGACGCTCCCATCCGCTTCTTCAGTTCCTCTAGCTCACCGAATCTCCACACCGAATCAAAGGGAGATGCATCCTCTCGGCCTCTAGCTTCCCCACCCCTTCCTTTCCGGCTGATCTTCTTTCACGCCAACAATCTTTCTCCGTCTTATTAATTGCTTACCATCCTTCTTTCCTCGACTACGAGGGTATTCTACGTTAGGCTTGGGAAGTATACCAATTTTATTGATAAAGACTTTATTGTAATCGGAACTGTCTTAATGGAGTCGCGTTGTAGACATCAAAATGCCTTTCGTATTCTTCAAAATCGGCAAGTGTCGCTCCTGAGTCCACAGAGCACTCGCCAACACACGATTGTGCTGTTTCTCATCGCAGTGTTTGCCGAACGAAGACTTCTCGTCTTCTTTCTCCTTTGTTGTTCCTAATGTTGAAGTTTCTTCAAATCTCCTCAAAGTAAATTCCTTCACATTTCACGTAGGTTCCTTTTTACTCTTCGCCTGTTTGGTCATTGTTTATTCTCTTCACCATTGGATTATATCATAATCACCGAATGGCTTTATTACCTTGTTCGTGTACTTTCTTGTATGGTACTGAACCGGAGTTATTCTTTTTTTCCCCGTCATAGGTTCCCTCCTTTGCTTCCATTTTCTCAAAGACTTCCTCAATCATGTCTCTGCAGTACCCGTTGGCAGCTGCGATCTATTTCACTGTCTCAATTTCTTTGTGAAATAAATCTGGCAAGTGAGTCGCGTCTTTTTGGCCCCACAACGTCCTGGTATCAAAGTCGACGTCAGGTGGATTTCAACAATATTATCGATAAAATCTCGACCGTGATTTCGAGATAAGTCAACTCTCCTTCGATTTAACGTCGATTCTCGTCAACGTTGGGTTTGGACCTCAAATTGATGGTCCACATGGTTCATCAGGCTCCCTCCTCTTATATACGGTCTGTAGTCTACGAGCGACTAGTTGAGTCCGCGTTGGTCATCCACGAACGCACTTTGTTGTTGCCATGCATCACTAATCGTTAAATAGTCAAGATTGCTGGATTATCGGAATTCCAAGTTTCTCTCCTTTCAGGTGTATCTCGAAAGTGGATCCTTTTTTCCGCCTCTTATACATATGTAAGAACGCTGCCGTTCTCATGATTTCGTGTTGGTGGCGTCGCATCAAAACTCGCCGATAAGATTCGAAGTGGCGAGTACATAAGCGACCGAGCGTCATAGCGCCGGTGCTTATCGATTTTGCGGTAACGTAGCCGGATAGTCAAGTGGTAATAATAATAAGAATAATGAAAATAATAAATCCACCTCTGAACTATCTTAACGGCGTAAGAACAAGTTTGCTCGACGAACCTCTGAGTCTTACACATATATACAGCTAGATGGTCGTTAGTCATTACTCATCAAAGTATAAAATTTTCCACGTATGCCTGATTAAACGCTCAAACGCCACTTCAAAATGAATATGGCCTCTAATTGAAATACGAGTAAACGAAATTTGAAGTCTCCACCCATGAAGGAGTGTGGAGAACTGTTACGATCGTAATCACGAATAATTTCTTTTGAGTTGACTGGAATCTAAAACAAGAAACCAATAAAATGAGTTGTGAGAGCATTTACACAAGAAACATAATAGGTACTACAACCCATCAGAATAACGGCTCAACGGGGTGTTAAATTACTTTCAGCCCATTCCGTATAATTTCAAACCTCCGTAGTTCTTCCTCAAAGGCAAACGTGAGAAACACGTACGCGAGTAAAAATTACAGCTTCGCGCCTATACCTACCTATCTATCTACTCATTTTAAATTGAAAAGCAATCATTTAGAAAATGATAAAAGTGAAAACATTCGTTTCACTCTCGCTGTAATGTACGCGACTGTATCGTCGAGTGTACGCTAGTAAACTTACTTCGTCGAGAAGATCTACACACAGTTCATTATCATCCTTTTTCCTTATACACCCTTGGTGAACCTTCAAACTTTTTCGCCGCTCCGAAAGCGCAAAGGTTTTTTAACGAGCTAATTTTCGGTTCGCTTTTCTCTCAGGTGGTCGCTTACTCTGTCGAATTAATGCGGGTTTATGGCTTTTACACGTATGAAGGTAACGCCTGACCCATTTTGAGAAGAACTAGCGCTGAAATACGTATAAACGCCGATATAACCTCACGTACTACGTTAGTCACGTCTTTCAATTTTATCTGCTCCAGAATGTGCACTTTGGCAAGATGTTACCGGTGGGCTTGAAAGTTAATAAAATTTCTTTTTCGATTGGCTACTTTATACGCTGTTAATTTGCGTTTTGTTCCTCGAAACACACCTGTGTGAACATGTTAGTTGAAAATATTGCTGTGTCGTATATTATGGTGCAAGATCTTGGAAAGTCGAGTTTTCGAATGGAGACCGTCAGTTTATTCAAAGACGCTCAGGAGGGAACAATCTAGAACTAAGTGAAAGAGAGGACGAGTTATTAAGCAAGAACAATTGACAGCTAGCCTCCTTGGACATCTTCGAAAAAATCTACGTCAGGCGAGGGGAACAAATTGTTGACGGGAACCACGGCACGAATGAGCTGCGCTGTTTCAGTAACAAGTTATATGAATGAGGTCCATGGATCTTCATCAAGTTATTTCAACATATAACGCTTTATAAATGGTACAGTCTCCGTGAGCCAGAGAACCGTTCATTATGTCTTTATCACTTCCATCTCTTGACCTATAGCTCAAATTTCTACCGTTAACTGAGTCTCTTTCATCTCTCCTGGCTATAAAGGACTATTATTCAACCAATTCCCCAAATCAGTGCATTCGTTTACTGCTGCAATCTTCATCATCCACTTTGACATCTGTTCCTTCCTGTGGATTCCGGGTTACCTATAGTGTTTGATAGTGTTATCATCAGCATGGTACCAGAAAATTTAAGATGGCTCGTTTCAAAAGTATTGAATCTTTTCGAAGTTTTGATATGTGATGACAAAAGATCCAAGCTGGAATCACTTCTGAGTTTATTTCAATTTTTTCTTTCTTTCGCCCAACATGATATCTAAAGGTGTAAAAATTTAATAGAATTTTCTCCTCATAGGTACGAGCCATTTTTTATGAAAAAACGTGTACATTCGTTTTTTCATAGTGTAAAAATTTATCATATATTTCATGATTAATCAAAAACGTGACACAAATATGAATTTAGGATTCAAGAATACTTCTATGATAATCTCAAATGCCCGATGCAAACCAAAAATTTCTTCTTTTTTCAGTATTGTGTAAATAAGAAAATTTAGGAAAATTTATCACGGGCTTATTATTTTTTTGAATTTTTTTCGTAGATTTATATCATTAATTTATTTCATTTATTTATAATTATGATAAAATTTCTTTTATTAATTTAAGTTTTGATCATGATTTTTTTTCGGATTTGATCATTAAATTTAACATTCTTGAAATGATAATTATTGATGTAATTATTCTATATTTTATAATTTATTTTATTTGAAAGTATAATTTATTTTATAGTGGTGCCACCAACAGTTTAAAATAAAACAATTACAGGTGACACACCATTCCAAATTAAATACTAAGGGGAAAAAAATGATAATAATGATGATGATGATAATAAAATAAATGACAAAATAAAATAAAATAAGAAATAGATAAAAAAAATAAATGAAAGATGAAAATAATAGGAAGAAAAGGAATAAAAAAAAAATAATTTTTCTTTCATAATTTATTTATTAGAATAGGCCTAATATTTATTTGTTGATACAGACATTTTATTGATTTTATTTGAATTATCATTTTTTAATAATTTATTAAAATAAAATAAAATTATTCTATATTTTATAATTTATTTTATTTTATTTGAAAGTATAATTTATTTTATAGTGGTGCCATCAACAGTTTTAAAAAAAGAACAAGTACAGGTGACACACCATTCCAAATTAAATACTAAGGGGGAAAAATAATAACAATGATGATGATGATAAAATAAATGACAAAATAAAATAAAATGAGAAATAGATAAAAAAAATAAATGAAAGATGAAAATAATAGGAAGAAAAGGAATAAAAAAAAATAATTTTTCTTTCATAATTTATTTATTAGAATAGGCCTAATATTTATTTGTTGATACTGACATTTTATTGATTTTATTTGAATTATCATTTTTTAATAATTCATTAAAATAAAATAGAATTATTCTGTATTATAATTTATTTTATTTTATTTGAAAGTATAATTTATTTTATAGTGGTGCCATCAACAGTTTTAAAAAAGGAACAATTACAGGTGACACCACTCCAAATTAAATACTAAGGTAAAAAAATAATGATAATGATGATGATAATAAAATAAATGACGAAATATAATAAAATAAGAAATACTTAGATAAAAAAAAATAAATGAAAGATGAAAATAATAGGAAGAAAAGAATTTATTTATTAGAATATGCCTAATATTTATTTGTTGATACTGACATTTTATTGATTTTATTTGAATTATCATTTTTTAATAATTTATTAAAATAAAATTATTCTATATTTTATAATTTATTTTATTTTATTTGAAAGTATAATTTATTTTGTATTGGTGCCACCAAGAGTTGAAGAAAAAACAATTACAGATGACACCACTCCAAATTAAATACTAGGGTGAAAAAATAATAATTATAATGATGATAATAAAATAAATAACAAAATAAAATAAAATAAGAAATAGATAAAAAAAAATGAATGAAAGATGAAAATGATAGGAAAAAAAGAAATAATAAAAAAAAATTCTTTCATAACTTATTTATTAGAATAATATTATTTATTTGTTAATACTGACATTTTATTGATTTTATTTGAATTATCATTTTTGTTTATTAAATTAAAATAAAATAATTATAAATTTGAATTATATAAAAGTTCAAAATCAAATTTGAATTTCTTTTCTAATTATAGAATTAATATAACGGGAGCAATGGCAGAAAAAACCCCACAATCTCCGCTATTCTGAATCATCTATCATTAATTTTTTTTTCTTCTTTTTCCTTTTAACGTAGTTGAAATTTTTTGTCATGAAAGTATCTGTCCTCCATGTAACTATTGTAATTTTTTTAACATCGTGCTCTAATTTTTCTCTGTCCCTCATCTACAAGGATCTAAACCGAAAACCATCTACCAATGTTTCCTATTTGTACCTGTTTTGTCTTTAAAGATTTCAAGTGTTCTTCGGCCTCGATGATGCCATGGCCCATCCTTGTAATTTTTTCAAGTCCCTTCTCTATTTCCTACAAACCATGAGGACTTGCAGCTCGTATTTTGTCTTGACAATCAATAAACCATACGATTAGTGGTTTCCACAATACTACGAGACAATGTATTAGATTGATGCCTAGTTTGCAATTGCTTTTAATTTTGAATTATGAGCAATAGCAAACTAGGCATCCATCTAATCAATAAAACAGAGCTCGAACGTGGTTCATAGCGAGATGGAGAGTCTCACCTTGATGAGTTTTATAGTTGTTGTAGTCTAGCTTCAATGTTGAAGGCTCAATACTAGGCACTGTATGGAGGTCCATGGCTCCAGATATTTCCAGAATCTCCCCTCTTATGAATGATTGGAACTCGAAATATGTCCAAGTTTATGATTTAGATCAAGATCATTGGTGACGTCATAAAAGAAGAACACCATGTGCGTTTTCTGAGGATATTTTTCAACATATAGAATAACGGACTATTAGGACACAACAAAATGACCACGCTGATTTCAGATGGAAAACATTGCTGGGTAGGGTGCTGACAGAACATGAGCTCCTCTCGGGTTGTTTAAAGAAGACCTCCAAAGAACAATGCCTGAAGTGTTTCTATGGCGGAAACAAGAAACCCAAGCAAGTATTTGTGGAATGAGTATCATATCAGACAGGCGAGCCAAAGTCGAAGTGGAGAGCATAAGAATAATCGGCGTGAAACAGATCTGGGCTTAGGAGCGACGGTGCATCAGAACAGCTGCAATGCCGGGAAGCAATGACCTTGTCAGTCGATGGGCTTGCCGCTAAAAGAACCGTGCACCATGAACTGGAAAGACAGCCAAAAGGAGAAAGTCAAACATGAGAACAACCGACCTGTTACCTCAAACATGTTCGAGAAGTCTCAGAACGCAATGTGTACAGATGGCTGCCTTAGAAAAAAACACAGATGAACTCGTTTTGATCGCCTCGATTTTAAGTATAATGAGGGTATTGAGTTAATACCTTCTCTCTAAAAGTTCAGCAACGATGATAAATTTTCGAACACAAATGATTCGCCGTCTCCTCCTTCAAAAAGGGGAAAAATGAGTCGGGCTGTCGTCTCTACAGCTCTCCGTACGACGATCAAAGTTGACGTGGGTACATGACAAATTACATTACATATTTCACAACTAGGAGGTAGGGCCACGAAATTAAGGAAACGTATCGACTAATCTTCCAATCATTGAGACATTTGCTGCCTCAATGTGTACACGTTTCACTGCTACTGCGTTCTCGAGAATTAATTAATAAAATTTAATAATTGACCCTCTTATAAATTCCAGCAAGGTGTCAATCTATTTTCTGTAAGTTTATGAAGAACCAAACTAACGTAATCCGCTAAACACATATACTGGTGACGGTAATTAAAATGAGATCGAGGGAGAAAAAAGCCTCTTTAAGAAGCAAGAAAAAAAGCAGTTTTACGGACCACTGCCGCAAAGTGTATAGAAAATAGGAAACGAAGCGGTAAATCGAATTTCCGGGATGTCGCAGCTAGACGATGATGAGACTTCACATCGGTAAAACTGACGCTGATGAAAAGGGTTCATACTTTTTAGTGGCATTGGTAACCTTTCTTTTTCGGTTCATCCTTCGCCTTTTTCAACTTCAAATACATTCGAGCGTACAGGAACACCCAGCCTTCAACGCTGCTTTTCAATCTGGTAATAGGTTTATTGTTGATGAGTCTTCGATATAAATTGCTGTCTCTTTCGCGTGGTAAAATGAAAATCCTTAAGACGAGATTGCGTTCGACTTTCGGGATTATAAAATGGAAGTAAGAAAAATCGTTTACGTTCACTGATTTTTTGTCGTCTGCGTACGACGAAAATCAAAAGTATTAAATTTATATCGGGAGAAAATTTTTCTTGTCTCTGATATTACGTACTTCTGCAGATGTGAAATTCTATCGGCTCACGACTTACTCGATACGTGTACAATATAGCAGAAATGAAATTAATAGAAATGAACGTTATGGAACTCGGAAAAGATGTATGGGCGGCGAATATCATAATTGAATAGACTTTTTGGTACGTTACTAAATTTAATCAATTAGTTACTGCTAATTCACTTATGGCCTATCATTTTGATTCCCTTTCAATGAGAAGGAGAGACCGAACACGAAACACTCCTTGAAGAAATTTAGTACCAGTTTATGCTCATCTGTTTCACTTTCTATAGAGAGGAATTTGTTCTGTGTGAGATTGGTGTTACATTCTAACGTAATTCTCCATAATGAGTTGCACAATTTCATTCAAATTCAATACAGTCCTTCAGCATTACGGTAGTTGTATCGTTATTTAAAACGAAGTTGACGCACTACAAT
The DNA here is from genome assembly GCA_035079395.1 of Aspidiotus destructor. NCBI lineage: Eukaryota > Metazoa > Arthropoda > Insecta > Hemiptera > Diaspididae > Aspidiotus > Aspidiotus destructor. Next base: position 1,947,641 of record JAVHKZ010000015.1, read on the forward strand.
ACTTGAATAGTGCTTCCTCATTGATCCAATATTAAGTTGTTTTTGAATCTGCGTAAGAAGTATAGTTTTTCAATTAAAAAATACATTCCTAATGGCTGTCAAGGTTTTCAAATTGTGAGATTGCTTCTGAGTGGTCAAGCCGGAATGCTCGGCTCTGATTTGCGGAGCCAACACTACTTTCTTGTCCTATCACTGATCCAATTTTCAATTTTGTCAATTGTAGCGCTCCTAGCGGGAAACGCGACCGGGTACTGAGTCAGAATGAAAGGTTTCCAAGTTTCCCCACAATCAACTGAAAACTTTACTGTAGCAGCACACGTCTCTGCTGGAACTTTTCGATGCTAAGATAGCTCTTGACAATCTTGAGCAGGTATGCGGGCACTTCTGCGTCCCTAAGGGCTTCCAATATCCTCTCTCATGGAATCGATCTGAACGCATTTCTCGTGGCTAAACTGACGGCTGCACAAAACTGATGCGTAGCTATTGCTGACACGCCTATCCTCTTCAGGCTGATTCCAGTATCTGAAAAGTTAGTTCGCCGGCGTTGTCTGACAGACAAAATGGTCGATGGGAAGGATGGGAGACTAGGTGGTTTACCCTACAGATTGATACATCTTTCGGATTTGAGGTCATCTCTAAGTAAAAAGATACTCAGAAGCAGCGCCATCGCCAGACTTTTCAAGGCTTAGAGCAAAATTTTCATACGAAGCCATTTTTCAATCAAGACAATTATAATTTTTTCCACCCCTGCTGGCGCGAGGCCTACAGTAGCGCGAATCCTGAAACGGTAATACCTACTTGCTACCCCTTGGCGACGGCCCTGCTCGAGCCTGAGATTTTTGTTTGAGACACCAGTTTAGAACTCGAGCTTGAGACTCAAGACTGAAACTCGTGACTGACTTTCGAAATTCAGACTCGAGACTACGACTCAAGCTTGAGACTCGAGCTTGAGATTCGAGGCTGAGACTGACTGGATACTTGACACACTCGAGACTCAGACTCGAGCTCGAGAATCGAGGCTGCAACTCGAGACTGAAACTTGAGCTTGAGGCTTGAGACTGGGATTGGAGCTTGAGATTCGAGACTATGACACTCGAAACTGAGACTTGAGCTTGAGACTTGAGACTGACACTCAGGACTAAGACTCGAGACTCGGACTCGCGCTTGAGATTCGAGACTAAGACTCAAGCTAGACTGACTTTTGAGATTGACACTCAAGACTGACACTCAAGACTGACACTCAAGACTGACACTTAAGACTTCCAAGTGAGATTTGGAACTGACACTCGAGACTGAGACTCGAACTTGAAAATTGAGCCTGACACTTGAAACCGACACTCAAGTTTGAGACTCGATCTTGGGACTCGAGACTGAGACTCAGCACTGAAACTCGAGTTTGAAACTCCAGACTAAGACTTAAGCTTGAGGCTCGTGTAGACAGATTTGAGACCGAGACTCAAGAATCAAGATTGAGACTGGAGCTGAGACTCGGGACTGACACTTGGGACTGAGACTTGAGATTGAGACTGAGACTTGAGACTTGAGACTGACACTAAGGACTGAGACGCGAGCTAGAGACTCAAAACTGAGACTCGAGACTTAGACTGAAGATTGAGGCTCGAGAAGACTGAGGCACGAGAAGACTGAGACTCGAGACCGAGACTCAAGATTGAGACTTGAGGCTGAGACTCCAGACTGACACTTGAGACTGACACTTGAGCTTGAGACTCGAGTTTGAGACTCGAGTTTGAGACTCGAGACTGACACTTGGGACCGAGGCTGAGACTCGAAACTGACACTCAAGACTTGAGACTCGAGTTTGAGAATCAAGACTAAGACTTGATACTGACACTCAAGACTTAGGACTGACCTAGACTCGAGACTGAGAATCAAGACTGAGACTCGAGTAGCCCCGTCGACGGATTTTCTAAGGCCTAAAGCTGAAGCCTATTTTCAATTTAGACAATTTTATAATTTTTTTCTCCTCGGCAGCGCGAGGTCTACAGTAGGGCAAAGTCTGAAGCGGTGGTACCTACTCGCCAACTCCTGGCGACGGCCCTGCTCAAAGGAGTACTGAGCGCTGTCGGCTGAAGAGCCATTCTCGAGGTATAGAAAGCGACTAAACCCAACACCAACAAGAACAAATAATATCGAACTAGATCTTGACTGAACCAGCGAGTCATCGTGACTCATTCTCATAGAAAAATTCAATCAATCCCTTCTCATGAATCAACCTGTTCAACGTGGTGACGTCGCTGTTATTCCAATGTCGGATAATTTCAATTTCTCCAATCGTTTGAAGTACGACATTTCCCTGTGGAGGAGAATTTCCGACCCTTCTCTGAAGCTATGACCACTTTTGATTGAGCAATCAGCGAAGGCCAATCGCCCAATTTACTTTTATTTCGAGCTTATTTGTCTTCATCTTCTAATTTAAAGTTGACGGCTTGCCACTTTTACTTCGCGCTTATTTGTCTTCATCTTCCTTCATCTTCTAATTTAAAGTAGACGGCTTGCCATACCTGTATGAATGCCAGGGCAATCCCTACAAGGTAACCTGAAATCACCTTCCCTCGCAGCCATAAGAATTGGGGACCTTTAATTTAACAAACTGTAGTAGTGAAGAAAGCCGGCCGAAAACGAGAGGGACGGAGGACGCGGCCCGACTTTAAAGATAACATACCCAGTTTCCTCCTAACAGAGGGCGAATCCCGAGGGAGGAAGGTCGCAGAGTCGAGAAATTTCTTCGTAAGCGTCCTTCAAACCGTGAGATCAATGTCCTTTTCGAAAATATTCACTCTAGCTGGGTGCTATATCGTCACTAGTTCTTCATAAAAGGCGGCCCCACTTTGAGGGATGTGAGTCGGGCGATATATTAGACGATTGAAAGAGCTATTTTGTGGGCAACTGAAACGAAGGACAACCCGTGGGTAGTAATATCGGTTGATGTATTTTGTTGGTAAGTACTAAATTCATGGACATCGTCAATAATGGAGATGGTCAAGTATACTCCTGAGGAGGGATTGATTGAAGAATTAGCCTGTGAGAATGATTCACATTTCGATGACTTGTTGGTTCAAACACGACCTCGTTCGATGTTACTTGTTCTTCTGGGTGTTGGGTTCAGTCGCTTTCTATATCTTGGGAATGCTGTCTAGCCGAGAGCTCTCGGTGTCGTCTTGTTTCTTGCGGTCTGTGCAATTTCCTTTTTTCCTCTTCACAAGAATTTTTCCTGATTGGTTTATCCTTCTTATCGATCAACGCCAGCTTGGCTTTCTTTCACCGCACGGGGAAGAGTCCCCCAGCAACTGCCGCATTGATTGTATCAACAAGCAGTGCCGAGTAATAATTTCTATACTGCTATCACTAATAGCTATATTTTTACAACTTGCGACTGAACAGATGGATTTGCAATTTTGTAAGCGCCTGGTTTTATTAGTTGAAACTGTAGCTGATTTGCGTAACGTACTAAACCTCGATGTCGAGTGTCAATCATGCGCGTTGAAACACATTCCTCAGTTTAATGGGCCTAAAATTAATGCCCCTACGGTGATTAATTAAAAGGAAGTGAAAGAACTGCTTTGAAATTTATGCAAATAGCACGATGTACACGTGTGACATTGTCTGTACAAACTTCGTGTTTAAACGTCGTTGAAGTCTTAGTAGCAACGTCTACGTCGTTCTATAACTCAGTTGTTAACTTAGGTAGTCATTGTTGTAACTGGGTGAACTATTTTCACGACGCGAAGTAACCTAAGTAGAAATACAAAATAATGAGCACATATGGTGTCTCAACATCAAAATTTTAGCAAAAATTCATGTATCACGTTCTGTTCACGAATAAATTTTTATGGTAGAGCCTAAACGCGGGGAAATGAAATAATCTTCAAGTTTTCGATCCGTGTATACGTTGTATGTATGTCTGTGTTTACATCGTAATGTTCTACGAGCGAACAGATTATCACAGTAGAATGAATTTTGAACGACTGTATCACTTGATTACCCTCTACTGATTGTTTTCGATCATTTAGGTAGTTACACGATAAATAATGCGTGAAGTACGCGATAACTCGCGTGTTCGTTTCGCAAATTTTTGCTCGCACACGAATGCAGTGTCGCGCTTGAAGACAGTTCGCTCTCGAGTTTTCAACTCAGGTTAATCGCGTGTATTGTGCGGTTTTTGTTATTCAAATATGTCGCTGAAAGAGTCTCAAACTACCGGTACGGTCGTAATGGTACCGCCGAAAGATTTTGAATTCAACGAGGAAACCGCCAAGACGAACGCGTTCCAAAACAAGCCTCCCGCGGATGTCGGCAATATCTCCGAAATGGCGTCGCAAGATTTCTACGATACAGTCGAACGTCTCGGACGAAATCGCCTGAAAGTGATATTCTTGCCGAATCGAACGGAAGGCGAAGTGAAGACACCCGACGCCATCTTTCCTAATAACTGGTTCTCGATGCATACCGACCCGGAGAATGGCAAACGTACTCTAGTATTATACCCCATGTTCACGGAGAATAGACGAGCGGAAGTTCGCCCCCAATCGTTGTTAGCCGCATTAGAACAGGCGGGAGTGATTGTGGACAAAATTGAGAATTTGACGGATTATGTAAACCTCAACCTGTTTCTTGAAGGAACCGGAAGTATGGTACTGGATAGGACAAACAGAATTGTATACGCCTCACTATCGCAAAGAACTTCCTCCGAAATGGTGGATATTTTTGTTGAACGATTGAATTACTCCGGGGCTGTGAAATTTCGAAGTTACGACAGAAAAGGTGCGCTGATATATCATACGAACGTTATGATGAGCGTGGGATCAGATTTCGCGATCGTGGCTTTGGACGCTGTTCATGATGAAGTTGAGCGAGAAACCCTTGTACGCTCTTTAACCAACAGTGGGAAAGAGATTATTCAGATCACCCTCGAACAGGTTGAACGCATGTGTGGTAACGTTTTACAGGTACATGATGACTTGGGGAAGAAGAAGATAATCGCGTCTACAATGGCCTTTACTTCATTTACGTTTGAGCAACAGTGCAGACTGAGGACTCACGGAGACTGGCTGGTCGTGGATGTCAATACGATCGAAAAAATAGCCGGTGGTGGTATTCGTTGTATGCTGGCGGAAGTTTTTTAACCTTACAGATCTTCATTATTGTGATACAATTTACGCGAATTTATCTTTTGTGGCACCTCGTTTAATTTATTATTATCATGTAATACAAGTATTTGTACATTGCTATCTCACTTCTACTTCTCGTTTACGTACGATGTCCCTCCAGTACTTCAGCCATGTGCTTGAAGCAGATCCTTATAGTGTCGTGGTAGCTCACATTTTTAAGGCCAGAGGGCGAGAAATTAGCTCTTTGGGCCTCCGAAAACTCTCATGGTCCTACTTTCAAGAAGTTTCTCGCGGGTATCATTAAAACCGTCGCGCTCTTGGTAATCCGCAAGCACGACATTGAATCCCAGCGGGAAATAGGATATCCTGGATTTAGTCATGAGCTGAATTTGGATTGTGATGTAAAATACAATAGTATTCTTCAAGTCTTTAATGTCGGAGGCTGATATTCAACGCTACAAAAGAATTCTGGAGAATTTGAATAAACAGTTTTTTATCTCAACGTTCAATAGATTGGTGACAAACATTTTTTGTGGTTGACGGTTCGACACACAACAGCAGTGAAAACAGCACAAATTAAGAGGCGAAAAGACCAACCTCCTGAACTCGCGATATTTGGTCTTATCTGTAGTTCAAAGGCTCAGCTAACTTCCCTCTCTATTCTTGAGTCGAGATTATTTCAAATCTTCTTTGTCTATGAAGCTTGGTACTTGATACCTGTTCTAAGGTTCCCTTCTTCGGGCAAATGTTTACTGCCCACAATTTGGTGTTTGTTTGACCTTGGGGTTGGTAAAAACCTACAAATTGAGGAGTATGAGGGGCTCGTACTGGGAAAGAAGTGTGTAATATTAATGAGGGATGAAATGTTTTTACGAGTCATATTATCGAAAGTAAATAATTTACAGACACGTAGGGTTATTTAAAAAGGTTTTTTATGACCGGTTTCGCGGAACAACAATAAAAACGTTCGCATCATCAGATATTTACAAATAAACTGGTACAGTGAAAATACGAGCGAAAGAGATAACGAAGTTCAAATCATAGAGGTGACTCAGAACTACGCGTGCAGAGTCGTGCAACGAGGGTAGAATTACTCTGTAGTTGAAGGTCGTTAACTAAACGTGTGTTACGATAATATTTACATATTTCAACCTCCTCGAGCTTATCAAGAGTTCTGCCTTTATTCTTCCGATGTAGTAGAGATACGTTCTTCTCACGGATGAAGTTGTGGCCAGTCTCAGCGAGATGGTCAGCGAAGGCACTTTTTCCATTAGCACAATCTGTTTTGGACTCGTTCCTCAAAAATTTTAGGCGAGATCTCCAAGAGCTTTCGTGCTCTTTCACGCGGGAGTCTAATGAACGGCCGGTTTGGCCCACATAAACAGAATTACAGTCGTTACAGCTTAAAAGATAAACACCACTTTGCTGGAAGAGGGGGGTCGGATCTTTAAGTTTAGAGAAAGAACGTAGATTATGTAGCGTGTAAAAAGCTGGCTTGTAACCTATACGTCGAATCACACGGGAAATTTTATACGAAATGTTACCTATGAAAGGTATCTTGAGCCATTTTTTCTCATTAGTAATATTAAGATTTAGGCTAGAAATAGAATCACGGAAAATGGATCGACGTTTCTTATTAACAATCTTATCAATATCAATTCGAATACCGTTACGTTGAGCGATATATTTTATAGTACAGCGCTCTTTATTGAAATTATATTGACTAAGAGGTACGTTAATAGCTCTGTGTATCATATTTAAAAAGGCAGCATTCTTATGATTATGAGGGTGGAAGGAAGAATTGTTGATAGTAATGTCGGTAGAAGTAGGCTTCCTATAAATATCAAAATCGAAGCATTTATGATTTACGTTATCATCAACAATAGAGATAGTTAGATCGAGAAAATTTAAGGTTCTTCCACCCATTTCGAGTGTAAATTGGATCTTAGGGTGGTATGAATTCAAAGTGTTCAAAAAAGATTCGAGAGAGGAATTACAACCATTATAAATACAGAAAACATCATCGACGTAACGAACCCAAAGGATAACATCAAACATATAAGGTGAATTATTGTACATGAAAAATTCGAGAGTATTAAGATATATATCGGAGATGAGGGAGCTTAGAGGCGCGCCCATCTGTAGGCGTTTTTATTGTTGTTCCGCGAAACCGGTCATAAAAAACCTTTTTAAATAACCCTACGTGTCTGTAAATTATTTACTTTCGATAATATGACTCGTAAAAACATTTCATCCCTCATTAATTCGGCTGATTCAGGCAAACTTAAATGTACTTTCAGTGATTTACGAATGAAAATTATTAGGTGTTCTTCTCATATCGCGTTTCTACGAATATGCGTGCGCGATAATCTAAGACCGAGTTTTATAAATTTCCATCTAAAATCACAATACGCATCTACAAAGCAGCGTTTGGAGTCTTGGCTCATTAAAAAGTGGCTCGATACCGAAATAAGAAGATGGTACGATGAAAAAGATTTATTTACACGCCTCGCTTACAAATGTCACCTGCTACTATCGAGCAAGCTGCCTTATACTAAGCTTTTAAGTCTCATTACCGATATCAACATCCGCTGTTCCAATCTCCACCGCCAGTTGACCGCTGTTAAAGAGAAAAAACTTGAGTTACTCCGTGCTTGTTGCAATGATCAACCTAATGAACAGCTCCCTCGTCCTGAGGAACAGTTCCCACTGCCAAACTTCTATAATAGAGTCGTCAATCTAACACAGGTAAGCTTGGATAGAGATGAAGAAAATTTACTAAGCTGCGGCCTCAAACATGCACTCCCCCCTCCAATAAAAAGTGATAAGCTCAAATCTGTAATTATCGCTGATATCGCTACTGCATTGCATCACACTGAGGAAGTCGATGTCCCCACATTGAAGTCAACCCTAAACCAAAACTTTCACCTTCCAAAGATCAGTCCAGCCGATAAGGAAGTCATCACCACCCTCCGCAGTAAAATGGAAAGTAACAACCTTGTTCTAGCTAGAGCTGATAAGGGACAGTCTGTTGTTTTCCTCTGTAAACGCGACTACGCCGCAAAAGTTGAGACCTTTCTTCTGGAAAACCACGCTACTCCAGATGGTGAATTTGACATCGCTGATTTCCGCACTTCCACTAAAAGTCTCATCGAAAATTCTAAAATTATTATACCCGAAGCGCGTCAACGACGATACCTTATTGATGGTTCCATGAACCCTGCTGTGCCACAACTCTACGGTCACATAAAAGTCCACAAAGCTGGCAACCCTATCCGGCCGATTGTCTCCTACTACTCCAGCCCTACCTATCTTCTAGCGCAATATTTGAATAAGTGGTTCAAATGCAACGCAAATGCCTACAATCCGAAATTTTCTATAAAAAACTCATCTGAGTTAATCGAGCGACTAAACAGCTTCAAAAGTCTTCCGCCTAATGCTCGTCTTATTTCATTTGATGTTACAAGCATGTACACAAAAATTCCTGTAGATTTAGCTATGAAACGTGTCTCTAGCATACTTTCTGAATCACAATTTGATAACAATACTATTTTAGAGTTTATGAAGCTTCTTGAATTATGTCTTAAACATAACATATGTGCTTTTCAAGGGACTACCTATAAATTCCCAGACGGCCTACAGATGGGCGCGCCTCTAAGCTCCCTCATCTCCGATATATATCTTAATACTCTCGAATTTTTCATGTACAATAATTCACCTTATATGTTTGATGTTATCCTTTGGGTTCGTTACGTCGATGATGTTTTCTGTATTTATAATGGTTGTAATTCCTCTCTCGAATCTTTTTTCAACACTTTGAATTCATACCACCCTAAGATCCAATTTACACTCGAAATGGGTGGAAGAACCTTAAATTTTCTCGATCTAACTATCTCTATTGTTGATGATAACGTAAATCATAAATGCTTCGATTTTGATATTTATAGGAAGCCTACTTCTACCGACATTACTATCAACAATTCTTCCTTCCACCCTCATAATCATAAGAATGCTGCCTTTTTAAATATGATACACAGAGCTATTAACGTACCTCTTAGTCAATATAATTTCAATAAAGAGCTCTGTACTATAAAATATATCGCTCAACGTAACGGTATTCGAATTGATATTGATAAGATTGTTAATAAGAAACGTCGATCCATTTTCCGTAATTCTATTTCTAGCCTAAATCTTAATATTACTAATGAGAAAAAATGGCTCAAGATACCTTTCATAGGTAACATTTCGTATAAAATTTCCCGTGTGATTCGACGTATAGGTTACAAGCCAGCTTTTTACACGCTACATAATCTACGTTCTTTCTCTAAACTTAAAGATCCGACCCCCCTCTTCCAGCAAAGTGGTGTTTATCTTTTAAGCTGTAACGACTGTAATTCTGTTTATGTGGGCCAAACCGGCCGTTCTTTAGACTCCCGCGTGAAAGAGCACGAAAGCTCTTGGAGATCTCGCCTAAAATTTTTGAGGAACGAGTCCAAAACAGATTGTGCTAATGGAAAAAGTGCCTTCGCTGACCATCTCGCTGAGACTGGCCACAACTTCATCCGTGAGAAGAACGTATCTCTACTACATCGGAAGAATAAAGGCAGAACTCTTGATAAGCTCGAGGAGGTTGAAATATGTAAATATTATCGTAACAATGCCGTACGTTTAGTTAACGACCTTCAACTACAGAGTAATTCTACCCTCGTTGCACGACTCTGCACGCGTAGTTCTGAGTCACCTCTATGATTTGAACTTCGTTATCTCTTTCGCTCGTATTTTCACTGTACCAGTTTATTTGTAAATATCTGATGATGCGAACGTTTTTATTGTTGTTCCGCGAAACCGGTCATAAAAAACCTTTTTAAATAACCCTACGTGTCTGTAAATTATTTACTTTCGTGTGTAATATTGCCTTCATGAATTGTGATGGAGGGAAAGAGAAAGAAAATAGTCCTTAAAATGATAGATTTGCCAAATACGATTATTATTTAGTGTCCTGGGGAGATGGAATTTGACTTTCTTCATTTCATTTGGGGAAGAATTTCTCCAAGTTCCTCCATGACACTCATAAGTCAATTACTTCATAGGTCGGTGACGTCATAAGTCGGTGACGTTATAAGTTTGTTGACATCATTGGTTGGTAACGTCATAAGTCGATGACTCCATAGCTCGCCAATGTCATTTCGTGACGTCATAAGTTTGGTGACGTCATAAGTCAATGACTTCATAGGTCGCCAATGTCATTTCGTGACGTCATAAGTTTGGTGACGTTTCAAGTTTGATGACGTCATAAGTCGGTGACGTTATAAGCTAATTGACTTCATAGGTTTCGTGACGTCATAGGTTGGTAACGTCATAAGTTCATAACTTCATAGGTCGGTGACGTCATAAGTTTGGTGACGTCAAAGGTTTAGTGACGTTATAAGCTCGATGAAGTCATAAGTCAATGACTTCATAGGTTGGTGACGTCATAAGTCGTGACGTCATGATTGGTGACGTCATAAGCTTGGTGACGTTAAAAGTTTGATGACGTCATAAGTCGGTGACGTTATAAGTTTGTTGACATCATAGGTTTGGTGACGTCATAAGTTTGATGTCGTCATAGGTTGATGACGTCATAGGTTGGTAACGTTATAAGTTTGATGTCGTCATAGGTCGATGACGTTCGTCTGAATGAGAAGTAAGAAACGGGTTGAAGTGACCGCAAACTTATGTGTTCTTTCTGCCGACTAAATTTCAAGATCGACCTCCAAGGTGAGGCTGGCCATTCATCAATGAGGAAAATTGTCTCAAATGACTCCGATTGGTTAATTAAATGCAGATTCTCCAACTGATATTGAATCTTTTGTTCATGGAAAATGGCTCAATATAGACTGAGTCAAAGAGAGGCCAAGTACGTTCTCCTTTCATATCGAATATTGCTTTTTCTGGCCTCTAACCACAGACGGCCGTGATAGAATTGATTATTACATTTTCAGTCGCTCTAAGATCGTGTGTACAGAGACCATTAATCGCCCTCTCCCTCTCGAAGATATTCTTTCCAGTTTCTTATCTGGCGCGTAATTACAATGTTATAATTTGAAAACCAAGTTTTTGTCGGCGTCGAAGGTTTGGCACTGCGCTTTCTTATCGTCGTCCTATGAAAAAAAATATATATAAATGCACATTAAAGCTATATTAGGCAGAGTTACGTGCAGTATTCGAAGGATTATTACGCGAACTTTCATTCGCGATAAGAAAACCGATTTATCTTCACGATGGTGTATGGTTCGAGGCCAACCCACATCGCTCTGTCTGGACCGAGTTAACCTTCGAGAGAAAAGTTGTTTGTATTTTATTTCGATATACGCACGCGGTACGGCGTAATTTAAAAATTTTCCCGGTCCAGCTATTTTCTTCTTCCTTCGAATGCAATCACCGGTACGCTTCTTTCGAGTATTTGTTTTCGCGCGCTGCGTTTTCTGAATAATAAAATTTCCACCATAAATTGCAGACACCTTTTTTCGCTTTAATAAATCGATCAAAATCAAAAGGCAAACAGCTCGACCGCCTATGTGTGCTTTTTCTTCGGCTGTAAAATGAAAAGTAACGCTGAAGACGAACTATTCCGTTTTACTTTTTTTTTTTTTCATTTCTCCATCCCTTCACTAGACGAGCAATCACGTATTGGACGCCACACCGCTGTTTTAGAAAAAAACTTCTTCATAGCTACTTGTGCAGGCAAGTGTAATAAAAAGCAACGAATGTAGCCGAAGTTTCCTTTTGTTTGTGATCGAGACGAATAAAAATACAAGAGGTATATACTATATAGTCTTTTTGCGTACAACTTTCGTACATAGTATATACACGAGACATTGGGAGAAAAAGTAAGTAAAACGAAGAGGTCGAAGCAGACCAAGCGCGTAACATGAAAGACTTCAAGGGAAAACAGTATTAAACTCAAGTAAACAATTGTAAAAGATTTCCATCGTATTTTTGTCTATGCTTCGTCCTCGAGATGTTCTACCTTTTTTATTTGGCTCTCTTTTGAAACGCTCCTTCCTCTTTTCTTTTTTCTTTGTATTAGTGAAAAAAGTTTGGTAATGAAGTTCCCTGTGATAGGCTGTAAGAGAGTTCATTTGTATGCTGATTTTAGTCCGGGAAAGATGATTCGATACAAAAGTTTCATGGACTTTGTGACTAAGATAAGTTCCTTGAAGAAATTTGACGAACGATGGAGACTAGAGGCCTACATGATATCTTCAATGATTTTTTTTTAGCTATTCAACTACACTCTGGGTTATCAGCTCTCAAAGAAGTATTGCAGATTGTTAGAGGAGTGGAAAGTAGTAGGTAGAGCGTAAGTATTGGAGAGAGTTAGCAATTGTTTTTAAGGCGGAGGATAAGGAGGAAGAGACGTTCAAAATTAGTCGTTAGTTTTGTAGGGCTGGACTTGAGAATAGGTGTTGTACTGTTAGGTATCCGTTTGACAATAGTTGCAAGATGGAGGGAAGAGATGTAGTAGGTGAGAATAAGTTGGTCGGATGTGGCCAATTCTGAGGCGGGAGAGAATGATTTCTTCATGACGGACATTTCTGTTTGAGGAGGACCCAGAGGAAGGCGAAGTTTTTATAGATCGGAGCTTGTTGTGCAGTAGGAGAGTCAAAAGATGATGCCAGGCATTCGGAATCAGGGAACGGTAATATGTAATTCTTTAGATAGTATGATGGGGAAAAAGATGGATTTGTAATCTTTGGTTGGTGAGTGGCTTCTCTTGCTGCACGGTCAACCTCGTCATGTCTAGGGAGACCAATGTGCCAGTGATGCAGATGAAAGTTATTGTTGATTTGATGGAAGCAAGAGTTTCAAGAATAACGTGGGTGCGTTAAGTTATAGGGTTTGTTGAATGGATGTCTTGTATTGTTGAAAGAGAAGAAAGAGAATCAATTAGTAAGATGTAATAGTGTCGTGGGGATCGTTGCTTTAGCTACAAAAGGCAGGACTGGATACCACTAAGTTCAGCAGTAAATACTGAAGCTGAATTAAGAAGTCGTTTAGCGATAATGGAGCCGTGGGTAGAGAATGCATTAAGCTGTTTTGGATTGAGATTTAGAGCCATCAGTGAAGCATATTTCATGATTTGGGTATTGTGCGATAATTTCTGGGATTAGTCTTCGATAGGAATAATTGCCCAATTTTGGGGTACTTGCGAGGTCGAGTCGGATAGATAGGGAGGGAAGGGGGTAAACACAGAGGCTTCGATGGTTTCGTAGGAAGGAGAGGCGAGAGTTGAGAGAGGAATTGAAGGTAGGTTCTTAAAAAGGAGAGGAGGAAGTTACCAGGAGAGAAGATAGATGTTTAGATTGGAAGGTCAGGACTTTGAGAAGACGAAGCGAGGAATTTCGCAAAGTCCATTGGTGCTTCTACTGCTTCTGTACAAAGGCTTAGATGGGGGAAGGTTGAAAAGCTCTGAGAGCCATGCGTAGGGTGGATGCTTAAATAGTATCGAGGAGTTTGATTGAGCACTTACTGCATTGACTGTAGATTTTCGCACCGTGATTGAGTTGGAAGCGAACAGGACTTTTGTATAGTTTGAGCAGGAGTTTGCGATTACATCTTGTCCAGATGTGGGAGAGGTACGTGATGATAATGATAGCGTTCAGGCATTTAGCTTCGAGTGTCTTTATGTGAGGTATCCAGGAGAGTTTTTGATCAAAAATTGAACCCAGGAATTTATAAGAGAAGAGATTGCAGATTTTGAAGCCTTGAATAATTAGCGGATGAAGTGGGGTTATAGGGTGTCGTTGTTTTTGAAAGATGAAAAGACCTGTTTTATCTAAAGAGAAACGAAATCCACGGTCAGAAGCCCGAGCGTTTTTTGGAGGAGGCGTACTGCTCTGTAAGGGTTTGAAGATATTTCAGTTGAATTTGTTGTATGATTGGAGGTTCAGTTAAATCTGATTGGTTCTATGATTCAAGTTGTCAGTTAAACCTAGGAGGTGATTCAAGTGTCACTGTCAGGTAAATCCATTCTATGTTTCAAAGGTCAGTTGAATCTTGCATTCTGATCATCAAGAAATCTATCTTGTGGTAGGTAGTTTGAAAAAAATACTCGCTATCCCTCCCAAAAATTTTGGTTCAGCGTCGACTGGAATAATTTGGAGAAGTCGACTTGAAATCGACTCCAGGTCGACGTGGATTCAAGGTCGATTCAAAGTTGACCAACGTTCATTACAAGAGAACTACAGAACGACTTGAAATCAGCCCTGGCGCGAGGGGTTTTGGCGCTACAAGCAAGATCTAATTTTTGTTTATCACACACAATATGCCTGAAAATTTTTCTTAATATTTCCGTAGACCGTAGCCGGCGCTACATTAGCTGGTCCGAGCGCCGGGGCTGCTTGGAATTCACCCAACAAAGAAACTGATTTCTGGCTCAGAGAATAGTTTGTAGAAGCTGACTTGAAATCGAATCCAGGTCTATGTCGATTTCAGATCGATTGGAAGTCGACCAGAGAAGTACAAATTGATCAGATCAAGCACTCGATTTTAGTTGGATAGTATCACCCTTTTTCATAATCGATTTTAGGTTGAAGAAGTTTGTTCCTGATTGACGCCAGAGATGTCAGGTTCATACGGTATGATGTCGACCATCTTACGTCAAAAAGAACTGCAAATGGTCCTAGAATCAAGCCAATTGAGCATTCGATATCAGGTCGACAGGGGAATTTGAAGAAGTTGACTCAAAATCGGTTCTATATCGATATCAAATTGAAGTCAATCTGAAGGTGATCAATGCTTAATACCACAAAACTGCGGATTGACTTGAAATCGATCCTCAAAAAAATCGATTCCTGATTAACGCTAAAAATTTGAAGATGTCAATTTGAAACAGACTCCAGATCGATGTCGATTTGAGATCGGTTCAAAGTCGGAGGACTGTTGAGGAGTGCGCGCGCGGTGGGCTCGGCAGCGGCACTTGCCGATTTCGAAGACTACGGAAGGCGTTTTGATACCTTTGACGTGACTCCATTAAGACAATTAAGATAGTGGTATAGTCTTTATTGACAAAATTGATGTACACATCAATGCCTCTCGCAGCCGAGGGGAGAAAAAGTATAGCCACTTATGAGACGGAGAAGGATCGCTGGCGAGAGCAAAATGAGCCGAAAAGAAAAGGTTAGAAGAAGAACCGAAGCTACTTCCTACAAATGCAGTAAGATATGCGTAGATATTTCTGTATCTTCTTCCTGCAACAACTACATTCCTTCTATTCTGATATAGATTTCGCGAGAAAATTTACCAATACTCTCTACCTGAGCATTATCATCAACACGTGTGTCACTATCCATACAACTTTACTTCTTAGTTTCAATAGTCGTACTTTTTCATTAGAACTTGACGCATAGGTACTGTCGTGAAGTGCTTTGGTACACTTTTCGCTTATGAAATTAAGATGGTTTTTACATTGCATTGTGACTTAATGACAAAGTTATCATACTCTACCAAAATTAGGCCCACCTGTTCGAATGAAAATGACAGAAAAATTATGTCCGCAGAGCGACGCGACAGTAAGATCTTATTTTTATTTTCGGCGTTCAACGTAGGCAACTTCACAAACAGGGTTCCGTACGCTCCGTTACGTGTGTCGTCTTTCGATGTTCGCGGGAGTGACTACGCGTACACTATCCCGGGTACGTCTTCACAGCTACTTCCTCGCTCATTCCAGCGGCCTATGCTACGAAACGATGAGCCAAATCATAATAAAAGAAAACGCGTGTACTCTTATAGCAGGCATTTGCGATGAAAACTGAAAAGTCCATTTCACAGGCTTACGTAAAGCTTCTTATTAAATTTTCAGGTTTTCTAATGCTTTGAAAGTTATGCTATCGCGAGCCCACTACAAGAGACAAATGATACTAAGTGGGGTTTGTTCGTATTGATCCCCAATTACAGACGGTCGAAAGGTGTTCCCAATTTTCCAATGTTAAAATTTGGCTAGCGCTTATCTGTCAGAGCGCGAGAAGAAAGACATAGAGAGTATGTCTAAATTTCGTTCGCTCGATACCACTTGATTGTCGTGCAAAAGATTATGTAAATTATTAGAAGTATACACCGGTACCTTGTATGTGGCGTTTTGCATGCATCGACTGAAATGAAGCGCTAATGCTGGCATGAAATTTCACGCTTTATAATTAGAGTAAGGGTGGTTTCTCAGCAAAATGCATCCAAACGAGCATCAGCTTTACTTGACGATAATTAGCGTTAGGTATGTTGCGACGACAATGTAAACCTTTTGTCCCACCATCTTTGAGTTTCACGTCAAACATGTCTTGATTGGCGTTTATTATAGTAGTATTTATTCTAATAATTAATACGTAAACGTATTCTATTCGGTCACGCTTATCCTGCAGAATTAGTCGGTAAGATGTTGACAATTTCAAAATTAGTGTAACTGGGAAAATACGAAAATCACGATCAATGAAGACACTTTAGTTGGAGTATTTTCCAGAAAATATCTTTCGAAGTATTTTACTTTCGTGAGAGATTTTGACCCAAGGAGTTGTAACCCAACGACTACTGAGAATACCACCATCTATTTCTATCCTTACCTCATCGAATAAAAATCTCATTGTTACACGTAAGTTGATTTTTCAGCATCTGTCATAATGTCCGGATCTATTTTAACCCAACTCTAATTATTTAGAGTTGTTTTCTCCCTTTCTTATTGACTCTATTTGTTTACTTGAAGGAGAGAGACTCGTGCAAAAATTTGACTCCGCTTAAAAACCCACCGTTGTACTTATATCGAATGTAAACTGAAGATTCAGGAGTTGAATAGATTGAATGGCGAACACAAATCAGATACACCGGCGAATTAAAGAGCGAGAGATATCGCCGTCGCCGCGTGTAATTATTTATATTTTTGCGCCATCGTCATGACGTGTCGATATACCCTGTAGGCTGCAGCTATAGTTTTTCGTCGTAATTTAAAGCGAATTACGGACTATGGATCTTGGGCGATGAAGGGCTCGAAGAGAGAATAGAATAATGACACGATGAAAGCAGATCATTTCTCTTCCGGCTATTTTAACGGTTTTCACTGACGCGTACATTTTTCACCGAGAATATTCAGATTGAATAAACTGAAGGGATAACTCGAAGAGAAAGAGGAGAGAGAGAGCGCGGAATATGAAAAACTTTATTATTCTTTAATGGAGATTTTTTGCGGCGCAGACCGTCAACTCCGATACGACATTGAATTAACGATACGGGTATCACGTATTTGTGTTTGTTAACTAGTTTATGTACAAATTTTCCCACGATAGTAATAAGTAATAATATTATCGAATTTTATTTCGAAACTTTGTCGTGAAAGAAAGGAAATAACATTTTGAGTAGAGAGAAATTCCGTACGAATCTGGGCAGAGTTATAGATGATGTGAAAGAAACAAAAGAATGAATGTTATCCGATTTCAAGTGGATTTACGTAGTTCTCTAATAATGTACGTTCATCAACTTTGAAGTGACGCCAAATTGACGTCGATCTAATCGACACCCTCAAAATTTTTCTGCTCGGCCGCGAAATCAAGTAAATTTATCGTTTTCTGGTTTTGTGCGCAGGCTGACTTCATGTCGACCTCAAATCGATTTCTGTCAGCTAGAGTTGATATCAGGTCGAATTCTTCAAAATCTCTCTACCTAAAATCATTGTGCTCTAATAACTCAGTTTCAAGTCGATTTAGCAATGGAGGCTGGTCGACTTCATATTGACCTCAAATCAACTGAAATCTGATGTCGATTGCGAGTCGCACTTCTCAAAATTTCTCCACCGAACTAAAATCTATTGCTCTGTCAGGTCGATTTCAAGTTTGGTAATATAAATTGGTCGACTTCAAATCGACGTCAATCCACCTGGAATACACATAGACTGGAATTAATCCGGTTCACAAGGTTTTCTAAGGAAGGTTGATGAATTCAAAGTAAGGAAAATTAGGATTTTTCTTGACCTTGTCCTGAACCTTTTTCATCATGAACCCAAGATGAGTAGAAAGAAAACGTTGTATGGTTTTTTCTATGTTACAGGACATAATAATTGTGAGGAATTAGTTTTTTAGTTTTTTAGTTTTTTTTTTTTTTTTTTTTTTTTTTTTTTTTACGAAGCCTCCAGGCTTTGTAAAAAACTAATTCCTCACAATTAGAAAGAAAACGTCTGCTGCCACTTCGAATGCAACCCGCATTACACCACATTGTGGGGAGCAGAGGGTGCGCAGGTGTCCAAGCACAGGGTGCCACTGTCCGTGGGCGTGGAAGAAGAGGTCCGACAGCACCCTAATGGTAGAGACACTCAAGTTCCTGCAGTGCAATCTGGAGCATTGCAAACTCGCACAGAACCTTCTCTGGCAGTTTGTAGTCGAGGAGGGAACGCATGTTGTGATTGCCAGCGAATATTACAACGTGGCGGGAGTACAAGGATGGTACACAGACCGTACTGGCATAGCGGCCATTGGTGTTTGCCCAGAGTGTCCAATTGCTCCGGGAGAGGTTGAACGAGGGGAGGGGTATGTTGCTGTGAGGATGGCCGACATGGTTGTCTACAGTTGCTACTTCTCTCAGAATCGCCCCTTTCCGGAGTTTGAGGACTTCTTAAGCAAGCTGGAAGAAAGTCTTTCCAGACGGCGAAGTGACAAATTCATCGTGGCAGGCGATTTCAATGCCTGGTCAGAGGAATGGCGTTCCGGCCGGACTGACATCCGTGGGTATGCCTTGGGGGAGTGGATTGCCCACAATCGACTGGAAACGGTCAACGTGGGCAACACTCCTACCCGAGTGCATCAAGGATACGGGTCCATCATTGACGTCACCTTTGCCTCAGAGAGCCTAGCCTGAAGAATAGAGGGCTGGGCGGTACTGGATAAGGTGCTTTCTGGGAGCGACCATCGGTACATCAACTTTTCCATCCAGTGGGAAGTTGAGGTCGCTGCTCCACAAAAGCTGGTAAGAAAATGGGCGGTCAAGAAGCTGAATAGCGACCGCCTGAAAGCTGCCTACCTTGCCCTTACATGGGATCAAGGACAAGAGCAAGAAGGGAATGCGGAGGTGGCAGCCGAGAGAATGATCAAGACTGTCACCAAAGCATGCGACGCAGCCATGCTCAGGCAAGGTCCACCAAAGAAGAGAAGAGCCGTTTATTGGTGGACCAACAAGGTGGCTGAGCTAAGAAAAGAGTGTAGCTGTCAGCGCCGGATATACCAGCGTAATAGAGGCCGCGAAGAGGTGCGGGCGTTGCACCTGAATACCAGCTGGCTCGTAAGAGGTTGAAGAGAGCTATAAAAGAATGCAAGAGTGCTGCTTGGGAAAAGCTTTGCGAGATGGCAGAGGAAGATCCGTTTGGCAAGCCTTACAAGTTGGTGCTGAAGAAGTTGAAGGGCCTCTCAGCCATGAGCCGAATAAATCATTGATGGTTTGTTCCCACAGCAGCCACCGCCAATGGCAACGCTACCAATAGTAGGAGAGGATGGCATATCCCTCCTAGGTATCGAGGAGGTCGATGCAGCAGTCAATAGACTGCGGGGTAAGTCGAATCCAGTCTGGAGCTCCATACACTCAGCTGACCCGGCGCTGCTTGTTGATACATTCAATGCGGCAGTTGTTGGCGGACTGTTCCCTGTGCGATGGAAAAAACCAGGCTAGCGCTGATTGATAAGAAGGATAAACCACCTGGCCTGCCATCCTCTTATCGTCCACGTTGCCTGCTTGATAATGTGGGCAAACTCTTGGAGAGAGTGATAGCCAATCGTCTTGAGAGCTATCTGAAGGAGGAAGATATAATCTCAAGTAGCCAGTACGGTTTTCAAATTGGACGCTGTACATCAGATGCTGGGATCTGGCTGAAGAGGATAGCCAAGTCAGCAGTTGCTACGCGTCAGTTTTGCCAGCCGTCAGCGTCGACATGAGAAATGCGTTTAATTCGATTCCTTGGGAGAGGCTTTTGGAAGCCCTCAAGGAGGCAGAAGTGTCCGCATACCTGCTCAGGATGATCAGCAGCTATCTTAGCTGTCGAAAAATCCAAGCAGAGGCGTTTGGTGGTACAATGAAACGCCCTGTTACTTGTGGGGTGCCGCAGGGGTCGGTCCTCGGGCCGCTGTTGTGGTGCGTCGCATTTAACGGGATTTTCAAGGTGAGGCTGCCGCCGGGTGTTAAGCTTATCTGCTATGCGGATGATACACTGGTGGTATGCACCGCCGAAACAATTGTAGCGGTGGGGAGCAGGGTAAACCGGGCCTTAGAGGTAGTAACGCGTTCGATTGAGTCGGCCGACCTGTCGAAAGTTCAAGTCACCCACCTTTTGCCTGCAAGGTGCGGAAATCGCGACCAAGAAGACGATGAAATATCTGGGCATTTGGTTTGACTCGAAGCTGAGCTTCAGGCACCCTTTCCTGATGACAACGGAAAAGGCGGGTAGGGTAGTTGGATACCTGTCCCGCCTGATGAGGAACCTCGGAAGGCCGAAGGAGGCAAGAAGAAGGATCATGATGAGCACCGCCATGTCGGTCCTCCTATATGGTGCCCCAGTATGGGCCGATTGCATGCAGATACCATACCGACGTAGAGAAATGGTTAAAATCCAACGAAGAGTTGCGCTGAGGTGTGTTAGTGCCTACCGCACTGTCTCGACGGAGGCTCTTTGCGTATTAGCATGTTCACCGCCACTTTAGCTCCTTGCTGAGGAGAGAGCGGTGGTGTTCAAAGCAAAGAAGATAACGACGACCAACCAAGAAGCTTTACGGGTCAAACAGAAGGCCAGGCGCTCCTTGTTTGAAAAATGGAAAGCGAGAATTGCCCAGAGTGAGCTGGGCAAATGGACGACCCGTGTGCTAATATGCGACCTTGATGAGTGGATGAACCGGGACCATGGTCAGCTGAACTTTCACCTGACGCAGGTGTTAAGCGGCCATGGCTGCTTCAACAAATACCCTCATGAGAAGCTAAGGAAAGTTGAGCAGGCTTCGTGTTCACATTGCGATCAAGGGCGGGACGATGGACCACAGCACACCTTATTTGAGTGCGGGGCGTGGAAGCGTGAGCGGGACAAGCTTAGTCGGTCTCTTCAAGAGATCGGGGTAGAAGAAGCGCTTGTTCCGAGTAGCCTGGTACCCACCATGCTAGGCTCCGAAGAAGCATGGAACCAGGTGTCTACATTTGCGGCCACCGTTATGAAGAAGAAGATGGACCAGGAATGGAATAGGCAAATGCAGAACCACGCTGTGGCCTACTCGACACCTGTGTACCATCAACATCCGGATCTGCAGGAAGACGACGAAGAAGGACATCATTCAGCTTGATGATGTGATAGTATCTGTGGTGGTTATGTGAGTGTCCCTAGTGTATTTTGCGTGCCAGAGGGCACTGCAGCTTGGCAATTGCCAAAGCAACTTGGCGGTTGTCGAGTAGAAGAGGGGGTTCGCGTAGGAGATTCTTCCAACACTGAAGTTATACCCGAAAGGGTCGATTCCAGTTTGGAGGAAACAAAATTAAATGCATACGCAACCCGGAGGAAGGGGCGGCGTTCTGCAAATGCGACATAAGCGAGACCTTGTCCTGAACCTTTTCCATCATGAACCCAAGATGAGTAGAAAGAAAACGTCTGCTGCCACTTCAAATGCAACCCGCATTACACCTACAAGAGATATCGCTAACATGACTTCAATGATATCACAATTTTTCCATAATATAAACTTCAGCGCGCCATATAGGTAAGCAAACCTCCTTTTCCTCGACTCGTCCGATTACGCTCAACCTCGAAAATTCCAAAAAAGTTAATCATCTCGAAAATTTGTCAAAGTCAACTTCTTAACAAATTCTTATTACCTTTGGCATTTTGCCGTATCATAATTTTCAAATCGCTGCTTCACCTCTTTAACCTTCCCCCATAATCTTCTGGGCGCGTAAATGAAAACTTATTCAATGCAAAATAGCTCTCACGTAATACTACGACCTCTCGACATTAATTCATGTCAAAAACTGCACCCAGACGCATACAGTTTGCAATATATTCCTATGCCGAGGAAAAACGATGAGCGAGCGCGCGGTACCTATAAAGCGCAGAAAATGAAACGAGAAAAAGGCGGATGCGGAAGAAAAAAGGCGAAACGAAAAAAATATTTTGATTTCATTAATAAATTTACCCGTTAGGACGTAATTGGATCATTAATTTGCTTCTGAAAGAAGCAGAAGACGGCGTATAGGAATTTGAGAAAACGCGGCTCGGGAAAGAATTTCGCTCGCCGCAGGGAAAAGAGAGCCGCTTGTTTCGTTTTCAAATAATCGACTCTTTACGTAGCGTACGTGCGACGAATAATGTTTATAACGCGTATAACTATCGCAGACTTTTTCTCATTTTTGCGCAGACATTCAATGCTTGATCGAAACGAGAAAGAGAAAAAAAGAAGAAAAGAGCATCTTTTATACGATGCTATTATAGGGCTTTCTAGAATGTTTTCGTTCATTGCTTTTTTGGAGTTGATCACTCGATTCAGTTACGAGCAAACATTTTTAAAACGTCTCTTTTGCTCATAAACATGGATAGAATAAAAGCAATGTTCGAAAAGCCTTCTGATCGCAAAAAAAAATTCTAAATTCAAATTCTGCTTTGTTGGACTTTTAAAAGGAGTACATTTAAGATTGTTTTACTAGGTATAGGTATTGCTTAAATAGCAGAATTTTTATCACCATTTAATTTGAGGAAAGAAACGGTGCAGAGAAATAATACTGTTCGATTCCTTCCAATATGAATCACTGTTTGATGTTCAAATTAGTACCAAATATTTTGTGGGTAATTTTAATGAATGTAAAAATCATTCATAGCTTGCTTGATAATATCATTGTATTATTTTGTTCGATGACGCCAGAGGGCTCCTCAGCTCTAGCGCCCAAAGGGTAAAAATAAACTGTATTGTAAAACTTGGATAAACATTTTCTGACGTAGCCAAATAAATAAAGATCATATTTCATATCTTTTATAACATGCTCCGCTTGTTCATCCCCTCTTCTTGGTCTAGTATAGGTCTACTTTAGAATATTTTAGGCTAAGGCTTTAGGGGGACTCACTCGCAAGGTCTAGTAGAAGTCTACCCTAGGATATTTTAGGCTGACAGCTTTGGAGGGGCACACGTTCAAGTCTATCTGAAATAATGACCAGGAGAAAAGTTTTTCTCATTCAAGCGACTGCGGTACTTTTCCCTTGAGACCAAAAAATCCGTGGTATGAGGTCCGAGAATGATATCAGGAGGATAGAACGACGAGGAGAAAGCGGCGCGTGTATGAAGGAGCAGTTTAGACGACAAGGAAAATGTCGCGAGCGTGACCCGCGAGAGAGATAGATGAGAGAGAGAGAGAGCACCGCATCTTCAACACAATCTGAGACTGGGATAATGAGGACTCAAATGACAATTGAATCATGCAATGGATTCAAGTCGAATTGTAACAAAAATGCTCGCTGGTGCTCTTCGACTGTCATTGGGTCAACTTTTTTTTTCGTCATTTTCGAACATACACTCCACCGTGTTATACCGCAAGAGTTGAACGTATGCCGAAAGAAGGAGGCCAGCATAATTCTGAATAATAAGCCTCAGAGAGAACATCCCAAAATTGCCACCAGAACTATTACCGTCAGGAGAGAGGATCAACTCTCTGTTCACCAAATCATCCAGAATGGCGTTTCTTAAGGAGAAGTTTGGAGCATCCCCCTCTTTCTAATAGCAATTAATGTTCCACTCACCCAGCTCCTCTTATTTGCGGATGACTACAACAAACCCTTACTGAGCAGCACGCCTCCTCCAAAAAACGCTCGGTAATATCGGTTCCTGGGCTTCTGACCGTGGATTTTGTATCTCTTCAGATAAAACAGGTCTCGTCATTTTTTGAAAACACCGTCAAGGCTTCACAATCAACATTTTCTCCTCTTATAAATTCCTGGCAAGCCTGGGGAGCCGGAGCCTGGAGCTGGAGCCATAATTTGATCTTGAAAAGAGCCGAAAACTCCGCTCTTCTGGTCAGCTCCTCAACTCTTTGGGAGCTGCTCCACTCTTTCCTTTTCGAGGAACTAAGGAGCTACTCTTCAGTCAAAATGACAAAAAAAAAAAAAAAAAAAAAAAAAAAGGAAAAATTCGACAAATCTCAAAATCCAAAGCCCTAAGGCTTGAAGCTTGAAGTAAAGACAATCCGACTAGAGACTCGAAATTAATAATATTAGCTCTGCTTGTTTTTTTTCCTCGAGGCTCCGCCCAGAAGATCCATAGCTTCAGCTAGCTCCGGCTCCGCTGCAAAAATCCAGCTCTTTGTCTCTGCTCCGCTCTTTGAGAAACTGGAGCCGGAGCTGGCTCGGAGCCAGCTCTATTTTTCTTCTGATTCCGCTCTCAAGATCGAGAGCTTCAACTCAGGCAGCCTCCTGGCTCCGCTCCGCTCTTCGATTTTCGAGGAACCAGGAGCTGGAGCCGGGGCCAGAAATCGCTGGCTCCCCAGGCTCAATTCTTGAGCTGAATTCCTGGGTTTAATTTTTGATCGAAAACTCTCCTCGATGCCTTACATGAAGTCACTCAAAGCAAAATGTCGGAACGCTATCAATATCATCAAGTATCTCTCCCACACCCAGACAGGATGTAACCGCAAACTCCTGCTCCAACTATACAAAAGTCTTATTCGCTCCCAACTCGATTACGGTGCTAAAATCTACAGCCAATGCACCAAGACCAAAATCTAACTCCTCGATACTATTCAAGCATCCGACCTACGCATGACCCTCGGAGCTTTTCGAACTTTCCCTATCTACGGCTTTGTGCAGAAGCAGCGGAGCCACCTCTACCTTTCGGCACTCTCATATTGACTGCGAACTTCCTCGCCTCATCTTCGGAAATTCCTGACCTTCGGATCTGTACATCTATTCTTTCTCGTAGTACCCTCCTAGTCTTCTCTTTAAAATCCGATCTTCAATACCTCCCTACACTCTCGCCTGTCCTTCCTATCAAACCATCGACGCCCTATCTATCAGACTCGACCTCGCAAATACCCCAAAATTGGGCAATTATTCCTATCGAAGACTAATCTCAGAAATTATCGCAGAATATCCAAATCATGAAATCTGCTTCACTGATGGCTCCAAATCTCAATTTAAAACAGCTTATGTATCCTCTACCTACGGCTCCATTATCGCTAAACGACTCCGTAACTCAGCTTCAGTATTTACTGCTGAACTTAGTGCTATTTACTCCTGCCTTTCGCAACTATCGCAACGATCCCCACGACACAATTACATCTTACTAATAGATTCTTTTTCTTCTCTTTCTAACAATACAAGACATCCATTCAACAAACTCTACAACTCGACGCGTCCGCGTTATTCTTGCGAACCCTAGCTTCCTTCAAAACAACGATAACTTTCAACCGGATCCCTGGACATGACGAGGTTGACCGTGAAGCCAAGGAAGTTACCCACCCAACATCCATCTTTTTCACCATCATACGATCTAAGAAACTATTACCGTTCTCTAATTCTGAATGCCTGGCATCATCTTTGGACTCTCCTACCGCACAACAAGCTCCGATCTATTAAAAACCTCACCTACTTCTCACAAAACAAAAATTCCCGTCATTGAGAAATCATTCTCTTCCACCTCAGAATTGGCCACGTTCGACTACTCATTCTCACCTGCTACTACATCTCTTCCCTCCATCTTGCAACTACTGTCAAACGGATTACCTAACAGTACAACACCTATTCTCATGGCCAGCCTTACAAAACCAACGACTAACTTTCGACGTCTCTTCCTCCTTATCCTCCGCCTACTCTCTCCAATACTTACGCTCTACTTACTACTTTCCACCCCTCTAATAACCTGCAATACTTCTTTGAGAGCTGATGACCCAGAGAGTCAAATAGCTCAAAAAAAATGACTGCGAGTTCAGCATGATCCTCATCAACTTGATCTTTGGATTTATAGGGAGAAGGTTGCGGAGTTTTTCTTTCCTCTTTCTCCTCTCACTCATCCTACAATTTATCTCAGGAACATGAGTGATTCAAATTGTAAGAATTGCGACACGACGCGAGTACATTATTTATTAAGCTGCTTTCGAAGTTTGAGCTCACCTGGAAACGGTTGTAAAGAACATTTGTCCTACGACGTTTCACTCAGAGTTATCGAATTTTGAGATAATGAATCTCGAATAGAAAAAGAGTTCACTGGCAGCAACGGTTACTCAAAATCATCGAGTGAGTGCTTCTAGAATGGTAGCGTTTGTAGATTACTCCAGTCGTGCGAGAAAATTTCCTGAAAATCGTAGAGCACCAGTACTGCAGAAGTATTTCAATCAACATAAAACAAAATCACGTATTCAAGTTCTGAATTTTTGTAATCGAAAATACAATACTCGTCGGTAAAAATATTCAAACACCGTATCTTTTTTTGATTCGCATTTATTAACGTTTTCGCATCTCTTTTCTCTCACCCTGTACCACTATTTACAATCGCAAATCGAATTTCATCAATACTGTTGTCATACGGGCTAATATACTGGCCAATTTGCGAATAGAAGAAAAAAAAACTGAAATTATGTGTGAAGCTCGATGCGAACTCTATTTACCTACAAGTATACACATAAATTGTATTTGTACGAGTGCATTGCATGGCATCGATGACGTATGTGTACGCGTAAATAATCTCGAACGTGACCTGTTCTTTTCGTGGGAGTCTATAAAAATAAAAACTATACCGTTCAGATCTACCTTTTAGTATACGCGTAATAGGGACCGTAAATTTTTAGCTTCAAAAATGTATACGGCCTATAAACACAGCTCCCTTCAGAGCGATATTCTCATATACGTGTGTACCCTGAAGAAAAAACAAACGAGTGAGCAAACTCTAGCAGGATTTTATGATGCTTGATACAGCATAGAATCTTAAGTAGAAATTTTGGTAGGTTAATCCGAGCGTGACTGCTGTGTAGAGAAATATGTATTTTTTGTACCCCACCTCGAGTCAAAATATTGTGCACGATACATTTTACGAATCGAACATTGCTCAAGAAGAGGGTAGCGCAAACAGTCTCTTGTTTGTTACTCCTTTCTTCATCGAAATACATTTTTCTTTCATCTTCGATTACTAGCTTCTAAATCTTCTCGAGCCTCCGCTATTAACTGGTATAGGCGTATACTGATTCATTAAAGGATAAAGAATTGAGAAAAGTTTCTCTCGGCGTACCTACTTACTTTTGTTCTTTTACTTTTCATAATGATAAGCTCACCTCTAATTCACACGCTATGGCAAAAACATCTCATTAAGTTTCTAGATTTATTATTCTACCAGCTGTCGTATTCCGCGTTTGTGAAAGAGATTGTTCCCATTTTTAAGGAGCTGAAAGGAATAAAGATGTCCGCGTTGCTTTTACACATTTTTCGCGCTCTAGTTATCTCGGTGGCGGTTAATGATAACTCAGAACAATCGGGGGAAAAAAATTTAACGAGCTACTAATGACCTAGATTTTTATTTTATCAATAGCGCCACAAAGATAGAACTTCGCACATCTAGTGTTGACATGAATAGGAATAAAAGCAGAGTAGAATCTTTTTAACCCTTTGGAAATACAATAATAATGGATTTTCAGTATGACATGAAAAGTTGGTAATTATTTTCTGTCAAGATTTAAAAATAGATCGAAGCGAAGAGACCAGCGATTTTTTCTAGTGGAGGGGGAGGGGAAGGGTGCAGGTTTGTATACAATCAGAAACCAAATTTTCAATTTTTCAGTCTTCATCTCGGTCAACTCTGAAAATTGCAGCTACGGTTGCAAAGCTATTTCCAGGGGAAAGGAGCGGGAAGGGGGCTCCAAAATACCAAACTTTTACGTAAACGTCGCACTTCAAAAGTTGTCCTCACCGAGGCCCTTTTTCCAAGCTGGAAGTTTTTTTGATCATTTCCGTGTGAATTGAAAAACCTTAATCCAATGATGTTGTGCATGGTGGAGCAGCTATTCATGTAACACCCATGATGAAGTTAGTACTTACTTTAATTAGCGTACATAGGCCCCGCGCTACTCTGCGGCACTGAACTCATGATTGCCTTGATTGGTCTACAGTCCAACAAAACCTAAATTAGCTTCAACGAAAACTTCCTTTCTTGAACTCCTTGGGTCTCAAATAGATTAAAGATCTCCTCGGCGAATCGCGGCAACTGCCAAGCTACTTTGGCACACAGAAAACACTAGAACACACAATAACAACCACACCATCTCAGATATCCTAAAGTGCTGTTGGGTTTTCTTCATCTTCTTCCTTCTTAAGGGATGCGCATCTGGATGTGGATGGCACACAGGGGTCGAGTTGGCCATAGCGTGGTTCTGCATTTGTCTATTTCATTACCAGCTCATCTTCTTCCTCATAACGGTGCGTGCAAATGCAGACACCTAGTTTCATGCTTTTTCGGAACCTAACATTGTGGATACCACGCTGCTCGGAACAAGCCCTTCATCTACCCCGATCTCTTGAAGAGACCGACTAAGCTTGTCCTACTCACGCTTCCAGGCCTCGCACTCAAATAAGGTGTGCTCTGGTCCGTCATCTCGCCCTTGGTCGCAGTGCGAACGCGTTGCCTGCTCAACTTTCCTTAACTTCTCATGAAGGTACTTGTTGAAGCAACCATGGCCGCTTAGCACCTGCGTCAGGTGGAAGTTTAACTGACCAAGGTGTCGGTTCATCCACTCATCAAGATCGCGTGTCAACACACGGAATATTCTTGCGCCCAGCTTACTCAAAGCAATTCTTGCTTTCTATTTCTTAAGCAAGGAGCGTCTGGCCTCTTGCTTAATCCGTAGAGTCCCTTGGTTGGTGTTGTCTTCTTTTTTGCTCTTCACTCAGCAAGGAGCTCAATTCTTGTTGAACGTGCTAATACACAAAGAGCCTCCGTCGAGACAGTGCGGTGAACACTAACACACCTCAGCGCGTTCTTCGCTGGATCCTCTCCTTCTTCGGTGAGGAATCTTCTTTGAGTCGGCCCATACTGGGGCACCATATAGTAGAATCGAAAAGGCGGTGCTCATCAAGGTCCTTCTTCTGGCTTCTCTCGGTCCTCCTAGGATTCTCAACAGGCGGTTCAGGTATGAAACTACCCTGCCTGCCTTTTCCGCTGCCATCAGAAAATGGTGCCTGAAGCTCAGCGTTGAGTCAAACGAGATGCCCAAGTACTTCACTTTCTGTTTGGTCTGGATTTCCACACCTTGTAGGCTAAAGGTGGGTTGACTGAACTTCCGACGGGTCGTGAACAATATGGTCTTCGCCTCAAGTTTTAGTCTGACCGACTCGATCTAGCGCGGCATTGCTTCTAGGGCCCGGTTTACCCTGCTCCTTACCGCTACAATCGTTTCGGCAGTGCATACCACTAGCGTGTCTTCCGCATATCAGATAAGCCTAACACCCGGTGGCAGCTTCACCTTAAACATCCCGTTGAATGCGACGCACCACAACAGCGGCCCTAGGACCGACCCGTGCGGCACTTCACGAGTAACTGGGCGCTTTATTATGCCAGCAGATGTCTCTGTTTGGATTTATCGACAGCTAAGATAGCTGCTGATCATCCGGAGCAGGTATGTGGGCACCTCTGCGTCCATGAGGGCTTCCAGTGTCCTCTCCCATGGGATCGAGTTGAACGCATTTCTTATGTCGAGGCTGACGGCTGCGTAAAACTGACGCGTAGCTATCGCTGACTCGACTATCCTCTTCAGCCAGATCCCACCATCTGATGTACAGCGACCAGTTTAAAAACTGTACTGACTACCAGAGATTATATCTCTTTCCTTCAGAAAGCTCATTGTCCAACAGACGAAGTGATCGATGAGAGGATGGTAGGCCATGTGGTTTATCCTTCTTATCGATCAGCGCTAGCTAGGCTTTGTTCCACATGAAACAGTCCCCCAGTAACTGCCGCATTGAATGTATCAACAAGCAGTGCAGGGTCAATTGAATGTATGGCGCTCTAGACTAGATTTGGAATCTCATCCGGGCTTGAAGCCTATCAATACCTTTTCCGCGGTCTATTGACTGCTGCACCCGCCTCCTCGGTACCTAGTAAGGATAAACATCCTACGAAAAAAAGGCGATACTTCTAAAAAGAAAAGAAGTAACTCAATACGAAAAACCGCAGAAAATACTAAAACCTTCGAAGATCTATCGACTAAGCAGCCATCATCAGCGAAGCATCCTCTTCTACGATTGGTAGCGTTACCCTCGGTACCTGCTGTGGGAACAAGCCGTCAATGATTTGTCCCACAACACGCGGCTCCCTTCGGCTCATTGCTGAGAGGCTCTTTAGCTTCTTCAGCACAACTTGAGACTTACCAAACGGGTCTTCCTCTGCCATCTCGCACAGCTTTCTCCCGGCGACACTCTTGCTGTCTTTTATTGCTTTCTGCAGCCTCTTACGAACCAGCTGGTATTCAGGTGCAATCGCCCGCGCCCCTTCGCGGCCAACTACACTGAGATCAACAACATTGATGATTCTTCTTTCGCAGTACCATCTTGCGCGAGTAAATGGCTCCTGACATAGACTGGGATCTTTCTCGTGAAGGAGTGAGCAAGAACATTATCCTCCGCATCCGTCCCTAGTCAACTCATAAACCAAAGTGCATTAAAAGTGAATAGATTGATAGAACCGATAACAAATAGAGCAAGCTATAGGAGGTACAAACGAGCGGTGTGAGTGAATTTGTAGTGCCCTTTGACCTCAAATAAAGCTAGGCAATATCGGAGTAGGAAGAGACAAACGAGCTCAGGGCGAGTGAGTCTGTCAACTAATTAGAGTCTCCAAAGGAGCATACAACGCTACGTGATTCTGGAAGAGACATGTTAGTCTCTGTCTTGAACTTTTTCAATTGATTTCTTCCTTCGTAGCTTGTAGTTGGAGATTTCTCCAAGTTTCTGAGTGAGTCAAGATTATGTACCTACGAATTCTTAATATGCGTCAGATAAAGAAAGTGCTCCTTGAGATGGGAATGAGTGTTCGAAGATATTCGTAAATCTCAGTTGATCGCATAAATACAAAGATTACATTAGACGACATCTGAGAAAAAAAGAGGCGTAAAATAGTTCTAGCGGACCCACCTGACAGAAAGTGCAATTTCGGCAGTACACGAAGATACACCGTGATATAATAATATGAAGATTATCTGGGGTCACACTGATGAATATCTATTTGGCATACTAATCGTATTTCTATACTGTTGTCGTTGGTTAGTTTCATGCAATGTACTACTCTCTCCCTCACTAATCGTTAGTAATTGTGGTATTGTTAACCAGAATCGTTTTTTCATTCGAATCAATGCTACTGTAAGAAATTGCAAGTAGGAGCAACAGGTGCTTATTACCTCAATGCAATTAGACAGGCCTGTCGACAGAGAGAAGCGTCGAACTTAGAGAGAAAATTGTAAACATAATCAGCATATGATTTGCGTACTTTATTTCTTTTCAATCGCAATACATGAAGAAATATTTTCGAGTGGCAAAAGCGTGAGGCATTTCTAATTTGATAAAACTGCTGGAAAGAATAAGCTTCGATAAAAAAAAAAACAAAAGTCGGCGAAACAGAAATTTTGAAACCTACACTTTGTTTCTTACAATGATAAAGTTTTTTCGTTACGTTACACGTTAAATTTCCATTAGAAAGTTAAAGAATTTTTCGAAAGCTTGCAAGTTAATTTGAACCGTTTGTACATTACAATTGCCGCGTGAAATTGTTCGTAATTTCATTTCACCTTGGTGAAATCTGTACTTGCATCAATGTTTCTCGCATTCAGTATCTTCTTGAGGCTAGAATTCAGATGTCGAGTGCATGATAAACTTGATATGAGAATTCAATAGCATTATTTTGTTATTATTTTACGGTATTTTTTATTACTCGTTCGATCATCGAGATGACGACGAAAGATGAACAAATAAATTCGGAAGTTGGAGCTTGTGCGGAAGAAGAAGGTAGTACCTATACGTATACCTAGTGTATTATTTTCGATGAACATTGATTTATTTTGAAATAGAGTCGAAGTTGATGTTCGTTGAAAGCCTTTAAACTTTCTTGTATTCTCCGATCAACTCGCTGTAAGGCAATCAGTGCTCTTGATGACGTTATCATCCATTCTTGACAATGTCAAAGAAGTCAAGTGACCAAGATGATGAAATTTTTCTTGAGCTGCGAATGAAGATAATTGTAATTTATTAAAAGAAGAAAAAGAATCTGTCTCTCTCCTAAAAAGAAGGAATGTCACGTTCAACAATTTTTTCCCCATTCTTTCTTTCCCTTTGAACCGAAGTTCGGAGTTGGGCTGTAATCCACATAAATGTTTGAATCACATCGAACGAGTGTTTTGAATTGGAAAAATTCGGAGCTTCTGTATCTTGTGCAATGACAGTGAGAAATGGGTTGCTGATCCTTGCTGATCCGTGGTGAGCGTTTTTGACATCCCGGGTGAACCAACTTTTTGACGCCTCACTTTGAAGGAAAACTGAATGCTGGCTTTATTTTTTTATTTCATAATTTTTGGAGTGCATCTCAAGAAGATTTTTATTGCCTGCGCAAAATTTTCCGTACCTTTGCCGCCCTCTCATGTTCGGCGACCCGGGCAGTCATCTGGTTTGCCCACGCCTCGGCACACCCCTTGTTCCCTGAATAGATCAGTCGTCCCTCAACGTCAGCTGCGTTCCCACCTTATAAACATTATTTCGAGACCTTCCCTCTTGCTCAGGAGAATTTTCCACATCTTTAAATCAGGTCACAGCTCCTCTCCCTTCTCCTGAGAAACTACAAAATAAGTTCAACTTTCCTATAAGTTAATCTGTTTATAAGCACGTTACGGCGCGGTATATTTCTAGCTGAGTACGCCCCTAGAAAGGAGCAAAACGTTTTCTAGTTTGACATAAAGAAGAGGTCCATATCTTTCGCTCCCCTCCCGATCGAAGTTTGTAATGGGAGTGCGTCTATTTGTTTGTGTCACGTCGATTTCGCCGACAATATCTAGTCGAAATTTGTGTTTGGAAAACATTATCGGTCTCATAATTCGACTTGATATCGACGTCAAAATGAAGCAAATTTCGCGTAAAGACGACTTGAAATTATGTCATTCGATTTCTAGTCAAAATTTGTAATTGGAAAAGTAACGTGGGCGGTCTTATAATTCGACCTAATATCGACGTCAAAAAGAAGTCAATTTTGCGTCCGACCTGATATTGACCTCGAAGATAGGTCAAAATCTGGTTGAAATTCTCAAAAATTTAAAATCGACGTCAAAAATGGGTCGAATGTAGGTCGATTTTTTGGTCGACCTGGATTCGACGTCATTTCAACGGTCGATTTGGTTTTCCGGGATATGTTCACAGCCCCCTCCCACCACAACTCGACAGTAGCCTCTCATCCCTGGGGAGCTGGGGACATGGACCAAACAGCCCATATGACTGAATCAGTGATTCATAACTGTACATAATACGAGTATTTATTTTACTTATTTTGCAGAACTATTCTCGAAAATCCAAGACGATGTCGAAAAAGCGATTAAGATATTCATCAATCGATACCAATCCTATCATCAAGTCGTTATCCTCGCTCATGAACTGGAAAAAAAAACCATGGTCGAGGCGGGTAGCAATTTCATTTCCGGCATTGTTCGTTTGAACTTCACATTCCAAAGAATTGACCAAAGACAATTCCATTCCTCGGTCATCTTGAAGATACCACAACTAGGTGCGTTCAAAACCTACGGACAGAGCATGCGACTCTA
Source organism: Aspidiotus destructor (assembly GCA_035079395.1). Taxonomy (NCBI): domain Eukaryota; kingdom Metazoa; phylum Arthropoda; class Insecta; order Hemiptera; family Diaspididae; genus Aspidiotus; species Aspidiotus destructor. The sequence continues at coordinate 1,981,561 of JAVHKZ010000015.1, forward strand.
CGACAAAGAAAGGTACGTCTACGAACACGTCATTCCTTTGATGTACGCCTCTTGGTCGCACAAGAAAGCGCCACCTAATTTTTACGGATCCACCGAATCCGGTATTCTAGTACTCGAGAATCTCCTCGAATCCGGCTTCTACGCCAAGCAGAAAGGTACCTTGCTCGATTTATCGGGTTGTAAAGTTGTATTGAGGTCGTTTGCGCAGTTTCACGCGCTATCACTCGCGCACATAGACAGAGTGGCCTTGGATTTGGACTCTTTAACAGTTGCTGATCGAGGGAATAGCGAGTGGGCGGCCAAACTCTATCCACCGCTTGTACAAAAGTTGAGAAAACACGTACTTCCTTTATTTTCGGACGACGTGCGCAAAAAATTTGACGATTACGTCGCGAACGTGAGTTCGACGATCAAATTGGGCTTCTCGCCCAACGAGGGAGGATTTAATGTTATTTTACACGGAGACGCTCAGTGTTATAATATGTTGTTCAAGAATGACGATCAGAATAACGTGATTCAGTGCAAATTCATCGATTTTCAAGGCACTCGCCGCGGTTCGCCAATAATCGATCTGATGCAATTCCTCGTGATGAGTATCGACATAGAGGACTTCGAGACGAATCACGATGCGCTGTTCAGTTACTATTTGAGCGAATTCCATGCCATCCTGAAAGAATTACAAGTTCAAAATCCGAGCCAATATGGACTGCATGAGCTGTTCGCCGATTTCGAAAAATACAAATTCTTCTTTTTGTATTACTTGACGTGCGCTGTGCCTATTTTCTGGGCAGGGCAGTTGGACATGGGCGCTAAAAGCGAAGAAAATAATGTGGATGTTGTAATCAAATCAGCGAGATATATCACGTTTTTCAGAGGCTGGGTCAAGTATTTACTTTAGAATAGATCTTGATGTACTTTTATGAAATGATTATATTTCTAATTTTTGTGCCTCCACTCCGATTGTGCTCTAGTTTTTCTAATGAGGAGTGAAGTGCAAAAAGGGGTATTCTCTGACATGCCCGAAACAAGATTTGAACAACGTCTGTGATTCTAACTGCTCAGCCACCGGCGCTATAAGTGAATGAGAACTTGAATATTGATGTAAATTCAAGTACGCTCCTTATTCGACTTCTTTGCTAATTCAAGCTAGACTACTTTTTCATTATACTAGACCTAGGCCATACTAACTATGAATTTGAGCAATACGTGATGTTATGGTAATGATTTTCCCAAACAGAGTAACCCACCCTGCTAAATGCACTGCATTGCGCGATCAGAAGCGCTCAATATAAGAGTGTTTGGTTGGAATCCGGTAAGAGCGCTAGTGTCGATATCTCGAATGCATTAAAAAGAGAATGACATGATCGAAGGACATGATAGATAATACTGTTGACATAAGAAATTGCTAACTCTATTGCCCTAAATGTTTTATACAAAAAGTGTGAAGACTAAAGAATGAAAGATGTCACTCACTTTATTCTCAAATTTTTGATGAATTTTTTGACATGTTTCATGTCTTTTCTCTACCCCTTAATTCTTGAAAATTGTCCGGGCGTCCGGTTGTGACCTTGGGACTTGGAAGAATTTTGGTAAAAAAAAAAGAAATAATAAAATAAAAATGAAAAATAAATACAATAAAAATAAAAACTGAATAAAATAAAAATAAAAAATAAATAAAATAAAAATAAAAAATAAATAAAAAATGAATATAATAAAAATAAATAATAAATAAAAAATAAATAAAAAATAAATATAGTAAAAATAAATGTGACGCGTTCCGAGAAAACCCGCCACTTGTCGGCAAAATGAAAATCGAAAATTCGTGAGCGCGCTACAGTTAACTGCCTATAGATCGCGTTATAGTGGTTGAACGACGCTAAAACTTTGTAGATATGTTGCCGAACGTATCTACAATGAGTTTGTAGCATGATCAAGAAAATGACAATTTCTTCTTTTTCTTTGTTTTTTCGCTCTCCTGTGAAATTTGATTTGCCGACAAGTGGCGGGTTTTCTCGGAACGCGTCACAAATAATAAATAAATAATAAATAAAATAAAAACGAAAAATAAATAAAATACAAATAAAAAATAAATAAAATAAATAAAAATAAATAAAAATAAATAAAAATAAATAAAATAGATAAAAATAAATAAAATGAATAAAAAATAAATAAAAAATGTGACGTGTCATGGGAAACCCAGGCATAAGTCGGAAAAATTTTTCTTCATTTCTTGCCCAATTATGATTCTTCACCCATTTTCGAGTCGTTTGGTTCAAATTTGAAGTCAATCGGCAGAAACTTCGATGCACAGGAGCGTTTTGAAGTTGTGACTCATCATTCATATTACCGGTAATTTAAAATTTTTTCCTTTACAGCTTTTTCTCAAAATGTTGTTTTTCGACGTATGCCTGGGTTTCCCATGACCTATCACAAATGAACAAAATGAATAAAAAATAAATAAAATGAATAAAGAATAAATAAAATGAATAAAAAATGAATAAAATAAAATGAATAAATAAAATAAAATGAATAAATAAAATAAAATAGATAAAATAGAATGAAATGGAATAAAAATAAAATTAAAAATAAGATTGAATTAAATTAAATTTAATTTCATTGAAAATAAAGATAAATGTCTGGGTGGTCATTGAGAAATTGGCGAGTCTCATCCTTTCTCAAAAAAGAATAATAAAAAAAAATGATAAAAACATGAAATGAAATAAAATATAAATAAAATCAAAAATAATTCTGAAAAAACTCATCAGCCTGAAATATACTAGAAGTAGACTTGTACTGGACCAAGAAGCGGGGCAAACGAGCGGAGCGAGTGAGGCCCAGTAATCTTATCAGCCTGAAATATACTGAAGTAGACTTACACTAGACCAAGAAGGCTCATTAGCCTGAAATATTCCAAAGTAGACTTATACTACATCAAGCGAGTGCCGCGAGTGAGTCCCAGAAAGCAGTCAGCCTAAAATACTCTAAAGTAGACTTACACTAGAACAAGAAGCTGGAAATTTCGGAAATTTTTGAACTATAAAGAGCTTAAGGCGACTGGCGAAAAGACATGAAACATGATCTTTATATTTTTGGCAACGCCAAGAAATCTTTTATCTTTTTTTTCTAACGGGGAACCCGCTATCTATTTTGTTAGGAGGATTACATCCTCAGAAAACATCCGCGTCCGGGAGTTTCTGTGAACTGCAAGACGTGACGTGACGTGATGTGACATGTGTCGCGTTATGACATCATCAATGACCTTGACCTACTTTGGAGACTTCGAAAAATTCCAACTTTCAGCCTTCATTATATCAGGCCTAGCTTACAGTATACTGAGAAGAGCCCCGCCAACTCATTTGCTGAGGAAGCATTTTCGATTTTCGCGCCAACGTGATCGCGAGCGCGTTCAACTTATTACGTAATCATTGGGAGGTTGCGGGTTCCCCGCTGCCATTACAAACCTGCAATGGCCTCTACCTTTTTTTCATAACTCCACCTATTGGAGCAAACTGTACCAATAATCAGTGAACATTTTGTGTACTTGCATTCCAATGAAGACCACTTGTCAGTTGAAACGTTAATTGTGTTTTATGAGTTTCGCTATTTCATGCACGCAGAGCCAGAATCCAATAAAGTATTGCTAGAAGACAGACTCTTCAACCAAATTCGCAAATACCCATCACTGTTGATTGATGGATCAGCTGGTCCGCCTTTAACAATGATAATCTACGCGACAAGTGGTTTGGACATAGGAAGGAGAAGATTGCCCAACTCCGAGGACAAAACAGAGAACGAGTTCGTACAACTTTATCGAAAAAATACAAGAATTTCGCGTTCTCAGCTTTTTGTTGCAGATTTTGTAAGGCATCGCCCGAATTTTCGCTCTATATTCCTCAAACTTCAAGTTCATAAAACAAACAGACGACCATAACGTATACGCGGAAATGAATCACAAACGTGTATAACGTCATAACAAATTCGCGTTCCGAAGTTAATTTCTTTAATTCCAAAATTAATGTATTCCGATTTTATACTTCGCAGACTGGCGCGAATAATTTAATAAAATCTACATAACCTCTCACTTCTCAGCAGAAAAGCGACCGTAATAAAACGTACAGCGTAAATATTGCACGCACACACAGGACCATAAAATTACTGTATTTTTACTTCTGACAACGACTACAACTGTTTAGGCGGGTTGGGTCCTCTGGTTCGGGAGGTACCGCCGATTTAGAGCCGAGGAACCGTCTACCTACTACTGTAACGTGGATTCTGAGCGCGGCTTATAAATTGCGTCAACTTTTCGGCGACGAATAAAATAAATTAAAGTTGTACCGTTTGTGTCCGAATGATGCTATCTGTACTCGTTAAAATTCACTGTTACCGTTACGTACGTACGCAGAGAAGGACTCAACTCAAATTCAGTTTATTTTTGTTTAAAAGACTTGCTGTCGATACGAATGGTCATACGTACTTGTAAATTTCATATTCTAATTACGTCCCTATGACAGCTTATCCCCACTAAGTTTTCTCTGATCCAAGACCATCAATCTTGGCCCGACTGAGAATCGGCCATACTAGTCTTACTCACACATACCTTCTAACAAATGTTTTTCCTCCAGCATGTCCTCATTTTCAAGACGAAAATATTTCTTTACATGTCCTATTTTACAACCATCACGACCTGCTCTCAAAATTCCAGCTAACACCGGCTCTGCTCTGAAAAACAACTCCAACACCATTGACTCTTCTTTAAACGGGGGCGTATGAACGCGCACGCACGCCCAAAGAGGTCTCCGAAAAACCGCATTTCCGGCACCGGTGTCCACCCTTTTGGGCATTGCGTCGGTAGTCCATAGAGGGGTCAAAATAGGAGTGGCCTGGCTCCATTTTCTCCATGGGTTCCGCGCGCAGTGCAATGTCCGTCAATGAGGCCACAACAGGGTTCTACCCTACTGACCGAGGGAGTGCTCGGCACTCGACCTGGAATTCAGGCAGTCCTGTACCATGGACACACGCGTATCTGCTCCTCCACCAGAGTGTTCAGCCGCCACTGGGAGCCCACTAGGGGCGACACCATTGACTCCCTACGCTCCACCCAGTTTTACGAACACATATAACTACACTTCCTACTGTAACATGAACTACCATCAACGACTTCCGATTTACTTTCCGCCTCTTAAATTTATTTTTACTAATCCAAGTTACGCCGAGCAAACAGCCCATATGTGCAGCTAAAATACTCGTAAAAAAACCCCCTTCCTATTGATCTTAATATCAATGAACCATTTGGAACATGGTTGAACCTGCCGTACCTTCGTCCACACTGTCCCTGGTCTAAGTACCAGATGCAAATGATCCACCATCTGATCTTGACTGCAAAAGAGTCTTTCTAAATGGCAATTTATAGAGGCTTGGTTCGATATTGAATCATACAATGCCTTTTTATGGGCAAAAACAAAATTTTCAAATTCATACCAAATTCAAGATTGTGATACTACCGAGTCCAAAATCATTGAGAAGTATTCTATAGTAACCTTCAGTCGCAAAGAATAAGAATCCTCAAACTATGCGCGATTTTCTTGACTTTATTTATGAGGTCCAATACATGTAACCAAGTCTTATCGTCACCTTCTCGGCTTATAGCGGCTAACCAATCAACTGCTAAACAAATCATGCAGGATGCTAGCGCGCAACCGCTCTGTCGCAAATACAAATAATTATTATGCGAAAGCGCAGTTTTGCAGCTTCAGCCAGCTAAAAATGCCGAAAAAACAATCTGAAGCACGGCCAACTTCAATTGCAGGCTGCACTAGTGATTTTGGCAATAAATGCTGATAATACAGGAGGGCAGTTTGACAAAATTTCGATGATATCTTTAAAAATATTGATTTTTATAAGAATTTGAAGAGGGCAAGGGAAAAATACTGGAGCAAAATGGGTGTATAAAAATCTATATTCTGCACAAGAGAACTTTAAAAAAACCGAATTAGGGAGTGCGCTTCATCCCCAAAGTGGACGCGCACGATTGGATCACGTATCTCTAAATATAAAATTGTACTTTGGTTCACTTCACAGGTCGGCAGCGACATCATGACTTGCTGCTGTACTAAATATACTGTATAGCATTGTATAAAATAAGAACAAGCAGGCATTCAGGTCCTCACATCGTACGCGGTGTACTTAACGTCCGTTATGCATCTATAAGAAAGTATATAAAACATGAGGAGAATAGGAAACTACCGATGATTGTACGTTGCGCATACATGTTCGAATCACGGGAGTGTTGAATACGACTTCCCTCCCGTCTTGTAATGCAAGTGTTCATCAGCTTACTACCTAAACAAAACGTGATTCGAACGTATGCGTACGACCATCTGTAGTTTCCTATTCTCCTAGTGTTTACACACTCTCTTTGATGCAGAGCGGATTTGTACTCCGCGGACGATGTGAGGACCTAGCAAATGAAGCAGAAACGTCTGTTTGTCTGTCTGACCTTCATAACTCGAGAACCGCTTTACCTATCGATTTGAAATTTTCAGAACCCTTAGGTGTTATTCCGGAATAACTTTCAAGCTATAAATGAAAATTTTAGCTCCCATAGAAGAAAAAATGTTCTGGCGGAGATAAATAAATATACAATAGATCATTTTTTCACGTCTTCCTTTTTCATTATACTGTATTTTGTTGTAGAGTGTCAGTATGACCGTCCCGTTGAACCCACAGATTTCTATATAATAAATCTGTGGTTGAACCATGTCGACTGTCGCTTTAGGGTCGATTTTGAGTCGTAGGCAATGTCGACTCCAAATCGACCATAATTCGACGTCAAATCGACATCTTTACTGAAGATCGACTGCTTGACTACGCGATTTGGAGTGGAAATATCGTCGACTTAGATACTATTTTGTTCAATATCATGTCGACTGTATTTCGACGTCGACTCTCAAGCTACCAAAAATGTGAACAATTTGTGCACCCGATGTCGACGGCAACAATTAGTCGATTTTCGGTCGACTACAATATTTTCATTGTTGACTCGAAATCGACTTAGAATCGAAGTCGATTTTGAGTCAATTTAGTTTGACCCTAATGTTGACCAAAAATCGACTGGAGGTAGACTCACTGTCGGCGTCGAAATTGAGCCGACTCTTGGTCGATAAAAAATTTGAAAAGGTCGACTCGAAATCGACGCCGATTTTTGGTCGACAAAGAATGTGAACTCTGTCAAATAACGTAGACTTGACAGTTAATAAGGAGTCTATTCTCTGTCGATCACGGAACTGAGGAAGTTTACTTAGAATTGACTTAAAATCGACGTAAATTCTTAGTCTACAAAAAATTTGATGTCGACTTGATTTCGACTCCATATCGACCTGTTTTGTTCTGGAACTTCACTACTCGCAGATAAGTTATGCATTCATAGTTACTGAAGGAGCAATATTTTTGAGAAGCAAGCTACCGGTTAAAACGGTCGAGCAACGAAATCGACTTCATATCGACGTCGATTGCGGGTCGATTTTTAGTCGTAGAAAAAGGCTCACCTCAAATCGACTCGATGACGACGTCTATAGGGAGTCAATTTTGAGTCAAAAACCACCGTCCACCTCGAATCGACTCAATAACGACGTCGATTTTGAGCAGTATAGCAGACTGTCCATCCAAAATCGACTTGATAACGACGTCGACTTCGAGTCATACATTCTGGAAACCAACAAGTCGATTTGCAGTCGATTTACGGTCGACATACCCCGGAACTATTTCGACTGGAAATCGACGTCGAATTTGTGTCGATTACTTATCAAAATAATGGGTCGATTTAAGGTTGATTTGACGTCGCATCGACGTCGATTTAGAGTCGATATGGTTCAAAGGGGTGTCAATGGGAATACTTTAAGTTAACAGCCTTTGGGGAGCCCATTCGCTCCGCACAATTGCCTCCTCCTTAGTCTGGAAGCTAATAGCTTTTAATGATAGAACGTACAACGAAGCGTCCTGCCGGAAGCCGCTACCCGAAGGACTGCTGTACAAGGTTACTGGTAGGACGGTACAGTCGTCCTTCTAGCAGGACGAAGAAAATTATACTTCCAAGTTACAACAACTTCTAATGCATGTTCGGCCTACCGGAAGGACCAGAAGAATATTGGTTCCTACGACTTTAAAAATTGAGTCTTATTTTTTTGTCTCCTCTGTCTTGTCGACTCAAAGATTTTTTTCCTGTACCATATCTTTTAGTGAAGAAAATTAATAATGAGATTGATGCATGCAAATACTCTTTGCAATAAAACCGCAAACTCTTGTCCCCTTTATGGTCACAAGCGTCTAGCAGCGTGGCAACGAACTAATGTAGGTTGTGAGAGTTGTGACTATGAATTTTGGGCATAATGTTTGCTTGTGATAGTGGTACTCCCAAACCAAGATGCGCTGCATTGCGCAACCAAAATCGCTAAAACCGTTAAATCTCTATCAAACTCAATTGCGTTCTTTGACTCTTTTCTTCTTTTGTTTCCAGTCTGTCAATTGCAACCCTAATCTGAAGCGCCTCCTTGTTTGTTTAAATGATCCGACGCTGAGAGTTTATTAATTAAAAGGCCAACAGTCGAAAAAGAAGGCTTGAAAAATATGTAGATTAAACTACATTTTTCTTCATGGTATTGCTATGAACTACCTTATTTTTTTCTTGTTACCAAGAGCATTTTTAAAACGAGAAAAATTGACGCGGTCGGATTCACGTACTCCCACAAAACTCACCTTTTTTCAATATTCGATCGCAAGGGCTGAAAGAATAAATTTGTAAGAGATGTACTTCGAGATTTTCGTCACGATAAAACATAACGGAAATTAATCATAATTATGAAAAATATTTTTTATAAAATTGAGCCCAGAGTCGTTCAATTTACGCGAGAGCTTTGTAATTTGTATTCGTACACACTTCGACGTGTCAAGTTTTCCTCTCGTCTAAGGCGCGGCGAAGAAAATTTGCGCGAAAACAAAAAATGAGGTATATTAAACAATAGAATCTCTGGGCTTCGAGTCCTCGACTGCGTTGAATTTATATACTTTTCATTAGACGAATGCACTTTTACCATCGTAAACTTATCCGTCGCCGGGCGCGAGAGAGTTTCTCAAGTATTTAAAAGCTTTTTAACTTTGTTATATAATCCTGACGAATTCGCTTCTTTCGAAGCAGTTCTCAGATATGGAATAGCAAAATAATGCAGTGTTCTCTTAATTTTTTCTGTACCGCGCACTTCCAAAATAATTTTTGACGTCTCGCCCGCTCGTTCGAGTCAAGTGGATGAAAATTCGCGGAAAAAAAGTGCAAGCTGAAAAACGACTCGTCCTCGAGGGACGTTTTAGTGGTCACGAGAACGATCAGGAAATTCGACGTTCCCGGAATTTATGTAAATTGACGCCACTGTACTCCGCGTAAACATGCATGTATTTAACCTCCGCTATGTCTGTATGAAAAAACATTTTAAAAAAACGTTTCATTTTCGCGCTACGGTAGGGGTGGGAGACAACGAACCTGTCAGTGTTCAACAACACGTTGGAAATAAAAAGAAAATCGGAATTATCGAGCACGCCTACGGAATCGTAAATCAGGGTTGTAAATTAATTGTCGTCGAATCCCTTGTTCCTGTTTAGTTATTTATAAAGTCTCGAGGCCCGCCGAAAGAGGAGCCTATAGCCGGCTTGGCTTAACGCGGTGCGACAAAATCTGTCAAACTGTCCCAGCTGTTTCTATTGATTCATTTGTCGTTCACTCGAATTCGTTCGGAAAAAATGGAGGTACTTTGCACTTTAATAATACGTTTCTCTTGTACGTATATTTTATACATTTGCAACGTGCTTTTTTCGCCGCATTCGTCCTCCCCCTTCGTCGCCCCTTTCCTCGCCGTTCTTTTACTCATTTTTCTTTTCGAGATTTATCATTTTATATTTCTTTCTCTCGCCACTGCGGAAGGAAAATTTCTCTTCTGGACACTATACAGAGTGGATTTTTGATGGTGGAAACTCGTGTCAGTTAATTCTAAAAACGCGGATTGACTACGGTCGGATGAAATCACATCCGATTGAGAATTAATCAAGAATTCTACACGATCGATTCGCGCGTATTTCCAGCCAGTACAAGTTTCGTTGACAGGAAATTTATCCAGTAAATCGAGAAAGATGATTATAGTTAAAACGGGACTATAAACTGGAGACTAAGGGAATTAAAAGAAATTACTCCTACAGAGGTGAGGAAAAAGAAAGATCAAGATTTTACTAGCAATTGTATATATTCATATCATCCGAAAGTACGACTATCATTCTCTTGATCAGTTTCTTCACTCACCACTTGAATAATAGAAGCTGGAAAGGTGCATCCTCTTAAAAACTTTTCATTAATACAAAATGCAAGTAAAAGCTGAATCTCACGAAAACTTTGAGTTTCAAAAATCAAAGAAAGAGAGTGATTTTCGAAGTTTTGAAAGAAAATCAAATCATTAGCCTCCTCATCTACTATATGTAAATCCATCTTCCAGATCCTTCTCTCCAAGGATACAACTCGGAAGCCACTCCCTTCAATGAGATCACACCATTCACGAACTGAGACGCAAAACCACGGGTGACAGACCTCAAAATTCTTGAAATTTCAAACTTTGTTATTTTCAGTGCCGCGGGTTGATAAGGAGAAGATGGTACGTGGGATATTCAGGAAATTTTACCAACTGATAAAAAACACTTTCGCGACTCACTTCGCTGGTTTCTCGCGTAAAATTTCTGAGCAACTGTTAAGAAAGTCACCGCTATTTTCACTTACAGCTCCTAGGTCTGAATTTTTTCAAATCTCCTTGACGAAAGTCAAAACTTTTTCAATTTCATATTATCAGCCCACAGGTTAGATTCACAGTGGATAAAAATGTGGACGACCATCAACTGCCAAAGGCACATTCTAAAATAAAAAAAGAAAGACGATCCTAAAAAATGCCATCATCTTGGGAGATTTCCAAACTTGCTTCATTCCAAACTACTTTTACAAAACACTATCTGGTTTCAGAAGTAAGGAAGAGATTAGGATTGCCTAGTCACAGAAGTATGAGACACCTAATCTTAGGACAAGCCGGAAAAAAGGACCACAAGCGGTCCTCATTAAAATTTTAAGACACAATCTGTTCGCTGATTATTGGTACAATTGGCTCAAATAGGAGAAGATATGAAAAAAAATCCATCACTTTGGTTTTCCATCTAAAAGATAATTATGAAAGCATTGATTAAAAGGAGAGGAGACGCCATGCCGTAACGTGTTTATGTGGACAGTGGAGTTGAAAGTTTTAGGATAACGGGAATGAGGACGTTCCCCCGCTGCCTGCATAAATACATCATCAATCTGCTGATATTACAAAAAGTGCGCGCTTCCTCCCTCTGTCTGTCCATGATCTACCGCACTGCCACCCTCCCTCAATTATTTTTATATCTTTTCACATGGTGCATTCTCATCAAGCTCAGTCTATGCCGTGTATGGTCTTAGACCCTATATTGACTATCAACTCTTTTCTTCACCCACTCATTGAACACCCAATTTCAACTGGTCAAATCTCTTGATCCGCGGTTCAACGGCCCTGTGATCTCACGTTTTTCAATTGTACAACTGACCCTGTGAGTATTTGAAAAGCTAAACTTTGGCTTCTTCTGGCTTTTGGCTAATGAAGGTTCAAATAAAACTAGTTTTTAGTCTTTTTAAATTTTGGTTTTTGGCTGGCCATAGTACAATGGAAAGGACGGAGCGCACACTGGTCAGAAATCAATTTCTAGCGCGACACTTGCTAGTTCATTGCTCTAATTGAGTTGTTCTGCAGTTTTTCCGGGTTTCCAGGCGATGCCAAAATAATTGAGTCCCAAATCATCGTTTTTAGCCAAATTGAGTCCGGAGTTGTTGGGGGTAGAAAAAGGGAATGTCCTCATGTATCGGCGGTACGCAACCAAATTGATCCTCATTTTCCTTCTTGATTTAACAGATTTAGAACTGTCAATATGTATGCATCGATGCGGATTAAAAATGAGTTAGCACGTGGCTATGTTTTGAGCACATTAGTACCCATGGAAGGTACTGGGCGTGGAAACTAATCGGGTGTAATCTTTTTTCAATAGGGGGAGGCAGAAATTTGAAGGATACGCGCTTAACAAATTCCATTCTCGACAATTTGCCATGATCACACAGCGTCATGAGTTTTGCGACCTCAGCCTCTTTTTTTACTGAGCCTAAATGTTTCTTCAAATTGCAAATGTCAAGAATTTTGGCATAGGTGTCGCATTGGACCTCAAGAAGAGTGTCTAAGCCGTGGATTGGACCAACTCTGGTTCCCAGTTTTCATACAATAGGAACGCCGGTTTCAGTTGATTAATGGATACTCTCTTTTCCTTTCCATCCACTTCTAGTTTGAACACCTTCTGGTCTTGTTCAATGACGCGGTATGGTCCAGTATATGGAGGGGAAAGCGCACCCCTTAGCTCGGCAGGTACCCGTAAGAGAACATGAGAGCAGCTTGAGAGTGCTGTTGGTATATATACCAGAAGTGAACCGCGTACCCTCAGTTTGTGTTGGAAATTCTGCAGCGAGTGTGCTAATTGGCGAACAAATTCTGGCTCATCCAGAAGAATGTCGTTGACAGGAACAAATAGATCTGCCAGAAACTTCAATTCTTGGCCATATATCAGTTGAGCAGGAGGAACTCCCGAGTCTAAGCTCATTGCTGAACGGGGTCCAAGTAGAATTAGCGGGACCATTTTCACCCAGTTTGCACTTTTGTATGCTTTGATGGCCGCTTTCAACGCGCGGTGCCTGCGCTCCATCTTCCCATTTGCCTGGGGGTGGTATGATGTAATCTTTGCTATGTCCAGGCATTTGGATAGATGGTTGATGAGTGCGGAATCAAATTGGCATCCTTGGTTGGTTGTAATGCGGGCCGGAACTACAAACCGAGAGATCCAGGTGTATAGAAGGATGTTGGCAACATTTGTTGATGAGATGTTGTCTGTTGCTATAGCCTCAGGCCACCTGCAGGTGCAGTCAATCATTGTAATGGCAAAGCGTTTCCATCTGATGGTGGCAAGGGGCCAACAATATCCATATGTAGATGCTGAAACCGTTGCGCCTCTCCAAAACTTCCCAGCGGGCTTCAAGTGTGGCCAGTGACTTTGGATTTCTGGCAGGCCAGGCAAGCTTTTGCCCAAGCACTGCAGTCTTGTCTCATACCTGGCCATACATAACATTCGGATACCATAATGGCTGTTATTTTAGGGCCAGGGTGTGACCATTTGTGTACTGAGAAAAACGCATCATATCTGAACTTGGCTGGAAGGTAAACTTGTTCTTGACCTGTTGATGTGTCCACCATTATGAGGTCGTTGGTTTCTTCTACTAGGACTGGTTTCAGCTTTAACCAGGATGATCCGGATTTAACCGTACTCTGCAGCTTGGTGTCTTCTTTTTGTGCTCTTGCTATCTTTGTATATGATAGTGATAAAGGTTAAGAGAGAGAATCAACTCTGGAAAGAGCGTCAGCCACCACATTTTTTTCACCTGGCAGATATCTTATATCTGTACAGAATTGTGCGACAAAATCCAATTGGTGCAATCGGCGTGGAGGGTCATTATTGTTAGTTTTTGCTAAGGCATACACCAGTGGTTTGTGGTCTGTATAAATAATAAACCGTCGACCCTCAATCTGCATGCAAAAATATTGAACTGCGGCAAAAATAGCAAGAAGCTCACGGTCATATGGGCTATATTTGCGCCCCTTTGTTGACAATTTTTGTGAAAAGAATGACAGCGGTAGTATAAGGTTAGTATAAAACTAGTACAATCTCGCTTATGTCGCATTTCCAGAACGCCGCCCCTTCCTCCATAGTGGAGTGGGTACGGGTTGCAAACCCCCTCTTCTACTTGACAACCGCCAAGTTGCTTTGGTACAATGCAAACACAAAGCCTGCTCAACTTTCCTTAGCTTCTCATGAAGGTGGCCACTTAACACCTGCGTCAGGTGAAAATTCAGCTCACCATGGTCCCGGTTCATCCACTCATCAAGGTCGCATATTAGCACACGGATCGTCCATTTGCCCAGCTCACTCTGGGCAATTCTCGCTTTCCATTTTGCAAGCAAGGAGCGCCTGGCCTTCTGCTTAACCTGTAAAGCTTCTTGGTTGGTCGTCGTTGTCTTCTTTGCTTTGTACACCACCGCTCTCTCCTCAGCAAGGAGCTCAAAAGGCGGTGAACGTGCTAATACGCAAAGAGCCTCCGTCGAGACAGTGCGGTAGGCACTAACACACCTCAGCGCAGCTCTTCGTTGGATTTTAACCATTTCTCTTCGTCGGTATGGTATCTTCATGCAGTCGGCCCATACTGGGGCACCATATAGGAGGACCGATATGGCGGTGAAAACTAGTACAATACAAGCAGTGTTGCCAGATTGTTTTTTTTTCAAAAATTTGTATCCGCCATTTTTTCTACACCTAATAACACATTTGTGACCCTGTCTACAGAAACCCACCTTAACGAAAAAACTTCGATCAATAGAAAGGTATCTATGACTCTCATGATAAAGATACTTTTCTCCTGATCGAAGTTTTTTTCTCAAGGTGGGTTTCTGTAGACAGGGTCACATTTCTCTCGATCTATCAATAAGGATCAGGAAAATGATATCTCTCATACTTGTAACTCAGGCACTTTTCTCTTGATGGAATCAACGTTGCAGAGGATTGCTGTATCATCCTATAACGACCAGGAGAAAAGTATCTCGTGACTAAGGTATTTTTCCCTTGACCTCAAGAAAACCACATTTTACTCTAATCTTGAAGAATAATTCCGAGGAACAAAAATCCGTAGATCTGGCAGCACTGAATACAAGGGGTCAGTTAAATCCTAGTATAAAGTTAGTATAACGCTAGTATATAAGCACTACGCCCGGACACCCCATTACAAGCTCAGTTCAAGACTAGTAAAATCCTGAAAGGGGAGAAAGGGGGCGCTCGTTCACAACTGGTTAAATTCTAATATAAAGCTAGTATAATAACCGGTGAACTCGCAGGACAAACTCGCAAATTTCACCGACGGAGTAACGAGGGTAAAGCGGGGGGGGGGGGCACTCGCAAACTTGAGTTAAACTCGCCAAAATTTCAAATTAGAGGGGTCAAGTCAGAGTAATGACCCCCTTCTTAGTCTAGTGTAAGTCTAATTCAAGACTAGTATAATCCTAGAGTAAAGCTAGTATAAAGCCGCCATAAAATTAGTATACAGAAGCAATACGCCCGGATACCCCATTACAAGCCCAGTCTAAGACTGGTAAAATTCTAAAAGGGGGTGCTAGTTTACAACTGGTTAATTCCTAGTATAAATCCACCGTAAAGCTAGTATATAAACCGGGCAAGGTGAACTCGCGGGGTGAAAAGTTCGACCAATGAAGAATTACATCGGAGAAGAACCTCAGTCTTGAATTCTATCGTCTGCTCGCTGCCTTTCCCCAGGGAGAGCGAAGTTGATGCCCTTCATGAATCAAATTCCAGTACGTGCCTTTTGAGCATTTTCAAGACGAATGCATATCTCCATAAATTATGATGAATAATCTAGCGATGACGTAAAAATGTGTGAAGAAAGTCGTCCTGAGACCATCGGAGAAGGCGATCGGGTAAAAACAGCGACCAATTAAAACGATATCGATGTTGGTAACGAGATAGAAATCTAAATATAGGTAGATTTCGCGAACGCAGATGAAGTCAAAGAAGAAGGATTACGCCGCGGGTTAAAACTATAGGCCTCTTTCATAATACAAGTAATTGTCGTTTGTATAGATGGTTCTCTTACTTCTGCAGCGTAATCAACGAAGCGAATAAAATCCCACTCGCTAGAGCGAAGCGGAAAAGCGTGCCAGAATTCGGCAACGGCTGCAAAATTATCTTTTGTCATCCTTTACCAGCGTCCCGTCGTCTTCGGAGGTAGAGCGGTACGAGAACGAGGTGCGGAGGTAAAGAGTTAGATTCCATCGTCGTCGAGCAAGCTCAGCCGGTGACTCGTCTCCGCCGCTCCATTCTGTTAAAACGTACATTTAATAAAGCAGCCTTTGATTTGCATTTTAAATTGCTCAACTTTCTTCATTTTGTTTAGGTATAAAAGTCGCTCTGTTCGACTCTGATTCTACTAATGACAAGGTCTAAACGAGTGATAGTGTTATGAAGGCGGCACCTGCCTTCCCGTGTCTCCCGCTGTATATATATATATGGTTGTTCAATTTAAAATATTCGACGAAATCTGTTACTGCGGAAAGCTCGACGAGTTTTCTGAAAACTTTTCACAAACACCATCCCTCGTTTGGCCGTAAAAACCGCAATGTAAACGTAAAATTTTCACTAATTTTGGAAAATATTAAATAAGTTTATTCTTTACGCGTTAATTTCTCGCAACTCCACTCGCTATCGGGGTAACAAAAAAGCATTTCTATTAGCGAAATTTGTACAACCCTGCTGTTCTTCGCCTTTCTTTGTTTATATTATATATGAAAATGTAAGTACCAGCCCCCTGAACACGATTTTAGTAGACTCGAGCCTAAACGAGGACGGCGCGCGCTTTCGGTGACGGCTGCAGGCAAAAACGCTTCACAAATACGAGAATAGACAATTTATGTGATGTTAACTCGACCGAAAGACGTAATGATAATGTGTCGTTATTTTTACTGCTGCGAAACTCGTTTAAAAGAATCTATACGGTTTCGAAATTAACATTAAACCCCTGTATATAGACGCGTTCCCCTCTTTTGGATACAATTTCCAAACTCAAAAAACCATTGAAAGTTGTTAAAATTTTACGGACTATTCCTTTTTACTTTTCTTTCTGCGTATCGTAACCCCTCCCCCTCCATTCCATTACTCGTTATTTCGAACGAGTATTATTTTCAGTTAAGTCTGCGGCGAACCGCCCAACATTCTTAACAAGTTTTACCTGTCTAAGACGAAAAATAAAATGCCTATAGAAGATTTCAGAAAATCCTACCTCTCTACCGCTCCATAATTTAGCGGCAAACTCGACGTTTTATACTTTGAACAACAAACTTTCAACAACAGGCGATTTCAGTCTCCACGCCAGAGGAGAAGTTGGTAAATACCGATGTACCGTACCGTCTTTTAATGAGCTTACAATAAGATGCGACAGATAAAATCACTTTTAGAGCAAATTCAATTTGGCGCGTCCTTGTATCGCACAATAATATTACTCATTGCCATTAAACTCGTCGTAAGGTTTTACCCTTTATAGCTCGTTCGCTCTAAGTAATCGCAAAAGCTCTAACGGGTTAGCAAATTTCTCATAAGAGAGATACTCCAACCTCGTAAATTAATGACCTCATGCGAGTAAAAGGGACGTAGGCTGTTATTATTATTTTTGTGATGTAGTTGTCGCTACCTAGTTCGCGAGTTGCTTTGTCGTTGGGTTATATCTCATTTAACACGTGGGCTAAAGGACTCAAATGAAAGAAGACAGCAGAGAAAGGAGGATTGAAGAAAACTACAAAACTAAATCATTTCCTTCGCCTCAACAGGTTCAGTCAAAAGTAGGTGAGAGATTCATTACAGTCCAATGACCGGCAACGCATTGGACAACACACTTTTCGGGCTGGCAGGAATTTCCCACCCTGCGCATGTATCGCGACAGACTTCGGCTCACTCATAATTGTATGAACGATATGTTCAGAAGGGACCTAGAATGGAATAATGTTTGTCTTTGTTGTTCAAAGACTTACTCCACAGCTCCAAAAAAAAAAATAAGAGGAAAGGAACTTGGAGAGGTGTCGATGCTTCAACTTTGCATAAGAGAAGAGGGCTTGGAAAACGTTAGATAAACGAGCTCTGTTCATCAGGAGGAGGTAAACTTGGAATAATTATTTTCTCGTCTAATTTTTTGTCTGGTCGACTTCAAATCGACCTTTATCAATTTCAAGTTGACTTCTCCTAGTTTCCTACGGATCTAAAATTGACTACTCTGTTATATTGATTTCAAATCCATTCCTAGTCCTCACTGATGTTGATTCGAAGTCGATTTCCCAATTTCTAATTACAGTACCCTGAAATTTGTTTGCTCTGTTGGGTCGATTTCAAAATGATGTTTAGTTTTCTGGTAACGTGCGGTAGTTGACATCGAGCACGAATCGATTGCTCTATTGAGAGTTGAATTATTATAGTTCTCTGATAACGTACGCTCTTCATCTTTAAATCGACCTAGAAGTTCTACGTGTATATCGTGAGTCAATTTCTCCGAATTTTCCCTATTGACCTAAAATTGACTGCTCTGATTGGTCAATTTCAGGTCCCCTGGTAATGTACGCTCGCCTTCAAATTGACGTCAATTTGGAGTTGATCTCAAGTCAACTTTTCCGATTTCAACATAAGATCGAGTGCTTTTTCGACTCGATGGATAGTAATTTTTAGTTTTCTGGGGATGTAAGCTGATCAGCTTTAAATCAACGTTAATCTAGACCAGGCATTCCAACCTTTTCTAGCTAGCTGGCCCATTTGTGTTTCGTGAGAAGTGGGGCAGGCCAATTTTTTCAATATTCGATGATAAGGAAATTTTTTGGTATTATTGTTTCTCAATTTGTCTACTTTTCAACGGGGTCTTCACAGTCGGATTTGGGCCCAACGTCGTAAGCTGGGTATGCCTGAACTAGAATATCGATTTATATGCAAACTTTTGAATCATCTTGCCGGTTTGGTGACCTCTTTACTTGCAGACAGAATATGCAGTCATAATTATAATTAGGGCCATTAAGAATCTGAGTTATACTTGACCAGAGCAGTAACTATTGATTTGAAAAAGTTGGAGGAGAGGCCCTCTAAATTTAGCCTAGCGGTTTTTTGAAAGCTTGCAAAAAAGGTGACTTATGTAAAAAAAGAGACAGATTTTCTCCACTTCATGGAAAAACACTGAATCATGTTCAAGTCTTTGGGTTTTGCAAAGAAGTATAAAGTCAAGAATCAATCTCAATTATATCGATGTATCTATCTCGATTATATCGATGTATCAATCTCGATTATATCGATGTATCAATCTCGATAATATTGACACATCGATCTCAACTATATCAATACATCAATCTCGACTATATTGATTTACTAGCTGACCCGACAGACGTTGTCCTGTCTTTACCAATAAAAACTGTTGTTTAATAGGTAAGGTACCAAAAATTTTAAAACAGTAAATATTGAAAATTAATTAAAAATGCGACGTCATTAAATGAAATAATTAGGAAAAAAGTACATTTAGAAAAAAAATCATCACTAAAGTGCTTTCTGGTACACAACATTTTTTGTTTTTTGGTTTGGTGCAAACAAAAATAAATGCGCTGGTCTTCCCACACGGGAACAGGCGACCTATAATTGACCATGTGAAGAGCATGGATTTTCTAAGTTGATGCCACAAACTTCTAAGGACTGTCCCTGAAATTTATTTACGGACATGGCAAATGCAAGCTGCCCTCGGAATTGCAACTGTTTGAAGTCAAATGGCACGTCGGTAGGAATCATTGGAATGCGTGGGATCAAGACATCTTCACCTTTGTATTTTCCTTTAATAAAGGTAGCTTCGATGACATTGTGCATGAGTTTTTTGACCGCAAGCCGAGTACCATTAGTCATTACAAAGACGTGGTTGGTTGATATTTCGTAACATAATGATGACCGAGCCGATTTTTAATTTTAAATTATGAGGCAGCAATCCTGGCAATTCCACCTAGTTTAAAAATTCCGTTGGATAGTGAACAACATCATCTTGGTTGTTCACGGAATCAACCGATTTATATGTCATTAATGTGCCAGGAATTTCATTTGGAATTTGGAAATTCATTTCTTTGACGTCAACGTTTTTTGCTGCTGAGATAGCACATTCGCTCAACCAAATATGACTTTTGTAATTCTCAGCAATATTTGGGAACACCTTATTGATCAGTTTGGTCTTTGATTCGGTCAAGTGGCAGTAGTTCCTATATAATTTGTATTAAAACATTTATTTTAATAATAATTTTATTACTAATTCTTATATTTTGAAAATTCAAAAATTAAATATAGAAAAATTTAATTAAAAATTATGAAAATTCAATTCAATTCAAAGACGCCTTTATTTTTGATTTTACATCATAATTATGATTAATTCATTACAAAATAATGCCGATGCCCCTTGTGGGACGTGTGGCAGGCGTGATTATCATTATTAATTATAACAGGGCGGGGGGGGGGACAGAAAGAAAAATCAATAAATAACGTAAGAAAAGAAAATGGGAACCGAGGCAGTATACCCCATTGACAATCATCTGCAAAAACACATACAAAGAGTAACAAAACTAACAACCATAACAATAACAATATAATAAACCCATTTGGCAATAACAATTCTAAAGAGTCTAGGGAGCAAAAACCAACATTTCACACTCATTCACAGGAACAAAACAACAAATATAAATACAGAAATAACAGTATGGAAACAAGAAAGGAACGAGGAGCGAGCCACATAATAATAACAGCCAAAATGATAATTGACAATAACAAAAACAATAATATCAACAACTACAACAAAAATAGTAACAATAACAAGGATGAAAACTCAGTAATTCCAATTGCAAACAAAACAAGAATTAGAACCAGACAAGAACAAGTACTCAACTTACCCTCAAACAAGATAAATAAACAATATTCATAATTTTTTACTTTGTCTCTCTAATATGTCTCTTACTCTCTATGGAATTCCTCCAGCCTCATTGCGTTCATTGTTTTATACACTATAGTTTTGGTGGTTCTGGGAGCTAGCGAGAGTATACTTTGGCACACTTGTTCTGTAATACCTTTAAGGGCTTTATATGTTTTGAAGCACCCCAATGAATGATGCCATATAGCTGAAAACTGATTCGTAGAGCGGTTGGTAGAGCTTCTTCAAGTGTCTTACATTAAAATAGTTTTTTAGGTGATAAAATAAGAAGTAAAATTTTCTCAGCCTAATTTGTAGTTCAGATGACTGATCTTTCCAGGTTAGTTTTTTGTCAAAAATTAAACCTAAGTACTTCACTTTTTTGACCATCTCTAGGTTTTTATTTTCAATTTGCAGCTTCAACTCGCTAGCCCACTTCAATTGCTTGTATGCATAAATTATACCACAGCATTTTTTAATATTCAAATGAAGAAAGTTTTCCCTGAACCACCCTGTTAGTATTTCCTGGTCTTGTTCAAAGTCGCTGTTAATCTGTTCCAATGTGACGGCCCTGGCCCTGTACCGGAGCGAGGTATCATCAGCATATCCTGTAACTTTACATTTGAGCAGTAGGTTAAACAGATCATTTATTTATAAAAATATTTTTAGTACGAACATCCACAAATTTAAATTTAATATGAAATATTGGATCATTAATTATAATAGCAATATTTTGAACGTAAAATAATAAGAATAATTAAATTTTGATGTTCAATTAATTAAAAAAATCCTATTCTAATTAACATTAATTAAATTGAAATTTATAATTCAATTTATCATTTTTATTATTTTTAAATTCTAAATTTAGATTATAATAATTTTTATGATTATTTTAAAATAATTCCTTTTAATTTTGAAATAAAAATGTACGAAAAATTAAATTAAACATAATATTTTATAAGTTTATTAATATGATTTAATTTAAATTAATAAATTTCATAATTTTATATTGATTATCTTAATTAATATTTTTTTTATTTTCATTTTAAAAATTGAATTTATTTTAAAAAATGAATTCAGCAATGAACTAATTTTACAAAACCAAATATTAGAAATTGAATCTTAATACAATAAGAATAGTAAATAATATTTTATGTAATTAAAAAAAAATAAAATTAATAATTTTAATTTTATATTATTATATTTATATAATTTGAAATAAAATATTCATTTGTGAAATTAGAAATAATATATAAATTTATTAATTAATAAATTAAAATTTCCAATTTTATAAATAAAAATAAGGAAATTAATTTTCATCAATTCAATTTGTATTAATTTTTCTGATATCAATTTTTTAATTGGGTTGATATTTATTTTCAGTTATTTTTTATAATTTTTTTATTAATTGATTTTTATAAGTTTTTAAAATCCAAGTTTATTATTTTATTAATGAAATTGGAATTATTAATAATGAATTTTTCTTCATTATTTTTAAATTTGATTTGAAATTATATAGGAAGATTTTTTATACATAAATTTAATTATTGAATTTATTAAAATTATTTATTCTAAAAAATAAATTTCAAGTTTTTGTTCATTTTTAAAGAATAAATAATTTATTATTAAGATAGGCATAATAATATACTGGAATGAATGAATAAATGAATAACTATTTTATTAAAAAAATCTATATAAATTATTATTAAATTGAAAATAATTAATATCATTTAAAGACAAAAAGACCTTAAAAATTTTATTTATAAATTAATATTTATATTTTTAAATTAACCATTTTGATTATAACTTGGGAACGGGTGGACCAATTGTGGTCATTTTTTTTTCAAAAAACCTTCCTTGGATGACTGCGAATATGTCTAAAAAAAAGAAAATAGCAAAATTGGACCAACCAAATACTGATTCATTTTTATATACATAGATAGATTATGAATAAATTCAAATTAAAATATTCAAATCAAAATTTTAAATTGTAAATTTAATGAAAATGAATAAAAATTTATTACTAATAACCGTAATCTTATCAATAAAATGATGAACTTGAATTTTAAAAACTTGTAAAAATCAATTGATGAAAAAATTATTAAAAAATTAATAAAAATAAATATAAATTTGATTAAAAAATTTATATAAAAAAAATTAGGTCCAATATAAATTAAATTGATAAAAATTAATTTCATTGAAAGTAAATTAATTAGATACAATATTGTAATAATTAATTTAAACTTAATATTCAAATTATAAATATGAATTATTAAAAATAGATATAAATATTTTTACTAAATAAACAATTCTAAAATGAAAAAAAAATTATTAATCCTAATAAAATAAATATTAAATCAAAAAATATATCTTCACAAATAAATATTCTATAATATATTATACCTCTACAAATTGAAATTCTAATCATTATTAAATACCTAATTAACTAAAAAATCCAATTTTATTAATTTATTAATCATTTTATTTATTTTAGAAATAAGAAATAAAAGCAAGCTTTTCTACCACTGTTTATTATACATAAATTACAACCGCGAGCTTTCAGTAGACAGTAGCTACCATCATCAGGCGGAAGGAGTTTAATAATAAATTTTTCTAATTTAATAATTATTTCTTTAAGAATAATAATTATTCTACTACACGCAATAACTGTAGGAGAAATGTTTATAACATACGTAAATAAGATTGAAGTAGTGAAGTAGAGAACGCTTATGTAAAATTGTACACACTAGGTAACTTTGCAGCAGCACCCAACCATTTTGATTATAACTTAGGAACGGGTGTACCAATTGTGGTCATTTTTTTTTTTTTTTTTAAAAAAACCTTCCTTGGATTACTGCGAATAATGTTTAAAAAAAAAAATTAGCAAAATCAGTCCAGCCGTTCCCAAGTTATGGCGTCACCAACCAAATACTGATTCATTTTTATATAATAATAATATAATTTAATATATAGATAGATTGATCTCGATCAATCTCGATTGTGTAAGAATATCGATTTTGTCCTAGACTGCAATAATGAGTTCAGCCATAATGATGGGCGGTTCTTGGTTATTAAATGGTTAGTTCTGGTATAAAATTAACCTACTCGTAAATACTAGTTTATTTTTGGTCAACGGTCAAGCCGAGAAATTGATTGAAACAAGTGTCAAAACCAGTTGACTGCCAAAATTTAAAACTTTTTCTTATTATCTACAAATTTCTAAATTAGATGTAAAGGTCTAAAGAAATTAACGTATTTCTTAATTACTAACACATAAAAGGTTTTCTTCCTCTTTTTTTTTGAATTTTTGCGTTTTTGAATGCAAAAAAGTGAACGGCCTTCGCGCTCCAAACGGAATTTTTCAAGGATTGAAGGCAATTCGGTTGATCGGTTCATTTGGCAGTTTTAACCTGTTGCCCAGTTAAAATATTCTTTGAATGATCGGCAATCTGTTCTAAAAGTTTAATCGGTTTTTGTGATGGGAATTCAAACTGGAGTCCTGAAGATTCTCAAGTTTTCTTGAACCCCTTGTATCATGGTGCATGTAGCCTGAAAGTGTGAACTTTTTCGAGCACTCTTCCTCTCTATCAACAACATGAAAGCTCGATTTTCGTTGCCTAGTGATAGGTGCGATAAGACTCTTTCTGCGGCAAAAGTTCATACATTGAGGTTATTTAAGAAACTGATTTCTAAAACGAACAGATCTTCTACAAGCGGTTAGTGCTCTCTGCGACCGAAGTAGTCGACGTATCTTTCTTTTGAGTCTTCTCAAAAATTCCTAAACGACTTTCTCCCTACCATAAACGCACTAATGATGGCGTCATCTATCTAAAATCTATAACTTTTTCCGAGCGACATTCCAAAGGTCTACATCGTTTTCAATAAAAGTTACAAAATAAAAAAAAAGAGCAATTCGCTACAGTTCTAATACACATATTACGCTTGTTCCATCGAAAAAGCTCGGAAGAATGGCACGCACGTACAAGACATCATTAATTGTGCTGCTTCATTTGTTCGTCAATCGAAGTGGAAAGTCGTATATCCACTAGATGTGACAATATTGTCTCTCATCACTGTACGACTCTTCCTTTTGAAGCGGCCTATACACTACATAAATATAAGTCGTCCAGGAAAAGTCGATCTAATCAAAAAAGTTTTTATTTTCTTGAGCGCGAGCGGGGGTGGGGGAATAAAACTTTCGGATAACGTATATACCCTAAAATGGAAGTTATATTCTCGACTATTCGACCCGAACACGTCTTCAAACTAAAATAAAACAAACGACGAAGAATCAGATTATGTATAAGAATGTTGTAATGATAGTGAAAACCTGGAGAATGCAAATTCCTTTTACATCTGGGTTTCGCAGACTTCGGAGTTGAATGTGTACAATAGACGAAGTTGTTGATTAATTTTACCCTTCCAATTTAATCAAAGACGAGTAGCGAGTCGCGAAGTATTCTTAATAATTACAGTAAACGCAGACGGAGAGCTTTTGCTGGATGAAGAATAACCCAGCCAGTAGAGCTTCATCCGGTAGTTTTTCGTTAAACAAACTAATAAAGAACCCTATTCTCGTTGCATAAAATCCGACATTTTTCTGGTCATTGTTTCGTTGAATAATTTTCTACTTCTAACGCCTAGGAGAACTTCTCTACCCTCTTTGACGATGCGAAAAGGATGTCGGTTAGTACAGTTGATGAATGTTACAGCCCTTTTCTCGCGTCGGGATGCTCTTATTAATGAAAAACAAACCGTTAACGACTTTCATTGTGCGTAAGTTCAACGCCGTTTTGTACAATTTTCTCGCCGCGCTGACTGATCAACGTCGTAATCACGCGTGGTTTAGAAGTCACTCATGTATGAAAGGAAAAGGGAATCTCGTGTGGTCGTTGACTTGAAATCCGCGATTGAGCAGTCAACTTTCACCGAAGGCGATGAGTTGTCACCTTTTGTAAACATTTGTACGGTACGATGAATGCGTAAATTCCGATATCCATTGTCTTACCTTTATCGTATCCGCGATAATCTGGGGGCGCACGTTTGCTCGTATTGCTCCGAGGAATCAGAGGTACGAAAGTTCGCATATTATAGGCTCGCATTACGAATACGTGTAAACGAATTGATATAGAGTCATGTGTCTTAATATTTTTCCCCTTTTGCTGCTCATCAGCCGTGTCTGTGAACGTTAAGCCCCACTAGTTTATAAGTCGACCGAGTGAATCATGCGTAACCATAGCGGGCTATACAGAGTTACTATGACGCGTGACTGAAATACGAGCAACCCTCTTCACGTTTTTGCGAATAGCGATAAAACTGGGCTGCATTTTATAATAATATCATCGAGAAATAATTTTCCTCGTCATTATGATTATCATCGCGGACATTAAACGCACTCGCTGTCATTCAAGGTTATATCAACTCGCGGCATGCAAATTTATTTTATATTCGCGTTTACTATATTTTAACCCGATTTTCGTTAGCGAATAGGGGAATTATTGCGTCAACGAATTCTCGAGGGAAGGATGGGAAAAAGGTTAATGAGGATAAATGAGGGCACCGATATCAGATTCGTGCTGAATACCAAATATCCTCAACTTCCATTCTTGATTACGTAATCAGCCAGTCATAATTTTATTAAGAAAACAAAACTGTTTGGAAGAAATGGTCACGCACATACTCTACTGTCGGCAAGATAGTGTTCAAATGGGTAGAAATGTGAGCAATAGTACATCTTTTATTCTCGTACCAGTATCCAGACTGTACATAAAGTGACAGGATAAAATTTTGACTTTCACATTTAGAAAGCCAAAAGAAAAGAAAGATTTTCTGGAAGAGCCAAATAAATAAAGATCACGTTTCATGTCTGGTAAATGACCTCATTTATACTTTAAGGGCACGTTTGCTCTTGTGATGAAATCATGACCCAGCGAAAGAATTTTCCTCAGGAGGCGTTCATTGAAGCTATTTAGCTCAGGAAAGCTTACTCCCTCCGCTCGTCCCCCCTTACGTCTAAGATTAATATGGCCGGGGTAAGCTGTAAATTGAATTATTGAGTCCACGGGCCGGGGATTAGTGACGTCATTAGCCGTGCCGAGATAACGATCCATTCTGGCTGCCTGTGGCGTCATTAGCATTTGTATCGTCAACAGCTTATCTCTCTCTCTCTCTCTCTTTTTTTTTTTGCGTCAACAGAATAATGAAATTTGTAAGAAAAATTTGGTAGAAAGAAAAAGAAGAATGTTAATTATGATTTTAATAATATTACAAAAATTTCAATTCCGCTAAAATCATCTAATCCTGGAAAAATTCCAAAGATTAGAGGAAGGTTTGTGGGGAAATTCTTTTTCTTCATTTCTTGTGCAAATCAAGTGTATCGATGTACTTGAATGATTTTATTCTCGTCTCAGAAGATGCACTTGTAGTACCTGAAGAAGATCTCATTAGCTGGGGCAGAATTAAGCAGTAATATTTGGGGGTGAATCATGATTTTTGGCGGGAGCCCACCATCCCTTCAGTTACTGGGGGCTCTCAGAGGAATTCTGTCCGCGTACGCGTAAGGCTGGGACTTGAAAAAATTCCTGACTCCTCTACAGCCATCTAGGAGGGACTGACCCTTTTGACTCTTAACGCTGAGACTTAGAGAAATTCCTGGCTGTTCTATAGCATTGGAAAAATTTGTTGCTCTTCTATGGCCCTCCATGGGAATTAGAAAAATTCGTGACTTTTTTTGGCGGGAGACCTGTCATCTCTTTAATTACTGAGCGCCCTCTCAGGAATCTTAACGCTGGGATTTAGAAAAATTCGTGATCTCCATTTCCTTCATGTTTCTTACATACTGTATTCCAATCATATTTCTTCATACAAATATTTGCTCTTTTATATTCTTCAATGGAGACAGAGATATTTTGAAGCTTCCTTCATATACGTGGCTTTTCTATAGCCCTAAAACAATAAGTTCCTCTGCATTTACAACCGAGAAGGATAAATTGTAACCTACTTCAAAAATAAATATACGCCTATGTTCTAGTAAAGGAAAAATCTTGAACTCTCTACATTAAGTCGGGTCTCCCGCAACTCTTGCTCCCTGTTTTTTTGTTTTTTTTTTTTAGCAGGGAACCCGCTATCCATTTTGAAAACGTCCGCGGCCGGGAATTTCTGGGAACTGCGTGACGTCACGTGACGTGACGTGTGACGCTTTATGACGTCATCAATGACCTTGACCTTGACCTACTTTAGGGACTTGGGAAAATTTAAATTTCCAGCCTTCATTATATCAGGTCTAGCACACAGTATACTGAGAAGAGCCCAGCCAACTCATTTTCTGAGGGGGCATTTTCGCGCCAACGTCATTGAGAGCGCGGGAGGTTGCGGGCTCCCCGCTCCCATTGCAAACCTGCAATGGGCTCTTATTTTTTTTTTTAGTTGAAAGAAATAAAAGTTTGAGGGATTCAATTGGATCACAGCACACCTGCAGCAAGTTGGTGTTGTTCATGATGTTCAAGTTCGTGTTTGTGTTGTGAGGTTTCATTTTCCTGAAATAAGCTTAATACGGCTAATTGAGATGTAAATATGCGTTACTGAAACAATTTTCTGATGAGAAATCCAATTATCGCACTAGTTTTTTGATACAATAAGCATCCCTTCTTCCAATATTGGCATTTTTTTGGATTGTGGTTCTGATTTACGTCAAAATTTTGACGTATATCCAACGAATATTTCGACAAAATTCAGAGAAAAGTGTTCATCATGTTCAAAACATGGCTCCAATTTCTTAGATCTGAATTTTTCCCTGTTATTCCATCAATGAAATAGTTGTAGTATGTTATCATGATTCACACACTCGCACCAATCATCCGACAGATACAGTTTGCCTGATTGTCGATTTGGATGTACATCAATTTAACTTTGTACAGCAGATTGTGTCTGAGTTTCCATGAGTCAAGGCCACAACAAATATTTTGCACATCGGGGGATTTTTCAATTTTATTCCTGTGTATTCTCATACCATCTCTATAGATGCTATTATATTCTATCTGTCGAAAAATATACCCGTACTTTTGTCTTTGATTGCTCACATTCATCAATTAAGTGACATCACAAGAATACAGCCCATTATAAAACAATGAAAATAATTCATTAATCATTTCAGAACAATCGGAAATATTTCTTCAATTTTTTCTGGATGCTGGAATGTGTTGCTGGACATGGTTCTCTATTAGTTTCCTTTCATGTCAAAGCTTGGTTTCAACTTGAGAAAAATTTATGAAACACAATTTGGTCACACTGATTTACATGTTTACATCAAGTGTAACTAGGGCAGTATAGTCAGTGTTCAGACGGGGAATTCCTGTTCCCAATTCCCGGGAATTAGCATTCCTGTTCCCGGCTCTGAAATGTTCCCAATTCCCAAATTGGAGAAAACCATGTTTTTATGAGGAAAAAACTTGTTTTTCTGAAATAAAAATGTTTGTTGTTACTGATTCTTCTATATCTAATTTGTTTTAAATATGTTCTAAACAATGTTTAGTACTATTTTGTTCACAACATTGTCATCCTACTTTTACCAACTGAAAAAGAGCGGGAGTTGGCTCAAAATAGACCTTTTCCCTGTGACGTGTAAACAGGCTGCTAACTGCAGCTGTGGGCCAGCCACCTTTTTGCTCCATAAGAATAACATAGGACCGTTTTGATCACTTACTCGTATTTATAATTAAAGAATAAATTATGAACCAGAAGTACATTTTGAAATAGTTGAGAACATTTAGTTTCTGAGCATGGAACTTTGATTTCTTATTTATTTCTCATTTTTGAATATTAGCAAATGATCGAATCGTTCCCATGTTATTCTAATGGCAATTGATAAAATGATGGGACCAAACTCGAAAATAATTGCATACTATCGATCATATTTGTGGGTATCACTTTGCTCTTTTGCTCACGTTATCAGTGTTGTGACGTCACATGGGAAAAGGTCTATAATAAGAAAACAACGTTCCCGCAAAATGGCCGGGAATTCCCAGTCCAAAATTGGATTCCCGGGAACGTCCTAACACTGAGTATAGTTTCACATTAGTTTCACACGGGTAAACCGGACCGCCATTTTGGACTTGAGAGTGATAAGCGGAAGGTCCGGATGACACCACAGTAATGCGCGGAGCAACAAGCATCTCCCCTTATGCATGTTGCTCCGCGCAATGTTTGTAGCGTTGTTTGAACCTTCCGCTAATCATTCTTAGGTGCAAAATGGCGGTCCGGTTTACCCGTGTGAAACCATACTGCTCTAGTGTAACCCAAACACGCAGGACGCAGCCAACCTGTCCTATAATAATCAAACAAGTACATACTAGCCTACTGTCTTGTTTGTAATTAGCTTTTATTAACTCCAAAGTACTTTCTCTTTATTTTTTCCAGGAACATTTGTGCGATATCAAAACACCACTGTTTCTTTCTTCCATCCGAATTACCTCTAATAATAATGATAATTATGAATCCAGCCCTTATAATGACTATACCCACCTATTTATTTTCAACAGGCTATTCCTCTGAGAAAGAACAATCATATTCCTGATGATTAATTACTATTGTGATGGCGCAGCGACTTTTCTCTTATCTCCAGTATGATTTGATAAGCTTCATATTAAGCTCCATGTATATCATATCAGAGATGAATCTACTTTCCTTCCATTTTCTTGCTCGTCATATTAAAATTTATCAAACAGGTCAAAAAATTTTAAACTATTTACTTATTGTTTAAAAATAAATGAATAGGCCTAATTTTAAAAAAGAATTTGATGCATAGAATATTCTCGGTAAGGATTTGTAGACAATAAATATTACCTATATAAAATTATTTATGAAAATATTCAATTTATACAATTTGAATTGAATTTATTTTATGAATGAATTTTCAGTAGAATTGTTTTAGTCAGAATTAACCTAAATAAATGATTGTTAAAGATCTAAAAAAATATTTCGACATTTTTTAATAAATAGCTTTGATTTTTCTGTGGAAAAAAGAATTAATAATAATGAATGAAAATGATAACAAAAATGAAAAAAATGTTGATCATTTTAGCAGTTTATAGCATTGGATTGGAGAGTACTGCGTCCAATTTTTCGGAACTTTTTATTTGGATTCAATTAAAAGGTTGTAATGTGGGTACATATTGTATATTTAAAGACAAGATTATGATAATATAATAATTTTTTTTCTTCTTCTTTACAGATTCACGCAAGCCACGCAATCAATTTTTTTGTTCCTTATTTTCAGAACGTTTTTCTTTCAGTTCAACATTTTGCTGAAAAAATCATTTTATTATTATCATTTTTTTTAGTCATCTCTAGTCAAAAAAATATCATTTTCTTGATTTTTACAATGTTGTATTGTTTTGCCGCGTAAAAAGCATAGTACATCGTTTTATATGCACAAATTAATTGTTTAAATTTTTATTACCATTCGGCGAGAACCTTCTGTCCCGTATTAGAAGTGTCACCGTTGGACTAAATTCTTTAATATGTTAATTAGAAAAAAAAACGGAATTTTTCACTCTATTAAAAATTGATAGCGAGCCAGTAAAATTTGAGGGTGAGTAGCGAGAAGGATTCGAAGACGGAAAAACCAATAAATTAAATTTAGTGCAACGTCGCTAGAAAACACGAGGAGGCGCGTCGGTAATAACAAGAGTGTAAATCATCGCCTTGTGGTGAACCCCTCGAAGGGGATCATTAATTGATGCTCTCCAACTCTTTGCCCGGTCGTAGCGCGCCGCCGGTTTTTAAAACAGTTATTCTGTCCCTTTCGAATATTATTATTGGATGGTGCGAGGGCGCGTCGGCTTTCCATTAGAAAACTTATTAACTTTTCTAATTCCCAAACTCGAATTTCAAGTGAGTGCAACTTCAGCAACGCGTGGTCGCTATATAGGTGTTCACGTGAGTATTCAATTTTATAACCTTCTTTTCACGTGTGTTCGGTGCAGGCTTCCACAAAAGTTGATAAGATATTCTCAACCTTTTTTGATCGCGTGTAACGAATTAACATGCTTCAAATTTAAGGAGAGAGAAAGGAAAAACTGAAACTGAACACAAGTATTTTATCCGAAACTTGATCTTCTCCGTCTTGAGTTATTTGTTGAGTATGTGGAGGCACATTCTCTAGAAAAACTCTGTATTTATAAAGGTTTACTTTTCAACTTTCTGAAATAATAGGTTTTCCTCCCGAATATCTCAAAAACATTGTCGTACCTTCTTTCAATCTGTATAAATTCTACCCAAGTGCCCACCCTACGTACGCTCTTCTGCGTATGATCAAGTTGGCATGAATCAAGAGGCTAAGAAGATCTCATGTAGTCATAGTTGAAGACAGGTTCAAAAAAACGAGTAAGCATCACCCGCCGGGAAAAATTATATGCCATATGCGGCAGCATACATTTTACCAATGGGCTGTCATTTCCATGAAACGCGGGTTAATAATATTGTCAGATGTTGAACTTTTTGTCAACGGTCTGTCGAGGAGCTTTGACAGAAGCTTGCCATGACCCATTAAAAAGTATTGGCTACATATGGCAGACAGGTGTTTTCCCAATAGGCAGTGATTCTGCATTCAAAAACTTGCTGACTTTCATGGAAACATTAAAATAATAACTTCCTGGAATGAAACGAGCGAATACATTTTAAGGAGAATGAATCAACACCAATCCAAAAGCTCATTTTTGTCCATGGCATCAGTTTCGATCAATTTTTTTGAGATTAGGTATAAGTACCTACTTTTGCTAGAAAGAAAATTAATTTTATGAATTTGTACGATGAAAGAGGTATTTTTCGATTATTGATATCCATGGTTCTTATTCATCATATTTACGATGCAAAAAACATCGCTTTTATTGTAGAAAGTGCGCGTAATTTTTTTTTTTTTTTTTTTTTACGAATATAATTCTGAGTAATGCGTGGTCCCGCACATTAGATAGGGAATGCGGTTTTGCAATGGTGTCTCTAATGGCAGCACTGTAAATACACCAGCTTCAAGTCTTCAAGCGCCCTCACAGTTTGCGACATTGATTCGAAACGTATTCAAGAAACGGTATTCCTGTACGGTATTCTGCACACAAAATTCTTACTATTCTCCTGTACCGAAACTGACCAGTGGTCTGACGTCACGCTCTATCATCATTCTTAGGAAGAAGCGAGGTGCGCGGGTGTTTTTTTTTTTTTTATCAATTCTGATATGAAATCAATGAAGTTGAATCAATCAGAAAATTTGAATTTGAAATCTTGCCGGTAAATTTCTAATTCTGTGTAAATTATCAGCGTATTTTGAGAGCTGAATAAGATCAAGTGAGGCGAAAACGAACTGCGGAAACGACGACATCTTCACATCGTTATCTCTTCTGTTCAAACTCGTCGTTAATGATTAGATCGGGTGCCGACAGCTAAATTCGTCGGTTTACATGAGATATTTGAATTTTCATCATCATGAGTTATACCAGATCGGATGTAATGAAACTGTATAAGATGTTACTCAGAGAAGCAAGCAAATTCCCATCGTATAATTATAGGTAAAATATCGTTCTTTCAATTGCAGTCTTATCGTCAGAATAAACTTGATTTTGTTTTATTTTTCTTCCTCAATTTTATCTAGAATGTATGCTCTAAGAAGGATACGAAGTAGATTCGAAGAAAACAAACAACTTACTGATGCCAGTCAAATTGAATCATTCGTCAACGAAGGAAAGAAAAACTTGGAAATTATCAAACGACAGGTAAAGATTGTTGGAATTCTCTTGAATAGTACTACAGAAAGTTTCATTTTTTTCATTGTTGATTGACAGTCGCGAGAGTAGTTTGACAATTTCCTGGCCGGCTTTCCAGAGGTTCTTTATGGGCGACCAGCAAACTTATCAAAAATATTCTGCACCAACGATATTTACGAATCTCTCATCGTCACTTCTTTTTTTTTACGCGATGAATTCATCTGTACTCTTATTTTGGATCATCTTTTTAATCGCAGAATCCTCGGAAACTAGAAAGTATAACAAAAATTTTCTATGTTCTTAGAGTTCTCAGGTTATCTAAAACTATTGTTTCAAATATCCTCTTGATCCTCCTTGAATTTTGAGAAATCTTGGAAATTCTTTTTCCAAAATTATTGTAATTGTAGCGTCTGTCTGAAAACTTTTGGTATTCTCGCAAAACTAAATTATCTTATTTCGAAAAGAAAACAAGAGAGCTTTCAGGTCTTCTCTTCAGACTTATCATTCTCATGAGTCATAATTATTTGAAAAATTCATCTTGAGGCTCTTGAAAAATGGTCTCTTCATGTTTAAATCATCGTAAGTTGTCCCTAGGATTTCCCGTACGTTTTTTTAAAGACTTCATCGACAAGAATCCTCAAGAGGGTGGTATGCCAGTATTGAATGTTCAAAACGTAGAACTGTAATTGATGGAACAAACATTCGTCGAACATATTTATTCTTATAAAGATTTCTGAGATACTAAGAAGAGATATTTCCGAAGTTATTACTTTTGGTCTGTGCTTGACGTAGACTTGAGAGCTGAATCTTATTGATTAGATATCGTCTTTCCTGTCTGAAGATTGATATTGCCTCAGATTGAGCGCGCTGACCCAACAACTATTCATTACTATAATCTTATATTTTCATCGTGCTTTTATTTTTCTGTTCTACAGGTTATTCTTCATGATTTATATAAAACAGAAAAATTGGTCATCGAAACGTAAACATGACACTGGAATATTTCGTCGAAGAGATGGAACAAATTTCAATTTTATGCACTTCTTGAATGATTTTTTGGTGGTAATTTACGGATATTTTCAATTCAGAGCTCGCTTTTTAATCGAGAGCTTGAACCCTTGTACAACTTCTTCACGTAACTAAAAAATATAAAATTTCTTCTGTTCAGCAGATTTTTTTCGGATATCGTTATCACTCGAAATGAATATCGTAGTCAATTCAGAAGTTTTCAGACTTACCACAGAGTATCTTTATATTTTACCTTATTATTTAATTTTTACTTTTCAAGAATAAAATATGATGGATAAATCAATTAAGAGTTTTTTCCTTCTACTTGAATCAGAAGTAGCTAAGTCGTAGGATGAATTTCCAAGAGAGAAATCGGCTTTTCGTTCGTATGTGTTGCTTGAAGTTGGATTCGACCCTATTTTCGCCTACGCTTACCTCTAGTATCCTGATAAGCCTATGAGAAACTGGCATCGACAGTTTTTATTCAGTGGTATTTTCAAATCATGATCCATCGGAAATAGTATGTCATCGAATATCATTAGGTCTTTCACCCTCGGGTTTTATTTACAAGTAATTGATTATTTCAACGAAAAAATGTGTAACACTGTTGTCTATGCTTCTCTACTTGAGTTTCGCTACAAAAGCACCACGAGGTAACCGATTGGTCGTCATCGTGTTTCAGAGCACTTTCTTTCCAAGGCTCGAAATGATTACAATTCTGTCGAAGCAGGAAATCAGATATAAACTGATGACTCTTTGGGATTGTAATCAATGTTGCTCCGACCGATGAAGGTGAAATAAATGTCAGTCATCGGTATTTCCTAAAAATTGTATATGATAGAATTCGAATCCAAACGTAAATTGATTACATTATAAGGGTTTCAAAATTGAATATACAATTGATATTTTTGTTGAGCTTTGCTCATTTACGTATATTCCAAGAAATCAAAATCATATTCAATAAACTTCCTCTTCAGTTTTGATCAGCTTTTGTTGTAGTATGATAATACTCAACTTTTAAATATGAGACAAGAGACAAGATTTTTCATCTCGAAATTCAACGATTTGTAGCATGCAAGTTATTGGAAGTTATTTTAGATACCGTTTCATACTTTTCTGGCTATCTATCATATTCACAAAGGTATAAATAGTCAAAGTTGTTTACATCCGAATGAGCCCACCTTCCCTTCTATACGCCTTGGTGTACTATATAGGAAGTTCGATCGGATGAAAAAATGGCAGAAATTTCTTCTCGATGAGATTTTCTCTAAAATGGAAAATAAATGTAAAAATAAGCTTACAGGTATGAATCTTAATAATTGGTTGAAAAAGCATCTCGTGAAAGATCAGTCTTCTTTTGTGAGTGTTAGA
This sequence comes from Aspidiotus destructor, assembly GCA_035079395.1. Taxonomy (NCBI): domain Eukaryota; kingdom Metazoa; phylum Arthropoda; class Insecta; order Hemiptera; family Diaspididae; genus Aspidiotus; species Aspidiotus destructor. The sequence continues at coordinate 2,017,396 of JAVHKZ010000015.1, forward strand.
GCTCCGCCTATGGATACTGATAATTTTGATGAAATTTTCTTATTTTTGAAACGTGATAGTGTACATATAGGTAATCTAACACGAAAATTATTATTCAAGAATTGTCAGTATGGAGCGAATCTCGATAAATTTTTTACATTATTTTCTGAAAAAAAAAAAAAAAAAGGGGGAGATTTCCACTTCTTTTTGTCTAGTGGTTAAAAATGAATTTAATATTTCGAATCGTTATGGGAGAAAATTGAGATGGTTGGGACGTCTCTGGCAAAATTATCCTAAAATTGATTTCTTAAGTCTCACACTTAACGATTTATTTAGACGAGAGAAAGAAATTAATGATTTATTCAAAAATTATCCAGCTATAGCTGAAGAATGGAAAGAGCAAAATGTAGATGGAGAACTTTCGTGTGATTTGTCTACAGTAAATGTTTTAAGCAGTGAATAATAAGTTCTACAAGATGCTCTCGCCGTCATATATGACCGGCAATGTCATTATATACTTTGCAATTATAATATTTTTTGACAGAGTAGGTTAGAATCCTTGTGAGTTGATATCTATACTAGTTATAGAGAAATAGGATAATTTACTCTGTCGCATCCTTCATTCATGAAAAAGGTAAAACCTCAACCTTTTAATGCGGGCATTGGTAGGTCTCCACTCCTACATGAGAAACGCAGAGAGGAAGGTTGAAGTTAGCGTCTCTACACAGGTTTCGGTGGTCATATATAGCCGGCTGACTCGGTGATGAAAACGAACAGGTTTCGATAGTCGATTGAAACAAACTGAGGTAACAGAACTAACCTTTCTTACTAAAATCATTAGAAAATAAATAAATTTATTTCCACACGTATCGTGTAGCAGCCAACAGCACTACAGCAGATCACTGCCGTGTAGAAAGAGAATGACGAACGTGCAGGATAGCGATTTGGAGAAAGAGGCGCTCTTTTATGGTGGGGGAGATATTTTTCTCCAAATCGCTATTCTGCACCTTCGTCATTCTTTTCTTGCACGGCAGATCAGCTGTTCATCATACAATAAAACAGATCTCTTATCCTTATCATTCATATTTCTGTCCACAATATTTATCACCCGAGCGCCTTGGATCACATCGTCGTTTCAAGAGTATTTTTACTGTTCTGATGTCTTATGATCCGATGCACCGAAACGTGATTCTTTCAAACATTTAAGGATTCTCGATCAAGGTATTCATCGATTTTAACTTCTCTCTTTAATATCATTATTCCAAAACTTCGTTTTAAATTCATGTCACCTCAGAGCGTGCCAGTCATCAGTCATGAAGTCTCTAAGAAATGCCTCGTCTTTGATTTTGGTAGCCCCGAGTATTGTTAAGAATGCTGTCGGAGCGGAGAGGATCAGTGTGCTCTCATTAAAGCGCAGCACTACCACTTCACATTTTCCTGATGCGTACGTTTTCCCTGGTGGAAACTGCGATGTAACAGATCACGCCACAGAATGGTTGAGTCTTTTACCTTCCAAGGTTTTGAACGTTCCTCTTAACATTATTGGTTCGCCAAAGCCAGCAGATTCTGCTCCTCATTCTCTATCTGAGGCTATTTCGTTACGAATTACCGCCATTCGCGAAACGTTCGAAGAATGCGGTATTCTGCTTTGCAAACGAACAAATGACAATTCGTCGAGTGGCACAGTTATGCATCTGGAACTCGATGATGCTGAAGTGTGGCGCAAGAAAATCAGACAAAATGCTCACGAATTCATTAATTTATGTCGCGAGCACGACTGCTTTCCGAATGTATGCAACTTGTATTTATTGTCCACCTGGATTACACCTTTACATTTGGAGCGACGATATAGTTGTAAATTTTTCATAGCCTTTCTGGATAGACAAGTTGAAGGGATTGCTGATGGAGAAGAAATCCAAAGCGCAGAGGTATTTTTAATTCAAATTATCGAAGAAAATGAAGGGACCTAACTTTTCTCTAGTCTATTTACTTTCATGTTCATATTCGGAAATTACTGAAATCTTCTAGTTCTTTCTTACAAGAGAATTTTATTCTTTTCAGTGGTGTTCGTTAAATTATCTTCTGGACAATGCTTACTTACCTCCTCCTCAGATTTACGAACTGTCCATGCTGAAGAAATTTCCCAGCGTAGAGGTGCTATACGATTTCGCTCGTAAGATGAACTCGTCTGAGTGTTTAGCATTCATGCCGATTGGTGTCAATACGGATGATGGGATGGTTATGCTGCTGCCAGGTAAAATATAAACATTAGTTCAAATTTTAGGAAGGAAAACACTGTAATATCTGGTTCATTCATTTTTTCAGGAGATGAAAAGTACGAAGAATTGTATCGTTTACAGTCGCCAATAATCTTTGAGGCGGAATGCTCCACGGAGAAATTTCGTGGCGAGATAATGCATCGAGTTGAGCTAGGGAAAGGTAAAAGTAAGCTGCTGATTCGCAACTTTGTTCCTCGGAATTTCAACAGCCTCAATACGATAACTTCGACCAGTAAATTATAAATCGCTCATAAAATTACTTCAAATTTCAAGATATTTGAATTTGTGCGAAGCTGCTGATGCATTTTGCAAAGTAATCGAAACTTTTCCTAGTTGTTCAAATCTTCGAAAGCATCTTCTCATTATGCCTCTGACCTCTTCTTTCAATCTTGAACTCTAAAAAAGAATCATCAAGCGCGTTACGTTTCGAATTGCCTTTAAGAAGGAGAGAGACTATTATCAACCATCACAAGCTAACGAAAAGAAAAAGAAAGAAAGAAACACAAGATAATAGCAGCAAACAAGATGCAGTTTTATCTATGTTTAAAATGTCCTCAGAAATAAATTTAGAAGTCTCAATGTTATGACGAACTTGAAAAATAGCCGTAGGACTCACCGCTATTTAAAGCCTCGCGTTCTCTTCTAGAGCTCACCGTTAAATAAAAATATGAAATCATAATATGAAGAACATCGAACGTGACGCGATAGTGTGCTCTGTCCGAAAGGTTTAGCTGAAAATATCATTTAAAATCCGTTCTTCTTGTAAAACTTGAAGCCTCACATTTTTGATGTGACTTCGTTTTGATGTATTACTAACTTCGGGATGAGCTTTTTCATAATATGCTGAAATAGCAGACCTCATCCTCAAACTTGAAATCGCATCTCTGAAATTCTCTCTTATTCGAGCTTGTGAAACGAAGGTTTGAAGATTTCTATGTGCTAGGAAAATTGTTTTGTTGAAATTATGAATGAGTCTCTCGTTTTGGAGAGTTTGGTTACTCAGTATAATGTATGTTTGACGTCTTTGTGTTCAGTATTTTATCTCAGTAGGTATGCTGATGCTGTGAATTTGTTATGCGAGTTTTGATGATTATTTCATTGTTATTGTTAAAATTATTGTGTAAGTTGAAAAAAATTCTTGTTCTTCCTTGGTTACCATTACAGACTATCATGATGAGATTTGTATTTCATTTAAGCCTGTGTTTTCCATGTGCCAATATGAATTTTACTTCAGTCACTTCAAACGGGGTTTTTGTGGTAGAATTTGGGAAACGTACTCTCTTCGATTTATGATGAGATATAAATTCTAGACGACTCGTTAGAAATATTTCGACGAATTTAGTAAATCTGTTTCTTGTTCGTTTTTTTTTACCATACTCATTGTTCAATGAGCAATTCGAAGATAAGGTTCTCTCGATTACATCTCTGCCTGAATAAACAAATATCTAAATCAATGATCATGATAAAAAAAATATATAAATCAGTGATCTGGTTGTACGTCATTTCAACTTAGTACGACAGAATTCTACTCGCTCAATCTTTCCAAGAAATCAAGTTCATCAAAGGATTTACGCGGTCCTTGTGAGGATTTACCTACGTCATGCGTGATGTAAGTACTTTTTATTGCACTAAAATACATGCAAGATTCAGTTAGCGCGTTATAGAAAATAAGTAGATGGGTGATAATATTAAGCTCCATGAAATATTCTGATTAGTTTCAAGAACTTGTTAGCTCTGATCCCGTCGACAAAGTTGAATTTGTGTTACAGAATTAATTTTCTCCTCTAAGGTACGGCACATTATCATTTAATGACGATAAATTTATTTTTACAAAAACCGCAGAATTTATAATAAAATTAAAATAAAATAAAATAAATAAATAAAATTTGCGCGAGCGCTTTCGATCAAAAGATCATCTTCAAGCGACGGAAGTTTCACCGTCGCTTGAAGATGATCTTTTGATCGAAAGCGCTCGCGCAAATTTTATTTATTTATTTTATTTTATTTTAATTTTATTATAAATTCTGCGGTTTTTGTAAAAATAAATTTATCGTCATTAAATTGTGTTACAGAATTCAGAAGTTGTTGATACCTAATTAAGTAACGAAGTCGAAATTGATGGAAAGAATATGAAAAAAGTACACACTGATAGATTCGACGAAGAAATCGCTTTTCGATGAAGTTTTTGAGAACTCAGGATTATGAATTATTTCAGAGATTGATGGACGCTTTGCAGCTATTTGAAAGATGTAGGGAGGTTCAATTGATCCTAACTAAAGAATAGAAACTATCATGTAGCTTTAAGAGCAGAATATTGAATATCCAATTATCTTAAACTAATACATAGGTAGGTACGCTTTCGTTTTGAACTTGTTCGGGTGGTGCAGACTTCTGGCTCGTTCTTCCACATAAGATTTCTTACCAATTCCTTACCAAGTTTCGGCTTCGCAAGAGAGAAAAAGATGTTGAGATTTGAGAGAAATTTCTCATGTCGTTTCCTTGAAAGTTTCCATGTTCTGACAAGACTGATGACCGCTAAATTTACCAGTGTTGCATCATGACCAGCGTTAAACCACTGGATATCACCACTGCTGATAGTACGGTGATAACACTTTCACGTTATTATAGGAGTAGCATACAATTTCACTTCTATTTCGTAATCGAAGCTCCCTCATTCGAAAAACAACGTTAGTTACCTATTACGTTAAAATTCCGCGACGTTTTTTGTTTCTTCTTTCAATATGGTCTACTTAAATTATTGCGAATCGATTGTCGAATACTTGTGATTTCACCTTTACCGACCGTTGGATGTTCAGGAATTTGAACCAGCTTCTATCATCGGTAATAATCATTCTTTCTTCCTGACGTAATTTTCTCTTTACAGCATGAGAAACTTCAATGAACAGATATCTATCGACGAAATTGTATTACACTTTACTGTATTCTTCATCTACGAACGTATGTCGAATTACATTCTCATCCGGCTGCTCCTTGCGAAAGGAACGTAGAGGGAGCTTTCCATGTAGGCCTATGTTCTTATCCTTCGCTGAGTCTAGTATTTGTTCGCAACTCGTACTTCATAATTTGAGCGATTTAGGACACGAGCGGGTACGTAAATCGTGCGACGAAGCCTAGAACTGGTTGTTTGATACAAGCTTTAGGTGTTCGTCGATAGAATACTTCAACGTTCCAAACGTTGACCCAGCCACACTCTTGAAAGACTGTTCGCTACCCGTTGTTGGCAAATAGTTTATTTTCGATTTTTGACAAGAATTACTGTAAACTGAAATCCTCCATCCGTTATTCTTCATGGAAGTCTCGATATGGCTTTGATGACTACGAGTGTGTTTGCTTGATGTAATTTTTTGATGGTATTCAATTCTTCCATGAATTTTTTCTGCTCGTACACAACTTTTCTTGTGCTGAAGAGGAAAGGTTCGATAGTAGGTATATCTGACGTAACATTTGTTCGAGGAAGAGGGTTTACAAAATTGAAAAGATGATGGTGTATTTTTGAGGGAAGTATTACGAAATATCGATGTAGGTACGATTTGTTGTTGTGTAAGACTGTAGGAAAATCGGTGAATATAGAAGTCTAAGAGATTACAGTGGAGTACTATCTTTGATAGTGCTCCGTATAGTACCTGAAGATAAAGAAGTACGTACTCGCAAATTAGCATCGAAATTCGAAAGGCGTGCCAATTTTCCTTGCCTCTTCACCTGATGTGTTATCAACATTCGTAAAACAAACGCTGAAGCTAAATTTCTTCGTCGTCGTTTTCTTTTAGCCGATTGTTTCGAAATAATGATCCATTTGCCAACGGGTTGTATTTGTGGGGGTCATTGAATTCATTCTTACTGGTACGTTGGTGAAGAGTTCCGAGTCAACGTCGAATGCTTAGTTGGTTGAATCGGTGTAGGTAACCTGTCTTCGTAAACGATCTCTCTCCCTCTTGTTTTCTTTTCTCGAAACCAACTTTTCGAACGAAAAACTTTGAAATTCGAGCATACTGTCGTGCAAAGAATGATTGGCGTACCTGCGAGGCCACAATTCAGAGAAAAAGGTTTGTGGGTACGAAGTTCCCTCATTCAAACCAATAAATTGGACGTGTGTCAAGATCTTTCTGTGTTTTGTGACGTGTGTCAAATATATTTTATACGACAGCGTAGATCTGACGACTATCTCGTCTAAGATCATTCTCTTGTAATTTGATGCTGATGTGCTTGACAGCTGTACTCTCCAAAATGTCCCTTGGTTTGAGGAATTTTTGAAACAGTGCAGTGCACGTAGCACCTTCTGGAATTTTTTGATTCAGAAGATTTACTTGCAGAGAGTAAGGAACATTTGAGGGTACGAATGTAGTTAGAGACATAATTGTGGAGAGAAGAGTCTGAATATTTCAGATCGTGCTAGACAGTATCCTAGGAGGCAGTTTTTCAACTTGGCGAGAAGTATTTCTTGTGATTTGTCTGAATTTAGTGAATCAGAGTTTAAATTAGAGGACAGGTCGTTCTGTATAAAATTTTATGAGAAGCACCGATAGCTGATCTAGCCGAAGGTTTTTATCCAGTTTGCAATCAAGTCTTTCATTCTTTTTCGAGCTAAAATTCGCTACATCTCACGTGCCGATTTACATACAGAAAAGAAAAAGGTGAACGCCCAAGAACCACTTAGGTCATGCGTTATACAATTTCGGTAAAATCAGCTATTTTTATGATTAATTATAAGATAACAAACAGATAAAATATATGTAAAGCGGTCCGGAAATGACGCAATGGAAATAAAATTCTTCTTCCTCAAAGCTCGACATGAGGAAGTCTTATTTTAGCTAACATGGAACGATAAACTGTTCTTATTCCCTTTATTTCTCATTATTTTCCCCTCCCAAAAAGTTATTCTTACCCCTCGACGATATCACGTTTTTCTCTTGTGACAGCCTAATGTAGATTGCTGTCGAGAGGAAGAAAATTCGTAGATTAAGACTGAGGTTCCTTGAAATTCGACGTATAAGTACTCAAAAACTGTCCCAATAATGGCCAAGTTCATTTACCCTCCCGCGTCACCTTCTAGGAAAGGTTGTCCTTCAAACGGCCATCGTGTAATGGCTTATGACTGCTTGAAAAAATAGCCCCGATGTTCGTAAAAATTATACTGTGCTCCATATTAATGACGATCAGATAAGTTTGTTTATTTGTCTCTGTCTAATGACCTATCTAAATTGTTGTTCAATTACTATAATTTGAAATTAAGTATGGAAGTACAAGAACTGCAGTCGAATGTAGTTCAATTCGTTCGGTGATTTTTCATTGTTTTTTTGCCTCCTCACTATTCGCCATCTTTCAATTTTTCTCTTCATTTTTCGCTGCCGTTTGAATCGAAATCCATTTTTCGTTATTCGTTTTCTGTACCTACTCATCTCTCTTACCTTTCTCTTTCGTGTTTCTCTGTCTCTCCTTTAATTTCCCACAATTAGCCTCGATCTCTTTTTCTCTCTCATCCGTGATCTACTTAATTTACTTTCTTCGATGATGGATGCCATGTCTTCTCTCGTCGTGGTGCTTCTCAAAACACGAATAAGGTTTCCTTCTGTCATTTATTACTATATTTTAATTTGCTTCTCTCTCTTCATAAATGTGGTATCTTATCAGCTAGCTGATTTTCTAAAGGCTTGTTTCTTTATTTTTAGAATAAAATTCATTGTATGGGTCGATATCCACGTATGCAGACCTCAAGTTTTTGAAAACTGGAGTGAGCAATTTATTGACGTAAAACTGATTAGAAACAGTAAAGAAAACCTCTAGCTCGTCGAATTATCTACAGTCTGAACAATAAATTTTATGTCAAATTTATGTAAAATGTTCGCGAGTAGACCTGAATTTTTATACATTTTTAATTAGTCGTAAAAGTGATAATAATCTTGTGATAGGATCGATAGAAAGGAAATTCAGTAATTTCTATCTCCAGGGCGTTATTGTTGCCGAATTAGATAAATAGTGGCATAATCTTTCGTAATTTGATATGAAGGCCATTCTGAAATTTCTATTTGAACGACGAGACACTCAAGATGAATTTTCTCACCTTCTGGTGCTTCATAAGCTCTCAAGTTTATGTTTCCCATTACCTTCGGTGCTCATTTTATTTTGCCTTTTCCTCAAGTTTTTTTCAACTTGACTGAGGACCTATTCTATCTTTGGACATTTTGCCGGTATTTTCCATTTCTTTCTTGCAATTTTCCTTCTTTTCCATCTCTTCTTTGTTTCTTGACCGCGAGATTAGCAGGAATTTTCACCATTATGTTATGATTGTGAAGAGAGAGGGAGGGGTAAAACTTATTGAAGAGGTGAAATTTCTGTACTGAAGGAGGTGTGAGAGAGGGAGACATCTGTATGGTTAACAAGTTTGAAGTAGTAGCATTACAACATTGCTAGCGAAGACACAGAATATTTCAGCAGCTAGCATTTGCCCAGCCTATGACGTCCTCAAGACAGTATCTATGTAAGTTAAGTTCAAACCAGATGAGGGATGAGACGTCCAGTTGAGATCACTTGGCACACCAAAGGGAAGAAAGTTACGATTTAAGGTAGTACTCGTCTATGCGTAATACCCCATCTAATCTCTAATAATTTCCCCGTGTATGACGTCATCAGGGTTGTCGCAATTTGTTCAAGGTCAATCTAAATTAGACGTGACCTGCGCACTGTAGGCTAAGAAGTTAAACTCCAGGCTTAGGCCGAAAGATGTGTTCCCATGCGGCCGTGTGGACGCTAATTAAGGACTTAGGGGTAGGGTTCAGCAAATACTCTCCGTCAACTCCGTTGATAAAATCCAAATTTTATGAACCTGCTGTTATGTCCTGTAGAGCTCAACACAGAATCTGTGTATGGGGGGGGGGGGGGTGTCGGAAAAAGCGTTCGCCGTCCGGTCGGCCGACAATTTTTTGATTCCTCCTATTACATGCTTCATACACCAATCGACTTAGCCCCTTCAATGAACCAGATATGCCATACTTCAAACATCGCCCCTTCATTGAGCCAGATATGCAACGCTTGAAACACCGTAAGACTTGATGAAAGGCCCTTTCAAAATACTCCAGAAAACAGGTTTCTGCCTCACCTCACTCAAGTCCGTTAATAATCCGTGAATTTCTTGTATTCTTTGGTCTTTGAAAAGCTTCCTCCTCTTCCAACTCTGTCAAAGATATCTACAAGTTGTAATGTTATGGCTACTGAAATCATGTAACTAAAAGATGCTGACGTTGACATGTTTTATGTTTTTCTCGAACCCCTCATGTCCGTAAAATCTGCCTGCCCGCACTTAGGTACCTTGGCTTTGTCTATGTAATGCCATGCCATCCTGTGCTGAGACTAAGAGAGGGAGAAGATGAACAAGCAGAGTGAGCCTCCTAGCTATTCAGCTTGACATCCACTATATTAAGCTACAAAACAATGGTAGAATGAGCGTGTTAGTTAGACCTTGACCCAAAAGCACGCAATCTATGACGTCATAAGGTAGACGGTGTGGCCTTGACCTACTTCAGGGCAGAGTTGGAAAACTATAGCTGGAAATTGAAAGCTCGAAGTCGTAGAATCCCAAACTCAGAAGCCGAACAAAATTTGAGGAACAAGTCAGAAGTCAAAAACTTCCCATTTTTAAAAATTTTTAAGGGTCGGCTTCCGTATTTATCATCAAGAATTCTGTATTCCATGTCACTTCACGTAAATTTACAATTGACGAACACATGAAGTCCCAAATTTATTACAATATTCTCTTTTGCTCGCTCGTCTTGAAGGAAATGGAAAGTAGGGGAAAGCTGAAGAATTTTTAGTCCAAAAAGTGGAAAGTCAGAGGCCAAAAGCCAAGAGTTGTATGCTACGTTCCAATGCCGTTAGCAAAATAGGAGGGATAAATTTCATCTTCTGGCTTCATAACTCTGCTTTGGTGACAAAATACGAATGACGTCATCTACCATGAGACATGAAACGTGATTTTGCGCTACAGAAAGTTTTCCTTATTTTGTTGATTTTTTCCTTTGTTTTTGTACCTATTTATAAATATAGCGAAGGGAAAACAAAAAAAAATTATTTATACGTAGAAGAAGGAATATAAATTTAGCAGTTTTTTGAAGGTCAAATGAAAAGCTCTCATCTTTTCAGTTCTCCTTGTTCTTCTCCTTTTTTACGAGTTATTCAACCACACAGAGTTTTATTAGCTAAGGGAAAAGTATTGCAGTTGTATGGGTTAGAATGCAAGTAAACCGGAGGATCCGAACGGAGTTCCAAAGCTGGCTTCGCTTTTCCTATTGATGAAAAAGTCCCGCGATTCCCTGTGAAAAACTCAGCTTCCTTATTTTCTGCCGAACTATTTGCTATCTATTCCTGACTTACTTACCTCTTTCGTCTTCCCCTATCTGTAAATTCTTTCTCCTTTTCCTTTGCGACTCTGTTTCCTCTATCCGAACCATTCTTATGACCCGATCGATCCTCCTACATACCTGAACATCTTCTCTATCTTTAATTGCCTTTATCTGGATTCCTGATATCGGCCTCCCGGAACATGACGCAGTGGACCTGGCAACCAAGCAAGCCCTGCTCGCCTTCTCAATCATTGATCCTTATCGTTCTCCGGCCTATAACTTGGAATCGAACTATCGTTCTTTAATTGTGTTATCATGGTACAACCTAATTCTTAGTCTTTAGAGAGGGCAGAGGAGGCGTGAGGGAGACAGAAAATGATTTCTGATATTTCGGAGGTATGGACGGGGGTGAGAAGGGGAAAATGGGAGACAGATGATTTCTCAGCATAGCGGTATTGGTATGAGGGTAGAGCGGGAAGTTGATTAAGGAGGCGTACCCTTTCTTTAATCGTGCTAGACCATTTCTTCATAGCTTGAGGAACGACGAAGAGGACTAGGGAATCAGGAATTTTCCAATTGAACGAAGTATAATATTGTGAGGCTGATAGGACCAAATGTTAAACAATAATAACACAATTAAAGAACAATAGTAAGATTTCAAGTCATAGTCCGGTGAAAGGCAGGGATCAATGATTAAGGAGGCAGGCACAGCTCGCCAGGTCCACTGCGTCGTGTTCCGGGATAGGGTCATAAGAACGGTTCAAAGAGAGAAGACAGGGTCGGAAAGGAGAAGAAGGAGAAATGTACTGGAAAAGGGAGAAGATAGAGGTGAGTAAGTCAGGAATAGATAGCACATAGTTCGGTAGAACATGTGCATAAGAAAGCAGAGATTTTTGTGTGGAAGAACGAGACTTCTCGATTGGTAGGGAAAGCGTAGCCAATTTTGGAATGCTGTTCAGATCCATCTGTGAAGGACAGCCTGCAGTTAGGCCAGTTCCAAATTTTGAAGGGTTTCAATTTTTGAAGAAAAAAAGTGCAAAAGTGTGCTACTAACGCCTGGAACCAGCTCCGGGGCTGTTTTGGAGTCAAAATACGGCTCCGTAGCTGTTATATGCCGCTGAAAATAGTGCCACTTTCAGAAATTAGAATGCCATCAAGTCAGAAATGCGCCGCATGTACAGAGCCGGATTTAGGTCTGCTGCCGCCCCTCAAACAAAACAATTTTTGCTCGCGATTTACCGTTCAAGGTGATGACAGGGGGGGGGGGGATGAGCAAAAAAAAAAACGGTATTTTTAAATAATTGAAATAATTAATGAAACCAGTATACCGTTTTTTTTTTAGCTTTGAAAGAACCGGTTAAACCGGATTTCAACGGGAGCTCAAAAATATTACATTTTTGCCACCAGGAGCGCTAAAAGCGTGGCTTCATAGCGGTCCCAGAGCGTCATGAACAGGCTTTGGAGCGTAATAAACTTGTGTCCTGTGGACTTGTGGTCGTGCACTCGACTTTTTCACTTCAAGCAACAAGATTAAAAAAAAGAAAGACAAAACACGATTAAAACAGAACAACGTTAAAAACAAACGCCAAAAGTCAAAACACGATAGTTGCAGCCCAGCAGCCTTGCAGTTTCGACGCTCCGAGTCACTGACCGTCGCTCTCTATCAAATCAGCAAAATAGGTTCTTAGGCCTTTCCTAGATCTCCAAAAGTTTTGGAGATCTAGGAAAGGCCGAAGAGGTAGTCAAAATTGTAAGCCCCCCCAAATGAGCTCGATGATCTTCACCTGACGGAGTGCCCCTGATCTATATTGACTGCTCTGATTACGTCGTAGACTGAGCAGTCATTAGTGTATGCTATCCTGAGGCGTCCACACTGGGTTTCAATGAAGATGATGGGAGCAAACTAAATCGCGACTTCCCCTCTCCTGCGAGTTTTGTACATACCACTCTGAAGGATCTAGAGTGAGTGAAGGGAACCTCAATCGAGTCAATTAAACACAATCACTGATCACACAACAGTGCTTCAGCTTCTTTGTTTCGTTTTCTTTCATTCCTTTTTTATTTCGTTTGATCTTGTTTTTGTATTTTGACTTTTCTTCTCCATTTCTTGTAGTGTAAGCAGGTATTTCAGCTGAAAAATTGCCGCCCTCAAAATTTTTGCCGCCCTGTGCATCGGCTCAGGTCGGCTCAATGGTAAATCCGGCACTGCACATGTAGTACTCGTGACAACACTGGGGGCAGGTTCCCTCCTGAAAACCCATAATTATTGTCACTCCACCTCGTCCGTTGATGGCCTCTTTTCTTCTTCTATAGTGCGATAGGAACTGCCAATAGATTGCCGAAAACGGAATAAAAGTAAAACCTCTGCTCTCTGTAGGCCGACAATCTTCAAGTAATTAAAAGTACAAAATTTCCTTACTTGATTTTCATTTGGTGCATACTTGTGAAGTTCGCCAATAAAAGCATTTTCATTTAGATTGTTGAGCACCGATTGTGGAAGCGAAAATTATTAGCAACAATGGGTTTTGATGTTTTTAATGTAGATGATATTGGGCGATTTCGGTAGGTGAACTACATGAAGATGAGATGATGGTCTGTGTGTAGATTGGATTCTAATGAAGGAAGTAGTGAGTTTTGGGAAGAAGAAAGATAGGGAGCGGTGAAAGTGGTTGGTGGGAAGCGATAATGAACAGAATGGTAGAAGAAAAATATCAGCCTCAGCACCAAGATTGAGCGTAGGGTTAGTGCGCGGGTCACCGAGGGTCAAAAGTAGAGTGGTAGATTGTATTGCATGCAGTAATTTCAAGGAGGATTTGTCAGCTTGACTGTAGATTGGAAACCCGTGGTCCAGTTGAAAGCGGATTAGAGATATTTTTGACGATCCGTCTTTGTTTGATTTTTTGTCTACACCTTCTTTCAAAACTCAATGTTTTATCCCAAGGAAGTAGTCATTATTAAACTGTCTACCCAAATCAAGCGGGCATCCATCCTCCCAGGAAAAGCCTTATTGAATGAAGAGCATCTTCGAGGGGTCACATTGTGAATTAATGAAAAAATGTAGTCACCTGCTCTCCGATAAAAAATTTGATTTGTGCATCTCTGTCAAGTCTAATTTTCATTAGGAACCTTATTTCCCTAATAGTTGAGTAGAATCTCTTTCTTATTATCTCCCCATTAGTTTCACTTCTACTCCACCGTTTCATTACTCTGTTCGGTTCTGCATGGGTTCCTATTACTCCTCTTGTACCCTTCCTGTATTTACTCTCTGGATTTCTCTCTCAGTGGCATAAAGTAAGAGTTATTTTTGAGAAGAAGCAAGAGATTTATGCGTAAATTCCCCCCCACCAGTCCTGTATCATGAATTGCAGTGATCTTTGTTCCAAGTTTCAAGGATGATTTACAACGGAATCGTCGCGTCAGTCTATTAAAAAACACTCGTTCATAACTTGTCCCATGTACTGACATTGATTTCATTCCACGCTCTGATTCGTCGTTGTCGGAATTTCCGTGAGAATCCGCAAAAGAGGTTTCCGCTGCTGCAGAACTTCTCCGCAGTCTACTGTCGTCGCAAGTTTGCGTAACTCTATTCAATTGTACGAAATAGCATTTAAATGAAAGGGAATTGACAGATCTGCCAGCGTACTCTACTGCTAGTGTTATATAGGAATGCGCCAACAAGGTACCTACAAACTGCTTGGTTTAGAAAGTACATTCGTGAGCAATAAATTAATGATATATCGGTGAGCGAGTTGGAAACACGTGCGATTCGTGCTCGAAGTGGACTCCGTGTACAATATTTTTATATTTGTCGCGAATACAACGCATGCGCATCGAATACTTTATTAAAAAAATCTTAATATCGTTCTTACGTATTTTTATAGAATGTGTAGATTTGTCTGTGTGCTGGTTTAGCAAAAGGTGAGTGGCTAAATTGGTACGTGTTAACCGTTCGAATGTATAGCGGATTAATGAGATTCTCCGAAGTATGTAGTTCGAAGGACAAAATTCTCGTTAGATATCTTATCAGGCGTGCTTCGTATTATGTCTTCTTCGTAATCGCTGTTCGTCGAGTTAGCGGTTGTCGTGATAAGCTGCAATAGATACTACAGCGTTCGCATTTCCGACCTGGCATCACCCGTCTGATAATTGTCCTGCATTCGCGGTTATGAAATAAAATCGATTGTGTTGGTAATTATTATTGGAAACTGGGTTTTTGACAAATGGGCAGTATCTTGTATCTTATTGCTCTGGGAATTCTTTTTTCATTGTTTACTACAAATGTGAAAAACGTGTGGAAATTGTTTTGGTTTGAATCATAATTCTTTAGCATTCATTCGCCACCTGGTTCTGGAAAGACTTCCGTAAACATTCGCGTGTTACGTGCTAGTGGTATTGTCAAATATGAGATCAAGAACTAGCTCAGTCATATGACCCAGGAAAACCAGAAAATTTTATTAGAGCGTTTGCAGGTCGATATGTTCATTCAGTATGTTACAGAAGTAGAAACTCCTTTATTTCATTTGCCTTCAAAATTATCTGGAAAATCGATCATTTAGAGTCCGCGTGAACGCTTACTCCCAAGAAAATGGTATTCCCAACCAAGGATCCAGCACACTCTTTTTCATCGTCACCAACAACATTACAAAAATCATACAATCTCCAATCCAAACCTTACTTCTTTCTCATATGACCTAAGCATTCTTTTACGTTCCAGTAGCCCAACCCGCGCCCACCGTCTACTTCAAGAAATAAACACTCAGCTTTCCCAGAGAGGATTTCGCATTTCCTGTCCCAAAACAAAACTCATCGTCATCCAAAAGCTACGACAGAAAGCCAACAAATGTCCCCCTCTCACAACTGCTAAGTACCCCATCCAGCAAGCTGGCACCACAAATATTCTTGGCCTAAATTTCCACAACCGCCATTCCCCTCTCCCCCTTCCCATATCAAACTTGACAAAATCAGAATGCATTCGAGCACTTAATGTTTTGACTCTAAAGAAGGTTGTAAAGTTTAATGTAAGATACTTGAAAAAGTCTGGAGGTCCACTTTGCCTTTTTCTTCTGGGAGGACTTCAGTTTAGAGGTGTGGGGGGGGGGGGGTGTTAGTACAGCTATATGAGAAACTTGAAGAAAATTTGAGTCAACGAGGAAGATCTAAATAAATTGTGACTTTTGAGCTACATTTGTATAAGTCGAGGGTACTTGGAAAAATGTAGGCTCAAGAATCTAGAAGGAGGCGAGAGATCGATCTTGAGAAGTAGAGCTTATCTCTTTGAGAGGCTGGTAGAATAGCTTCATTGTATAGACCGGAGGAGGAGCTTACACCATCGATGGTCTTGAAATAAGGTTTGCATAGAAAAAGTCTCTAAAATTTAAAAAAATACATTTTGTAAAACTCGAGTAAGGAAGATGAATTTGAATAAAGAGAGAGGGAGAGAGAATGATTAAGGGGTATTGGATTTCTTGACGCAGCCAAATCAAAATTTTTGCCCAATCAGATATGTCGTGGATAATGCGGGACAAAAATATTTTAGAATTTTAGGCTAAGGTGTTGGAGCGGCACACTCGCTTGATCTGTCTCGCTTCTTTGTCCAGTACAAGTCTCCTTCAGTATATTTCAGGCTGATGAGATTACTGGGCCTCACTCACTCCGCTCGTTCGTCCCGCTACTTGGCCTGGTGTAAGTCTACTTAAGTATGTTTCAGATGTTGTAAGTGGACCAGGATTAACGACTTATGACGTCACCGACCTATAACGTCATCGACTTATGACGTCACCGAATCTATGACGTCACCAAACTTATGACGTCACAAGTTATAACAGCTCCGTAATGGCTCTCAGCGTTTCCTCAGCCTAGTATAAATCTAGCCTACGCCTTTTCATTATATTAGGATAAGCTAGAAACTACAGAGGGGGGAGGGGCTCGGACTCGCAAATTTGAGAATCACTGCTACACTGAAAATTCCCATAAGGATGAGACCAGAGCAAAGACATGAAACATGTCAAAATCTTCCTTCACCTCTACCAGAGCTTAATCCGATCCATCCTCGGTTACGGCTTACCCATTTACCGTCTCGCACCACCTCTCACTTGAAACTACTCCACACTGCCCCAAATTCTGCCCTCAGAATATCTACTGGAGCATTTTGAACCAGTCCCGCTGACAGTCTCTGCGCAGACACTGGTTTTCCCCCTCCATTATTGACGCCTCAAACAAACAACACACTTCCTCACAACTATCCTGCAATATTCTCAAATTCCTGTCCACCAACGCATATTCCATCTTCATCACAACCAGAACTCCTACGTTACAATCTCGAACTCCCATTAACACGCTTTCTCTAGTTCCACAGTCTCAACCAAATTGTTTCCTCAACCCCCCGTGGCTCTTTACCAAAATAATGCGCGATCTCACACGCCTCCCTCCTCGGTCAACTTCTTCCGCAGAATACAAAACACAGTTCAACAACATACTTGACCTTACATTATGTTTCACCGATGGCTCTTAATATTAAAACAAAACCAGCTTCGCTTACTCAATAGGTCACATCACCGTCTCTCACCGGTACTGCAACAACGCACCAGTCTTCACCACTGAATTACCAGCAATCTTAAGCTTTTTAGAACATATCCTCATCAACCTACCCTCCTCTCTTCCCCTCGATACATTCTTGGTCATTGCCGACTCCCTTCCATCACTTGACGCCATCTCCAACCGCACCTCCTTCCCCCACTCATAAATCATGTACACACTCTCATTGTCACCTTTTACATCATCCCCATCGCATTAATCTGCATCTGGGTATCTGTTCACAAGGGTATCCCAGGAAACGAAAATGCCATCCAACACCCATCAGTCAACCGCTCTTCCCTCCCCTCACGCTCCGACCTCTCAAAACATTTCAACAAATTTATTACTCAAGCATGATTCACTCATTGGTCTAATCTTAAATCACACTCAAAGGAGCTAGTCCAAATTGAAAATATGTCCATCTTATAGGACTCTTCAAACCTGTCGACACGCAGGGAAGAAAAATTCATCATCTGTCTCAGAATTGGCTACTCCAGACACACACACCCGACTCATGTCTATTCTTATGCCTCTCGCATGCCCTCATTGCGAATCTGAACCCTCTCCCCTATCCGTTCGACACATCTTCTGCTACCCCAATTTAACCAACTCCGCAATTTTTTGACCATCCCTCTCAATCACCCCGAGCCACTATCAGACGACTGCTCCTCCATCCCCAACGAATTCAACTCTCTACATCGAGCCAGCTTCCTCTCAAGCATCTGAACACAATTTTTAACCCTCAAGGCAGCAGCTCGTAAATTAAAATAAAAACAAATAAAATAAAAAAACTTCTGCTTTAAGAATATTTTTTTACCGTGGCTGCACTTATTCCTACCTTTTTTGCTGAGGGCCAGTTTTACCTGCGCCAGTTCACCGCTAACCTCGGGTTAACTGAACCTCTCCTAACCCTGACCTCCTCGATTTCGGGTAGTTAGAGTTGCGTTAACCTGAGGTTAGCAGCTGACATCAGTTTGGTAAAACTGGCCCTGAGTCAATTAATGATATTGTATTTGAGTCATCCATTCGATCAAAACAGAGGTGGCGCCAAACACTGAAGTCATCAAGATTTAATCTGAAGCATCAGCGTCTGTTTCTTGAAGTTATGAGGACTAAAAAAGCATCAATGTCCACTTCTTTACCTGCATTGGTTGAAAGGTCGTTCGTGAAAGCTTTTGCACTGTTATGGCTCATACACTCTAAAATTCTCTGCACCCTGAAAGATTCTTCTATTTCCCAGCAAACAAGTGCGAATTCACGGGTACTCCTCGGAGGAGGGGGGGGAGGGATGTTTCATTATTTGAAGAATGTTGTTAAAGTGCTTACTGATTTTTCCCTTTGCCTCGTAATTTCGCGTCTATGGAAGGATAGCAGCAGCGACGTAGCCAAAGAAGATGGTTAGGTAAAGTTAGAGCTTTCTGACCTGTAAAAACAGAACAGAGTTGATAGAATCAGTGGAAAGGCAAAAGAAGGGTACTCTTATCCGAGGTGGAAAGCCGCATCAAATTAGCATGGGATAAAATGTTGAAGGGAAAATGCCAAAACAGAATGAGAGAAAGAGTAAACAAAGGGATTGACTGTTGCCCTTGAATCAATCTCAAAACTAAGTGTAGCAGAATTGCCCCATAGAAAACTTTTCTAATAGTATATTGATTTCTAGGAGAAGAGTCGTTGCAAGCCTATACGTGAAATGAAGACAGATTGATGTTGTGGGTGAGACGATGAAGCACGACAAGTGTAGACAACTTGAAGATCAAACACTATAGGCACCACTGACCGCGCGTATAGTGCGAGTACGAAAATTAACTCTAAATTAATCAGCGGGAATTCTAATTCATCATACGAGTATTTCTTACTCAAGACTTGCACGTGAAGTATGGCGCAGGTTTATCTATGCACTGCTATATGTTTTTCGATTATGCAACTTGGCTCGAGGGCTTTTACGTGAGAAGGTGAAACGTTCGACCGTTTTAAATAGTTACGAACATGCGTGAGAGATTAACTATGTCTGATATTCTCCCTCTTCTTACGTTAATAACACGTGGTATTTTCTTAGAACAAGAGCAAAGTGCGTTTTGAAATATTGTTTAATAAGTTCGATTTTCCTAGTGTATCGCCCGGAGTAAATAGAAAGAATTGATTTTGGAATTCAATTTCACTCCTTTCTATCTGAAACATTGTAGAAAATTAGTTCTCCATAAATAGAAGGCTCCACATTCTTCATAAAGTATTCTCGAAGCCTTATGCTCTAGATGAATACCCCTAAGAAGCGGGTTCTTTACTTCACTTGTTACATAAGCATTCAGTTTACCGTCGTTTAAATTGTCATAATTACGATTTTTTGGTAGCTATGAACGATAAAAAACCATTTACGATCGTGAAAAAATAAGTAGTGACCCTGAATTTACCTACTAAAGTAGTTAGACCAGTAGAATATATGACGGAGAGCAACTACGAGAACCGGGGTTAAGAAGTTCTCACTGTGGGCACATTTAAATTACAAATAAGTCCGACTGATGTGCAGGAAAAATCTATTTCTGAGCACCCCTCGCGTAAATTTAGTTTACTCTCGAGCCACTTCTTCCGTATAGGTCAAAACAATATCGAAAATTGACCAAGTTGGAAGGCATTAAAAACTCGCACTTACTCGCTGGATTTCTCTCGTAAACGTCGAGCAGGGGATTTTTAAATTTTAATTTGAAAGATTGCAGGAGGTGAGCTTGCAAATAAAAGTGAATTCTTAAGGATAACACTTTTATTGATTACTGGTTTAAGATCGCACAACCAGAAAATGTATTCGAGCCGAATAACGCGAGCGTCGAGCTGTACTCCTGCCATGGGTGGCGGAGTAGGGAGGGGAAGTCAGAGGGCAACGCCCCCCCCCCCTCACAAACGACCGAAAAAAATTGAAAGGTATTTGATTTAGCAATACTATTGCAAAAAGTTCGTCTGAATTTTTCTTGAAGAATTTTCGCTCTCCCTGAGGAAAATTTACTCTACCACGCATGACTCCTACCGAGCGGAGGAAGATTAAGAATAGCAGTTGACTTATTGTAGTATGAGTGAGAATAAGGAAAAATTAGAAGCAGATTTGGGCTTCCGAGATACCGCGAAAGTGGTCCACAAGGGGAGCTTTTCGGCACAGTGAAAATATGCCTGATGAAAATTTGCCAGATACCTGTGCGAAAATTTGTCTGAATTGAAAAATTCTCAAGAAGTGTTTACTTTTGTCTGCCCATACAGAGGTTTAGTCACTGTAGGTATGTATATTGAAAAAAGGGTAGTCCAAAATGAGTGTCAGCGTTGAGCTGTTGTCAAGATTATCAATAGGCTCTGTTGTGAGCCGCATCTAATACAACATCTGTTTCCTCGTCGTAGTTTTCATACTTTCGACGGGATTTTGCTGGTGGTGCTCCCGCCAGCTACTCCTCTTATCGCGCCTCTGTGAGTACTTGCTCTTACTTGAGGGCCTTGAAGAACCGGTACACATCAGCGTGGACAGTGTCAACTGTTGCTTCAACATTTCTATTAGGAATGTGAAAGAACATGAAATTCAATGGCAATTGTGTTATTTCCAACTGGTCCAAAAACACAATTCTGCAAATTGGATGACATGATAAAATCTTTGATTCTATTCTGTGTACTGTTACAGAGCAGTTTCCATTTTCAAATTCAGCGTTAGTCGATCAAACCGCTTACATTTTTAGCGATCCTAGCGGACAACTGACTCTGATATTAGTCTAATATTGTCATCTGATTGGTGCAAAGGTTTTGTGCGTTCTCATTGGTCAATTCCATTTCTTATGCATTCTTCATTGGCCGACGTTCTCATTCTCGAATACCGCAATCTGATTCTTTAGAAATTCTCTGTTCTCATTAGCTTGGGTCCTAGTTCTGATAAATTAAGAGGTACTCTTAGTATCCATTTCTATTTAGCAGGCTCCATCCATTGTAAAATTGAAAATTTCTAGCAATTTATAAGTCTAAACGCCTTGGACTGCTCTAGGAAAAACGGTGACTTTATTTATTCCGTTACTCTGACGTCATCTATACTACCTGACCTACATTGGAGACTTGGGAAAGATATCAAAAGAGAACAGAAAATGAACCATTTGTTCAGCCTCCGATTCCAGGATCCGCCCGTTGTTTCGACCCTCTATGTGTCCTTACGTGGTTCACCAGTGCAGTCTGCAATCGAACCGGCCTCCCGCAGACAGGGCAAGCGACTGATATGTTACCTGTGCGTATGGTTTGGTGTTGCTGATTGAAGATTCCGCCATTTTGATGAGGTATTGTTCTTGTTTCCCGCTGGCGGTTTGTCTTGGCGTTCTTCAAGATTACATGAATGGTACGAAAAAAAAGGCGATACTTCTAAAAAGAAAAGAAGTAACTAAATACAAAAAACCGCAGAAAATACTAAAACCTTCGAAGATCTATCGACTAAACAGCCATCATCAGCGAAAGACAAGAATGCACTGGTATCTCTCTGTCGTTTAGTTCTTCTTGAGCTTTCGGACCCGGTCTAGCTCGTTGTGCAGGCTCCGATTATGTAGCTTAGAATTGTCCATTTTTTGTATATTTGGTTCCTCGCCAGTATGTGCTCGGTTGGCTTGCAATATTGCCGTATAATCCGAAGCATATATCTTCCAACTGGCTTAGGTGAGTCCTCTGGAAAAACTCACGGGCTCTTGAACGGAGTTGAGTGTGGAGAGGCAGAGAACTTGTTTTATGGGGTACTTTAGGAGGATCTTCTGAGTCTAGCCTGATTGAAATAGCTTCTTCGAGTGTCTACTTATGCAATGTATCATGCACATGCACCAATTGGCTTAGTTCCTTCAATGAACCAGATATGCAATGTTTCAAACACCGCCCCTTCAATGAGCTAGATATGCAACGCTTCAAACACCATAAGACTCGAAATACCCAAAACTATTTCCCTGCTTCTCCTCTTTCAACTGCATTAAAAACCGTAAATTGTTCCCCCCTCCCCCTTCCAATGAAACAAGTTTCCTGTTGTAATTGGGCATCTTTCCAGTATATCTCCAGCGTTCGTTCTCGTAAGAATGTAAGTAAAACTGTTACCTTGTAGCCTTTATTTTGAGGTCAGTGTCATCCAGCACTTGTATTCAGTTTTTTGGCCGTTTCTATCCAGTGATTTATTTCAGAGTCGAAGCTGCAATCACGAGCTACCGAGCTGCTCAGATAGTTGAATTGCTCCCTGATCTCTTTTATATCTCCGGCTATTTTGATTGGAAGGCCAGGCTTTGCTGGTGCCTCGTATTTAGCTTCCTCGTAGCGTGATTGGGTTCCATTCCTAAGCCAATATTTGCTTTCCTTCTCACCTGAAGATGGTAGCAATGCTGCCGAAACGTAGTGCTCAAAACACGAGTGCGGTGACTGGGTTCTTGTGAGGATGATTCCTCATATTGATTTTAGGAGGACTTTTTTTGTTTTTGTTGTTATGAAAATTTATGATGACAGATGAGAATTTCGTAGCCTGGACAATATGATGTTGAAAACCCGAAAGTTGAATTTCCAATTTTTTGGCGAGAGGGGGGGGGGGGAGATTAGTGTTGCTAGATGATCATTTCAAAAATCCGTATCCACCATAAATTTCTACAGACTTCGATTGATCTATCAATAACAATCAGGAGAAAGGTATCTCACACATGGACTGAAGTACTTTTCCCTTGATCGACCAGACGTTACGGGAGCAGCACCAGCCTATAACGAGCAGGAGAAAATTATCTCTCGTATTGATGTCTAAGATACCTTTCTCTTGATCGCAAGAAATCCGTAGTGTTCGTAAAATCTACAGAAAAAGAAAAACTCGTATCTTTTTCAACGGCCGAAAATCCGTAGATCTGGCAGCACTGGGGGAGATATACATGTTTATTGGGGGGTCCTCGGAAGCTCAAGAAGGGGGTCACCGCACCCCAGGTTTAAAATGTAAAATATTGTGGACAATATTGTCGAAGTCTTCTATTTATAGTCCTCCCAAAATACGCCCACCAAACTTTTCTAAGGTTCCGCGATTGATAGCCCAAGATCACTGCATCATCTGCAAACTACAGTTCCGTGATCAAACTGGTTCGGGTATTTCTATGTCTTTCAAGCCTGGTCAGGTTATAGAGACCATTATCTGTGCGGTATCTTATTCCGATTCCCCTGTTCAGGAGTCTGCAGTCCGCGCGACATTGAAGAGGAGCAGAGTCATGACACTGCAGTCTTGGCCGTTGTCGTTGATTACTTCAAAGTCTGTTGCATATCTTACCGGCAATAATTTATCTAAGAGAATTTGCTTTAGCTAACTTCTATTGTTGGGTACCTAAATTTTCCTTATATGACTCATAGGGCCTTTCAAGACCAGGCATGCGGATGAATAGAGGAGTATTATTATACCGTCATCAATGACCTTGAACTAATTTAGTGACTTGGAAAAATTTTGGCTTTCGAGTTATATTGTATATAGGGAGAATGATAGCTTGATACGACGTCATCAATGACTCGGATCCACTTCATCCGTTTGTATCCTTGGTATGGTTGATAAAATCGATTCTGACGCATCGATATCATCGGAGACTTGTCTTGGTCAGCCGGGGGAGGCGTACGAGCTCATAGTAAGTGAACCCATCAGGTAGAAGAGCAAGCATGCAAAACGCTACACCATATGTCTTTGGATGAGACATGTTAGCTTTGGCCTTAGCATATTGTTTTACCCTCCAAGTACTTTAAACTGTCTCCCGGCTTCACCCTTTCTTTTCCTTGTATCTGTCTCTATTGCTCGGTGATTAATTGGCGTGTCCCGCTTCATTGGAATGCTGTCGTCGCCTCTGATGTAGGATCTCTCATGTTTCTTTGTTTCAGTATAAACCGTATCGCACTGCTCACAATCCAGTCTCTGCACCTCAATAAAAGCACCCTTATCTTTCTCCAGCGTGTCTACCAGTCACGGAAAACCCGCAAAGTCGCGCCAAGTCAGTCACGAATTTTGAAAGTAGGTCACGCAAGTCACGAAAAATCACGCATTTTCACTAGGAAACGGGTTCTCATGTCTGAAGATCAAAAGCCAAGGAGAGTGAATTCATGGAATTTTGTAATTCTGAAAAGTCATAAAATTTGAGAACAAAGTTTGGGTCACAAAAAAATTTTGAGGTCATGAAAAAGTCACGCATTTCAATTTTTTTGATCTGGTAGACACCCTGTATCTCCTCTGTTCAGTCATTGCAAATCCTTTTTTACATTTAATGATTGTTCTTGATTCCTACATTAATATCAAGCCTCTTAAACACGCTGTGTATTTGCCCGCAGGTCCAAGTCTGAAGAACTTTCCTACGCACTGTCTGGATTTCGCTTTTAAGAAAGTCATTAGACTCTATTAATGCTGTGATTCCTCTCCTAGGCAGATAGTGCTGGATGATAGTAGTTTCAGACGCGTATCCCTGTTAGGTCTTTGATAGTTTCGATCAAGTGTGGTGGTCAGTTCCAAGATCCTATCCTACTCAATCACCACATTTGTTCTAGTAAGGGATTGACCTGCATGATGGTAGAACTTGCCAATTGCCATCTTCAGTATCATTCTTTATTGAAAATTCATGTCAATCTCATCAAGGATTGGTGAGCCCTTACTACCCCTCACACTGTTTGTAGAACCTGTTTCTAAATTGACAGTATATCTGGTTGGCGATCTCCCTCATACAGCAACATAGCAATTCCTCTCTTGATTGTGTTCCTCCTGCAGTCTCTGGTGATTTTTCTTGAAGACTTTGCAACTATTTGGGCTACTTCGTATCTTGGTGAACTGGATTTAGTTGACCTGCAAACGTACTGGGTGATTTTCATTACAAAACTGGTAAGAAAGAATGATAACAAAAGGAGCAGAAGAAAGTACAAATAGAATTCTTGGTTAAAAATACACATGGATCGAACTCTGGGCCGAGAAATGTACGCTTTTTCTTTCCTTCCAACGCTTCTCGATATTACTTTCAATTATTTACATTACCCTTGATTAGCTGCTATCCATTACAATTCTAGACTATCATAATTTAAAATTATTATGTCGAGATGAAATCTGTTAACGAATCGAGCGATCATGCGTTAGCAAAAATACCATTTCGATGTAACATGTAGCTTATATCCTGTGGAAATTATTTCGTTTTAATTGTCTATAGCAATTTATGCTTCCGCTGCAAAATCGAGTCTTTTCGCATGATTGCTGTCTTTATTTTTATGACGTAGTCGTACCTATTCCCGGATTGTTTGCGAATACCTTTCTTTATCTTTGTTTTAACCTCTCAACCTATATGGTAATGTAATTAATGCGCATAATCGGCCAATGTATGAAATATTCCCTGATTTTTGGCTAATAATTCTTTCCTTTATGAATCAATCCGGATTTTCAATTTTCATTTATTTATTTCGCGTATTCGAATTTTAGCCTGATGTAACGTGATCAACAGTTGTCTACGATTTCAATCAGTTCAAAGTTCTCAAATTTCATCCCGATTGATTTACTCTGAGAGGAATATCATTAGTCAGATATTGCATTGACTTTTGTACGGTTATTGACTGTACCCGTCTGTCATTACATATAGTGATGATAGACGTCTGGAAGAGCAATTGAATCGTAAGGTTATGAGAGGCTGGACTTCGAGAATGTAGCCCTGAAAGAGACGAGAATAGGAACTAGGAATAATAGGGCTGGAGGACGGTGTAGCTGCCGAGAATTGAATTTTGATTCTAGTAAAAAGAATCAAATCTGAAGCTTTAGCGCGATGATTCTGTGCACACCTTGCTAGGGCTATTCAATTATCTTGCGGAACTGATTATGCATTTTGTCAAATTACAGCTTCTTATGACCGCACTGTGCATTGTGCATAAGCGTTGTGAAATGGGGGACTTTTCAGGAGCCCGGACTCATACTCTTATTTTTGATGAAGTCATCTGTACGCGGATGTCTTCTTAATCAAGACAAACGCAAATGCTAAAAGAGTCTTCAAAGGTCACTTGCATCGTTCCAGACTTTTAGAATCAAGCTTTCAATTATGGGCGAAGAAAAGTAAACGTCATGATTCTAAAATTTTTGCGTGAAAGATCACCAGGCCCTTCGGGTCGTAATATGTAATCTTCTGTGAAGTTCTTCTTTGTGATTACTATCCTTGTATTTGAAGTGCTGGTAACAGCGAATTATGTTCCTTCTTCAATTTTACAACTCTGAAGTAGACCTCGTAAAATTTTTGACTTAATTTCAAGATCAGATAATGAAGTACCTACCGGTATATCCTGACCAGAAAAAAAAAATATCATAATTACGAGTAACTTCGCTGTTTCGGTATTTACTATGTGCTTCTGTACTTGCTATAAACCTATTCCCATTTTCGGGAAATTACTTCGCCGACATATCGCCAAATTGTAATTGGTATCATCATATTCAGAGGATATAAAATTTGACAATGACTTTGCTATTAGTTGATTGATGCGCGTACATTCAAACCACTCGAGACGTATCACTATTTCACCGAATTGTAAACAGTGCAGTACAAGTGTTTTTATAATGACGTCGTCGTCAGTCATTAGGAGTGTCGCGTTCCTACGGTGTTAAAACGATTTATTCTGTTAGGCTATATAAGTTTTGAATCAAAAAGGCACGCGAATTATGGTGAAAAATCATTGGAATGTTTCGTTCTTCGTGCCTAGGAATTTGTTCATCTCTTTCAATTCGAAAATCTTGTCTTATTAGCCTTAATTTAGTGCCAGAGTCTTGACTAAGCTGACAAGTACGTATACCTCTAATTTAATGAGTGTTGGCTGAAAATTGGGAAATAGTTGATGAAAAGGTGTGTGAAAATGACAAACGACTGAATGCATTTCCTCTTCCTGGAACGTTTTTTTCCCTTTGTTTCTCAAATATTTAGCTTTATAGTCGATATTTTTCCAAGTCCCCCTCCTATCACCTGTAGCTCGAAGGTCAACAATTTTTTCAAGTTCCTTCCCCATCAAATATAGCTTGAAAGTCGTAATTTCTCTGAAACCCCTCCTATCACCTATTGCTCGGAAGTTGAAATTTCTACAAATCCCACGTTTTGCCAAGCCCCAAATTTGCTGGACGTCGCCTAGCACCTGTCATTTTTCCTTTAAACAGTTTCCCTGTTGAAAACTATCAGCTTCTCGGTTACCATTCTCAAGATCTTCTTGACATTTTTCTATCTCGTCAATTGACCAAATTCGATGTACTCGTGATTGCACTTTCTAATCTCCCTGAGCAGTGTTGCCATTTTAGCATAATAGATGTCAAAATCTGACACAATTTGTGCCTGTCAGCATCCAAAAATTTCAACCTGGCATCTAGCATAATTTTCAGCTTAATATTCAGCCAATTATCAGCACATTTTTAGCAATGTTGGCCTCGCTTAAAAAACTTGTTTGTTCAGGGAAACAGTTCCAGAGCTCAACTGTGAGGCGTATAAAAACTGTGCGTGGCATAATTCAGTACTTGATCTTGCACATTTTACTGCTTATTGTTGAATTATTTCAACTCTTAAATGCCTAACTGCTCTCTCCTAGAGTTCCATTGATACAGCAGACCTACCAATATTTTCTTTATTTTTTCGAGTAAATTGAGTTCATAAATTGTACCACAACTTCTGTCGCACAGTATGCATTTTCTTACCACCGTTAAGAGGATATCCAATCTCGAGAGAAAACGTTGGAAAGAAAAAAAAAATGCAATCCCTGCGGGTTCACACAAAAACCCTGTCCCGCCAACAGAGTTGCCAAATTCTACCCTCACTGCAGTCCTGATTGTGGAGACAAGTTGCGAGGACATAAGTTGCATCTTTCAAATGTGAAAATAATTGATGCACCATCCATACAGTTTTTAATTCGGTATATTGAAGCAAGCACGCCAATTAGACACAATTTTTTCCCCGGTACTTACTTGTCACTATTAACCCAAAAAGGAATTCTAATGAACGCCATTTTTATGGGATTTGAAGAAATATAAATAGATACTTGAAGAAGCCTCAATTTGGTCATATTGTTGCCATAATACAAAATATCATTATATTATTATCTTTGCATCAATTATCAATTTTGTGCAGTGGTGTTGCTGGAAAGTTTTTGAGAGAAGGTGAGAGAGGAGAGGAACAAGTAAATTTTTTATGAATCTTGAACAAAACTTCATGTAATTATTTACCCTTTTCAGTAATTCTATCTTCTCCATTAGATTAACAAGCCTTGCAACCACACCCAAGATCAGATTTTGGAGAGAGGGAAAGAAGGGTAAGGGCACAGTTGTCCCCCAAAATTGTCAAAATTTCTGCTTAATTTGTGCTTCAAAGTCCTGGAATCAATTTCTGTTCTCTACAGTGAGTCAAAATTTGCCATGCCAACCTGGAGGGTGGTACATACAAGACTCCTCATCACAGCAGGAGAACCAATGGACTCTCACATGCACCACCCATCATGTTGGTCTTGAAAAACTTGGCCTGGGAGTTTTCAGAACAGCATCATTTTTGTGAGTGGACATACACAGGCATTGCAGCTAGTTTACAAGATAGACTATATAATTTTTCTCAGTAAAAGAAGGAAATTAGAAATTCAAACATTTCCCTCCCCACTTCTGAGGCAGAGTATCAAACTGGGAGGCGTTTGCAAATTGTTCCTGTTCACTTCTAAAAAAAAAAAGTTTGCATTATTTGCGTTCCTTCATGAGATTGCCTCCATCCAAGAAACCTTTGTTTGTTTTTGTTTGTTCCATTTATTGCGATTTTACCAACCCTAAGAAATGTAACTACGGAACGACAAAGATCGGCTTTGGTGCGCAATGAACCGGCTCCGGAGCAATATCAATCAGAAGAAAGGAAATTTTCCTTCACCTCAGTGCCGTCACCTACGGTTGAACACAAAAAGCAACAAAAAAGTCCTCCATCTTGTTTGTTTGTAAATTTTAGTCGTTTGTTCAGTTTGAGTTTGTTCCATAAAAATTTTTGTTTGTTGTTTGTGGTCGTTTGTTTGTTCCTTGCGCACGTTTGCAAACAAACGTGTTTGCAAATAAACTTTCCCCCAAGTATGCAGAGTATGAATATTTGGAAACTTGTTTGCCCTTGTACTGTTAAAGCCTCCAGAACACCCGAGTGTTGACACGCGCCATTTTGACTCCTAGAAAGGCGTTACTCCCCTAAGAGCCTATGTTTTTGTGATTTTTGAGAGAGGATTGCTCGAGAACGGCTCGATAGATTTCCTCAAAATCACCCTTGTTTAAAAGGAAATTTCATGTAGAATAGATCATGTCCTCTTTGTTTTTACTCGCTGAAGCTCATTTCCCAAGTTATTGATTGATGAATGGAACTTGTTTTTTGTACAAGTGCGCGTCCTTTCACTATTGTTTTGTTTCACACTACTTATTCTACATAAAATTTCCTTTCAACTGAAGATAATTTCAAAAAAATCCATCAAGCCGTTCTTGGGCAATCCTCTCTCAAAAATCACAAATTTAACAAGTTGGGCTTTTATGAGAGTATGTTCTTTCTAGGAATCAAAATGGCGCGTGTCAATACTTGGGTGTTTTAGAAGCTCTAGTACTGTGATAACATGGTGGGTAAAATGACAGCTGGCAATACTATGAGTCATTTGTATAGAATTGAGGTTATTTCATATGATTGATCATGAAATAGTCATCTTCTAAAAATGTGCACAGTAAAATTAATGCTTATTTAAATGTAGTGATTAAGAAACTCTATGGGTGTTGCATCAATATTCTATCTCCTTAATGATGCAACTTATGTGTTGTATCCTCTCCTTCAAACTTGTTTCCACAAATTATGTGACTGACATCATACTTGTTCTGAACTGGTCACTGTACATTGTAAGTTTTAAGTTTGTATCTACTCTTCAGTAGTATTTTCGACCCCAAAGATAAATACTGTGTATTCGATACGTCGGTCAATTATAAATTGTAATAAAAATCATTTCTGACAATAGAGCCGAAAAGTAATTCATTTATTTCTAATTTGTATTCTATTGTGTTTCATTTGATGATGAGGTGACATCATTTCATAATTGTATTGCATGCTTAACACCTGTCTCTAAAGCAGGTTATGAACATTTGGGTGATATTGACATGTTTGTCGCTGTACTGCGGCAATGTAATGAAGGACAATATCTGAAAATATTATGAGTCATTTGTATGACATTGAGGGTAATTCTTTTGCTATTAGTATTTTTTATTTCAAGTTCAAAATAGGAGTGATGGGAGTGGGTGTTTGATCATATAATTTAACATTCTTTCATAATATTGCTAACTAGCGATTGACAAATAGGCTATGTAATACAAAAGATATGACAATTACCAATCTCTTTGTTAAACTGTAACCTTTAGCAGATGACTCTATTAGGCCAACTATAACCATAAGCTATGACAAATTATTTTGTATGATTGTCCAAAAACAGTCATAACTTTTGCAGGTAACAATGACTGCTTGTTTCATTATGGCGACATAAAAACTGTGTGGGTGGTGCACCAACTATTATGTCTTCTAAAAGATGCACTTTAGGTGTATCCTCTCCCCTAAACTTGTTTTCTCAATATAAAGGGCACAAGATACAAATTATGTGGCTGATGTATTATAGTTGATTCAATAGAGCAGAGTAATGGTGGATTCAAGATCACAAAATAGACTGCATGCTCAATTTGTTGCTCTTCTGCAGTCTCCTGTGTATGTTTTCAGCAAGAAGAGAGGAAGGCTAAACATTCAAAAGTTGGTGAGAGTTTTTTAAAAGTTTCTCTTGCCATCGGGATAAAGTTGGAAAACCCTTAAATTTGTTTGCCCTTATACTGAAGTAACAGAGTAGCTGATAACATTGTGCCTAATCTTTTTGAAATTAAGGATGGTTATTTTGTATAAATTTGCCTCAAACAACAATAACTTGGAAGTGCAAAGATTATTGCCAGTTTCCATATGATAATTTGGAACCCCCTGAGGGTGGTGCACTATATTCTATCTCCTGAAAGATGCCACGTATCCTTTCCCTTGAAGTTGTTTCTACAATCATAAGGGGAGGAGGTACTAATCATGTGACTGACGTAATTTTGCAACTGATTAAATGAACCGGAAGAATGGAGCTGCAGGGTATCCACTGATCACGCAGAACCCCCAAAGTCACGCATTTTCACTAGGAAACAGGGTCTTATTTCTACAAATCAGAGGTCAAGGAGAGTCAATCCATGGAATTTTGTAATTCTGGAAGAGTCATAAGGTCACAGAAGAGTCGCGCGAAGGCCTGCATTTCAATTTTTTGATCTGTTAGACATCCTGGATTGGTGGATATGAAATCTTGAAATGAGAAAAAGAGGGAGACATTTAGGCATCATACAGTATCAATAAAGATTAATGAGTTACTAAATTGTTGAATTGTTGTTTTCCTTGTCTTACTTGCAGGACTTTTCAATGTTCTTTCAAAAAACCCCTGTGGGTGGTGCACATTCCATCTTCTCATCTAAAAGATTCAACTCGTCCTTCCTTGCAAACTCATTTCCACAATACCAAATTAATGAAGGAGGTACAAATTATGCGGCTGACGTTGTAACACGGTACAATTGATGCAAATCATGCTTGCTGTCAGTTTTAGCCCTGCTACCTGCAACTAAATTTTAGAGCCCAATTTTCTGAACAGTAAACAGTAAGTAAATAGAAGGAGTGTAAATTACCTTTCATATTTGACATTGAAATACAAGTGACTCAAATTATGCGTGAATTTCTGGTCTGTAACCCTATTGATGAACCAACATACCCCATCCTTGAACTTCATTAAGTAGATTTACAGAGGAGTGAGCATAAATTGTGGAACTTTGTACTACAACTAAAGTTAAAAGTTAAAATTTCTGAGAGCGGGGAAAATGATATTTATGTATCAAGATTAGACAACCAGTTCAGGAAGCATCATACTCTCAGCAATGATCAGCGGGATTTAATTAATAGTACCTACTCTCCTATCCTATGCATGCTATGTCGCGATGTGCAATTTTGAGGTTTCTTTGTGCTTTTATGTGTCATCAAGTTTTGACTTCTGTATTTCGTGTTTCTTTTTCTTTATTATTAGTTTTTTTTCCCCCTCTGATGATGTAGGTCGTGACCTACGAAACGTCAGGTAATTTCGCGAAACTCGGTTTTTTGGACGGCAGTAGCGTGATCACAATAAAGTATATCTATTTTCCTTCACTTCTCCTTATTTTTGCTATTTTCGTTGTACTTATTTTCGTTGTACTTTTCACACTGAATAGTGTGTACAAAGAATCTAGGTACAAACCTGGCTCTGTTCTCCAATTGGCGCCGGTTGTCGTTTTGAAGAAACCTCGAGTTAGTTTTAAAATGAAGATTGTAATACGTATTGCACAATAAGTGCGACTAAAGAATAGTCAAGAATGATTTCTTATCTACTTCGAAATCGAAAATATTTTAGATAAGAGACTTCCTAGTTCTTCTTCATAATTTGGAATACCTGTGACGCGATGGATATTACCTAAAAAGGCTCATTGCCATTTTAATTGCGGAACTTACCATTGTTTTACGATACGCCACAACTATACTCGCGGTTACGATTCCTTTTTTTGTCACCGTTTATTTTGTCTAAGTTAGCTTAAAAAAACGAAATTTTATGCGTCAGAACTCTGTTTAATCAGTTGCAACGTTATCGAAATAAATCCACTCGAACCCAGGTTCAAATTTATGCATTAATTCGTCCAGTTACTCCCCCTTGTTGTAATTATATTTTATCTGGACTTCGGCAGATTACGTTCATTGTAATTCGTTGTTCATTATATGTTCATTATCAGCGAGTATTTCAACTCTGAGTCGTTAAGGATGGGTACCTAAACGAATGAAGAAGAAAAAAAAGAACATTCATTACTTTGTGGTGCCAGTGCCCTGGTTTATCTGTAGTATTTTCAACGTTTGTTAACATGTACATTGTAGAAGCAATCCGAAAAACTTTCTCCGATTACATGTGAGGCCGTGTGATTATTACAGAGGCCGCTTGAATCGGAGGTACTAAATTGTCGTACTTACCGTCTTTGTTTGTAGGAGGAATCATTCGCACACACTCGTTAACATGTCTCACAGCGACCACGACCACATGGCAATGAATGGCAATGGCCACGATCATATGATGCCTATGGACGATTCAAATATGGATCATATGGCTGGTATGAATCACGGGGACCACGATATGAATCATATGAATCATATGAATCACGGAGAGCATAGCATGGGACATATGGATCACATGATGATGTCTGTAAGTACAGAATACGCTGACGAATTGTATATAATTAATGATAAATATCCATGCATAGGCGTACGATTGAGCTCTTGACAGTTATTCAACCTTGTAATCTTGCGTTGGAATTCCAACATCACTTATTGAACTTTTTAGTAACTGGTGTGTAAGTGGTCATTACTTTT
The DNA here is from genome assembly GCA_035079395.1 of Aspidiotus destructor. Classification (NCBI taxonomy): domain Eukaryota; kingdom Metazoa; phylum Arthropoda; class Insecta; order Hemiptera; family Diaspididae; genus Aspidiotus; species Aspidiotus destructor. The sequence goes on from JAVHKZ010000015.1 coordinate 2,051,041, forward strand.
TCGTTAATGGATCGTCCTCACTTTGATATTAGATTTCCGGAAAAAGATTGTCTCGTTCACGGATTTCTTGTCTTACTTGAAAATGAATCGATCGTCTCTGAGTCCGAATACGTGGATGATTCTTAAATATATTTTTTCAACTGGAGGTCTTTAGTGGACGCTCTTTATGAAGTTGATGTAGCAAAATATTTATTCTTATCGTGGAGTAAATGTATCCCAAATGAAAGACCCGGACGTGTATCTCCGCCCATTCACCTGTTGCTTTGAACAAATACGAAGCGGTAGCCAAGCTCTCATCGCGAGCGCTCTACAGAAGACGCGCACCTTGGTCACATTCCATCCATCCTGTTGATTTTTCACTTCGGGCGAGCACGGGGTCAGCCGAACTCCCCGTGAGCTCAAACGAGCTTCTCGCGTACATTCTAAGAATTTATCCACCCTAATGAAACTCCCCCCCCTCCCCTCCGAAGCTCATAGAAAATATTGAGTTTCTAAGAAAAGCTGCTGTCTCTCGACTCCTCATTTCAAAGCGTTGTGAAATCATTTCAGCCTTCATACAACCTTAGCGCCAAATTCCTTTTGGAATTAGAGGAAAATCTGTAATGTTACACAATTTTTCATCTTGAGAGAATTTGGACCCTCTCCAGGCCTCTTAACTCATTTTGGAGCTAAGTGGAAACATTTCAGCCTCTTATTAAGTTCACTGTCAAATTTAATAGTATTTAAAACATTTTCCATCTTCGGAAAATTTTCATCTTCTCCGAGCCTTAAGTTATGGGCAATCATTTTAGTATTCTATTCAGACGCAGCGCCTTCTATGTGAAATTAATGAAAATTTCTTAGCTTACACCAGTTTCCTTTTTGGGAGAATTTTGACTCTCCCAAAGCCTCTTGAATCATTTTAAAATTTGGAATCATTTCATCCCTTTCTCCAGACTTAGCACTATATTCCTCTAAGAAATGGAGGAGGATTCCAAGATTACAAAATTTTCTATTATGGAGAAATTTTGAGGGCTTCGGACCCACCGACTTTCAAAGCGTTGTGAAATCATTTCAACCTTTATTCAGACGTAACGCCAAATTCCTTTCGGAATTGGAAGAAAATTTCCACAACCAACATTTTCCATCTCCAGCGAATTTTGTTCCTTTCCAAGCCCCTTGACTCATTTTGAAGCTATGTGAGATTATTTCAGCTTCTTATTCAGGCTCAGTATCAAATTCCGACGGAAAATTGAGGAAAATTCCCACGATTACACTATTTTCCATTTTGGAAAATTTTGGACCCTTTTTAAGTTTCTTGACTCATTTTGGAGCTACGTGGGATTATTTCTGCCTCTCATTCTGGCTTATCGTCGAATTCCAATAGAAAATTGGAAAATTTCCAATATTACTCTATTTTCCATCTTGAAAGAATTTTGACCCTCTCCAGGCGCCTTGACTTATCTTGAAGCTACGTGTGATCTTTTCATCCTTTTCTCCAGACTGAACTGTAAATTACCCTGAGAAATTGAGGAGTATATCAAGATTACAAAACTTTCCATTTAAAGAAATTTTTTGTGAGCTTCAGACCCATCGACTCCTCTGTGAAATTATTTCAGCTTTCATTCAGACTTGAAGCCAAATTCTTTTCAGAATTGGAAGAAAATTTCTATGATTACGCAATTCTTCATCTTGGATGAATTTTGACCCTCTCCAGGCTCATTGACTCACAATGGAGCTATTTAATGGGATCATTTCAATTTTTTATTCAGACTCAATGCCAAAGTCCCAGCCATTTGCAAACAGCTCAAACTTCAGCCAAAGCTTCAAAGTTAATCCATAAAATTAGACTGTTCAGCTTTAAGCTTATCACTCATTTCATTAGCTAAAAATTTATGGCTATTGGCTTGGCGATTTCTTCTTTTTTGATTTACAATCCATATATTGTACATTTGTACTGTGCTACCATCAATATTAGTGCGAGTGGATGTGCCATTTGCCTAAACTAAATTCCTATTTTGGATTTGGACACAAAACTAATAATCACAGAACACTCCTGTGCACATGGCAAACTGCAGTACTGAAGCCGGCGAAGGCCGTAAGCCGCAGTTGCCCAATAGTGATGGGCGATAGTCGATAGTCTCATGCTATCGATATTCCCGATAGTATTTCCTGAAACTATCGATACTATCGATAGTTTGAATGAAAAACGTCGATCAGGAAAAAAATACCTGTCCTACTTGTTGGATGGGTGCTTTTCTTCTGATCGTTATTTTTTTGGAAAATCCTGTCAAAGAATGTATTCTAGTGTTACCAGATGATGGACGCGACTAAGAAATACCTAAGAAATGTGGCCCCACACCTAAAAAGCCCATATGTGCCCAATCGACTATTTGACATTCCAGTTCCTATCTCTTTCTTTCAAATGTGTTATCAGTAAATTCCCACCAATTTTGTGATTTTGATAAGAAAAAGAACAATTTTTGAACTATCGATAGTCGTCGATGGTTTTTCACAAAACTATCATTTTTCCCGATAGTATCGATAGTCTATCGATAGTTCCCATCACTATTGCCCAAGACTCCGGAGCAAAAAATCAATAAGTCAAAAGCGTTTGCTGTTTGATTGGCTTTGCGCTTAATGAAGCAGGAAAATGACTGACTTCTCATTGGGTCAATAATTGTCAAAACACTAGCTTAAGCTTAGGCTTAAGCAATAATTGGCTTAAACTTGACATCCCTGCAAATTTCAATGGGAAATTAGTGACGATTCAATTTTTCAGGTGATGACAATTTTGACCCCTCCTGAGCCCCTTCAATCATTTTGAAGCTATGTGGGATCATTTCATTTTTTTCTCGACTCAGCGCTAAATGTGCCTAAGAAATAGACGAGGATTTGAAGATTACAAAATTTTCCATTGGAGGGAAATTTTGAGGGCCTTAGACCCACCGACTCATAAAATCATTCCAGTCTTTATTTAGACTTCCCTTCTGGAATGAGAAGAAACTCTCTAAGATTACGCAAATTTTTACCTTGGGAGAATTTTGATCCTCTCCATGACCACTAATTCACTTTGGAGATTTGTGAGATCATTTCAGTCTTCTTTCAGAGGTAGCACAAACTTTAGGCGGATTCCAAAGATCACACAATTTTTCATCTTTGAAAAATTTTGACCCTCCTGAACCCTTAGACTCATTTTGGAGCCTTATGAGATCCTTTCTGCATTCATCAAAGTTGATACCAAATTCCGAACTCCTCGAACCCATTCTTGGACTATTTGGGATCATTTTAGCTTTCTATTCAGACTCTGCGCTAAATTTCAATGCGAAATTGAGAAAAATTCCAAAATTTACAGTTTCTTATCTTGGGGAAATTTTGATTCTCATTTGACGCATTGGCTGATTTTGAAGCTTTGAAGGAATATTTCAACCCTTTTTTCAGAATCCTTGAAAAATTGAGTAGGATTTTACAGACTGCACAATTGTTTATCTTGGAGAAATTTTGACCCTACTTAGACCAATCGAATCATTTCGGATCCTTGTGAGATCACTTTAGCCTTTATTCCAAATCAGAGCCAAATTTCAATGGGAAATTGAAAAACGGTTCGAAGATTATACAGTGGGAGAAAATTTCCAAGATTGCGTAATTTATCACCTTGCCAAAGCCCGTGGATTCATTTTGACGTTCTGTGGAATCATTTCTAGCAGTCCTCTTCGGACTCAGCGCCGAAGTCCAATGAGAAATATTGAAAAAGATTTGGAAAATTTCACAATTCTTCATTTTGTTAAACTTTTGATCGTCTTCTGATTCATTGACTGGTTTTGGAGCTTTTTGGGATCATTTCAGCCTTGTATTTAGACTCAGTGCCAAATTGCAATGAGAAATTCAGGAGAATTTCAAGGAATACAGAATCTTTCATCCCGGTGAGTTTTTATGTATCCTAGATCCGTGGATTAATTTTGGAGATTTGTGAGACAATTTCAGCCTCGCCACTAAAATTCACTCGAAATTAGAGAAAAATTTCCAATATTCCACAATTTTTTAAATTGGGAAAATTTCGATCCTTTCTCGGGCTCATCAGCTGATTCTGCAGCTTTGTATAATCATGCGCCAAGTTGTATTGGTAAACCCAGAAGAATTTCCATGCTGTCGTAATGAAGTGATATGGTGACAAGGTGATACGGTGAAATGGTGCAATAAGGCAACAGTGACACGATCCGGAAATTTGTAATCGTTACCGCTTGCATAATTTTGTGAACCGTTTTTGTTTTTATCAATCAAAAAGCACAAGTGGAATTACAAAGTTGTGATACTCTCTTAATTTTTGTTGGTCTCTCACACTTTCTCGCATTCCTTTTTTTCAATAATTTTTTTCCCCTCGTCAAATCTTTCATTATCGTTAATTATGATTTTGAATTGAAGAATTACTCCGGTACGTTGGATTAATTAATCGTCGAATCTCACGTTTGGTACGAAAGTCTCTAGCCTCTCGTCGGTTTTATTTCATAGTCGATTAATTCCCCATTCTCTACGCCAAGCTTATCGCAATTCTGCGGTAAGTGCCTACCAAATGTCACCGTCGTCGCGGGATTTCGCGCATTTTCTAGCGATGACGAATTTAAATGGTGTGCCTCACTCGTATCGAATGAAGAACGACCCGGGTCGCCCGTGGAACAATGACAGGAATTTTTTAATAACCTGTCAAGGCATACGAAGATTTTTCCCGCTCGACATCTATATGTATATCAAAGCGTTATTACAATCTTCTATGACCTTTTCGAGAGAAGACGTTCACATTTTATGATTATTGTGTTTTCAGATGAACTTCCATTTCGGCACGGAAGAGACCGTATTGTTCAGTTTTTGGAAATTTACCACAGTCGGAGGCCTAATAGGCTCCATGATTGGAATCTTCATTCTCGCAGTATTATACGAAGGACTGAAATATTACAGGTTTGATTAGTTGAATTGTGATTACGTGTGTCGATGAAGAATCTCTTTTCAAATTACCATCGAGTCCAGATGTCGTGCGTTGTCGGCCACCTCCATCAAGCAGTTCAAAATTTCCATCACAATCCAGTGTAGAGTAATTTAATCAATCTCATTATCTGACGCGCGAACAAAATCAAAACAATCTCTTAATACCCCACTCTCTGAGGCGTCACTCGGTCGCGTCTCCAGTAAAGGAACTACATTTTACTCTTACTCAATAAACAGGTCACGAAAAGAAGAGGAACTTCAAATAATTTCTGACAGAGAGCCAATGAGTTGTTGAGAGTAAGAAAAGACCTGTAAATAATTCATATGTCCATTTCACGTTTTTCTTGCCTCCCTTACCCCTATCTCTCCGCCCGACCCGTGACCTTAGAACTTGGAAAGATTTCAAGCTTTGAATTGCAAAAACTCGAGGGCTCTTTACCGGAGTCGAACGAGTGGAAGCAGGGAACCTGTTTTATGGGGTACCTCCAAGCTATGTATGATAGAAAGGTGTTCTGAGTCTTATGTTGCTTAAAGCGTTGCATATCTGGCTCATTGAAGGGCGAAGACAATTTCTGTATGAAGCATTGCATATCTAGTTAATTGACGGGGCTATTTCAACTTTTCGGCTAAATACACCGACTTCCGAGCTATATTTCCGAAAAACCGGTTCCTTGTTAATATCCCTCTGATCTGTATAATATTCTGAGAGAAAAAAAGCAAATGACCTTGATCAAAGAGAGCCAAACTTTACGACTCTGATCCCAAATGACCTTGACCGTTATTTGAGACTTGGAAGAAATTGTTTAAAATCGGCCTGTATGTTATGAGAGGTAAGACCCTTATAGCCTTAACCTTAACAGGGTTACCACCTTCTCGAAAACCCTATTGGAAGCAAAAGAATCTAGCGCAATCTATCTCAGTATGCTGTTTGTTTGTAGTGTGCGTAATCCTAAATCCCCATACCCAATAACTTTACTTTTTTGGTGCTTATTTTTCAAACTGACACGACAAGTCCCTCGTGTATCCAAATGTGTAAACAAGTGATAAGATCGAAAACCACTTCTGACAATTAGTATTTAGTGGTCAACCATACGCCCAATGTTATCACGCTTAGAAATCAGATTATTGTTAATACTACACGCAGGTTCTGACGCAAAGAAAATTATATAAGAACGTTTTTATCTATAAATTCGAATAATACGTAAATCAACTTTTGCGAGTGATGAGATTAAAACAAATCTTCATTAGTGTCTGTTTTGGCCGTCAAATTATCCCCAAAAAATGTTCGATTTTCTTCAATTTTTTAATTTATCTAATTTTACTACTTATTAAAATTACTAAAACGAACTCCGATTTTTCAAATTTGATTCCAAATTCAAGGGAATTCCGTGGATGCGAGAAGGGTTCGAAGAAAAAATTTAAATATTGTAATTTCGGTAGATCCTTCTATTTCTTTCAACCTCTGAAAAATAGTTTCTGCTTCGATGATAACGTAGAAGAGGTCTCCGAGAGTCTGCTCCAAAGGTACGTATCGCATTTCAAAAATATTGGTCAGCTGAACCATCTGTGTAGTGTTTTCCGGGTCATTCTTCTCCGCGGGCGGAATGTATACGAACATGCATTACAGTAACAACTTGTTTGGGCTAATAATATTATAACACCTTGGGCAGGGGCGCCACAAGGGCAGGGATCTAAATTTCCAAAGAAAGAGTGCAAAAAATACTTTTTTTTGTTATCACATTAAAAACAATAACTTCAATAATTATGTTCCCCCTTCCCGCGCTTGTTTTGCCTCCTACCCATCCTGTGTTTGAGAGTTTCAAGTGCGTATCACTATTAGGATCGGAGACAAGAAGACTACTTTCTGAAATATGTGTCTCAGATTGAATATCTTTGGAAATATATGAATCTATGTATTATGATACAGTGTAAATAACCGAGAATGATTGATGCGGACCGGTCATCTGCTTGGGTCCCTACTATAAGTTTCCATAAATAGACCGATTGACAACTGCGCGCTGTTGCTGTAATTCTCTGTCTGTCCTGAACAAGGAAAATACAAACATTAAATATTGTATGTGAATTCCTTTGAAATATCAAAAAAGAAGATTGTGTGGGATTTTTGGACAACCAATAAAAAGGGATTTTGAGAATTTTAGTAATTCGATTCATCTACTAGAAGCTTAGATCAGTCATCTAAACTATAGAAGAATGTTAATGGTTGGGGAAACAGCTAGTGGTAACACTGTGTAACACTGTGCTGATTTTCTGGGGAAAATGTGTTCGCACAGACATGCAGCTGTAAGCCATGACAATAAATGAAATCGGTCTATTGATAAGGAAACCTGGGAAATGTAAATGTGTTAATAATTTTAATGTGTCTTGTGCTTTGACTACTTATTACTTGGGTGTATGGACTGTGAGTTGTAGACTCACACTTGTGGAAAAATATGATGAGAAATATAGTGCTGGTCTATGTGACCAAGGATGAGAAGAGGGATTATTGTGCGCAAAGAGTGATTTCCCGTCTTCTGTCCTGGCTGGGTGACAAAAAACAAACCATCTAGAGATAAGATTGCAAATTTAATAAGTATGGTATGTAATCTTTTTTGAACCTCTGATTATCAATTCTTGAAATTATTGAAGGAGTATTTAGTGATTTTGATTCTTTCACGCTCTCAAGGCTCTTGGGGAACCACTCTTGAAGCCTTTAATAATCTAGGTACTCAAATGCAACTGTGTTGAAGGACAAGATTAGGTTCTTAGGTTCAAGCACATTGAATATTATGTTTCTACAAATGTTATTATTAAATACTTCTCATGTACAAGTATTTTTTTACTTGATATAAGTTTTAATTCTCTTCTCATTTTCCCTAGGGGAGTTCATTGATCCTTCAATTTTTTCTTTTGAATACTGTCGAAACTGTTGAAAAGCATTTCTTCCGCAAAATTTACATAGAAACTTAATCTAATACTTGTACAAAGGAAAACTTGAAACTAGATAAAACATTGAATTAAAATTGTCTAGAATCTAAATTTAATTTTTTCGCGTCATAAAGTATTAAAATGAATGAATTATAAAACTAGTATCATTTCTATATTTAGATTATTTTTTCCGTGAAAGCTCTTATTCAATTAAATAATATAACTCGGCTTTTGCCTCCACTTTTTGAAAATTTTTTATTTGCGGACGCGTTTCGGTACACACAGGGTACCATCATCAGCGCACGGTAGTACTGAAAATACAGTAGGTGAAAAAAGTACGGACGACAAAAGTAGGATGACGAAAACAAAAGTGCAGAACAGAACATGCTAACTAGCTATTGATAACGACGATGAATAATCGAGGAATACACGTTACGCGTGTGATTTGAATCAGATTTGAAATTAAGGTTATTTCGATATCTTAAAATATTCAGATCCCAACATTTCGGTCTCTTTTGGCAGTCACTACACCGGAAAAGAAAAATTCTTCTCTAAAACTAAAGATAAAATCCCTACTAAGCTAAACTCTGGTGTAGTCTACAAAATACCCTGTCTCGGCTGTCCCAACTTTTATGTGGGGGAGACTTGTCAACTGCTACGTGCAAGAATCTCCCAACATAAAAGCGATGTCAAGAATCTGAGTAGTCACACTGCTCTTTCCTCTCATACTCTAGAGACAGGGCACATTTTTAATTTCGATAATGTAGCTGTCATAGGACGTGAAGAAAAAGAGAAAAAGAGAAAAATATTGGAAGTTGTGAATATTTTAAGATATCGAAATAACCTTAATTTCAAATCTGATTCAAATCACATGCGTAACGTGTATTCCTCGATTATTCATCGTCGTTATCAATAGCTAGTTAGCATGTTCTGTTCTGCACTTTTGTTTTCGTCATCCTACTTTTGTCGTCCGTACTTTATTCACCTACTGTATTTTCAGTACTACCGTGCGCTGATGATGGTACCCTGTGTGTACCGAAACGCGTCCGCAAATAAAAAATTTTCAAAAAGTGGAGGCAAAAGCCGAGTTATATTATTTAATAGTATCATTTCTGCAATATTCTTTCTGTGATAAATGAGTTACTATTTGTGCCATCAGCGCTAGTTATAAGCTAGCTTATCACACGCACACAAGTTCATGTACGCACCACGCACGCAAGGCAGAAGGTGAACCCCCATATAATTTGTATAGGAATGATTTTTCAAAAATTCTCATGAAATTAAGGAAGACTTATAAAGGTTCAGGCTTTGGTTACATATTTTAGAGGATTTGATCATTATAGTTATAGTACAAAAAGAAATCATTTTTAACGAGCCATTTTTGAGAAATTCCGATTTGAAAATTTTTTTCCCCGTGTTCATCATTCCATGGTTCACCTTCTGTTCTTTGATAACTTCAACTCAATGGTCGCGCTCTCTGATGGATGCACGGCCCAAATAGACATTGACTATATATGTACCAGACAGATACTCGCATTGTTAAAAAAGTTGTCATTTTGCTGGATACTGACACCAGAGTGTGCTGCGTATGAAAAGACAAAACATCCTTTCCTCTCTCTTACACCAACGTCTTGACACGCAGCACACTCTGGTGTTAGTATCCAGCAAAGTGACAACTTTTTTAAGAATGCAAGTATTTGTCTGGTAGGTGTATACAGTCAATGCTATAGAGTAATACAAAAATTTTAAAGAAGGGTAGAAAGCAAGAAAACTGGGAAGATTTTTCTCTCAGAGATGGAAGATCAAAATTCTTTATCAAGAATTACCAAAAGTATATCCCTCTTACTTTGAGACCATCCTTGAACACCATTGCTTCCACTGTCTCGTTAGGACTAACTTATCCCATTTGGATGCTGGAATTGAGCTATCAAAACTTCCTTTTTTGATACCGTTGACAAAACTTTTAAAGAAATTTTATCAAGGAGAAAAAACGAGAGCTTTAATTTGTATTATTCGAGTGAAGTTGACTCATTTTTCCTTCTCTTCTTTTCTCTTTCTTTCTTTCTCTTAAAAGAATGGACTAAAGAATGAAGCAGTTGACACATGATGTTGATCATTGACTTCTAACTGTAAAATGCAAACAAAGCAAATCTCATTTGATATTATTTTTGATTTTATTCAACGCAATTTAGTTCTAGGACCAATGTGTGTAATTTGAAAAGAGAATTCCTTACTTTTAATTGTTGATGAATTAGACTTTATTTTAAAAATTAAATGATTAAATAATGTCAGTATAACCTTGAAATCACTTACTATCAAGGTGCAACTTTTTAGCTTGTACAGTTCAATAAGATATTTTTTTTTTTTTCTTTCAAAAGCCTTAAAGTACTTCATAATAAACATCTAGAACTCTAGATGCAATAAGATGTCATGGGTATGAATGATCAATTTGATAAGTGTAGCTATCTGCTTGTAGCAAGTGAACATATGTATCATTGTTGATGTTCCTTGTGTGAAGTTTGGATAAATATAGGGTATCCATAGGTGGCTGTGGAGTGTGAGTGGCGGAAATAGGTCCAAATTTCTTAGTCAGGTTTTTGCAATTTCTTGATGTTGAAATGAACATATAAAGTTTGCTAATGGAAATGGCCACATGTATTGAAGGACTTGAGTTGTGTCAATTTGGACTTTGTCAAAAATTGCCAGATGTTGCCCAACTTCAAATAATGAGGTGACGGCAATAGTTTCTCAAGTTGTATTGAATTGGTGAGAGGTATTTTTAAATGGTTTATTTGGCTGGTTATGTGATTCATTGAAACTCTCTTTTTGTGATGTCGGCGAGAGAGTGTAGTAGTAAGGTGGATGCGTCAAACAACGTTTGGTTTTGAAGTTTTTGCTGATTCCTGTTCTATTCTGCTCTTGTTGAGAAAATGTATAATATTTACAAGACCAATACATATTAGCACAGGCTGCTGGTAGATGATTCCAGGATTAAACTGACATTTATTTAACGTGCTGTATTATCATATTATCTTTCCTATCAATAGCAAAAAATGTATCTCAATTGTTATATAAGGTGCGCCAAATAATGATTCCAATAGTTGAATGGAATTTTGAGCAAAATTTATTCTAGCAAAAAACCGCAAAACGTTAGATGTGTACTTCAAAAGTGTAAAAATTGTATCTTACCTTATTAAAGAGATATTTCAGTTACAAAGACTATGCAAAAAGTAAATAATTAAGTATGTGCTGTAACCAGGTTTCCAAAAGTTATCAAATTTTTGCTCAATTTTATCTACAATTGGAGCCCAGTCCAAACTTTCTAAAACTCCTCAGGGCCAAGTAAAGGACCAAAATTTGGCAAAATTTAACCAATTTGTCAATGTTTTGAAGTAAAAGTTCAAGAATTCCTTTAATTTGAAACTTTGTAGAGTCATTCAAGTGTTTTTCAAGTTGTGAAAAGTTTGATCTAAATTAAAATTGAAGATGAGATTGATATACAACTTTTGTACTTTTGATGTAGGTACATAATATTTTGCGTTTTCACATTAGAGTAAAAGTAGACTGAATTTCTATTCAGTTGTTAACATCATTTTGGTGCACCCTACATGCAAACTTCTAATAATAAAATAGTATTTATACATATAGCCATATAGCTTATTGATGGTTTAATTATGTACATAATTTTTATAGAGAACACTTATTCTGGAGAGCATATAGTTTATTGCAATATCGCTCAGTTCCCATTCCTGCTGACAAGACCCCTCTTCCACCAGAAGCTAAAGTTACACAGTAAGTATCTTTCATGAGTCTCTTCAAGGATATGAGCGCATACACATTTTATTACAATGCATGAGTATAGATCAATATTTTGTGGTGTCATAGCGTTGATAACCGTTGGCCAACGTATCAAAAAAAAAGTCCATAGACTTCCCAGTAGCTTCTCTATTAGCATAGGAATATAACAGAAGAATATTTTGATAATTTATTCATACTTAAAAGTTTCATTCTACTTGTAGAGGAAAGCCTAGAGATTTTAAATATCAACTTTTTGTTCTTAATTTATTCTTTTTTTCATATACTGATTAATGATCAAAATGTTTCCATAGTAAATGTCATGAAATAAGTATGTTATCAGTAGATATGACGTCACAAGAAAATTTGTCTATTGTAATGCACCAATGTTTGGGCTGGTCGCCGCTAAGAGCGCTAGAGTCAACTAAATTGTGCATGGGATGAAGACAATTTCTCCATTTGAATGTTTCCTCAAAATAAATAGAGGATGAGGCCATTCAGCGAGAAAATTAGGAGAACAAAATTTCTAGAATGTAAAATCTACAAGTAATTTTTTTTCTTAAAAGGAGAACTTCTGCCTACCATGAATTGCCCTATTTTTGTTTTGCGTAAGACTAATACTGAAGGATCATATTCATGTTAACATGGTGGTGTCTTGGAGCAATAAGTAAAAGTAATACATGTTTGTCAAATCACTAATTTTAAGTGCCGGTACATAGAATGTTAATTAGGTTGCATTTGGGTATGTTCCACAGTCATTTGTATTATTACTAAAACAATGGTATTTCCAATATTAATTTAAACCTCTAATGGTTCTTTCTTGAATCGTTTAAGAGGAAAGAAATGTAAAAATCTTAATTGATTTTTATTCAACAAACTTTTAGTCAAAATAGAAAATTGATGTTCCTTTTCACTGTATTTGGGTCTTGAGAATTCAAAGATGATCCACAATGTTTTATTTGTGATATCTAGATATGACCTTTGTTTTTCATTGGCATGTTAGTCAATCTTTAAATGTATTCATACAAGCAACAGTTTATTTGAAAGGTACAAACACAATAACAAATTTTTAATATTGTAATAGCCCAGTTTTCTGTGATGTCAAACAGCAAATAACCGCTAGCAAAACTACCCAACGTTGATCCAACTGACATATTGACTCCCATAAGAATAACACAAGGAGCCAAGACCATTATGTTCCTGATTGAGAATAAAGAATTGTTTAATAATTAGAGGTTGATGAACAAACGCTGAGTTGCTATAAGATTCTAAACTTATATGTCTGATTGTTTATTTAAATCTTATTCCTAATTACACGAATGTTGATATTTGCTCTTCATGTTATTCTTATGGGAGTCAAGTTATCAGTTGCCTGTTGGATCAAGAAGATGGGTAGTTCTCCTTGTAGTTGTTTGCTGTTCAACGTCACAGAAACCTGGGCTATTTACAGGCATTGATTATCAAGTATAATAATAGCATCAACTTTAAAACTGACGCACATGATCAAACATCTACCCAGACAATAATTGATTCATCAACGGTCATCTAATCTGCTGTCTGTGGTTTTGCTCAGTTTGTTTCAGCTTTATTATTGTTTTCTGTAAAATGAATGATACCACTTGTATGCATTCAAAAGCCTTCAGAATGTTGGGTCACTTTAAATATCTTTTCCATTCTCCCTCCATCACTTGCTGAAAATTAATTTATAGTCAACATTTTGTTTAACTCTCACTTTATATGTTCCGCAGTATGTGTCCTGAAGTTGAGCATAGAGATCCGTAAGTGTTATTGCAATTCAAAAATTTCAATAACTCATTTGACACACATTAGAGAACGCTTCTTTTTGAGTTTTGCTCATTTCTTTTGTTTCTATAATCTATTGTAGAATTTATACCCAGTAAATGATAAATGGCTTCTTGTTGTTTCCAACACCTTATTTGTTTTTTATTTTCAAGTTGACAGTAGGACCGCATCCTGTCTTTATTTTTTGCTTTATCTGTTTCATTAACATCAATTTACATGCATCATTAATTTATAACCCTTTGAATTTGTTATTGTATTATTTTGTTGTAAATTGCTTCACACAAGAAACACTACCATTAAATAAAGTTCATCACTGATGACGTCACTGTACAATAACTATTTGAAAACAGCATTGCGCTATTTCTTCCAGTGAATGTATTAATTCTTGTAATAATTGCGGGGACTTAATTTGCGCAAGTTTATAACAGCTTTTCTCATCATCTTTTCATGACATTTGATTGTACATCAGTATTTCAAAATGGCCAATAAATAAGGAATAGAGGGTCAATTCCCAAATACTGGACAGCTTCTTTTATTCTCTATTTAGATTGGCTGCCGTGCAAAAAAAGAATGACGAACGTGCAGAATAGCGATTTGAAGAAACAGTCCTCTTTCCCCCCCCCCCCCCCCCGAGAGGAAGATATTTTTCTTCCAATCGCTATTCTGCACGTTCGTCATTCTTTTTTTGCACGGCAGTTGGGCAAACTATTTGAACCAGGCAGCGCTAGCGTCGCGTAAAAATTTTTGAATTTTTAAAATCTTGAAAGTGTGTCCATCTGAAAAAAAATTTTCCGTTCTTGAATTTTGTTCCAAGTACGAGTACTTGCCTAAATTCACTATTTTGGAGAAATTGAAGGAAAACTCCAAAATCACTCAAGATTTGAGTCACCACAGGAGTGGGCGCGAATCGTCAGAAAATGAATCAAATCACAAATCAGTTACTTTTTTAATGTATTCAAATCACAAATCACAAATTGTTTAGAAGGAAATGATTCTAAATCAATCACCATGAAAATGATTTGAATCAATTTCAAATCCAATCCAAATCACCTGGGAAAATGATTTGTGATTTGAAAAAGATTTGATTGAAATCCATTTCAAATCATCCCAAAAGATAATTAGTGATTTGAAAAGGATTTTAATTGAATCTTTTTCGAATCACATTGAATAATTTGTTTGCAATTTCAGAGTGCAATGAGGTCACACTTGGTGAATCAGATTGTTGTCATGTATTCTTATCATTTTCTGTGTGATTCGCGAAAGATTCAAAAAGGATTTGAGAAGTATTCGACTGATCAGAAAATGATTCAAATCACAAATCATTTTCCACTTTTGTAAATGATTTGAATACAAATCACAAACCATCAAAAAAGGATTTTAAATCATGATTTGATTTGATAATGAATGATTCGCGCCCACTCCTGGTCACCATCATTGTTTGATCACCGGTTGCTTATCAGTATTTTGTACATATTTACACAGGTGACACTAGCAAATCTACAATATGTCTGGTCTGAATAGGGGCAATTATGCTAGCATCATTTAATATTGTTTGATAAAGAAAATGTGTTCTATGTAGAATCTATGGGTCAATATTATGTAGAATTAGTTCTTTCAAAAGTGTGATTCTAGCGCTGCCGGGTCTGCATTCATTCTCCAGTTTGGAATACTGATGTATGATTGATCAAATCATCAAAGTTATTCTTATGGAAAAAGATGTTTGCTGAAAGCTGCTGTACTGCATTTTCATCCTGTTATCAGTTGATGTGCCGTCATAATGATGAACTTATTACTTCTTTGTGAAAAATCTAAAAACAATGGGAAAATAGAAAAAAATTAGTACTTGTGACGCAAAAAAGGAATAATTCAAAATCATTTGTTGCAGTGAAATTTTCAAAGAAAACTGAGAAATTCAGTAGAACAAATGACCTCATTTTCTATAATACTTATTTTGTATAGATAGAATCAAGTCTTTTAGCTACAAATCTGATCATTTTTCAGTTTGTTATCAGTTATCTTGTCAGTAAATAATACTAAATATTTTCAGAACTCTTCTAGGAATCAACACCCTTTTTTTATTTGTAATGGATCCAAATACTCTGCTTGAGTTTCTATGTTTTGTTATCATTGATTTCCATTTCCTTTTGTTTTTGCTTTTTATTTCGTTTTCTTACATATACTTAATACAGTAAAACCTGCCTGGGTGGGAACTATTTTGAGCTGTTTTTTTCTTTGTTGTAGTAGTCTCTTAAAACAAAATCTTATCATGATGTTGGACACTGTTTTCATGTTTTGCTCATTCACGCTATATTCTGAGCAGAGCATATTTAGACTGTGCAAATTATTTCAACTGGGTATATGCCAGAATTGCTAGGAACGCGTGATTTGTTCCATAATAATGGAACTTCTGCCAAAATTGTCAGAGATATCAAAACATTCAAAATATGGCTGAGGAATAGCTTGTGAATGAAATAGAATCAAAGGTTTTGTTATCCACCTAATTTGCAGAATGTGTGTTTGTGGGCATCTTTTGTGTGAAATCAACAAACCAAATCTACTTTGCTCAAGTGTTATACTGTTATCTCAGTAGACCGTTTTTTTGTGACGTCACAAACTCCACATCTGTTTACTCCAACGTACCCTACAGCCTGTCAAAATCGTCAATCTTACCCTAAATTACCAACTTGGTTCGTAAACAAAAAAAAAACTCCATAAGGAATACACAGGAGCGTTTTGATCTTACGTTCAGATTTGAAAAGCAGAAATAAATAAAGGACCGCAGGTATATTTTCAAATACTTGAGAACTTCCTACTTCTGAATATAAACACGTAATTGCTTATTTATTCCTAATTTTTCATTTTGAACTTATGATCAAAACGTTCCAGTGTATTTCTTATGAGAATCGATATTGTGATAGAACCAAGAACGATACAATTGATCACACTCAAGGGTTTTTGAAGTGTGTTTGCAAGTGTTCGCGCATTGTTGGTAGGGAGTTAGCAATGAGTGACGTCACAAAAAAACGGTCTATTTTTTCTTTCTTCTCTTCTATACGGCCATAGTTTTGATACCTCCAACAATTTTACCTGCTTAGCGCAACGCTAGCGCTGCCTGGTTCAAATGGGGTGGCTAACATTGTTTGATAAGAAAACTGGGGAGTTTGAAATGTGTTTTGGGTAAAATCAGTGTGTCAATAAGTTGAAGTGAGTTCCTTGAAAAGTGCAATTCTAGCGCTGCACTGATTACAGAAATCAGGTATTATTGTTAGAAACATCTAACCCTCTGAAATTATGTTCAGAATATTCTCTGTTTTATGGAGGAGAATTACGCGCGACAGACTGAAAAATAAATCTTCAGTTTTTGGGTTTATCAAAAGTGTAAACTGTTAGGTCTGTGATTCATTTTTCCCATTTCAGAATTTTTTCTCAACAATTAAGTTCTATCTGAGACAGGTTTTACTGTATCCTAAATTAAGCACTATAATTTTTATTATTACAATTATTGAAGGTAGTTACATATTTAAAAAAAGAAAAAAATTTCATGAAATTATTTCATTTTACAGAGACATTAAGTTCACTATAGAGAAATTCAGTGCCAAATTTTGTTTCTCTGTACTCCACATAATTGATTCTTTATAGCACCAACTTTTAAAAATAAAACCAGAGGTTTTTTTGTAATGTTTACCTCTTCTTTTGCTTGCTATTTTTCTCTTCAAAATCATAACAATTTGTATGCAATGAAAGTTGTTGGGTTTGAAAATATTTACTTCAACAATTCTGTACACTTCCTTCATTATTGTTTTAATTTATTCTTATTTCACCTTTGCTTACTCTGTACACTGATTAATCACCCACGTTTTCTCTTTGCAGGCCATTAATGTTCAGTAAACATCATTTGTTCCAAACTGTGTTACACGTTGTTCAAGTCATTGTGAGTTACTTCCTCATGTTGATATTCATGACGTACAATGTTTGGTTAGGATTAGCCGTAGCCTTAGGATCAACTACCGGATTCTTTTTATTTGGCTGGAAAAAATCTGTTGTCGTTGATGTGACTGAACATTGTCATTGAGAAGACCGCGAGTACACAAAAATATTATTTAAAAAGTGTTTTTTCATTGCTCCATTTTTCTTCCTTTTTTTCTATTAATTGACGTCATTCCAACTTCTGACACTTTTTTCCAACTGCAAGAAAAAGGAATGTGATTACCTATTTACTATTTTATTACCATTATTTTTCATTGTGCGTAATGATGTAATGAATGATCTTTGTTATAAGCTATCTTAATATGATTACGTTTCAAATGGAGTGTGGATGAAACAAAGTCCAGGTGATTATAGTGATTGTTGATACAAATCAATTTATATTGTTTGTCTTCAAATTCAGGGCAAAATCTGAATTTATTAGTATTTTATAACTTGTTATCAAATATATTGTACCTATCTGTGTAAAATGTTGATTATTTTGTGTTAGTCTATTCCTGTGTTCATTTCTTTTGTCAACACAATAAGCTGAGTTTTACCCAAAGGTAACATCATTAGAACTGAGAGCTTTGGTACATGGATTGCAACACGTAACATTCAATGAACAGCTTTAAAAAAATCAGTAACCCAACCAAACCATTTCATTTTGGTTGCCAGTTGTGTGTAGCAATTATGTAGCAAGGTTTTAACTGTATTGGCATTTTCAGGGAGACTATCTTTTCCACTTGAGCAATTTAGATTGCGCAGTCACCGTACTGGGCTACTGTTGCATCCTGGTTTTATAACATGAACATCAGCGCAGTTTGTGATATCAACATCCATAACGTTGTTACTAGTTTGCAATATTATCAACATACATGACGTCTTTAGTTTGTGATGTCATCAACATTCCTCTCTTTTACAAAGAACCTGTTTCAAGGGGGCTGTTTTGAAAAATTTGTCATACATTGTGCGCTGTATGATGTCCGCTAAAAACTAGTGATGGGTGATAGTCGATACTCTTCACAAATACGTTCCACAACAATGGTACGGCACATATTTAAGTAAGAACGTGCTATCGATAGTCCCAATAATTTGGATGAAAAACATAGATACCTACTTTTCTCCTGATCCTCATTTTTTTGGGAAATCCCATCAAGCAGGAATGTATGTATATTCTATTGTTACCAGATGATGGACGCAACTAAGAAATACCTCAAAAACGTGGCCCCACTCCCAAAAAGCACATACTAGATCAAAAGTGAACGGTGAATGGTCGACAATTTGACATTCCAGTTCCTTTTTCTCGTTCAAATGTGTTACTTATCAGTATATTCCCACCAATTTTGTGATTTTGATGAGAAAAGGAAAAATTTTCGAACTATCGATAGTTTCTCAAACTACCGACGATACTATCGTCGATGGTTTTTCACAAAACTATCGTTTTCCCCGATAGTATCGATAGTTCCCATCACTACTAAAAACTGGTCTACTCAAGGTCTACTCTAAAAAAGGATGTGGGACTTGAAATCTGCCGTCCAAAGTTGAAGTGTTGTATATGCAAAAACAACGATCATGGAAAAGTATCAAAACAGATTGAAACATATGTTCGGAAGAAAATCAGATCACTTTATGTAGCTCATGATATCAGTTTTTAACGTAGAATTCAATTATATTAATCATTTCCTTCAACAAGCCCTCGATTCTCAGATATACGGCTTCACATTGCATGTACGACAAAATCATCATAGTAGTAGCGTGTGAATACAAATCTTCGTCACTAACACACTCGCAACAAATGCTCGAAATACCCAGTTTCGGGGATTGTTGGTATTGCGCATACGACAATTTAACTTTGGACGGCAGAAATAATCTCAAACTTTCGAGTCATTGCCTATTATATGATAGAAAGGGGACTTTTAGGACTTTAACATAAAGGATTTGTATTTCAAAAATTCTAAATTTTGAGCCATAAAATATGAAAAGAGAAAGACTTGAAAGAATTTTGACGATAAGAAGATTTGGACGAAAAAATTTCAACTTTCAAGCCGCAAATTTATATGATAGAATGGCGATTTTAAAATTGAATACCAAAACCAATATGACCCATAGAACAGGTTCTCTGCAATCCTCTTTGAATTTTATTAAGGAAACCGTGGTTTTTCTATTTTGGACAAGCAGATTTTTGGTTTACGTACGGTATGCTAGCTCGGTAGATTGAACGTTGTAGGGTATCAGCGAATTGATAGACAACCTATTCCACACGAATTCGGAGTTCGCCAACGAGTAAAGCACACCCATAAGGAAAGAGTGTTCGATGTAAATATGTCTTATAAAATACGTTAAATTTTATCTTCTCTTTCATTCTACGCACGTTCGAAAGGTAGCCGAAATATATTTTGTGAGTTGAAGGATGAATCGATGCTCTGAGTGGTATACCCTCTGAGTGAATAATGTAAACTGTATGATTTGATTGCCTGAAGTTCGATTCTATCTGCAATGCTCGTATTGTTGAAAGTGATTACGATCTGTTTTCTTGTTACGTACATCAAGAATTAGAGTCTAATCAGTCAATTCCTCTAACACAGTCAGTGCATGACCAACTTCATTCAACAGGCTAGAATATAAATCAACGTCGTACAACAGGCTATATTTGTATGTACCTACATTCTTATGGAAGATGATCGAACAAAAGCTGGTTTTTCTCAAAAAAGTACAATGATTTTCTCTTCGTAAAAATGAGTAGAAAGTAATTTTAGGAGCTAACAATTTTCAATTCTTTTTCTAGTCAGTTCTTGATAGAATCGTTTGAAAATTAAAATTTTCATCGACTCGAGTATTTTCGTCAATTATCATAGAATTTTTAAAAAACTTTCGCGTTGAATCTGTTCACCCTGAACTGATTGACCACGTCGTCGAAATCAGGTCAAAATGCTAGGTGTTTCTCTCTTTCCACCTGCACACTGTCATCCGTTATTCTTGAGAGAGAACATTTTCACAAACATTTTTGGTTCATGCGTTTTGAGTACAAGCGTGGTTCACACACATTTGCTACTATAACCGCTTACTGATAACTCATCGGCAGTAATTTTTCAGATTTTTGTTTACCGTCCTTCTACTACATGAAATCGGTCCGATTCGACCGTTTAAGAAGATGATTGGAAAATTAAATATATTTTCTACTTTGTGTATTTATTTCAATGTAATGAATTCAATGAAAAATAGAAATTAGACTCTGCAATGGAAAAAACGAGAGACCTGCGCTACTTTTTATGACTTTGAAATTGAATAAAAAAGGAGAGAAATTTATCTCTGCATTTCTTTTCGAGATTTTTAAAATTGAATGACAAATTAAAGAAATTAACCCCTGCACTTCTTTTTAATGGTTAAAATAGTAAAAAAATTGATTTTTCAGGATTATTGGTTGTGTTGAAAAACCGCTGTAGAAAAAGTCGAGCGCGCCAGAAAATACATGTCTTATTTACTAACAGAAGAAAAAATAAGTTATACAAAAACGTACAAGCGAGGAATCAAAATAACAAAATTATAATACTCGAACACTGATACCGTCTTCCAGCATATCGAGAGCGATTTTTTGAGAATTTAAATCGAAAATCTTTCGAATGAGTTTTACTTCGTGATCGTCATCCTCTAAAACGTTCTTAATGGAGCCATCATAGAAAATACAGCCTTTTTTATCGCCGCAATTGATATTCTTGAAACTGTAACA
The DNA here is from genome assembly GCA_035079395.1 of Aspidiotus destructor. Taxonomy (NCBI): domain Eukaryota; kingdom Metazoa; phylum Arthropoda; class Insecta; order Hemiptera; family Diaspididae; genus Aspidiotus; species Aspidiotus destructor. Next base: position 2,072,216 of record JAVHKZ010000015.1, read on the forward strand.
TGAAAATGAACATGTAGATAAAATTACGCGCTCGTTGGAGAGAAAAGCGCGACACTCACTTTCGTAAAATTCCAGCTTCCGAATTTCTGATATCGTCTTTAACAAACTTCCGACAATAATGAGGCTCGACGAAGATGGTTTTCCCATGTAAACTTTCAACCAAACATTCTTTAAGCTCTGAACCTTCTTCGTTTTTGAAAATCATCTTCTGATTGTACAACCCGAATAAATTCTCGACCTGAGAACAACGCATAACATTATACGAGAACAATACTTGAACAACCTCTTGATCAAATTGACACTCACCTCTTGTAAAAGATCTTTGTAAGTTAGGATATTCTCGCCCGCCGGGTTCTCCAGGAATACCGAACTTTTAAAACCAGATCTAGAATAGCCAGGTTGAATACCATTCAAAACAACGTTCACGTATCTAGAAGAACCATGTTTAACGTTATCTAACCAGTTATACTAATGCAATAATTGATGGAGAAGTGAAGAAATTCGACACAGACCGACAGTGAGGAGTTACAGGTGCACCATCTACTTTTGTCAGCGTTACCGTTAGTTCGACATCTTTCAACTGTGCAAAATAAAGAAAGAGATTTTGTGAATACAGCCCAACGCACGAGACTCACGAGAACTTTGAACATGAATTCCGATTTCGTGAGATCAAAAAAGTACGATAATTTAACAAACCATGAATTTTTCGGTTATTATGATCTTTCCAACTGGTTTCGACCTGATGAATGAAACGCTGGTAGTTTCTTTAATGTAATGATATTGCTCTTTCGCCACTCTGGCAAGATCACTATCTTCGGGCTTGATTTCGTAGTAAACGTCGATCGCGTCGGACGGAACGAGACGAGCTTTTTTACGCAATTTCTGGATTCGATTAATTATTTCCCGAGCCAAACCTTCGTCTCTTAGCTCGCCTAGAGGCTCTACATCTAGTAGAACTACAATCTGAAAAGTCTTTTGGAATTAGTAATCAGGGATCTACGACAAGAGAACGTAAGATAATGATCATAATTACGTCGTTATCTGAGTGGCCCTCGTATTCTTGCCCTTGATCATTGGATACTACGGCGCCAGAAAAATCAAATACAATACGAATATCTTCCTTCTCCAACTTATGTCCGCGTAATTCGATCGAACCAGTCTTCATAAAATCTTGTACTTGTACATCACTTAATGACTAAGTATAAGAAAAACACTTTTGTAAAGATTCAGAACCTTTTACAACGTATCAATTCAAAGTTAAAGAATACTTACTTTTATGTCATTCATGATAAGCTTAAATTCATTTTTCAATCTAACTCCCAGAGTTTTATGGTTCGGTTCAGCTTTCAAAGACACGCCATATTTGTCTTTGTCGGAGGATAGGGTTACTTTCCGCACGTTGAGTTCTTCTAAAATATACTGCTGGACCAATTCAATATCTTGTAAATACTTTGGGTTATTATGGATGACAACTATTTCTTTCAACGGATACTGGAAATGAAACGTAATCAGTTACAATCTTTCCAACCGAACGAGTAATCTCAAGTTTCGCTGCTTACTTTAACTGGAATAGTTTTCCTATCACGAATGATTCTACCGAGTTCAATAACAGTTTGCATTTTCGATACCGCCGATTCGATATCTTCTTCGATCAAATTCATCCTAAACGGTGTTATAATTAGAATCTAAGACTTACGATGTTTCGAAAGAGAAGAGGGTTTGAAACTCACTTTGGTTCGGGCATCATTAGAAAATGAACGCTTTTTTCTTCTTCGTAAGATATATGTTTCAAGTTCTGATACATCAGTTCACATAGGAACGGAGTGAAGGGAGCCATTACTTTAATCATGGTGAAGAGTACATTATAAAGGGTTGCTAATGCATGCGCACAATCTTTACGGCCAGTCTCGCCCTTGAATAAAAATATTCGAATTGAAAAACAGGTTCAGGTGAGAGAACGTTAATTCAGGATTTCAACTGTGTACATACCCTTAATCTTTTCCTATTCATGCGCACATACCAATTGGTTAGATGATCGATGAACTTAACTAGTCTCGGAACAACAGTGTACAATCTGTAGGCTGTCATTTCACGTCGTACAAACGCTAGAAGAGACTGCGTAAACGATAGAATCCAACGATCCATAATGTTTGGGGATGATTCATCGCCTTTAAACTTGACGGGAGCTTCACGAACCTGTAGACGATAAAAATGGATGAATAAAACTGATGAAAATCGACTCACGTATGCAAGTACGGTTGCTTACATCGCTAAGTCCGAGAACATTCTGCACTAAGAATCGATAAGCGTTGTACCAGGGTAAGAAAACTTCCCTCAGGATGTCGCGCACGCCTTCTTTTTTGAATCTCAAGTTTTCGGCGCGTACTACAGGAGAATTGATAAGATATAAACGTAACGCATCAGCACCGAAGTCATACACGATCTAGAACCATATTCCATCGATTAGAAAGAATATTTTAACCGATTGTTCACGTTCGGATAACGATATCAACCTCCATTGGATCGGGATAATTTTTCTTCCTTTTGGACATTTTCTGTCCGTCACTAGCCAAAATCAAACCATTAGCGATCAAATTTTTGAACGGAGGTTTGTTGAAGAGAGCCGTCGATATCACTAATAGCGTGTAAAACCTTGAATAAAACATTCAATTCAGTAAGATGTAGCAGAGATTGAAACAGGAGAGATGAAGTGTGAAAAGAAGAACAACTCACCAACCACGGGTTTGATCAATACCCTCTGCGATAAAATCGGCTGGAAACATGGCTGCAAATTCTTTCTTGTACTCAAAAGGGTAATGTAACTGAGCGTAGGGCATCGAGCCTGATTCGAACCAGCAATCGAATACTTCTGGTACACGTTTGAGTGGTGGCTTTTTCGGATTCAGCGACGGAATCGTTAGATGATCGATACTAAAAGAAAATAATGATAAAATACACTTACTCCATTTTCTGAAATCGTTCGTTACAAAAAATGAATGATAATATTTCAAACACTGTAGATTACGAAAATGGTCTCTCTGGCGAGATAAAGACAGCCGTCACTATAATTATCGAGTTTAAAATATCACGAGTAGATCCGGTCAAAGCTCAGGTTGGAGAGTTACCGAACTTTCTTCGGATACAAGTGCCCTCCCTGTAATCTCAATTCTATGGAGACGCCCCCCCCCCTTCCTCTCAATTACAGAAAACTTGCAGCACTCTATCGCCGATGAAAGTTTCGAAAATTGGAACGAGGATTGCCGAGGAGTTCAACCGCAATCTAAAATACTCTCGAAAAGACCTCACTCACTTCTCTCGATGTAAATCGTTCACAGAAACTCCGGTCAATTGTGTCAATTCTTCGATACTGGAGACGCACACGATTTCTTCACCGTCTTCGGATACCCATAATGGAATAGGCGTGCCCCAATACCGATTTCGACTGATAGCCCAGTCCCTCGCTTCTCGGAGCCAGTTTCCAAAACGTTTCTCTTTGACGAAATCGGGAACCCTGCAGAAAGAGGAAACAACTTCTAGCTTTTTGCTTTCATATAAACACGAGAGAAATTATTGTCTTATACGTACCAATAGGTTTCCTGATTACATCGCAGCAGATCGTTGTTGAAATTTTCTACTCGAATAAACCAACTTGGCACAGCCTTGTAGATGAGTGGAGTATCGGAGCGCCAACAGAATGGGTAGTTGTGTTTTATAGTGCTCGCTAAGTACAAACGACCAGTCGTTTTCAAGTACTTGATAATATTTTTATCAGCATCCTAAATAGGCACAACAAAAAACCTCAGAAGTCTCCCATCGCGCGTAAATGATAAATTTAATTTTCTGTAGTACCTTGACGTGCTGACCAACAAAGTGCGATACTGTTTCGGTGAAGAAACCGCTTGCGTCTACAGGACAGACCATTTCCTTTTGATCCCTGAAGATTACCTCGTGAGCGATACAGACTCGGTAATCGTCCTCTCCGAAATACGGCGCCTGATGAACGATTCCGGTACCCGATTCTTCGTTGACATAATTATCGGTCAACACTCGGAACGCGGTCTTTATCTGGATAGGAAAAAAGTCATCATTAGCGAACATTCTCGATCAATAACTTATAAACTTGAAGAAAGATCCTTACGTGCGAAAAATACGGGAAGATAGGTTCGTAAGTTTCGCCTTTCAACTCGAAACCTAGAAATTCTTCAAGAATAGAATAATCCTCCTCCGATTTGAATACATAATCCAAACGAGATTTCAGAAGGATAAATAGCTTATTCTTTTTTAAATCTGTCAAAATAATAAACGATCAGTTGAAGCTAGATTTGGTTAGTCAACAGGCAATCAGACGTAGTCCAAGAAATCTACCTTTAACTTTCACATACACCAAGTTTTCATTCACACACAGAGCCAAGTTGCTAGGTAATGTCCATGGTGTCGTGGTCCACGCCAATAGACTGACGCCTGGATTGCTGATTAGCGGGAAGGTTACGATAACTAAAAGAAGAAAACAGAAAAATTACGTCGTAGGCCTTTGAAAATTCTCTTCATTTGATATTCTATTTGCGTTTTTTTTAGCCTTATCAACAAACAATCAAAACGATATCTTCGCTCAATACCAAACTTCAGAAACTACGCAATTAAAGAAGAAAGTCATACCGAAATGAAATTAAAGGAGTAGAATACCTAAAATCTGCACAGTAAAGAATTAATGAAAAAGATAACAATCATGACTTCCGGGTACAAGACCAGCCTGTAAAACTCATCATCATTCATATGTTTTTATGAGGTTCTACTCATACTTTCAGGAGCCTTATTTTTCGCTACAGAATCGAATATAAAGACAACAGAGCGTGAAAAAATTCACAAATTTTCGTTCATACAACTAAAACCAACCTGCTGGGTCGACGACCTCTTTGTAATTCTGACCAGACTCGAAATTAGATAGTGGAGTGTTGCACTTGGTGGAATATGGCATGACTTTCACACCTCGGTACACGAGTCCTTTATTCCATAATTCGCTGAATACCCACCAGATACTTTCCATATACGACGGATACAGAGTTTTATAATCGTTCTTGAAATCTACAGGCAGTACAAGAAAATACCTCATTCATTTGCAACCTTCAAAGAGGTCATCAACAGTTAATCGTATTCAGTTTTTCAGTACCTATCCATCTTCCAAGTCTCGTTATGATGGACTCCCATTCATTCGAGTATCTCATGACGATTTTCCTACACTCGGCGTTGTAGGCTTCGATTCCCATTTTCGCAACATCGTCCGGACCTCGAATATTCAGAGTCTTATCGATTTCAAATTCCTTTAACAGAGGAAAAAAAACGTACATGAACATGAACGACGCCAACACTGATAGCACTGACGAGAGTACTTACGACGGGTAATCCGTGACAGTCCCAGCCAAATCTACGCTCTACGTAAAATCCGTTCTGGTGAGCGTACCGGGTGACAATATCTTTAATAGTTCCCGCCAAGATGTGACCATAATGGGGTAAACCGGTCGCAAAAGGGGGACCGTCATAAAATGAGTACCTGAAATTCATACGGATGAGTTCGGATCCCACACGGCTGGACCTTAAGGCCAATGGAAACAAGACTCACCTTGGTTTCCCTCGAGATTTTTTCATACATTCTTCGAAGGCGTTGATTTTATTCCAAAATTTGAGGATCTTTTCTTCCTCCCCCGGGAAATCGATGCAGTCGGACACCAATTCAGGTTTCATGATTGATCGGCCTTGAGTCGATGACAAGATCTGAATGTAGAGAAAGCAACTTTTGAAGAAGTTATCAAGAAGCGAATGATACGAAAGCTAGAATATTACATCATTTGCTGACAAATATGCGTTTTATCGACTGGTCCTCGCAAGATTAAAATAAAGTAGACGTAAGCATCATGTAAAATGACAGAATGTCGGGTGATGCAAAGTATTGTTTTATTCGCGGAAAGCAAGAGATAAGGCTAACACGTTTTTTCGCCCAGGATTCAGAATGAAGGACAAGAAGTCCATTTTCCGTGAACCGTAACAATCACTGACAAGCTGCTCAGGCTGAAAGTCTGACTTCTGAACATTGAATGAATGGGTGAACGTTTGCAACGCTCCATGCGGATGATCCAGATGATAGAACTTGTTATCACTGGATTATGACATCAAAAAAAATTTATCCAATCACGTCAACCCTAAAATTGACGTCTATGTGCATGCCCAGTGGGCTAGCCACTTTTGTTGTTCTTGGCGTCTTACCACGTTGAAAACGTAGTTCAACTCGGATTTCGCATATTCAGAAATACTTTTGGTAGCGGTACTTTTGCTCGGTAAATCTACAAATCGCTTCATCTTTTCAACTCTCTTGTTTAAGAAGAAAAGTTTGGTCCAACCTTCATCATGGGTCGTATGCACGCTCCCGGGTGAGTATTCGATTCCATTCGTCTTACATGAAATGAAGCCTCGACAGTGGAATTATGCGCTACCTCTCAGTTGCATTATATACGATCACCTACGTCCGTCTAATATGATTGAAGAGATTCGAAGTATCATCCTCAAATGCTACTTCTTGCTGACAGAATTTCATCCTCATGAGGAACTATGAGGCTTTAACGAAGTTGTATAACCTTTTCCTTTATGTTGATTTCAGAAAGGGTATTTCCAAATCGGCATTGCCGTATCGTCGAAGCGTTCCAACATGGTTAAAACTGTCGGCAGACGATGTTAAAGACCATATCTTCAAGTTGGCAAAGAAAGGACTTAGCCCATCTCAAATTGGTACGTGCTGGTGGATCGACTTACTCATTTCCGTGGTAAACTGTGAACTAGAATAATTAATTGACCTTCTCTCGGTAGGTGTAATTTTACGAGATTCGCACGGCGTTGCTCAAGTCAGATTCGTGACCGGAAACAAAATCCTAAGAATTATGAAAGCTATGGGTTTGGCTCCTCAACTCCCGGAAGATTTGTACCATTTGATCAAGAAAGCCGTGGCTATCCGTAAACATTTAGATCGAAACAGGTATTTAAAACATGAGTGTATAGAGAAAGATCACGAAATCTGTAGCCAAACATTACGCATGTAAATTGATGTTGCAGGAAAGACAAAGATTCGAAATTCCGTCTCATCTTAGTCGAATCGAGAATACACAGATTGGCACGTTACTACAAACGTGAATCGAAAATTCCACCCAACTGGAAATACGAATCGAGTACGGCATCAGCGTTGGTTGCCTAAGAAATAATAATACAATTTTTTTATAATCATGGTTGCTCTCCGTATTAAATAAATTTCGGAAAACATTCATTTCGTATTTTTGATTTGTAATAACGTAACGATCAGTTGTAGTTTTGATTTGCGTGTTTTTGAATAAACACGGGCAATTTTTTGATTAGACTCATTTTCTGTTGGCTGTATCTTGAACTATATTCTGTTCTCATGAATCTTCATTTGAATAGGGTACCATTTTAGAGCACAGTAAAAATAGGGACAATGAGCAGTATTGTAAGGACGGGAACTGTAAAATATTGGGTGCACAGTAATGATAGATTAAAACAGTACTTACGGACTGCAGCCGTAATATATTAGGTGAACAGTAAATATTGATTTAAACAGTAGGAAATCGAGCATTGAAAAAATGAAAGTTAGAGTACAGTAGGTACATAATAATCAAATGAATCCGCAGTCGGACAATGAAGTATAAATTACAATTACTGGACAATTAACGCGGATTTCGCTTTTGCCGGGCGACCGCGTTTTCGTTTTTGCTCAAGTGGGACTGATTTAGCCGTCGCAGGTACGATCACTTTTTTCAACCTAATGACTAATGAGCAAGCCTGGACTGTGCTTACATATATATCCTTTCTGAAAGGCTGGGCTTGAACATTCTTTCTTTCCCGATTCTCCGATACAAATAATCCATATACTGCAATTAAATTTGTGGAACTGGTCGAAGGTGTCCCATCGTCCATTCTTCTTCTTGTATTCTCGGGACTAGAAAAATTGAATAGCTACCGTGTGTTAGTTCACTGTTTCCGTACCCAAATTTACTGCTCTGAATACTCATTTTTATTGTTCATCAATTCACTGTCACCCTGCCCAAATGTACTGCTCTGAAATCCCGTTCTACTGCTCATTTCCTTGCTGTTTTACCGTACCAATTTTACTGTTCAAATAATTTTTCCTCTTTTGAATAGAAGATAGTACAATACTTCCATCAAAATTGAATTTTCACCCTCTGTTTTAACCTCGTTTACTCAAGGTTACTATCAAGTATATAGCTTTGAAACGGATCTCGGGGAAAGATCGTATCAGCTCATCAAATTTAGTAAAATTTTCGAATTTATCTCAAAATGTATTTTACGACAACTCTTGTATGTAAACTAGCATGGGGAGTTACCGATGAAATTAACCTGTTGAGAACGGATTTCGCGCAAGATATATTTGTGCGGGAACTTTTCAGTAGGAGCTTAAAATGATCTCAAGATTGTACGTGGAAATTGTTTCCAGAGCTCAGATGAATTCAGATATTCGGAAGGGGTTGTCTGTCCCTCTCGTATTAATACATCCTCGCTCGTAGTAAAATTGATTGAGTTCATGGGACACTATTCGTACTTACACACTTACAATCATTAGTCCTCGATTTTAGAGATTAGGAACTACAGGTTTCTCTGAAGAAGCGATCTCGTTAAATGTGCTCTCTCTTAATTTGAGAATTGGTTCTTTTAATCGATCTATTTCGTTGATAAGATTAGCATTTTCGCATCTGCCGTCTGCTTTTCATGGAGGGCTTGGTTCTGTTTCAGCAAGATTGTATGCTGTGCATTTGGGCAATTCATTTATTTTCCCGACTGAGCTTATCCTTGAGTGAGAACACTCCCATGTTTCTCGAAACGAAACAAAGATGAATCTGGTTTTGATTTAGACTCGAGCTGCTAATCAGTACCTATGACATATTAGAACAGGACATGATATTGATAGAATGTTTAGGTTCTGAATGGAAAAAAATGTAGAACGAAGAACGATGTACAATTTAGTTTTCTTTTCCTGAAAAATAATCCTGAAGAGAACAAATGGAAGAGAGAAACAATATCCACCAGCTTCAGTACATATCTGCGCACTTACAAGAAGAAACTTTTGTAATCAAAAAATATCTTCTTGGAGGGAAAATAATGAAGCATGGAATTAGAAATTGACTCTCATGAAAACGATTACTTTTTCCGTGTATCCCGAGAAATGGTTTCATTGCTATTAGTGAGCTCCTTCAGAACTTCATAGTCTTCATAATTATAGCTGCGGTTTCAAGATATTTAATAATTGGAATTGAAGTTTCAGCGGGGAGTGTAAATTACGAGTAGCTCAATTTCTATTGAATTTACTGGCACTGATCTGATACATTTTCGGCGATATTTTCAGGGAACAAGAATAGTACCAGTACCGGTACACTATTGAAAATCTCTAATTTTTCGCAATAATTCGAAAGCTGTAGCTAAGTATAACTGCTCTCTCATCGACTTCATGGATGGTAATCAAGCAAGAGCCGCATATGAGGAAGTTGCTTTGGTTAAGGTTTGCTAGTAGCCCTGCAATTTTCATCGAGGGCTCATTTCTCTTTTTCATCTGATCTTCGAATAAATACACGTACCTACCGTGCAATTAATTATTTTTCAACAAGAACTACCTCTCAATACTAGTTGCAAAGCTGAGATAATATATGAATGATAAGACGCATCCAAGCTGGGATGATTTTTCAAATTTATCGACTGATGGTACTTTTGATGCAGCTCATGAGTAGCCTGACAATTAACGCCAGAGGCACGTCCTCGGCATTTATTTGGTCAGCAAAACGTGCAAACAGTTGCGTATTTTTCCTCCAGCAATCACCTAGATATCCTCCCTAAATACTACAATTGCTGCAGGACTGAGATTCGATGTGTTAAGATGAGATGCAGCATTCCTGCATTCAAACCGTGAAAATCGTCCAAATTTGTAGATCGCTCTTGATGAATCACAGTTATATCCGTGTATGATGAGTATTCTCGAGATCAAACGATCGATTTCGACGGGATTCTTATCCCTGGTGAAAGTTTTAACATTACCTACATGTGGAAATAACTGATTTTCACTTAACTTTGATAAATCAAAATTATTCGTATTCATTTTTTGAAAACGATCATGAAACTGAGAATACCATCTATGCGTTCTAGACAATTTGCCTCTCTTATGACGGCATTCACTCGTACTATAATTTAATAAGTGTATAGCTAAAACTGCCTTCTCATCGCGACTTCCTGAATAATGAAGCCAGTGCCATGGATATAAAGTTAAGTTGCTTTGGTTAAGGATTGCTAGTAGCCCTGTAATTTTCATCTGATCTTCGAATAAGGACACGTACAATTAATTATTTCTTAACGAGAAATACCCCTCATTACTAGTTGCAAAGCTGAGATTCTACCTAGATATGAGTGATAAGACGCATTCAAGCCGGGATGATTTTTCAAATTTATCGACTGGTACTTTTGATGCAGCTGAGTAGCCTTACAATTAACACCAATGGCACGTCCTCGTCATTTATTTGATCAGCAAGACGTAAAAACAATTGCGTATTTTTCCTCCCAATCACCTACATATCCTCCCTAAACACTACAATTGCAGAACTTTCAAGATAAGATGTAAAACGATCTTGAAACTAAGAATACCATCTATGCATTCTAGACAATTTGCCTCTCTTATGACAGCATTCACTCGTAGACTATGATTTAATAATCTGTATAGATTTCTGTACAATAATGTTCTTCACGGGAAGTAGGTACAGGTTCCCGACTGCATTCGAATGACAGATAGCTTGAACCCACCTTCTTCAATGTGCGAAGAAGTTTGAAGAGCAGGTGAATAGAAATGAAATCTCATGTTTCCAAAGAAAACATCCGTTGCTGAGCTTCAAAGGACATATTTTCAATAGTACCTACAAAGTTTTGTTTTTTCTATAAGATTTCATTTCATATAGAATCAAAATTAATGAAGCAGCCGAATGAGAATAGAATACTAACACCTCTCAAAAGGGAAAATGATGCTGGAACTCTAGGTACAAACTTTTTTCTTTTTACGATTTCGTCTTTTCTGAAATAAAATCAAAATTCAATTCTCCCGGCTCGATTTGAACAGCATGCGAACGAAGAATCGTAGATCAATATTTAGCATTTCATTGATGTCCTCATGTTGATCGATGAAACGAAGTCTAATTCATCGATATAGGTCGACAGAACAAAATCAATATTTCTTTCTTCTATATTATGTCAGTAGCTACGTTCCAACTTCTCGGATAAAAAAAAAATGGGCAAAAGGTATAAGACTCGATATATTGGTAAAAAATCGCACGATAACAATCGGAATGTACTTAATAAATAATGGAAAGATATTGTCGAATAAGAGTAGAAACGATCTACGTGTGGTTTCAGTAAAAAAGAAAAAAAAAATGTACACAAAAAACAATTATCCGCGTAAAAATGCTTCAAAAAAAAATACTTAACATTAAAAAGGTACAGGAACGATAAAAATTTTTCAGTTAAGAAAAAATTATTTAAAATTATCACTATCATAAGAACACATCCGAAATTTGATAAAACAAAGTATAATCAATAATCGACGTCGCACATTCCATCTTCATAATCACTATAGTCAGTTTGAGAGTCATCGTCGTTGAGATCTGAATCATCAGGGCCATATCTGACGAAACCACTTTTTTTGAGCGTATCAATATGAGATCCTACAAAACGAAGATACAATACATTGAACATGGATTCTCGAAATACGTCATTACTTCAATATTCTATTCAATACTTACGTGGTTTGGAGGTCAAGTCTTCAGGAAGAGGTTTGTATTTGAATTCTTCGTCTTCGTCGCAGCTACTGTCGTCATCATCATAAGAAAGCTCTTCTTTTATCCATTTTTCGTTGACGATACTCCTCACCAATTTGGGCCAATTCTCGTCTATGAATTTCATTCCATTTTTAGCATACAAAATGATAATTTGAAGAGAAAAATTATGAAAAATTTATCGATCAATACCTTTGGACAATTTGGCGAATTTGATACAAATCGTTACACCGCCTTTGTAGTGCTGCAGTGTATTGGCATCCATACACGCCATAAGAGATATATCAAAACTATAACGAGTATTGCCCTCAAATCCACTGTAAAAATTCAATATTTCAAAATCAATAACGGTGAATTTTCTCCTTCACACTGGTTTGGGAAAAACGATTACTCACTCGAAAAAGAGTTGTCGCCGGCCATCAGTTTCAAGCGTATAATCTTCTATGTTCTTTTGGATTGTCATGTAGATATACTCTTTATCTTGTCTCCATAACACAGATGGTTTCGCAGCAGGCTTATCACTAGACTGGCTACGATTTTCGCGTATCTGAAGAAAATAAAGATATTTATACGTCATACTACGAAAAAATGATGTGATTTTTAAAATAATGCGATGAGGATGGATATTTACCGGAGGCGAGACGTTTGGCTGTCGGAGAGGCGAAACTGATTTCTGACTAGACGGTGCGGAATTTTCCTATGTTAATGAAAAAATACAATTATAGAACTTGCATTCGCTTTGAGGAAACAACAAATCGAACAGTTACGTTACCTGTGTCTGCTGAGTGGTACTGTTCTTTGGCGAGGAATTACTTTTACCGAGTGCTTCTTTACTGGTTTCAGAAGGTAAATTCGACGGTAGTGAGTCTACAGTGATACTTTTGAGAGCTTTTCTACACAGCCTGGTTTGCAAACTCGATGTTGGTAAATTCGATTGCACTGAATTTAAAGTAATTTCTTCGAGAGCTTTTTTACACAGCCTGGTTTGCAAACTCGACGGAGCTGAGTTTACAATAATACTCTTTTGTGGCGAGGAAGGTTCAGTTGGTGAATTCGATTGCGCTGAGTTCAGAGTAATACTTTCATTTAGAGCTTTTCTACACAGCCTGGTTTGCAAATTCGACGAGTTTACAATAATACTCTTTTGTGGCGAGGAAGTGTTCTCTTTCGTTTCTTCTTTAGACGGTTCGATTGGTAAATTCGATTCCGCCGAGTTCAGAGTATTACTTTTTTGTGGTGGAGAGCTACTTTCACTAGCCGTATTATTTCGATCGCCAGCCATGTTCAAAAGACCAGCTTCCGCGCACTTTTTACGAAGTGGTTCTAAATGTTGCTCGTTTTTACTAGCTAATTTCTCCCGCAGAAGAAATCGAGTGACGGAGAACGATTCCGCCACGAATTCTTTGAGCACCGCTCGATACGCGTATAATTGTATCGTGTTCAACCACATGCAGTCACCGATGACTAATTGAACCTGTGAAAGAGAGAGAACACCAAATGTTACATACATGAAAATCTTTCACGTTCAACAATGCCGTCAATTCCGTCATATTTACTTACCTCGGCCAAGAATTTGTAGTATTTATTATTGGTCCTGCATTTTCTGATCTCATTCTCAATAATATTCGTAAACGAACTTCCCCAATCGATGTCTTCGTCAATGGGCTGAATATTGCTGACGAACACGTCAAAAGTTGTTTCTGGAATGTCGGCCAACTCAGGTGGTAGTTGGCTTAGAGACCATAACTGCGAATAAGAAAAATTATTCCATTTATTTGGAGAACACACGAATAAGAGTGACAAAAATTTTTCGAAGTTTTGTACAAATTATTGCCGCCGCAGACAGACCAGAGACTCTTCGATAAATCCTAATGTTAGTTTCGACACGATCGATCACCGATTACGATACTTAATATAGCAATAGAAAATGATTATTCGGTAAGCGACGAAAAGAAACAAGAATTCAAGAAAACTACGATGCCTTGTTGTGAAGAGAATGAAAGACGAATTTTGAGAAAATGTCAACAACAAAGATCGCACGTTCAAAGTTCGCTTTGACGAGAATATAATGGAAAGGCGTTCGACTTCGTTATGCCTAAACTAAAGACATACACGAAATATGCTCGTAATGAGTTTCAGGACACCGCTGGTAACTCACACGTAGACATACACAAAATGGTGCACTACATGCTACGATTTTCACTCCAAGACAACTGATCAAATAAAACATTAATCATTTTGAGACTTATTTCTGTATACCTAGACGAAGCTTATACGGCTGCTTGGTTTACGCGAACTAATTCGTTCATTCATGGGCGACTTTTGGTTTTCCTCAATTGCGTCTTTTGTGACATCAACCAGAGAAATACTATAAAATTCAACTTACCGGTTTAACCATCTCATTGCCATGATCGATGCACTTGACCAAAGCTTTCTTGATTTTTCCGCCTTCCACAAATTTCAGTACTCGCACTCTCCGCAAGTCCGAGTATATCGAATCCGGTTCGTTGTACTCGGTGACGAGTATGTCGCCTTCTCGGACATTATCAACCGCGATTCTACAACACACAAAACATTTACACGTTACAGAATGACATCCAAAAATATTGTCTTCGCATAATTCGCCGTTTGTCTACTCACTTTACGTTGTTCTGGAAGTGCAAAGCGAGTTTCATATCCACAACCTTTCCGTCCGGTATGGACGAAGGTACCCATTTTCCATTCACTTTCGTTTCTACTATACGAGCACGGAAGTGTGATGGGCTGTACACATGCGTGATATTGATGTTCACCAAACCCGACCTGCGACAATTGAAATCGTTAAAACCGAGCAATCAAAAGCGAGAAAACTATAATGGAATAAATACGAACTTGGGAAGCAACGGGTTCGGTGCATCTTTTTCTGGAAGTATTACGTGTCTGGAGTGACACGTAGTTTCGGAATTGCATACGCCGAATTGTTTCAGATTCAGGCAAAAATCTGTTCGGCTCATCTCTTTTTCGTTTTGAATCAACTGAAGAAATAGAATAGATATAAAGACGAATTCAATTTAGGACACTGATGATAGTGATTTCGCGACTTACCGAGAGCTTTTCCTGAATCCATTCAGGAACTGTTGGTTTGTCACGTAATTGAGACATCATTTTAAACAGACGTGGAAATACGTCCACGGTATCGCTGATAAAGCACCTCACAATCGGTTTTTCAACAGTTCGATTCGATGAATTTGGTTGAGCAAGCTGCGCACACATGAACGATAGATTGCGATTAGAAAATTTTAATTTGAAATACGACAAAATCGAATGTAGGAACAAAAAGGTTACCTGATGGGCCAGCTTTTGAGTACGACGCAGTAACACAGAGAATCGTTTTCGAAATTGCATCATTTTTTTAGGTAAATTGTAGTGAATAAGAACATCGGCGTTATAAATTTTCTTATTCAACGATTCGAGCATTTCGTCTGGACAAATAAGTACGGGTCCTTTGCCCATGGACACGTCGTCTTGATAATTGTTAACAATTTCTGTTAGAACGAAAGAAAGGTTTTAACGTCAATTTTGATTCAAACGTTACGAATAAACCAAATTAGTAACTTTCATCACTCACCATCATTGTCCAAGGGTTCCACAGTGGTTATTTTATAGATCGGTTTCCGGCAAAGCGATTCTAATCGATCATAAAGTTCTTCTACTTGATCTAGGCTCTCATCATCGTCGTTCAATACAATCACGACATTTTTCGATATCAAGTTTTTAGAAGTGAGAAATTCTAGAAAGTGATGAGAATCGAGTGAATAGAAATTTCAGAACCTCGGAATAATGAAGAAAGAAAGATGAACTTACGAGTAATTTCATCCAACACTTTCGACGTATCTGGCCGATAGTCAACGGCGAATTCAAAACGAGCGTATAAAGCTGCCTCTAAATAACAAGGCATTAAGACTAGGCCGTGTCCTCTTTGCGCAAGTATATCGATGTCGCGTTTCATTTCCGCGGTCATCGAATTCGAAAGGTATACTTTTCGCAAATTTCTTATCTCCAAATCTCGGATGCGTTGCGTAATTTCAACAAGCTGTCGCAGAAAGAAAAAACTTAAAATCTTGTCACTTTACTCGAGATGATCGCTGCATCGATATACGTACCTGTGTATCGAACATTTTGCGGAGTGTATGGTAATCGTCGAAAATAATATATTCCAATCTATCCAGATTGAAAGACGAAGATTCTTTTCGCATATATCTGAGTAAGCACTTCGGAGTACAAATTAGAATATCGTAACCGGCCGCTATTTGGAACTGCAACATGTAAAATACCACCTATAATTTTCCGACTACAAACCCACCAACTAGAAAACATTGCAATAGTTTACCATTTTGTCTCGTTCCAGTTTTTCGCCACAGCCATACGCAACGGTAACTCTTAGACCATATTTCCGATCTAGATCTTCGTCGTATCGAGTAATATCCTTTCCAGCGATTAGCTCTACGCATCGATTTTGTACAATTTCGCACTTTGAAGCGTACGGCACTATGTAAAGAGATCGCGGACTCATGCCAGGACGCTGTACCAAAACATAATTCTAGTGGTTTAGATGGAATCTTGATGGGAAAATTGTTTCTTTATATTGTCGTAACAAACCTTTTTGTCATTCGATGCTCGCAACAAACTCACTAATCCCATTAAACACCCGCTGGTTTTTCCACTTCTGGGTCTATCGATCATTATAACATCTTTTTTCGAAAACATGGCTGGAATTAGATACGATTGCGTAACATTCAAATCGCGCAGCTGGACTTTCATCATCATCTGAAATAATTTGATTGATGTTACTTCAGGCGATTAGGACAGGTCACAGTTTCAGAAGGATCATTAACTGAGCTACAATGGGAGCATTTATCAAGATGTCACCGTGTGTCAACGCAAAAAGTATGCGATCTAATTGCTGAATTTCATATCGTTACAAAGGATTTTGATTTGGAGCTGGTAAGAGAATGGAGCGACCGTACGAAAGCTAACTACCTCGCTCTTACATGGGACTCAAGACGAGAGCAAGAAGAAAATGCAGAGGTGGCAGCAGAGAGGACGAAATGTAATATCCAGGCAAGGTCCTGATGGATCAATGCTATTGCCAAGTGAAGGAAAGAGTGCAACCGTCACCGCTAGAGAGAGCCTGCGAAGAGGCGCAAGGAATCGCCTTTTAAACAAGAGTAAACATGAAGAAAACCCAACAAGCAGATGGCGTACTCTACATTTACACACCCGACTCTAAAGTCACTCTAAAACAAGTTATAAAATATTCTTACCTCGCGGGTAACAGAGTCGAGAGGCGATGTATGTATGAACGGAGTCGGTTTGAGACGACTTTCATTGCCAACGACTAGAATTTCTTCGTACGCGTCTTCGAACATATCGGGCTCCTCTAAATTAATGTCGCAATATGATGTAGCAGGAGACGGTGTACGGATATCCGAATTGTAATCCGAGGTTCGGTCCGAAGGCCTTTCTTCAGAAGGAGGAAACTGTTTTTCGGAATGCATGGCAACTTCTTCGTACTCTTCTTCTTCACATCTATCTTCTTCTTCGTATCTATCTTCTACAGGTGAATTCGACCTGTCCGACATGTAGTTTGAAAGATCGGACGCGGAAGAAGTCTTCGAACAAAGGTCGTACTCGCGAGTTGCGCGATCACATACATACGACGGACGATCACAGAATTTCACAGACGATTGACCGTCACAGAATTTCACGGACGGATATAGCGATTGTCTGACAGATAGCTGTAAAAGAACATGAATTTACTTCATTAATTCAGAATTTAAAAATTGTACTTGAAGAAATAATTTTGTAAATATCATTTCAACTGAAAGAATTGTACAGCCTAAGAATCAAATTCAGTACTTATTCCACGGAGCTGACGGAGGATGGTTCGACTATGAACATTTTAGAAATTCGACGTGGATTCGAAAGAAGGTGCGACGATGAGGGAGGAGGGTACTTGAGGAAGAAAAAACTCACGGGTTCTCCAACGCAAATGAACGAAGGGAGGAAGGGAACCTGTTTTCTGAAGGCACTTATCAGCTACGTATGATGAGAAGGCGTTCCGAGTCCTATGAAGTCTGAAGCGTTGCATATCTGGCTCATTGAAGGGGCAAAGACAATTGGTGAATGAAAAATTGTATATCTGGCTCATTGAAGGGGCTAAGCCAATTGGTGAATGAAACATTGTATATTATTTGGTTACTTGAAGGGGCTATATATGGGGTACTTTCAAGCTACATAAGACTAGAGGGCGTTTCCAGTCCTGTGACGTCTAAAGCGTTGCATATCTGGCTCATTGAAGGGGCTAAGCCAATTGGTGAATGAAACATTGTATATCTGGTTACTTGAAGGGGCTATTTATGGGGTACTTCCAAGCTACATATTATGACCAAAGGGCGTCTCGAGTCCTGTGAAGTCTAAAGCGTTGCATATCTGGCTCATTGAAGGGGCTAAGCCAATTGGTGCATTGTGTACCTAATTAATTGAAGGGGTTATTCCGGCCGGTCGGTGGACGTTTTTTTCAAAAAATTTTACCATAAAACAGGTTCTCTGTCGGAAGGGGCCACCAAGACCTTTTTCCCTCAAGCCCAGACTGAGACGAGATTAGGTTCAGAATTATGAGTGTAAAATGAAAAGAAATGGAAGATGGTCACCATCTTCGAAAAAACTACAGGAGGAGATCAAGGAGACGTCACAAAGACGCTGACAAGAGGGGAAGAATTGGAATAAGATTAGGATGTAAACAAAATTGTACGTCCACCCAACTTTGAAAAAAATGAAAGTCTGATATTTGGAGCATTTCTGTTGAAAAATCTTTCTTATAAATAAGGGTTGGATTTCGCAGAGGAATTTTGTTATTATGGTATAATGAATGAGCGCCACTATCGTGGAAGAATCGACCAATTTTTCACATTTGACTCCAGTTCATTTATATTGCGGTATTAATGTCTAGTAGAGCGACCATTTTGACAAATTATGAAATCTGAGCGAGAGAGTGGAAATATCAATGTACGAATAAGGCCGGTGAAACATACAGATAGGAATAGATGTGGTGCGTGACTGCGGTTCTGCTATCACTTTCGGAACTAACGAAACGATAAAAAATTCCATCTGCTTCAACGTCCGGTCTGCAACTCTCTGTTCATACAATTTAGTTCACACCAAAGTTTTTAGCTACGACCGCGTCCTTATATTCACCAAACCTTTTTTCTGACGCTCGTTTCCGCCGAGCGCCACATAAGATTGAAACTGAGTAAATATTCATTCTTTTCTGGAAGTGTTAAGACGCCACTGCAAGTTAACGATGATACTTCACGGATGTTTCGTCTACGATCACGCCTAGCATAAAACCTTGTAAACATAATATCTACTGTCATCTATACCGATGACTTATCCAACTTTTTTCATTAATTCGCACATTCTAATATTGTAGACTTCGCACTTTCCTAATTACTTCCTTTGTATCGATATAATTAGAGTATTATATTCTATTGTCGCTCCAACTTAGGTCAAGAAACCAAGGAGAAGTTAGCAGGTGGTCATTAAGACTGTGCATTTTTCGCCCGTATCAATTCGTAACTTGTATCCGTTGGTGTTAAAGAAATGTTCGGTCGACTGTAAACTCTAGTTTTTTCGAAATAGTCCAAGTGAACCTGGCACAAATCTCCAACAAAGATTTTTCTATGCATATCTGTTGGAAATGGTCTCCTCAACAATTTCAGAGAGTTCCTCACCTCTAAGTGTGGTGCTAGGGAGCTGAACGTTCGACGAAAATCAGTTTTTTCAATTTTTCTCGCCAATCATGCCGTATACGATGAAAATAGCTCAGAACAGTAATAATCATCACCAAATTTACAATAAAAACGTATTCTTGTAATTTTTCGATAAACGCAATAGAAATCGAGTAAACGCGGCCTTAGAATGACCTCCGCAAAATAGCTTTTTCAATCAAAATGGCTAAAAACGCACTTTCTGCCATTTATCCCATGAACCACGCATCGTACGAAGAAAATACCGCAGTAAAAGAATGTTCTAGGTAAAATTTGCAACAAGAAACCTTCTTCAAAATTTTTGATTTGCTCAATACGATGGAGCGAATGTGGGCCGAAATAGACGATACACATGGAAAACGCAGCAACTCGCGTTTAGGCAAAACAGTACACGAACAAAGACCCTCCGCTATCGTCAATTTCGGCCCGTATTCTCTCCATCGTATTGAGCAAATCAAAATTTGTCAAAGAAGTACCCTGATGCAAAATTCATGAAGAACATTTTGTTACTGAGGTATTTTTTTCGTGCGATGCTTGGTTCACAAGATAAATTGCAACAAGTGCGTTTTTAGCCATTTTGATTGAAAAAGCTATTTTGAGGCCGCGTTTACTCGATTTCTATTCCGTTTATCAAAAAATTACAAGAATACTTTTTTATTGTAAATTTGATGAGGATTATTTTTGTTCTGAGGTATTTTCATCGTATACGGCATGATTGGCGAGAAAATTGAAAAAAACTGATTTTTGTCGAACGTTCAGCCCCCTAGGGAGAAAAGCACCACACTTAGAGGTGGGGAACTCTCAGAAATTCTTGAGGAGACCATTTCCAACAAATATGCAAAGAAAAATCTTCGCTGGAGATTTGTGCCAGGTTCATGTTCAATTTGACTGGACTACTGCACTGCCGAACTGCCATTCCGCGCTCAATCCCGTTCTCACCAATTTTATTCTCGTTTGTTTCCTGTCGTCTACTACAATCAAAACCTAAAAATACCTCATAAAGGTCATCTGAGCATAGATCCCCAGAAAGGTACTCACGTCCTACGCCTCTCCTTCCACACATTCATGAAAACATCAGGACAATGAACTACCTCAGGTTCAACTATTTCAACAACGCTATCCGTATTGTCCACTCAGCACATTCGGAGCCCGTAATCCTTAACCTAATCGACACTCAACTACATAATTAATTATCCAAGAAAAGGAGTCTGTCCACTCAACAAATATTAGGTATTTTCATAAAGTACGCCTTTCCTACTTTTTTCCTAATGGTGAATTCCTACTCCTCATTGATTCACTCTTTTCTCTCCACTCTCTCTCGGACCCGTATCAAACGAACTCCCTTATACAATGTATCTAACTCTCTCTCCTCACCCTAATTTCAATCAAGTTTACACCCTGAACAGATCAACTTTCCAAAGCTAGACGCTGTTGATCTAGCTACCAAACACACCACCTTTATTCTGAAAACAAACTTATCCTCCAAGCATGGACAACTTTTTGGAAAAATCAATTAAGTGACAAACTCCTATGCATCAACCCTACTCTCATCCACTGGTTATCCTCTAACAGGAACTCGAGACGTGAAGAGACTATCCTCACCCGACGGAGAATTACTCTCTCTTCTATCCTGCCCGCACTGTCATGATAAAAATCTTACAGTCGATCACTTCTTCTTTCGCCCTCTATACTACGAAGGTACTCCCTTTCTCTCTACAGCACTAAAAATATAACCCAATCTAAACGCCGAACCAATGATAAACTAGAGCTCTTTAAAAATACATTCACTTACAAAAACCGTCGAACGCACACAACACAAAATAAAACCTACAGAGCTGCACAAAACTTCTTATCAAACACTAAGGAACCACTTTTACGCACTGCTATTGAGTTCATAATTCCGTTCCTGCTATCTAGTCCTAAGGCTACGTTTTAAAATGTACAAGGATAGAAAACCGGTTTCCTGCAGTTGGACTACATCACGCAGATTCTTTTTTTCAGACATCGTACTTTAGAATGTTGGTCGTTCCCACACCTGAAATAATTCCCCTATTTTTCTAGAATAATCGCACAAAGAATTTGAAAAGTATTCATTACTACGTTCCACCAGGCTGCCTAGGTTACTCTTTTGCGACACATTTCGGTAAACGGTCAAGGTTCAGCACAGGAAAAACAGTTCAAAATCATTTCGATTTACATGTTTGAAATTCTTTCTTTTCAAACGTACAAATAAGAGACGGGATTTTTGCTGTAGCCTGCTATACAAGAATATAAAATCATTTCTGCTTACGATTGTCAAAGGAGAAAGGAAGGAAGCTTCTCTTAGGTTGATAATCTGAAATTATCAACAGACTTTGAAGAAGCGACTTTAAAAGTGTTATCGCTCGTAGGTGACATACAAATCATCAATTTTCATGATCAAAGGACCTCTTTTACAAACTTCAGTAATTCAAGTTTACACGATCGTAAACTCGAATTGAATTCTGATAGTCACTAACTCTGTTGCATCAACCCTCATTATCTTCTTTTACGGTTACAATTCAAACCAATCGCCCACTGAATAGTTCAATCTCAGTTTAAATTTGAAGGCAGTTGAAACTGACATTAGAAACGATTTCAGAAGGAGAAAATAGAAGAGCTGAAAGGCTGATAAGTTAACGATGCGGTAATTTTGAAAGAGATAATTTGCCCTGCTATCCACCGACTATTTCCTATCATCTTAGCTCTGCCCACAAAATAGAACTTATTCTGACGAAAATAAAAAATACGGGTAAAGAAAAAGCACAGAATACGGGCGTGATAATTGTAAAAGTACAGGATGCGGTATAAGTCTATTCTCTGGTTTGCACGTTTGGAAAAAAAGAGAAAGGAAAGAAAAAAGAGGTAAAAAATCATTCCGGCTCACACGTTTAATTTTTTTTCTTTTCTTCGAATGTACAAGCTGCAGTCTAGATACGTGAACATCAAACCACTCATTTTCACGATAAAGAGAAGAGAAAGAAAAATAGCTCATTAGGGTTGATAACAAAGTTAGAAAACCGATTCGACTGACCGGCTTTGGAGAAGCGACTCGGATTGTGTTATTGCATTCCTCGCACCTTCTGTCATTTAAGAAAATAAGAAAATGTATGTACAAGTATAACTTGAGTGACGTCGCAACAAATTTTTCTGGTGAGAACTTTTTTTTTCCTTTTTTTGCGCTGGCATGTGGGCCCTTGCCTTGTTGAGGGAGGCAAGAGCCCCAAAAAGTTCTCGCTAGAAAAATTGGTTGTGACGACACTCAAGTTATACATACATTTTCTTATTTTATGTTTGCATAGCAATTTGCAGATTTTGGAAGGTTTTCATTTTAGTAGACCTATGTTGGGAGTAAAAGAGCAAAAAAAGTGAGGATTTCTTGGCGTTGCCAAAAATATAAAGATCATGTTTCATGTCTTTTCACCAGTCTTCTTAAGCTCTTCATCGTTCAAAAATATCCAAAATTTTCAACTTCTTGTTCTAGTATAAGTCAACTTTGAAGTATTTTAGGCTGACTGCTTCCTGGGACGAACGAGCAGACTGGGCCTTACTCGCCCCGCTCGTTTGTCCCGCTTCATGGACCAGTACATGCCTATTTTAGTATACTTCAAGCTGATGCGATTACTGGGACTTACTCGCTCCAGTAAAAGTCCACTTTAATATATTTCAAGCTGATGAGATTACTGGGACTCACTCGCTTCGCTCGTTCGTCCCGCTTCTTGGTTCAGCACAAGTCCACTTTAGTATATTTCAAGCTGATTTTTAATTTTATTTTTATTTTATTTTATTTTTTTCAAAATTAAATTAAATTTTAATTTAATTTAATTCAATTTTAATTCAATTTAATTTAATTTCAATTTAATATATTTTAATTTATTTCAATTTAATTTAAATCTTTTTTTTTTTACTTTCATTTTATTTTAATTTTATTTTATTTTTTTTAAATTTAATTTTTATTTTCACTCAGGGGGTGGTACTCGCAGATTTCTGGATGACCTCACGAGTGATTCGAGGTTTATTATATTTTATTTTATTTTAATTTAATTAAATTTTCATTTTATTTTAATTTTATTTCAATTTTATTTCATTTTTTTCTATTTTATTCATTTTATTTTTATTTTTACTCAGGGGGTGGTACTCGCAGATTCCTGGATGACCTCACGGGTGATTCGAGGTTTAATTTTTATTAAATTTTGATATTATTTTTATTCTATTTAATTTTTTTTTAAAATTTACTTTGATTTAAATTTAATTCAATCTATTTTAATTCAATTTAATTTAATGTAATTTTTTTTTACTTTCATTTTATTTTAATTTAATTCAATTTTTCCAAATTTTATTTTTATTTTCACTCAGGGGGTGGTACTTGCAGATTTCTGGATGACCTCACGAGTGATTCGAGGTTTATTATATTTAGTTTTATTTTAATTTAATTAAATTTTCATATTATTTTAATTTTATTTTGAATTTTATTCCATTTTTTTTTATTTTATTCATTTTATTTTTATTTTTATTCTATTTAATTTTGTTTTTAAATTTACTTTGATTTAAATTTAATTCAATCTATTTTAATTCAATTTAATTTAATTTAATGTAATTTTTTTTTACTTTCATTTTATTTTAATTTAATTCAATTTTTTTAAATTTTATTTTTATTTTCACTCAGGGGGTGGTACTTGCAGATTTCTGGATGACCTCACGAGTGATTCGAGGTTTATTATATTTTATTTTATTTTAATTTAATTAAATTTTCATATTATTTTAATTTTATTTTAATTTTATTCCATTTTTTTCTATTTTATTCATTTTATTTTTATTTTTACTCAGGGGGTGGTACTCGCAGATTTCTGGATGACCTCACGGGTGATTCGAGGTTTAATTTTTATTAAATTTGATTTTATTTTTATTTTTATTCTATTTAATTTTTTTTTAAATTTACTTTGATTTAAATTTAATTCAATCTATTTTAATTCAAATTTTATTTCTATTTCATTTTATTTTTATTTTTATTCTATTTCATTTTTTTTAAAATTTAATTTAATTTTAATTTAATTTAATTTTTTTTTTCATTTTCACTCGACGGGTGGTACTCGCAGATTTCTGGATGACCTCACAGGTGATTCGGGGTTTATTTTATTTTATTTTTATTTTCATTTTATTTATTTATTTATTTTTTTAATTTAATTTAATTTTTATTTTATTTTAATTTTTTTTAAATTTAATTTTAATTTAATTTAATTTTTATTTTTACTCAGGGGGTGGTACTCGCAGATTACTGGATAACCTCCCAAATAATTCTCAAAAAGTTTTCAAAGTCCATTATACGGGTGGGGGGGGGGGGGGGGTGGGTACTCGCAAATTTTCGGAAGTGCATAGGTGTCAAACAAGACATGGGAATATGTCAAAAATCATCCACTTTCATGATCGAAGGACTTCTTTTACAAAGTAATTCAAAACTACACAATTGTAAACTGATCATCACGAATTCTGTTCCAGCAACCCTCCTTATTTTAGTTTTTGGTTACAATTTAAAATAAACCGCCCGAGTATAGTTGAATCCTAGTTTAAGTTTTGAAGGCAGTTTGAACTGACTTTCGGAGAGAGAAAGAAGAGCTACACCGGGCTAATGACGTGAAGTAATGGATACGGTGATTTTGAAGAAAAAAGAGATAATTTGCCCTGCTATCCATCGACTTTTTCTTATCATCGCTCGAAATCGAACTTATTCTGACAAAGATAAATACAGGTAAAGAAAGAGCACCGAATACGGGCGTGATGATTCTAGAAGTACATGATGCGGCAAAAGTCTGTTCTCTAGTTTACACGTTTGAAAAAAAAAAGGAGAAAGAGAAAAAAGGGGAAAAATTATTCCGGCTTACGCGTTCGAATTTCTTTATTTTCTTCGAACGTACAAATCAAAGAAGGAACATTTGCTGCAGCCTAAAAACCACTCATTTTCACGATAAAGAGAGAGAAAGAAAAAGAGCTCATTAGGGTTGATAACGTGGAATAATCGATAAGATCCTTTCGAGTAAGAAAACCGATTAGACTGCCCGGATTTGGAGAAGCGACTTGGATTGTGTTATCGCATTTCTCGCACCTTCAAATAAAAATCATCCTTTTTCATGACCAAATGGCTTGTTTTACGAAGTAGTCCAAAACTACACAATCGATCGAATTCTGATTATCACGAATTCTGTTTCACCAACCTTCGTTATCTTAGTTTTCGGTTAGAATTCAAAATCAACCGCCCGAGTTGAATCCTAGTTTGAATTTTGAAGGCAGTTTGAACTGCCTTTAGGAGGGCGAAAAAAGAGCTACACCGGGCTGATGACGTGAAGTAATGGGTACGGTAATTTTGAAGAAGAAAGAGATAATTTGCCCTGCTATGCACGGTCAAAAATATTCGACCATCTCAGCCTTGCGCACAAAATAGAACTTATTCTGGCAAATATGAATACGAATAAAAAGATAAAGAGTCACTATGAGCGTAATAACTGAGGAATCACAGGAGGTTAAAAAAAAATGTATGTAACATTTAGCAGTTGAAAACCACAATCGAATCTAACTAACTTTTGTACGAGTATTCGAGAGTTGAGAAAAAAAAACTCAGAACGGCAACGACATTCTAGAAATCTCTCGATTTTTCCAGGAAGGGACAAACGATTTAAAATGCGTGTGAGATCCGATTCTCAGCATGAAAGGGCAAGACAAAAGAAAAATCGAGGAAAAAAAGACATAAAAAAAAAGGTAACGGGATACCCAAACACCCTCACCAGGAATCCACTGAAGGTGTTTCAACACAGGTATCTAACCCTCTCTACTATGGAGAAAGAATAACGAGATGTGTTCAGATTCAAGTTTTTTCTAATGGAGGGGAAAAAAAAGGAACTATTCAATAGAACAGTTTACACGAGGCATCATCCCAGCGAAGCGAATCGCGGGGAAGAATTTACGATCGAAGATTATCAACCCTGGCAGTATTTCGTGAAAGACGACTGACTGTTCTAAAATCGACGCAAAAAAAACTCTCGAACGAAATTTAGAAACGCTACAATCCCATGAGAGAAATGAACACTCGTCGCGATTCTCGAAAACAAAAAAGGGAAACATGACAACACTCAGAGCAATCTTGAATTTCTTCGTAGGAGCCGAATACCCACATTTCGCAATTATTCTTGATAATTTTTCCACGTTTTGCTAGATTTCAAGATGCAATGATTGTATCATTGATCACGTTCGAACTTCAAAAGTATCTTCATGACAAATGAATTAAATTTTCTTTTTAGCGAAAACGAACGATTAGAATCATCATCGATAACAATCGACAAGGTAGAAGAATGAGAAGGGGTTCAATTCAATGAATTTTGGGGGAATTCAAAATGAAACAGTCGAAGAAACTCCAACATTTTCCTTCATACGATTACGAATTTTCATCAAAAACAAAATTGACAGAAAACATATTTGCGTTCGTATACTCAAACAGAAATCATATTCAACCACATTTGATCAAAGAGATGTAAGCTCACATTCGAAGAATTCGGTATCAGCGTTTCGTAACTACACTTCATCATTGTTCTTCAATTTCGATCGCTCATTTGTTCTAACTCAACCGACAATTCCGATTATCACCCAGAAAAAAACAGCACGCAACAAAATAGCAACTCGGAAATCGAATGTATATCATGCAACGAATCGCGATTATCATTCATTTTAGAACGAATTTAAGCTTTACATGAAAGTTGTTCATCTCATTGTTCATCTATGAGATGATTAAGCGACGTCAAAAAGCATATCTGCGTAAGTGTGCGTTAGGGGAAACCGCCCTTATACTATGATTGATCAAAGAAAAATACAGTTCACATTCCAAGAATTCGATAGTAACTCTGACTAGAATCGTAAATCAAGTGTTTTCAAACTAAACTGTATCATTCTTCTAACATGAATTTCGATCGCTCATTCGTTCTAACTGGATCAACGATTCTGGTTTTCACTCGCAAAAATACAACACGCAACAAAATCGCAGTTCGGAACTCGAATTAAGATCATGAAACGAAATCAATTATCATTCATTCCAATTCCTTTAATTTCGATCGCTCATTCGTTCTAACTAGACTAACAACTCCGGTTTTCATTCTCAAAAACAGAACACGCAACAAAATCGCATATCGGAACTTGAATTTAGATCATGAAACAAAATCGATTATCATTCGTTTCAGTTCCTTCAATTTCGATCGCTCATTCGTTCCAACTAGACTAACAACTCCGGGTTTCACCCTCAAAAACAGAACACGCAACGAAATCGCAAATCGGAACTCGAATTTAGATCATGCAACGTAATCGATTGTTATTCTTTTGAGTACGAATACTCAAGATAACTTAGTAATGTCATATCATACGATAATTCTCAAACTACAATAAATTCTACTCACCTCATAATCGAAATCTTGTATGCTTCGGGAACATTTGATGAGATTCGGGATAATGTCTGTAAATATACGCAATATCACGTTAAAAATCGCAAATAATCTCGTAAAACAACTCGTGAACAACGACTTACTTTCTTCGAAATAGGAATCTGCACACTTCTCAGCCGATCCTCTCGATACGAGAAGCTCGTGTAAAGCAATGAATTCTCCGTCTATATCAAGATAAATATGGCCGAATTCTATTTCACCTTCTTTACAGATCGGATTAAAGTATACACCATCCGCGCGTTCCAATTGGCTTCTCATAAAGTTAAGATGAAATGGTAACCAGTTATCGTATCGCCTGAAAAATATCACTTTTAAAACAGGGCGACATACTTTAATCGAATACAGGCATTGAAGACTCACTTCTTGATCGGTGGTCCGTAAGAACGTATCTCACTTGCAAGCGGAATGACTCCGTACAAAGTTATTATGTACGACTGACTATCAAGTTCGTTGGGACTAAACCACTCAGGTAATGGTTTGCAGGAATTTTGCAAATAAGTCACATCGTCACATACACCGGAATCGATGAGAAACAGTCTTAGCTTAAAATGACATCGAGTTCCGTATTTTTCAATCAAGCGAGCTCTATGCCAATAACTACCATCATAATACGAGAAAACCTACGAACATTGAATACGAAACGGTAACTAAGTAGCTGTAATTAAATTCACTACGATCAGGAGGAATACAGAAGACGAGGATTCGATAGCGACAACAAATACAGAATCTAGAATACATGATAACTTCATTCCGAAATCTATATTATACTACGTACCTCTCCTTCTTCTGGTTCATAATACTGTAATCTCGAAGATTCTTCGTTCAAACGGAGACTCAAATTGAAAAATTCTGGACAATAATTTGTGTCGCGAACACGAAACAGAGCAGAGTGCGTATTGACGTCTGCAGTGTATTCTACTCTTCGGCAGTTCTCACGAACTACTTCCATTTTCACGATAAATTGTCGTTAAATAAAATGATCAGAGAAATTTATTACAAAAAAGTCCACGGAAATGACTGTTAATTTGAAACAGATTTGAAAACAATGAATAATGATAACTACACGATAACGATAGTACGTGCGCACATTACAAATGGAAAAACTGGACTAACTGGCCGACCAGCTGATGACAGAATGTAAACGTAAACCACGCGGCGCAGGTGGTGGGGGTAAGTTAGCGCTAGGAAACCAAAGTGTGAGGATGTGTGGAAGACAGCATTCATGAGCGCACGTCACGGCACGCTGGTGTCATCGGTGCCCCGTGCCCATCGCTCGAGTATTGACACACGCCATTTTAAATCCTAGAAAGAACGTGCTAGGTGCTACTGTAGTCCATGTTGAATTCGTGATTTTCAAGAAAGGATATCTCGAGGAGGTCCGTTCTGAGTTACACTGACGTACATCCAAATCAACGATCAGGCAAACTGTATCTTTCAGAATATTAAAGGAATATGGTTTTTCTCCGATCGTTGATTTTGATATAATGCCAATACTCATATTTGTTTGGCAGAACCGTGCTATTGCTACAACTTGTTAAAGCGGAACGGCCGAAAAAACGTGTTTCAAAATTCCAAATTAATCGTTCACCGAAAATAATGCTTTAGCGAAAAATCGAAGAGAAGATGTAATTTGTTGTCGATATAAATTTTCATTCGTACAAGGGTGATGCCGAAAGATGGAAAAAAGATCTCACCAAACCAAACCAATTTCTGAAAGAGAAATCACTAATCAGCTGATGGAGCCAGGAGTGTCTAGACGGTGAGTCATTAAAAATTCTCAGTCGTTTATGACGACCGAAGGTGCTGACTGCTGACTTTCGACCACTTGTTGAATTGGAGGTCTCAACTCTCGACCATAAGTCTGTGATATCCGTGTTGTAATTTGATCGACGAATTTAAACAAAAGATACTTTGTAGTTCTAGTTTATTCTTAAAAAAGTCCGGACAATGTCGCATCTCTTGAATGAATTCATAAAAATTGAAGATCAGTGGTTCTTCAAGGAGGATCCAGATAGTCTAGTCGCCGATAATGAAGAGTCTCCCGAACGAATCAATGAACAACTACGCGCCATCATCAAAAAACAAAGAGAAGCGGTGAAGCAGCTCCGCGATCTCATCGAAAGCTCTCAGGTAAAAATTCTCGGCATCGCCAAGTCTTGGCCGTTGAAATTTCCTACGAGAATTACACTTCGATGGAATTGAAAGCAGTGAGCTGTTCATCTTTGAGTCCTAAGTGGGAGAGTAGATATTTTCACTCCGTAAATTAATTTAAACATAATCGATTGAATTCATTTACGACGCGATACCGAATAGTTCGCCCTATGATAGATTGATCTGTGATCATCATTTTTCAAAACACTCGTAGATTTTCGTTCTCGCTTCTCATTGAAAGTTTTTTTTTTTTTTTCAGGAATCAGACGTGATCCACGATGGAAGTAAAGTGAGTTGCATTAAGTTTAATTGTGATGACGAAATTGGAGAGCCTTCGGTGATTGACCCTCAGGTTTCTTTACAATCATCATCATTCACTGCCGAGAAAAAGGAACTTAACGGTGGTATGAATTTCGATATATGTAGAGTTGCTTTGAATTTTCATGTTTGGATTATAAGGTCTTCAATTTTTGTTGCAGGTCAAATTCATCGAGTAACGAAGGAATCTAAAAATACCGATGATGAAACAACGAAAGTTTCATTTGTTGATGAGTAAGTTACTCACGAATAAATATACAAGTTGGTGTGAAGGTATGTTAATTGTCAATTGATTCGAATTTTTTCATCTTGCAGATGTTCTGATACACCATCGGTGAGTGGTTCAGATGTTCCGAGTACTGAAGTGGAGATTGCAAGGAATGAGCTTGTTGTAAGTTCTGTCGTTTTAATTATTCCTAGTGTACCATCTTTCATGTTAAGCGTTGTAATTAATATCATCCGAATTATTCCGTAGTTTCAATGTTTATTCAATTCCCAAGTATTTATATCAAGTTATTTGCATCGCGAGATGTATCAAAACTTCTTGTTGCCCGTTCATATTTTTCTTCTTTTTTCTGAACTATAAATTTTGTACGTGAGATAGGAGAAGAAGTTGAGTCATCCAATGTTTTACTTTTTCAAAATTCGAATTCCCAAAAATTGGTTACTCCTGTATGATTTATGACGAGCGAATTTTTTCATATATTTACAGGTTGATGGAGGTAATTCAACCCTCATTCCTGCTGTTTCGTTCCTTAGCCACGAGATGAAATCTCTACCAAGAATCTCATCAACATATGTAGGTGAAAAAGAGTATTGCATGAATTATTCGCGACGAGGTTATGCAGCTATTTTCAATCACTATTTCTTCGACGTTTCAATGGGCTGCAAACTTAGAAAAGCCACCGAAGTAGATTGTGGGCGTTTGGAAAAAACCCTTGATCAGCTCGGATTTGAAGTTGAAATATACCCAGATTTCTCGCGGAATCAAATTCACACCACTTTACGTGAGATAAGTCGTAAAGACTTTTCAGACTGTGACTGCTTGATGGTGGTGGTCCTGTCGCATGGAGAAGAGGGCAAAATAGCCGCCCGAGACGGGTGGTATGATTTCTATGACTTGACAAAATCATTTCACTATGACAAATGTCCTTCCCTTTTTGCCAAGCCAAAAGTTTTCATTCACCAAATCTGCCGCGGTGAAAGTCTCGATAGAGGTCCTGCGGGTGAGGTTGAAACGGATAGTGGTGGTGGCGATTATCCTTTCACATATCGACTTCCTGTAGGAGCAGATTTCCTACTGGCGTATTCATCATCTCCTGGATACTACTCGTTTAGAGATAAAACAACCGGTTCTTTTTATATAGAAACTTTATGCCAAGAGATTGATCGGCACTCAGCTTATGAAGATTTTGTAACCATATTGACATCAGTTAACAAGAAGGTTGCAGAAGAATACGAAGTGAAATATAAACTTTTCGATGGATGCAAACAACAACCATGCTTCACAAGTATGCTGACGCGCAAATTGTATTTTTATCCAAAATAAGTTTTTATGACTGCGATATTGCCGTTGAAGTAAATTTTATCCTCGTTCTTCATCTTAAACAGTTCAGCGGAATAAGATGAAAAGGATAAGTTTATCATGAAAGATGACTTTGTTTCGAAAAATTGAACTCAAAATTTTTTCTTGATTATCCTTCATGGAAATCGTGATACCGGTACGTGGTATAATTTAAGCTGCAAAAATAATTTTTGGAAAAAGTTGTGTATCTTTGAATCGCAGAGTATTCGTAATTCTTAAATTTTCATCCTACTTATTTCATTCTTTATTTCTCTTTCATCGTTTTGATTTCACTACTGAAGTCAACTATTCTTTGTTTTACCTTCATTCGTTTGTTTCTTCATCTTGATTGTTTTTCATATCATTTTAAATACTCTGATCTCTGAACTACTAATTGATCAAATATTTTGATACGTACTGAAATTTAACGTTAATTTTGATAATATGTAGCTCAAGTTATCAGGTGAAACTCAAGTTTAATTTTACATTATTTTCTAATGTAGTTGACTAAGCTCATCTCACTGTGAGGGTTGTTTCTGGACAAAGGCGTCCCTCAACATGTTCCTTTCCGATCGATCCCTCGCTCTCAGCGGAAAAAAAGACTTTTAAATGTATGAAAGTTGCATCGCAACATAGAATCGAAACTAATAAAAGCCGTCCTATACATGTTCTTTAAATTTAATTTTTTTTATCGGAGTTATCTCTCCATTGTTACAAATACCTTTCGAATACGTTTTTATAATTGTGATTAACTATATGATGTTGTTGTTAACCTAAAAGGTTTTTTATTGTTTTAATTCAAAATTAGTGTCACGAATTCTAAATCTGTGCCATTGTATTGAGTTTTAATCTTTTTTTTTGTTTTTTGTTGTTTACGTTTTCAACATTTTTAATTTAATCTTGTAGTTGATTCTTTTGTCTGTTCGACCTTGTAAATTTTATTATTTGTGCTCAGGAAATCTTTGAGTAAAGCCATATGTGTCAATTATTCGTGTATTATAATGAACTCATTTCTTAATTCACTCTTGGAATTTTGCACCCGGTACTTCTTGCACCTTGCACTGACTCATTGTTCTAGAATAGCTCAAATTGTATAGACTTTTATTTATTAGTTGATTTCTTATTTATAGACTTTCATCTGTATCCATCACCATTCTTTGGTTGAGTAAACAATTCTATTTCATAAAGGGCCTTAAGCTCCCTTTATGTATTGAGCGATCAAGTGTCGAATAAAATTTTGATCGAAAAAAGTATACTCGCGTGTTTTTAAACTCAAAAGTTAATTTTTTCCTCTCTTAGATTGTACTAAGGCACTATAGCTCTGTATAGGTGACGTTCGCTTGTTCCTTAGGAATCAAAATGGTGGTCCATATTATCAATGCGTGGCTGTAGGCCTCATTTGTGCCAGCCCTCGGAAGTTATCGTTACAGAATTACATATTTTGTCAATGCTGGGGCGTGCACACTCCAGTCATCAAAAATTTTTGTGACTTATATTGATAGAAAATTCCATTTCCTATCAGTCTTATTCTTTTTAGTTTCTTTGAAAACATTTTATTTTTGGAGACATTTCTATTTAAATGAGTGTACACTAATGGGGAAAATATTAAGGTTCACCTTCTCAGCTTTACACGTCAACTTGATTGTAACGCGCTCTGACAGATGCACGACCCAAATGTATTATTGAGCTGTTGAACCAAGCAAAAAGCTATAAGTTAGTCTTTTAATTTTGTTGAACAATAAACCTAAGTCAAAGCCTAACCTGTTGACAAAAAGCCGCTTGATATCCCTGGTTCTGTAGTCAAGTCTGGATTGCACAGAGCGCAGAAATCAAGTCAGAACGGCAAATATGTTCTAGGAGACTATACACAATGGATACACCCGTCCACCATTTTGGTTCTGAGGGCGTACTAAAATGCAAACGTCTGGGTTCTAAGAAAAGCCTACTCCGGATGTGCACCCGTCAGAGAACGCGACCATCGAGTTGAAGTTATCAAAAGACAGAAGGTGAACCATGGAATAATGATGAACACGTGCAAAAATTTTTAAATCAGAATTTTTCAGAAATGGCTCGTTGAAAATGATTTCTTTTTTCACTATACAATAATCAAATCCTCTTAAGATATGAAACCATAACCACCAAACCTACATAAGGCTTCCTTAACTTTATAAGAATTTTTGAAAAGTCATTCCTATACAAATTATATGGGGGTTCACCTTCTGCCTTGCGTGTGTGGTGCATACATAAATTAGTGTGAGCACTGTGCTGCAGCTGAAAGATTCAGCTTTAGCTTTCGGCTTAAACTTTTGACCTTGAAAAATATAGCTTCGGCTTTGGCTTGTGCTTGTGCTTGTTAAAAAAAAATTGGCTGGCTTTTGGCTTTTTTTCAGCTGGCTTTCGGCTTTTCAATTGATGGGAAAATCTGTCACGATCAGGAGAAAAGGTTCTCTGTTAGAGATATACAACAAGAACTTAAGAAGAAGTCAAGAAGAAATTGAAGTTGAAATTTGATGATTGAAATTGATAAAATAATGAATTTAGGTGTGTACTTGTATAGTAAGGAACAAAATTGAAGTGCAGAAAATTTCCTTTCAGATGACTATGACTCTTGACTTCTTGAGAGATTTTATTATTTATTTTTTAAAAATCCGAAAATTTAGCGCGACGCTAGCGCTACCTGAAAGTGGAAATGTAATAGTTGTAAACTGTAAAAGTGTTTTTGTGAATCGTGAATAAATTTGTGATTCTGATTGTCATTTTCTGATTGGCGATTTGGCTAAAAAACGAAAAACTGAAGTCTGAAAAAGAGGTAAAAGTAAAGACATTTTTAGAATATTTTGTTAGTAAAAAAACATGATTTTGAACAAACAATTCTCAGAACTCAGAAGAGCCCATGGAAGAGCCAAAAGCTAGCCAAAAAAATTTGGCTGAATTTGGCTTTTGGTTTCCAAAGGTGCGCTTAAAGCTGGCTTTTAACACGGCCGACTCTAATGAAGGCCGAATAACTAGATATTCGGCAACGCCGCGTGTTGGCCGGCTGTTTCTACGTACGCTTATGGAAAAACAGTCGAAACTCTCGTTAATCGTTGATTACTAAATTATATTCGATTGTACGAAAAAAATGACCTAGTACATATCGAAAGAGCAAACGATTCTTGATTTTTTGAGCTCAGTTTCGTTCAGATTGATCAAATAGTGAGCGAGTTATCATCGTTTGAAAATAAAAAGTCAGACAGGGAGAGAAGCGCGGTACATTACCACTCTTTGGCCCCTATCAGACTTTTTATTTTCAAATGATAATAACTCGTTCACTATTTAATCAATCTGAACAAAACTGAGCTCAAAAAATCGAGAATCGTTTGCTCTTTTGATATGTACTAGGTCATTTTTTTCGTACAATCGAATATAATTTAGTAATCAACGATTAACGAGAGTTTTGACTGTTTTTTCCATAAGCGTGCGTAGAAACCGTCGGCCTACGAATCTCGAGCGCGCGGCGTTGTCAAGTTAGGTTATTTGGCCTTCATTAGAGTCGGCTGTGCTTTTAACTTATGTCTTATCAGTAAAAATTGAAATTTGGCTGAATTTGGCTTTCAGCTTTCGGCTTTTGGCTGGCTGCAGCACGCTGTGTGTGAGTGTGATACGCTAGCGTATAACTAGCGCTGACCAGCACAAATTTGCGTGTGTATGCAAAGTAAGCACCCTCTATGGAAACTATAGTGGCCATTATTTTTTGGAAGCTGCCTGAAAACAGGATGTTTCAGGTAAAGATGGGCAAAAACCAATAGTTTGAACCTACCAATCTCCAACTCCTGACGCTATCTATTCACAATAACTTTGAACACAATTAAGAAAAAAGGAAAATTTTCAAATTGTATTTTACCAATATTTTAGTATTTTACCCTTGAAAAAGGTACTTGTCAGTTCCAAAACGTCGGGTCTATGTTTTTTTAAATAAAAAAATTTTAATTGACGGCAGTGCCGAAAAAGTTTTCCCTTTTTAATTTTGCTATCTATTCATTTGGTAGTTTTTCAAAAAACTATTGGTAGTATCAATATACCAATAGTGTTTCTATTCCATACATTTAGAGCAGGGGTGCGCTAGTGTTCTGAAGAAAATCACTTATGCTTTTCCTCTATCATTTCCAAATTTTATACTCTACACAATTTTTCCTTCTGGATCCATTTTGAAGTTAACAAAAAAATTTTCTTCCTTCATCAATTTTTCTCACTTCAAGAAGACAAAAATAAAATAAAATAGTAAGTACATTGACTATAGCCCCATTCACGGTCGACGTCACGTTGTATCAATATTTGCTTGACGTGGATCTATCCAGTAGAAATATTGTTGAAAAATATCTAAAAATGAGATCGATATTTCCATCACAAATGTAAACAATTTTTTTTACACGTTATTCCTTATGGGAACAAACTTGGTTCTAGAATTTGTGAAATATAGCGAGAACGGAAAATTTCTTATGAAGAAGTATTGTATGATGGCAATTGGAGAACTTCTTAGTAATAAAAAATTAAGTTTTGGTTTCTTACAATCAATTTCTTTTCAAAGTATTCAACAATTTCTGGAACACTATTTTTTTCTTATGGGAAAGTACCTGCAAAAAAAATTGTTTACATTTGTGATGGAAATATCGAACACTAGAAGATCGATAGTTCCCATTATTATCAGTGATGTGACGTCAGCGTGAAAGGCCCTATACACGTACCAGACAAATACTTGCATTGTTAAAAAAGTTTTCACTTTGAAGGATACTGACACCAGAGTGTGCTGCATGTTAACCAGCAGAGTGAAAGAGACAGAACATCTTTCCCTCTCTCTTACACCAACGTATTAGCACGCAGCACACTCTGGTGTCAGTATCCTTCAAAGTGACAACTTTTTTAACAATGCGAGTATTTGTCTGGTACATGTATAGTCAATGGTAAGTAACATAACAGAAACTTTGACTAGATAAACTACCAGTGAATGGGAGTATGGACTGCTATAACAAGGCCTCGGCGGTGCGGTAATATGATGCCGACGTCGGGGTGAGGAAGAAAGGGGAAGGTTACAACAAAATAGATTTGTATTGTTAGTTGCATAATATAATCCATGCTATATCTAACTACGTGAGGCGCAATTTTTACAAACTGGATTTGTGCATCTGGTTGCAGACCCCAACCACATGCTACGCGTTAGGCGCTATATTCCCTCCTTCCGCACCATGATGGCATCGACGTGTTGAATACTAATCCATACTCCCGCATTCACTGCGGTAG
Source organism: Aspidiotus destructor (assembly GCA_035079395.1). Taxonomy (NCBI): domain Eukaryota; kingdom Metazoa; phylum Arthropoda; class Insecta; order Hemiptera; family Diaspididae; genus Aspidiotus; species Aspidiotus destructor. The sequence continues at coordinate 2,109,705 of JAVHKZ010000015.1, forward strand.
TTTATATAGTCAAAGAAGAGAAATTTGTTGAAAAATACATACTACCAATAGTGGCAATAGTGGTAATACTCCTATCCACCTCCTATCAATAGTTTTCCAGTTTTGAACACTATTTATAGTACCAATAGTTCATCAGTAGCAAAACTATTGGTAGTATTGATAGCAATATCAATATAGTGCCCAACACTAGTTTCAGGAGATGGTTAAAATCTCAATTTTTTCTTCTTCCATCAGGTTATCCTACGCATGAAAATAATAAAGAAATGCTTCCACCACTCTTCTACATTTTTCAATATTGACAAAGATACAGCTTGTTTTATAGTTTCATACATGTTTATCGTATATTTCTCCTCATCCTGGTTTTGTCCGCGATGCTAGCGCGCCTGGTGGACCGTCCAAATGCAAATGTTAGGTTAGATCTAGTGATGGGCAATAGTTGACTGTCTCATGCTATCAACTATATTGATAGTTCCTCCTGAAACTATCAATATAGTGTGGATGAAGAATGTTGATCTGGAGAAAAGTATCTGTGCTACTTGTGGATTAGATACTTTTCTCCTGATCCTTAGTTTTTTGGAAAATCCCATCAAGGAATGTATTCTAATGTTACCAAGATGATGAACGCAACTAAGAAACACTTGTACCTCAAAAATGTGGCGTCACACCCAAAAAGCACATATGTGAGTAAAAGTGAACTGTCAACTATTTGACATTCCAGTTCCTTTGTCTTTCTTTCAAATGTGTTATCAGTAAATTCTCACCAATTTTGTGATTTTGATAAGAAGAAGAAAAATTTCTGAACTATCAATTGTAAGGAGCTCAAGAGTAGGTAAAACGGACAACCATTTTGTTTGTCACTTACTACAAGCTGACGGCTTCTGTACTGACTGCAAGCTTGTTGGGTGCATACATGGGGGAAAGTTTCTTTGAAAACATGTGCAAGGAACAAACAAACAACTGCAAACAATGAACAAAAATTTTTATAGAGCAAATGCAAACTGAACAAACAACTAAAATTTGCAAACAAACAAGATGAACCATGAACAATTTGTTTTTTGCTTTTAGTGTTCAACTATAGATAACGCCACTGAGGTGAACAAAAATTCCCTTTCTCCTGATTGGTATAGATGATAATCAGCTGACGTCATTCATTGAAGGAAATTGCAATTGCCCTATGAAATGCAGACCGCAGAGATCAGTGATTTCAGCTGGGTTGAGTTTTACACGCAATTTCCCATCTTTGACTATAGATTTTATGTGGACTGCGCGAAGCCCGTGAAAAAGTGGTAGTGAGATCTTGCCCGTTTAAAAACACATTGCCCGGCCAACGTGACTGAGAGCTGCTATTTGATTAATGTTGCGGCCAAAGTGACTGAAAGAGATCTTGCTGTCACTTTTCAACAAGCGATAACACACATTAGCGCAGTCCATACAAAGCACTAGATAATCAAAGTTTCCCATAAGAGAATTCCGGTTGACTTTTGTTGACAAATAAATATCAAAAATTATGTACCTAAGAAGATTATTGGATTATGGCTCATTAGAAAGGTTGAAATCTCTATTTTATCATCAATAATGTTTCATTTCTAAGATATGCACGATTTTTGCTTTAATCCTCAACAAAAGTCTACTAGAATTCTCTTATGGGGAATTGCATGTAAAAATCAGCCCAGCTGAAATCACTGATCTCTGCGGTCTGTATTTCATAGGGCAATTGCAATTTTCTTCCATGAATGACGTCACGCTGATTATCATCTATTGCTCCAGTACCAGCGCGCTGCCCACTGCCTGATGTTATGCCCGTTTTAAATTTTGGGCAGACTGGCAAAACTGGCAGCCTGCCTGTTCATCAAAACAGGCAATGTGGGCAAAAACACAACACAAAGAGCTAAAAGTTCATGAGATGAAGATATAAACTTTTTTAGGTTTTAGTGTTCACCAAATTAGTTATAATTGCAGTGTGGTGTTTAGTGGTGGATAAAAGAGGACAAACAGAGAGAGAGAAAAGAAGAAAAAATATGAAAACAAAAAGTAACTATATCATGAGGAAAAGAAAGAAGGTAAAAACTAATAGTTTTTCTGCATAAAGCGTTGTTACAAGCTTGTGGCCCGTTATGCCGCAGCTATTTATTTGAAAATAACTGGCAGCCCGTTTGAGTATTGAACTGTTGCCAGAAATGCCTGCTGCCAGTTATAACAAGATTGAGCATTTGGACTTAACAGTGGAGTGGCTGATATCAGTGTTAGGATAAAATACACATGTGTTGATGGAAGAAACATTTTCAGTTTGTCACCATTTTATTACCAGAACTTCATTCACAAGGCAAATGGAAATGAAAATACGTAATTTTGAACCATTGTATCAATATCTAGGCAACACTTTTCCAATAAATTAATTTATAATTGAGTGAGAGCATCATTAAAAAATTTCCCATTTGAAAATGTACCGGAGCAAGAATTGTACCCCAACATTGATAACAAGGTGCGGTAAGAGGGGAAGCCGTGATGCTGCACGCGTTTCCTCTGTCAAGTCCAAATTGCCAGAAATGCCCGCTGCCCTTTAAAAATTATTCTGGTTAAAAGCCCTACATTTCATAGGTTTGCTGAAATTGCAACAAACAGAACAAACAAACGCAAACAGAGTCAATCTCATGCGAAGGAACGCAAACAAAATTTTTGCAACCTAGGGATTGCGACCAAAATAATTTGAAACAGTTAACGGTTATTGGTCCGGTCAGCTTCAAAATTTAAAACGGTCAAAGGTTATTGGTCACATAGAGTATTTTTCAAAACGGTCAAACGGTCATGACCATTATTGAAAAATGAATCGGTCATAACGGTTAAAATGAGGAAAAAACATTTTGGGAGAAAAAACATGTTTTTTTTGGTTCCAAAGACAAAAAAAAACATGTTTTTGAACATAAAAACATTGAGAACATAACTGTCACCATAACTGCTATATGACCATGATCAAAACATTAAGTACGGTCAAACGGTTACAGTCAGTCCCACATTTTACTTGAAATGGTTATTGGTCAATTGGACAGACATTCTCATTTTGTTTTGGTTAACAGTCATAACTGTTATAATAACAGTTATTCCGCAATCCCTACGCAAACGCTCCCAAGTTTGGTCAGGTGTTTGTGTGAGTGTTTGCTTACTCACAAACTACTCACAATAAAATCAGTAGAGAAGCCGTCAGCTTGTAGTAAGTTGCAAACAAAATGGTTGTTCATTTTACCTGTTCTGGAGCTCCTTATTGATAGTTTAATTGTCGATGGTTTTTCACAAAACTATCGTTTTTCCAAATAGTTTTTTCCAAAAACTATCAATAATATTGATAGTCTATTGATAGTTTCCATCACTAGATAGGTCTATGTTTTTCAATGACAGATAACTTGAGATTGGCTCGATATGATTAATTTCTTAAAATTATGCCCATTAAAAAGGAAATTCAAATTTCATGGAGAATAAATTATATTCTTTTCAATTTTTTGCTAAAAATATCAATCATAATAATAAGTCAGCTGAACAAAATAGAATGGACGGTTCTACATACAGTATCTAAGATCTGCGGAAAAGGATCTTTCAAGCTCGGCAATAATACACTTTTTTGCTGATCATCTATGAGCGAGTATTACTTTTGAGTTTTGAAGGTGATCATATGTAATAATAAGCCAGCTGTACAAAATAGAATCTGCATATCTGCATATCCACAATCTGTGGAAAAGGATCTTTCAAACTCAACAAAAATTCTCTTTTTTACTGATTGTCTACGTGTAAATATGTCCGTTTTATTTTGTTTGGTACTAGTGGAATGTGTCCTTTTATCCAAAACATACGCTTTCTGCTCCCAGCTTCTTATGCTAGATTGTAACTTGTTAGCGTTTGGGCAAAAAAAACACGTTGTACTTACTTTTGTCCACTTCTTAAGTAAAAACAAACCAAACAACTTGAAAACAGCAATACAATTAGGGAGAAAAATTGACAATCTATGAGAAGTACTCGTACCTTAATTCAGTGAAGATTGCTGAAGCTGACAAGCCTTCATCAGAGTTGACCAAACTAATTGAAGTATACCGCCTATACTTAATCATTTCAAACATTCACCAGAAGCACGTGATATATGTCCGAGTTGCTTGATGCACACATTCTATCAGAATATTTATGTCAACGCGGCTGTGGAGTTAGGAGTCTCTTCCTATCTCAGTAGTTTGATGGTCAAAATTGAAGCTCGGTGGTCAAAATTCTTTGGCGTCTGTCCTGTTGTGTTTAGCTCGGAAGTCGAATTCGGTCCGAGCACTCTTCCGTCCTTCCTGAACATACCTAGCAGAATATTCGAGGTTTTTCTAAACTCTCTCTTTTCCTGTAAAGATCGAAATTTGGCTGGTACTCCAACTGATATCAATGAAAAGTAAAAATTTCCATGTTCGAGAAATGAATCGCGATCTCCGCGTCTCTCCTAACCAAAATTTTCCTGTCGAATAGTCTCATGAGAAATTCCTCTTTAAAACTGGACAATTGATATAATAAGGTTACATGGTCTATGATGGTTTCTCTTAATAGCCCCATGATAGGAGACAGAAAGAGGACTACAAAGCAGGGATAATTATGAGTAACGCGACTGAGAGAGGAGGCGATTATACAAATTAGCAACGACAAAAAAAAAAAAACAAATGTGGAGGAATGAAATATACAAAATTTTCTCACAGGAGTTTTAAAATTTATTGTTCGGTTCAATTTACTGAATAATAAACGGTACATCTTCAAGCACTAATAGGAGGTTTAGTTCCGTGCTTGAAAGTAGGCAGAACTGAAGCACATAGTTACGTAACTAATTTATAACGAAAAAAATAATTATGTACATAAACGGTCAAAAACAAAACAATGAATAAATATCAAAAATTAATAAAACTAAAATTTAACTTTGGAAATATTGGCCTCTTCTTTAGTTCGAAGTTTTTCTGGTGTTTGAACGCACCTAAAACAAAAATCAATACGTATTCATCACAATTACGTATTTGAATAGAAAATGTTTCTATTTTTTATTCTGAGAAAATTAAAGAAACTTCAGCCTCTCGTTGTACTATGAATCTCGTAGTCATAATTTACTCTGTTTAGCTTGTATTAACAATCACACAGGAAATGAGAGGGTGATTAGTTATTCGTCATGGAATGATGGAAAGCCAAAATATTTTGTAGAAATGAAGTTTTTTATTGATTTACTAGTACATATTTTGATTTCAATGTAGCCCCAGTAGGTGAGAGAACTGACAGCTCCCTACCCTTCAATGATTTGCCTCTCTTTACAAGTGTGAAACCACTTGTGTACTTAAAGCATCACGACTTCAGAATTTCTGAGAATACCTTCATGTCTAGAGGAATGATTAAGAATTGGCCCATCTATTTTTCTAAAAATGTTAACTTTGTTTGACCTAGTGTTTCCAGAAACCGAATCATACAAAAACTTTGGGTGGAAGTGGATTTCCTTGAAATTTGTTCTCTTTTGGAGGGAGGAGTTATACACGAATACTCCTACCACTATAGTGGATCAACCACCGGTTTCGAACAAAAACGGGATGTTTAATCGAGTTAGACAAGGGGTGCAGGGAACCTGTTTTATAATTATTGAGAAATAGGGGAACTTTGAAAATTGTCGACTCTTGAACAGCGTGTAATAAGAGTGGGGAGGAAATTTCGACTCTTGAGCTATCATGCGTGGTGCAGGTCTAAGATTGAGCCCTCGTTGGATCTGACCAGGCCAAGGTGAAAACCATCAGGTCTGGGTCTGGGTAAATAATTAAGGACCAGGGCGAAAAATTCGCCTGCTATCATGATGGAAGGTGAATTTGGAAAAAGTTTTGACTCATGAGGATTGAGGTCTCTCTATTATCGAAATTTCCCCCCTTAGTCTCAAGTTAGATTAGATTGCCGGTCGGCGAACAACAGACGACGGACGACAGCCAACGAAAATTTTTCTTAGAGATCTCCCCCCCCCCCCCCTCATAAAACAGGTCTCCTGTTGAATTATCTCAAGAAATACTACCTACAGGCATCAGCCTGACGCTCGATGAAGAAATCTGGAACCAATCCATTTCTTTTCTAAAAATTTCTCATGAACGCCAATCTTTAAGAGTACCACCACAAATCCAATAAACTACGATTACCATCCTCTTGAAATAGATACAAACAGTAATACTTACGGCAGCATCTTCAAAAAAACTTCTGCCAGCATATTCTTCGAATGTTTTTTCCGCATATCAGGTATAAAGAATCGGAGTACTCTGATTTCATCAGTTCGAAGATTCTGTTAAAAATAATGGACTAAACTTTTGAAAGCTATCTACCGACAAACTAACGAGAAACTAATAAAATTTCTTACCATGAACACCACTTTAGCCTCGGCTTCATCGCCAACTATACTGGCTAAAATTTCTTCTTCATCCTCATCACCCGGTTTCGTGTACACCAGAGATAAGGCTTCCGGCCCCTTCGGAAGGTAATTCTTTCCTCCTTTTAGAACATATCCAACTTTGGAAAACGATGTGAATATCACCATATTCACCTTCATCAAATTTGTCACTAGCGCTTCGCCTCCAAACAACAAACAATACTTAAATACCAGAGTGTCAACGTAGGTGGAAACAGGAAAATCCGAAGAACCGTCGTTCGACATAATATTCTTTTGCAGTAATCAACTTCTAGAATTTCAAATTTCGACGCAATAAACTTTCTGTAAGAAATGCAGAATTACGAATGTGGAGCGCACAGATAGACTGCGATTGTAAACAGAAATCAAACTCAACTGATACCCAGTGAGTAATATAGCAGATAAATGTAGACAGTTTTATCTCAGACATCTGAATGTAGTCGCTGCTTATCAGTTTCAATGACCAATAGTCTACTAAGTCTCATCTCGATCGTGCCGTATGTACCCACTTCTATATCTATTCTTACATAAATCAAGCAACATCTTGAAACAAAACTTTCCGACATATATAGCAAGAGGGAAAGATCAGGTCTCAATGTGTGATGTAAGAAAAAGTGTTCCTTTTATTAACTGCACAACAATTTTGTATTGCTTGAACAAATTCTGACGTGTGAACGCAAGCTTGTGCTCGTTCTCGGTCAACTTTATTGATAGGTATTATAGGGGAGGGAGTGAGAAATGGGCATAATGTGATAGTAAAAATGAATCTTTCAGTTAGAGACTTCACTTGTTCATAACAAAATCAAAGAAACTGTATCTAATTATATGAACTTGGCTAAATGCTTCCTATCACAAACCATCATCGACGCGATAAAAAAAATTGACGTAAGGTGAGACAATAGAAGAGAAGATTAATTATGGTCGACGTTATCGATAAAAGAAAAACTATACTTAGGAGGCAAAATTCCTATTCTTGCTTATAACTCTTGTTGAGGAGCGTGACGTCATCAGTGTAGTTGAGGACGATAATTTCATTATTTTTTTCGAGCAATGTGCACCGGCGGTAGAAATTATCAATCTGTACTCGTACTCTCTGCGCATGGCCGCTTTTGATGAGATAATTTGCGATAGCGGGACATCTTCAAGTCCCCAAAACCAAGTATCAAAATTTTCGATGACTTGGGTGGTCAATTTTCTGCCAGTCTCACCAATCCCGTTGAACATTTGGTGGCAAAAACTCCCCCATTATGTCCCCATGGGGACATTTTGGGTATTTTGAGGATATTTTACATACATGATGGGGACATCAAATGTTCAAGGGGAATATTATAGACACTGCTGTAATTTTTGCACACCGAACGATGTAGGCTACACTGGTTTTCCTGTGCCGACGGATCCCATCCTCAAGGTTAACCAAACCGTTTCTAAAGACTTTGAAGTTCTAGTAAGCAAGTGAAAGACGAAAAGTACGCAGGGCTCTACTAAGGCTAATGGAAAGTTGGCCAAGGTAGGAGAGTTTGATTCATTTATTTCTAATGATAGAGCATGGCTTCAATCTGTAGCATCAACATTATGAGGACGAGACACTGGCTGTGTGGTTCCAAATTAAGTCCCGAACCACTTTTTTCAGCCGTATTGAGTCTCAAGGTGTCGGATGATGTCGGGGGCAGAAAACTGTAATGTCTCTACGTGTCGGCGGTACACAACTGAATCGAGTCCCGAGTTAACGAATGATTCTCATTTCCCTTTTCGCTTATAAAGAGACTTAGGACTGTCGATGTAGGTAAGTATCATCGGTGCTAGCTGGGTGCACTTAGAAATCAGAGTTAGCCCGTGTCTCTGACGAAGTACGCGTCAGTACCCGTACAAGGTATTGGGCTTGGAAAATATTCGCGAATAATTATTTTTTCATCGATGGAGAAAGAGACGCCCATCATAAATTCAGTTCTTGATAACTCACCAAGATCACGTGGAGTCATCAATGTTGACGCGCAACCAGACTGTATCTGAACGTTTCTTCGGGTTACGAATATCAATGATTTTGGCGTAAGTGTCACAATAGCACGAATTCAACCGTCTTCTCAAACTCTCAAACTTAGTATCGCCAACACTACAGGACTCAATTCGGTTGTGTATACCCCGATACTTTGGGACTCAATTCGGCAACCAAAAACAGGGACCCTCGCTTCCGGCACTCAATTCGTATGCTCTCAATTTCCTGGCCGCTGCTAGGTAAAGATGACGGATGTATGAAAGAAAATTTCGTTGGATGTTGAGAGGGTCGGTCGGCAGTACAAGTTTTGCTTAGGCACAATATTGAGGTAAAGAATTTTCTGAACTACATATCCAGATAAGGGAGGAGTTGATTCGACAAAAAAATCCCCAAGTCCGACCCGCGATCTCCGTGTGCTATGACCACCACGATACCCGGTCTCAAGACTAGATCGTCATATTTCGCTTTTAGCTAAAAGTCCTACCTCAGCCACAGTATATTAGGCTCTTGGCGGAGAAGAGCCGCAAAACCCGGGATCATACCAAGCGTAACGTACAGTATACTAGATTGCCAAATATTGCCTTCACGACTTGATCCAAGAATCTGCGAGTTCGAGTTTGAGTTCTACTGTCCAAAAATATAGTACATTGAAGATTAAACTGTACTAACTTTCAATCAGGCCAGTATTGGAAATCCGTGAGACCGAATCGCCCTCCATACTAGGCTATACTAAGTGGAGCATGAAAAGGAAGGAGGAGAAAGAAAATATATACGTGCCCTCATATATTTTCTTTCTCCTCATTCCTTTTCATATCGTGGTTTGTAAGCATTTTTTTGTAGGAAAAGTTCTTTTATTCCATAGGTCGAGCATGCTGGATACTTACAACCTAATCCGGAGGAAACGAGAGGAATGTAGAAATAATGACGTCACAGGCAAATTCAAGCCACTGACGTCACAGGTGGTGATGACGTCATAAGGAGATTTTGAAAAAAGGGTCCGCCAGAAAAATGTTGACAGTTGAATGAGGATTCGGATTTCGGAATAAATCTGTTGAAGGTCAAAACGAAACGTTAGATGCATGGTTCGAATGCACGTACCTCAATCTAATTTGCGCAAAATACGAGGTTTCTACGTTTTTCAGCCGAGTTATGAACCAGAATGTGTCAAAAATTGATCAATTTGGCAAAAGTGGTTAAACTTCCATACCTATTTCACTTTGTCATTTTGAAGTCAAGCTTAACTCTGATTCCAAAAAAAAAAAAAAACACTTGTAAGAAGCGTAAAAGTGGAGGAATTTTCAATTTCTATTTTGAAAATCCAGGACAATTGGTCAATTTTTGACATATCCAAAATTCGGCTGAAAGAAGCTGTAAAAACATTATAATCGGCGCAAATTAAAAATAAAAATTTCGTTCACTTGAACCATACATCTACGTTTTGCGTTTTTGAGCTATAACAGATTCAGTTCAAATCCCCATTAAATGTTAACATCTTTTTGGAGGACCCTGTATGTCTTTGGACTGGAGGTCGGTCAGAAATCTGCGTGACGTGACGTAACGTTTTATGGAATAATAAAAATAATTAGAGCCCGGATTTCTCGGTTTTTGCAGAGTCATTTCCTGAGGGGGCGAATGACTGAAAATGATATAGAAGTACATTCCATACCTGAGGGACGCAAGGAAAAAATTTTTATTTTACCGAATAACACAAAAAATGTAATAAAGTCCGAAAACAGGGTTGAAAGCTAAACAAGGCCAAAAATGACCAATTTCTCGAAAATCGTCTTTGATCACGGAATTTTGAACGAAAAATTGATGAATTTCGCTTGGAATTAGGTAATTTTGGTGATAAATTAATACTGAAATATGATCTAGTCCAAAATTGAAAAATTAAAAATTTTGATTAAAAAATTGTTAGGATTTTTATTTCTGAAATTCTGAAAAATTTCAAGATTTTTACCCATTAAAAAAAATCATTTCAATTTTTTGAATTTTGTTTTTTCTTCTTTCAGTTTTAAATTAGAACAATCATTTTATTCAAAAATTAAAAGTGACAAAAAAAAAAAAGAATAATGAAAAACAAATTTTTAAAAAATTAATTTTTAAAACTTTATGATTTTCAATAAATAATTCTTTGTTTTCAATATTGATTGTTTTTTTTTGTAGTGGATAAATTAAAATGTCTTTTTATGAATTAATTTTTTTTTTTTAATTTTAAATTGAATCATTTGTTGTAAGTAATTCTTTTTATTTATATTATTTTTAAATTTTTTATCTCTTTAAAATTTTTTTATACTTATTTTCATTTTATTCTCCATAGTATACTAGACCAAAAATGAGGGAAAACGAGCGGAAGCAGCCTAATAATACATTGATACAATCAAGATCGATAAATTGATGAGACGCCCAAAAACTTATTACGCTTGTACAATATGATTCAAAGTTTGTTTTTCCCGTAGAGTGGAGAAATTTACTCTTTTTAGGAGAACTAGGTTTCCTTTTCTAAAGTTTTGACCGGCGTCGGCTACCCAGCCGTCCATAGGAAAATTGCTGGTCTAAGTCTGAGATGATTTTCTTTCCCAGAAAATTTGCGAGGAATCCTTGACTTGATCCAGAATAATTAGCTTATTATAAATCAGACCAAGAATGAGGGCCCACTAGCGGTGCGAACGAGTTCATATGTTACGTACCGAGCCCGAAATTGTACAGATCGGGAATGGTACAGGCATTTTTGTACCATTCGCGAAATGAACAACCCAATTTGTACACACTCCGAAATATCGGGCTCGGTACAAGAAATACTGTACCATCCGCGATGTGTATAAGAGTTTTGTACCAAGCTGAAAACAAAAAAGGACTTTGTACAGAATTTGTGTACCGAGTCCGAAATGAAAATTTACAGGTTATTATATTGTTTGTCTTTGCTGTCCTCACTGGTGCACGAATCTTCTCCAATTTGTCCGTGATCTGCGTCAGTAGCCCCGATGGAGTGTCCCTGGTCCTCCTGCTTGACGTTGGTAATTTGTCCATGATTTGCCGGGCTATTGGTCTCATTTCCAGGTATAAGAGTTACAGACTCCAGCGCTTCATTCAAATCCTCTTCCGAGCGCAAAGAGGCGATAATTCCAGGGGGCAGAGCCGCGTTATGGAGTCCTATTTTTGCTCTTCTACCAAAGAGTACCTCAAAAGGCAATTTCTTGATTCCAGATTAGTAACTATTATTTTCTTGGATCTGAACGAAACGCAAACCCTCAGACCACGAATTCGATTTATTATACAGCCTACATGAAAATACTCGCGACGTAACTTTGTATCAGAGAATAAAATTACATCGTGCTCAAGTATGCAAAGAATGAAAGCTAATTCATCACTACTAGTACAGTATTTTGGCCTTGGTACAAACATTCTGTACCTGTTGTTTTTTCCCATCAAGTCTGTACACCAATCGCGAATGGTATAGTATTTCTTGTACCGAGCCCGATATTTCGGAGTATGTTTTATGCCTGTACCATTCCCGATCTGTACAATTTCGGGCTTGGTACGTAACATATATACTATAGACGTCACGCCGGGTATTGATTACGTCATAAAGAGGTTTGAGCTGTTTGCTGTCTAATGACTGTGCCTTTATCCATTATTGTAGATTATTCGAAATCGTTGAGGGCGCTATCATCGCAATAAATGATTTTCAGTTGGGTCGAAACTTTTACTATATGGATGTAACTTTTATTCACTCTCAACTTTGCACGGAACGAGCGAAGTTCCATTGTCTGTGGTCAACAGTATGATAAAAACACAAGGATCCTCGAAATTTTGGTGATCCCACCAGAGCGCGACCCTTGTTTTGACGTTCGCAATTTCCTCCTAACAGATAGCCTGATCGAACTTAACTATAAGGAGTCATCAAACTTTCTTCTATTTAAAAAAAAAAAAATTTATATGTCATGCATATTTTTTTCTCATTACCTATTTACCTAGTTAGGAGTGGTGTCATCTGTAAGATCTTGAGACTGTTATTGGCACCCCTATGGAATAATTCTTTCAGATAATAAGAATAAGTAAATGAGATAAAATTCAGCTTTGACGAGTTGTGCACCACTATAACTTAGGAATCTAGTTTGATGTAGGCCTATAAAGTTTGTTAATACTGAAAAAAACTACCATTTCGGCGATCAATTTCTTCTTCTCATACCAAATTGTTGTTTATAAAAATTTCCTTCAGTCGCAATGTATTCAAGCCCCGAACCATTGGTATGTAATTACATTCATCGATTTTTACATTCATGCTGTAATTCTGAATTGTTGAACGCGTATGTTACCGGGTTTCTTTTTCGAACGTTCGCCTGTTTTCTCTCGATCATTCCGTAACTAGTTTGAAATATTGGCAAGGTATGTACTTACATTGTCTATAATAGGCTACTTTATAGAATAGCGATAAAAATAAATTGAAATACTGTATCATGATTTTCCTGGACTTTTTCTTCCTACAAAAGATTGCCTTTTCAAAATTGAGTCATTCATTCTATTATTTTTTTAATGGGTTTCATAATTTGAGTTGATACGATTTTTTAGGTTACACTCAGACATAGAGAGGGACCTTAAGGAGAGTAATTTTCTCTTATTCCTGGGAGCGCTTCTTTCTTTATAAATTAATTTGTTGAATCATTTCCTTTTGCAAGAAAAAAAAATCGAAATTTTACCGCTTTGACGGAAAATTTGATTGCAACGTGTGGGTATCCTTTTCTCTCTCTCCCTCTATCTCGTTCAGACGTTTTCATCGGTTCTCATTTCAGCTCATTGTTCTGAGGTTGTTATCTTCACGTGTAAAAAAAATTAATTATAAATAATAAAATCTCAAAGACATTTTGAACTAGAGAACGCATATCGAATTTGCTCGATAATAACATAGCCTTTTTATGATTACAATGTTTCCGTAATTATCGTTGAAAAAAAATAAAGTTAGCCTAATTTTTTGAAATTTAGTGCTCATAGCGTCGTGTAAGAGGAAAACTTATCAATTGCAAATTTTCTATTTACGACGAATTGCGGTTTAAGAATAAAGAAGAAAATTGTACAAAGCAATTTTTTTGTCGTAATTAGGCTATGTCGTTAGTTAATCAAAATCATTTACGATTTGTTGAAGCAAAAGCCTTTCAAGTCGGTCCATAAAAATCTAACGGGAAAAAGAAAAACGTACTCTCGGCAAATAGGTTACAGAATTTTATAGTCGAGAAAGAGGTCTAATATTATGCAGAAAATACGTTTTTCTTTAATTGATTTTTTGTCGAACACGTTTTCGTCGCTATAAAAATCGATGCGGCAGTGTTCTTTTAGTAAGGTAATCAAGTTTTTGAATCAGGTCGACATTTTCAATTCGGTAGTCTCCGAATTAGAAAATTTTTTTTCTAATTAAAATATCCACAAATTTTTATGAATGAGCGAAATATTTCTAAAAAAAAAAAAGAAAAATTGAAACGTGTCTCTTATTCTCCTACAGAAAATTTTAGTTAGGCAGTTCGTAGGCCTACTGGATCGTTTTTTCTCTCTATGCTTGCGAAGTGTAGGTGCGGTTTAGGCCTACACAATGTTGTTTAATTTAAATTTTTCTTTCCAAGTATGAGCCCGAAAATTACTCGAGGTAGTAATTTAATGTCGAGTAAATTGCATACAAATGGTTCATTTTACTTCGATCGTAAACCGATATAGGCGAGATGAATTACGAGTGGGGTAAAACTATGTCACCGCTTTTCCATTTTGAGAGGAAGATTACATCATTCTGTTCCCCTCTTACCCATAGACATTAGATAGGTTCATTCATTAGTAAAATGCTGATGATGTAAGTTCATAGTTTGGTTCTGTAGTTGATGATCAATATTGACCCAGACATCGGAACAATATTTATCAAGTCTACACTCAGATGATAATAGGGATTGAAAAAATTATACTTGAATTTAATGAAGAAAAGGACAATGTAAGCAGCCCCACCCCCATGACTCAGAACTACCCCAAATCGGACCAAATCGCTTATGCTACGTTGGTGCTGATATGCGCTGTTGAAATTTTCGTTTGTGCGGGTGTGCTTCTCATCCAACTATTGGAGAAGACGAGAGAAGCTGTGAACCATTTTGATTTTCAGCCCAATAGGCGGGCTGATGAGTTTGCACTACTTCGATATTGGTACCCTTGCGATGCCTCCTGACCGTCATTTTCTGTTTCGAGCTCTCAGTGAGTGATCAGCTGAGGTCCCATCCCTGGTCAGAATGAATGGATGAACGAAAATTGCTGTTGTACTCGGCGATAGAGGGATGTTAGCGAGAAGTTTATGTCTGGAAATCTGCAACAGCCCCTATTCCTTAGACCATGAACAGCATACGTAAACTGATTGCGTAGATAATGACCACGATGTGGTCGAAACGTCCATGCGTGTGGGTAAAACCATCTTATACTGAGCAACTCGCTTCTGTCACATGTGCAGCGCCGCCCCCTTCTCCATGGTGGAGTGGGTGCGGGTTGCCTATGCATTTGATTTTGTTTCTTCCAGTACCGGAATCGACCCTTTCGTGTATAACTTCAGTGTTGGAAGAATCTCCTCGACAAACCACCTCTTCTGCTTGGCAACCGCCAAGCTGCAGTGCCCCCCTGGCACGCAGAAAAACACAAGAACACACAACAACAACATCACCTTAAAATATAATAAATTGCTGTTGGAGTTTCTTCATCTTCTTTTTTCTTCAAGGATGATCGTTGTCCTCTTCTTCCTGCAAATCTGGTTGTTGATGGTACACAGGTGTCGAGTAGGCCATAGCGTGGTTCTGCATTTGCCTATTCCATTCCCGATCCATCTTCTTCTTCATGACGGTAGATGCAGATGCAGACACTTGGTTTCACGCTTCTTTGGAACCTAGCATGGTGGATACCAGGCTACTCTCGTGTCAAGCGCTTCATCTACCCCAATCTCTTGAAGAGACCGACTAAGCTTGTCCCGCTCACGCCTCGCACTTAAATAAGGTGTGCTCTGGTCTATCATCCCGCCCTTGGTCGCTGTGTGAACACGATTCCTTAACTTTTCATGAAGGTACTTGTTGAAGCAGCCATGGCGGCCTAACACCTGCGTCAGGTGAAAGTGTAGTTGGCCATGGTGTCGGTTTATTCTGAACAACTAGTACTTATCCTTGCACGAATAAAATTATCTCTATATAGCATGGACCAGTGGTTCCCAACCGGGATGACGCTAGCCACTGCTAGGGGTGACATGAGATAGACGAGAAAATAAGTAGAAATAGGCTCAAAATATGAGTAAAACCCACATACATTGTAATTACACGAACGAAAATAGAGCAGTACCGTAACAGAGGTGTCCAGTCTCTCACCCTAAATAAATATACAACATAAAAGTCACCAAGGTCAAATTTCTTACTTATTCATGAATGTTATAATCTCACATTTAGGTAAAGTACTATCAGTCCAGTCAAATTAGACATTAAAAAAGGTGAATCTGGCACAAATCGCCAGCGAAGATTTTTCTATGCATATCTGTTGAAAATGGTCTCCTCAAGAATTTCAGAGAGTTCCCCACTTCTAAGTGTGGTGCTTTTTGCCCGAGGGGGCTGAACGTTCGACGAAAATCAGTTTTTTCAATTTTTCTCGCCAATCATGCCGTATACGATGAAAATACCTCAGAACAAAAATAATCCTCTTCAAATTTACAATAAAAACGTATTCTTGTAATTGCAGCCTCAAAATGACCTCCGCGAAACAGTTTTTTCAATCAAAATGGCTAAAAACGCTAAAAAAACGCACTTTTTGCAATTCATCTCGTGAACCACGCATTGTAAGAAAAAAATACCTCAGTAAAAAAATGTTCTACGTGAAATTTGCATCAGGTTATCTTCTTAACAATTTTAGATTTACTCAATATGATGGAGAGAATGCGGGCCGAAATTGACGATAGTGGAGGGTCTATTGTTCATGTACTATTCTGCGTAACGCCCAACGCCTCGCACTGGAGTGTCAACGCGCGTTGTCGCGTTTTCCGTGTGTATCGTCCGTTTCGGCCCGCATTCGCTCCATCGTATTGAGCAAATCAAAAATTGTCAAAAAGGTAACCTAGTTCAAATTTCACGTAGAACATTTTTTTACTGAGGTAGGTGGTTCAAAGGATAAATTGCCAAAAATGTGTTTTTTTTTGCGTTTTTAGCCATTTTGATTGAAAAAACTGTTTTTGCGGAGGTCCTTTTGAGGCTGCATTTACTCAATTTCTATTGTCTTTATCAAAAAATTACAAGAATACGTTTTTATCGTGAATTTGGTGAGGATTATTTTTGTTCTGAGGTATTTTCGTCGTATACGGCATGATTGGCGAGAAAAATTGAAAAAACTGATTTTCCTCGAACGTTCGCCCCCTAGCGGGAAAAGCACCACACTTAGAGGAGTGTCCGGACTTTTAGGCGCGACCATTTCGGCGCGACCATTTAGGCGCCGCCATTTCGGCGCAGGCACTATTTCGGCGCGAAGGACATTTTGGCGCGACGGGGTATTTTTCAAATTTTCAGAGCGAAATGAAGGTCGGTACTTCAGAGTACCTAGATAACGTCTGCAATGCGTGTAACACTTCCACTCTTCTACCAGCTGTTTGTCATTCATGGCCTTTCATTCGGATCTGCTCTTCCATTGTTGTATGTCTTGCTGCCAAATAAAACCTCGAAAACATATCGCGCTCTGTTGAAGGCGTTAAAAGTCTGGACCCAAGTGGGAGCCTTACTCCAAAATTATTCAATTGTGATTTTGAAATGGCCATCATTAAAGAAATTCAGCGCACTTTTCCGTCAAAATCCTTGGGAGGCTACCTATTTCACCTGTTGCAAAACATACACAAGCGAGTGCGAGAATGTGGACTGCAGAAGGAATACGAAATAAACCCCACAAGCAATTTACACGTCCGGATGATAGTCGTATTAGCCCTTGTGCCGAAATGTGACGTTGTTGTTGGTCTCAAACAGCTCAAAGACTACATTGACGAATCTTTGCGACCAGTATGGGATTACGTAGAGGACAACCACCTTCGCCGCCGAAAACGGGAAGGGAGGAGACAACCAATATTTTGAATAACAGTCTTACAAAATTTTTAAACCTTCGCGCCGAAATGTCACCCGCGCCGAAAGTCACCCGCGCCCAAAACGGCGGCGCCCAAATAGCCGCGCCGAAACGGTCGCGCCGAAAAGTCCGTGATTCCTTAGAGGTGGGGAACTCTGTGAAATTGTTGAGGAGACCATTTTCAATGCACAGAAAAATCTTTGCTGGAGTTTTGTGCTAGGTTCATGTTTAATTTGATTGGACTAAATTGTCTTTTTCACTTTTTATTCATCTTGAGATGTAGCGACCTTTACGTGGAACAGATTTTCGTTGTAGGTTAGGTTGATTCGCTAATGCGTAGGTATTGCGATAGTAGTGGTATGGTCTGAAATTTGACATCAAGACGTTTATTTGTCGATGAAAAATTTGAGTTCGTATTACGTGCGATTTCATAACATGGTTCAACCCGATTCGATGCGCCGATGAGGTTTAGAAGTACCGGTGAATTTCTAATGCCTTGGTCCGATAAAGTGCTTTATAGCGAAAACATACTTGAATGATACATGAGTATGTTATTAATTGAAAAATTTGACTATCGAAGATCGAAGTGTTATCAACCTAAAGTTTGTGTTATCGAGCTGAAATCGAAAAATTGGTATCGTGCCAAAAGTCTGTCGAAGGTATTAATTCGTTCAGGTGTTTTAAGATACCGCAGACTGAGTGAAAGAGTTCGTATACCGGATCTCAGGATAATGGTACCGTATAGATCGTTCACGCTCGAGTTTAGTGGATATTTATCGGGTAGGTGAATTGGGTTGGGCAGTGGACAATCGTCTCCCTCTATGCTTTTACATCTATGTCGACGATGATGATAAACGGACCAAAGTCACCTGGATTCGAATTAGCAATAATCAAGTTTGCTATTTTGCACATTTATTTTTAATGATAGATCGACGATTCCCCTTAACTGCCCTCGTATACTGTTGTATTGTATGCTTGTGTCAGTTTAGGCTATGTTGGCTCTATGTGAGTTTTTATCTGTAGTCAATGTATTCAAATCTTTTCTTCTTAGTCGACCAGCATCGATTAGTTTTGTTTTTCAGAGAACCCTCAAGTCCCGACGAATTAGACGTGAAGGTGATTATACCTAGGAATAATACTGCAGTCTGCGAACTATCAGCGAATAAACCCTTTCGGCCCTATTTTATAAATTTTATTTCAGGTTATCCGTAGTCCCCCTTCTCTAGGCCCAATTGACTGACTTGTGCAGTCGTAGTTTTTTTTTAGGTTGATAAAATGTTTGTTCATGTACTTCCCCAAACGAGCGGAGCTTATGTTTATTCTATTCTTCTTTCGATTAAGGTAGACTTTTAGCTACCAGTAATTACTACGACAAACAATTTTCTTCTGTTTGACGGGTAAGTAGAGCCCGTATCAACGATGACGCTAGCCTCAATTATCAAGATATTTCGTACAGCCTATGTGATCTCAAAAGGTGCACCAAAAACTGACTGTGGTCTATCTTCAGTTACTTACGCCTTCAGAAATATGTAATCATGTTCGCGCGATTGAGCTAATGCAGCGGCGGTTCCCTAAGGTGGAGGGGAAATGAGGTGAGAGTGGAATACTATCCAGACGTTGGTTGTGATGAATTCGAGGTTTAGATTTAGTTACGACGCTTCGATAAAGTAAGAGCTTTTGTCTCAGGTCTCGTCTATCTTGGTAGAGCTGTGTCAATTTGTTATAAAATTTATGTCTAGGTTTCATGTGATCGTACTCGTATGCTTCTACTCTTACGTTGTTACAGCACAATCTTCTAATTGCAAAGGCGCAACTTGAAAAAGTTTGGGAGCCACTGGCATAGACTGAGCGTAGTCCCAACTTGCATTTCTACAGCCCCCCCCTCCTATAGTTGAAGGAAAATGAGTCCAGCTCAAACAAAGAAGAACTCGACGGCACAAACCAGCTTAATTGATTAAGCCTGATTGCGGAGTGACTCTGAATCATGGGGAGGAGAGTTGGTCACATGGACTTACAAAGAACCATTGAACGAGCTGAAATTGAGTTTCGAACTCTTTATAGAAATGTTTCAAAATGCTTCAGTGGGCAAATCCAATAAGATTAATAGTGAAGCGAAAATTTCCAAAGTTAATCAACTAGGTTGGTGACTTTTACTTTTTTTGAAACTACAATTAGCAGTCAATAGGTCTCTCAATCAAGTTAGAGCTCCCACCCTCTTCCAAACCTGAAGGCTTTTCCTTTCATGATATTGCTCCAAAATCAAATTTTTTCAGACCCATGAGTCGGAGCCCTCCCCTCCCCCGTACTTCAAAACCTTTATTTCTTTTTATATGTTTAGCAATCAACATCTTCGAAGGTCAAAGTCCCCGGCCCGTAGAAACCGCGATCCGTTGTTTATATGTATTGCTCGGGGGTCAAAATTTTGCAAATATATTTGACTATATCCAGTGGCATAACTGTGGGGGGCAGGACGTCAACCTCCCCAGAGCTTCCAAAGTGTATGAGTGTTTTGTAGTTTTCAAGACTTATTTTATATTTTTTTGATTCGTATCTTCTTCATATCTTCAACCCCCCCCCCCCCCTGAAGAAATTTCTTAGTTTTGCTTCTGATTGTATCTCTCCTTTCCCTATTCTTTCTATTTTAGATTGATTTTCAACAGAGAATCTGTTTCATAAGGAATTTTTCGAAAAATTGACCTGCGATGGCCCTACCCTAACAAAGGATTTGGACTTGAAGAAATTTCGGCTTGCAGGCTGTAAAACATGACATTTAAGAGAATTGAATACAAAGTAGGTGGCCTTGTTCACGATGAATTTTTGAACTCATAATGGCCACTCGAGTCAGTGAGGGAAAATCTCATGAAATATTTTCTGGCAGAGCCAAATGAATAAAGATCATGAAAAAACGAATGTACACAAAGACACGTAACAATTTTTTATTCCGTCTCGCGCACAAAATGATTAAAGTGGTCAAAATTTAGATTAAAATAATAGATAAATTGAATGGAAATTACATGAGTTTGATAATAAGAGGCAAGAAAAATGAACAAAAATAAAATGATTAAATTAAATAAAATTCGCGAGACTAGAATGAGATCACGACCGGTTTCGATATGTATCATATCATCATCAGGTGAATACTGAGAAGCGGAGAAGGTTACAAAGAGAATTTGAATGAAAAGGTGAGAATGGAGCCAGGTTGAGTCATGTACACGTAAGATTATCACAGCTGTTCAAGACATATCTCACTATTGGGTTGATTAATGTGCCATCTAAATCGTTTAATGAATAGTATTTATCTACGTTGAGAAGATTTACAGTCTCTATTTCTTCCAATCTGTCCAATTTTTTTCCTTTAATGCAGGTGTGGAGAAGTTCGACCTTGATTTTCTCTGGATCGTGGTCGAAGACAATGCAGTGTAGACCTACAGCCGATTTACCAGGATTTTTTGAGTATGTTGCAGCCTTGTGTTCGCGAATTCGAGTGTGTAAGGGTCTACCTGTCTGTCCTATGTACGAAGCGGGACATTCTCCGCAAGAGATTTTGTAGACACCTGATTTAGCTTCGAAAGGAATTTTGTCTTTGACATTTGAAAGTTTTGATAAGTTAGTCATAGGATAGAAAACTGGTGTGTAACTCAGACGACGTAAATCACGTCCCAACATTTCAGATGGTCTGCCAAGGAACGGTATGCGTATCCATTTTTTCTTTTCATCTTTTTTGGAGGGGGGTTGGGTATTTCGTTCGGAAAGAAGTTTCTTTATATCAATAGAATTTTCTCCTCAATTGTTACGTGTCTTTGTGTACATTCGTTTTTTCATAAAAATGGCTCGTACCTATGAGGAGAAAATTCTATTGATCAATACAGCGTGCACGGCTGTTATTTCCTCAATCTATCGCAGAGAATCAGAGAAGCTTACACGATGTTCATCTAACATTCAATTTGTCACAACTTGCCTGAAATTCAATCTACAGCCGAAAACCCAATAGTGAGATATGTCTTGAACAGCTGTGATAATCTTACGTGTACATGACTCAACCTGGCTCCATTCTCACCTTTTCATTCAAATTCTCTTTGTAACCTTCTCCGCTTCTCAGTATTCACCTGATGATGATATGATACATATCGAAACCGGTCGTGATCTCATTCTAGTCTCGCGAATTTTATTTAATTTAATCATTTTATTTTTGTTCATTTTTCTTGCCTCTTATTATCAAACTCATGTAATTTCCATTCAATTTATCTATTATTTTAATCTAAATTTTGACCACTTTAATCATTTTGTGCGCGAGACGGAATAAAAAATTGTTACGTGTCTTTGTGTACATTCGTTTTTTTTCATAAGTTTCTTTATAGTTTTTCTTTTCACTAGTTGCCTAATGTTGATGTCCAATCCATTCATGGCAGAGATTTTCTCTATTTGAGAGATTTCTTGTTCAAAAGATTTCCTTGTTAATGGAAGGGAGACTAGTCTGTGGATTGCCGAGTTTGCAGATGCGAGTTTGTGAGGCCAAGTGTGGTACGACGATTTATGAATGGATATTCCTGAAAAGGTAGGTTTGCGGTAGATCTCAAATTCTGGAACGACATTACAGTTGGAAGGCTGGAGTGTAATTTTCAAGTCCAAAAAGTTTATGGTGCTTCCTCCAATTTCCATTGTTAGGGAAATAGAGGGGTGGTATGAGTTAAGTTCTTTATGAAAATCTTGAAGTTCCGTGTCTGATCCATCCCAGATACATAAGATATCGTCAACGTATCTCTGCCACGAAATTATCTTGTCGGAATGTGGGGATTGGTTTAGTATATGGTTTTCCATCTCGTTTAAGAAAACTTCGGCTACAAGCGATGACATTGGCCCTCCCATGGGGAGGCCGTCAGGAAACCTGTACGTTACATTGTTGAAGTTGCAAATATTGTTGAGAAGACAGCACTCAGCAAGTCGACGAAATTCCGCGATGATATCAGAGCTTATTTGATTATTTTCCAAATGTTTTTCCATAAGATTGATAGCGATTGCAACAGGGATTCTTGAATACATCGATACAAAGTCGAAAGAAATGATTTTAGAAGTGGGGGGGAAATTACGATTCTTCATATTATCTGCTAGCTCTATGGAATTACGAATACTATAAGAAGCAGAGAAATTAGAAAAGTTTTTAAACCATTGGGTTAAGTATTTTGCCAGCAGATATGATGGGTCGGTATAAAAAGCTATGACTGGTCTCATAGGATTGCCACTCTTATGTAGTTTGATTTGACCATATATGCGTGGTACGCTGGGACACATCACAAAAAGGTGGTCTGGTTTTCCTCTTATTATTTGTTTTGTATTGCTTATTGTATCGCGAATATTTTCATTATATTCGTCAAAGTTGAATTG
This sequence comes from Aspidiotus destructor, assembly GCA_035079395.1. Taxonomy (NCBI): domain Eukaryota; kingdom Metazoa; phylum Arthropoda; class Insecta; order Hemiptera; family Diaspididae; genus Aspidiotus; species Aspidiotus destructor. The sequence continues at coordinate 2,132,603 of JAVHKZ010000015.1, forward strand.
AGGATCTGGAGTGGCATTCATGCTAGATAGGAGGTCCAGTATTTTTTGGTTGTAATCTTCTCTAGGGATGATAGCGAGAGATTCGCCTTTATCAGCTTTGATTAAAGCCAGATTTTGTGTGACTAGTTTCTTTTTGATTTGAAGATATGTTTCCTGGGTTGAAGACAGCGTAGAAGTCTGGGAAGTCATAGATAGTATGAGTTCTTTGGTTCGCGGGCAATTTAGCCGTGTATCACCTCGTAGGCCAGAAGCGAGGTCAGCTAAAACTATCGTTTCTAGTTTTTTCTGTTTATCAATCGGTGGTATAGCGAATTTCCTCCCCTTTTTGAGAAGATCGAGTTTCATTGGATGAGAAGCTAACATTAGATAAGTTGACGAGAGGAGGAGCGAAGTCTGGTTCAGCATTTGGTTTCGTCTCAGCTCGGTGATTGGTATTCTTTTCCTCGATTAAAATTTTGAGTTTTGATAATTTAGTTTCTCTCAGAAGCGCTTGTAGACGTTGTTGGCGACAGGAAACATTGTGAAAAAGGTTTTCAGCATCTTGGGACGAAATTGAAGAGAGAATGCGAGATTTACAACGTTCTATTATATCGATGATCATAGCTTTATGCGCATGTAGGGATCTGCGAACGGAGTCGAGCCACTTACGTAATAATTTTGTATAAAAAGCTATGACTGGTCTCATAGGATTGCCACTAGCAGATAATATGAAGAATCGTAATTTCCCCCCCACTTCTAAAATCATTTCTTTCGACTTTGTATCGATGTATTCAAGAATCCCTGTTGCAATCGCTATCAATCTTATGGAAAAACATTTGGAAAATAATCAAATAAGCTCTGATATCATCGCGGAATTTCGTCGACTTGCTGAGTGCTGTCTTCTCAACAATATTTGCAACTTCAACAATGTAACGTACAGGTTTCCTGACGGCCTCCCCATGGGAGGGCCAATGTCATCGCTTGTAGCCGAAGTTTTCTTAAACGAGATGGAAAACCATATACTAAACCAATCCCCACATTCCGACAAGATAATTTCGTGGCAGAGATACGTTGACGATATCTTATGTATCTGGGATGGATCAGACACGGAACTTCAAGATTTTCATAAAGAACTTAACTCATTCCACCCCTCTATTTCCCTAACAATGGAAATTGGAGGAAGCACCATAAACTTTTTGGACTTGAAAATTACACTCCAGCCTTCCAACTGTAATGTCGTTCCAGAATTTGAGATCTACCGCAAACCTACCTTTTCAGGAATATCCATTCATAAATCGTCGTACCACACTTGGCCTCACAAACTCGCATCTGCAAACTCGGCAATCCACAGACTAGTCTCCCTTCCATTAACAAGGAAATCTTTTGAACAAGAAATCTCTCAAATAGAGAAAATCTCTGCCATGAATGGATTGGACATCAACATTAGGCAACTAGTGAAAAGAAAAACTATAAAGAAACTTCTTTCCGAACGAAATACCCAACCCCCCTCCAAAAAAGATGAAAAGAAAAAATGGATACGCATACCGTTCCTTGGCAGACCATCTGAAATGTTGGGACGTGATTTACGTCGTCTGGGTTACACACCAGTTTTCTATCCTATGACTAACTTATCAAAACTTTCAAATGTCAAAGACAAAATTCCTTTCGAAGCTAAATCAGGTGTCTACAAAATCTCTTGCGGAGAATGTCCCGCTTCGTACATAGGACAGACAGGTAGACCCTTACACACTCGAATTCGCGAACACAAGGCTGCAACATACTCAAAAAATCCTGGTAAATCGGCTGTAGGTCTACACTGCATTGTCTTCGACCACGATCCAGAGAAAATCAAGGTCGAACTTCTCCACACCTGCATTAAAGGAAAAAAATTGGACAGATTGGAAGAAATAGAGACTGTAAATCTTCTCAACGTAGATAAATACCATTCATTAAACGATTTAGATGGCACATTTATCAACCCAATAGTGAGATATGTCTTGAACAGCTGTGATAATCTTACGTGTACATGACTCAACCTGGCTCCATTCTCACCTTTTCATTCAAATTCTCTTTGTAACCTTCTCCGCTTCTCAGTATTCACCTGATGATGATATGATACATATCGAAACCGGTCGTGATCTCATTCTAGTCTCGCGAATTTTATTTAATTTAATCATTTTATTTTTGTTCATTTTTCTTGCCTCTTATTATCAAACTCATGTAATTTCCATTTAATTTATCTATTATTTTAATCTAAATTTTGACCACTTTAATCATTTTGTGCGCGAGACGGAATAAAAAATTGTTACGTGTCTTTGTGTACATTCGTTTTTTCATAAAAATGGCTCGTACCTATGAGGAGAAAATTCTATTAATAAAGATCATGTTTCATGTCTCTTTTAGTAGCTAGTGACTTTTGGGGGCGAGTTGGCTTTTGGGGGGCTTATTTGCTCCGCCTCCCTCCTTGGTCTAGTATAAGTCTAGTTGAAGACTAGTATAATCCTAGTATAAAACTAGAATAAATAAGTCTACTTTAGAATATTTTAGGCTGAGGCTTTAGGGCGGCACACTTGCTCAGTCTAGTATAAGTCTACTTCGAAATATTTTAGGCTAATAACTTTAGAGAGGTGGCTCACTCGCGGCTTCGTGGTTCAGTATGAGTTTACTTTAGAATATTTCAAGCTAATGACTTAGGGGCCTTCGGACTTTGGAGAAGTTTGCTCTTAATGTTGTCAGAGGACCAGGATTGACGACTTATGACGTCATAAGCTAATAGTAATAGCTGCATAATGGCTCTCGGTAGTTTTCTTAATCAAGCCTACGCCTTATATATTATATCATTATATTAGGATATGCCAGAAACTACCGGGAGGGGAGGGGGAGCTCGGCAAAAGTTACCACAAGGATAGAGCTGCCAGATGATAGTTTCAAAAATCCGTACCCGCCATTTTTTGTAAGAACTAAAACCAGATTACCATGGACTTTAATTGATCTATTGACAACAATCAGGAGAAAGGTATGTCTTATAGAAATACCTGAGGTATTTTTCCCTCGATCGACTCAATATTACAAAATGATGCAGTACTAGTCCATAACGAGCAGGAGAAAGGTATCTTTTGTAGTCGTGTCTAAGGTACCTTTCCCTTGACTGCAAGAAATCCATATTGTAAGTAAAATCAACTGAAAAGAACCTCTATCTTTTTTGAGGGCCAAAAATCCGTAGATCTGGCATTGTAGCATAAGGATGAGCCCAGAGCAAAGATACAAGCCTCTTTTTGGAATAAACCTGTGGTATAAAGAAGCCTAATACAGCTTCGAACTGGATACAGTATACAGGATTCCTAGACTTAGTATAAAGCTAGTAATAGTCCAGTATGCCAGTAGTTTACTGAACAGACCAAAAAGAGATCTAGCGTAGGCGTAGGCGTAGGTAGCTATCATAAACTAATGCAAACCTCCTCGTGGAATAAGTCTGTGGTATAAGAGAACCTAGTATAGTTTTGGACTGGATACAGTATATAGAAATACAAGCCTCCTCTTGGAATAAGCCAATGGTATAAAGAAGGGATACTGTATACAGAATTCCTAGACCTAGTATAAAGCTAGTATAAGCCTAGTATACCAGTAGTTTACTACACGATCAAAGAAAGATCAAGCACGCTCATACGCACGCACGCAAATTTTCAATTAATGAAAGTGAGGGCAAAGACATGAAACATGTCAAAAAATGCTAACTTTAAGCGACTTGGAAAAAGTTTGACTTTGGAGCCATAATATATGATACTAGAGGGACTTTGTTAGAGAATTTTGATCTTCAAGTCATAATATTTGACAGGAAGAGGACTTGAAAAAATTCTGGCTTTAAAGTCTATAATATATGACAGCAGAGGGACTTCAATTATTCTCAACATCAAAACAATTGGACCCATAGATTCCCTGCGATCCTCGTTTAACTTTGTTAAGGAAGCTGTTGTGTTTTTTAGGGTCGGCGCTCGTCGGAGTAGCCGACACTATTGAAATCACTTCTTCCCGCTTGGATGTTTATAGCCACCTTAGAAACTGTGCCCAAGTCCTTAAATTATAACTCCTCATATCCTCAGGAATCGAAATTTATCGAAAGTCTCCTCCATAAAACAGGTTCACTTTTGACAAAATAAGAATATATTTGAATTGAATATTTTTACCAACCTACTACAAATTGAGAAGCAAGAGAGAGGTCACGAGTCATAACTAGGAAGAACATATACGAGAAAAACATTGTATTTTTTTTACGTGTCTGTGCATTCTTTCTTACATTTACTACATTACGAGTTATATTTTCAGAGACAATGGACCTATTTAGAAGAATATCGCGCAAAGGTTGGTTCAAACAGTATTATTCTCGATTTTATACAGATCCATGCGTGTTTCCAGATTGAATTTCAAATTGAATCTCTTTAATTGTGCTGAGTTTGTACAATATTATTTTTCCTTTTGTACCTCATTGATAATTCTATCATAATAAAATAATATTCATTTATTCATGCATTATTTTCGCCATATTTGATTGTATTATTTTCTTCATATTTCAGCTTTATTAGTGCGAGCATTTGGCGTATTCATTCTCATTATCGGGTTTTTAATCCAGATTTTCCATCCGTATATGATTATAAGGAAATATGTAAGTGTAAAATAATAAAGTAATGAGTTTGAAACCGCAATACTCACTATTAGTCTGGTCAAATTAAATTCGGTACAAATTTTCAGTGAAGGTTTTTTCGTGTGAAATTGTAATAATCTTGAGGATGGGCCGTGTCCTTCGTCCTTATGGCTTTCGTCCAGTATTTCATGACCCGGTTACTGCAGTAAGAATTTGTTTGTCAAGTTAAAGGACCCTGGTCCATTGGTTGAGAGGAGTGGAGTGCATAGGGTGGCATGTAAGAACTGCAGTTGGCATTTACATAAAGGAGATCAGGGCCAACTCATTGTCTAATCACCAGTCACCAAAAGTTTGTGGGAGGGGTTGGACGTCCTCCCCCACAGGGAAAATTTATACTTTAGACGCATCGCGTTCGAGTGTATCAAAGTTCTAGTTGATTGAATAAGTTTACGTGTGTGGTTCTCATCCTGATGACCGGTTAATACAGTCCTGACTGACTTCTCTGAATAATGAATTGTATAGATTTCTCAAGAGTACTATCTATTGAGCGTTAAGATAAAGGAGCAGAAAACGATTAATGATTCTCCCCCCTTCCCCCTCGAGATTATTCTGACCATTGAATTTTATTAAATGTATGTTCCTGCGTTTTTCTACTCCCGTATCTAATGTTCTTTGAATAATCTCGGTTTCAGTCATTGTTTGGTTTCTTGCTTTCATGTCTTGCTAGATATAATGAGTTTCAAACAATTTGAGCGGTATTTGCAACACCATCCTTTCGTCGAAGAATTTATCGAATTTTTTATTTTCTTTTCGAAGTTCGGTATAATTCGTGAAGAAGGACTTATTTTCAATGCGTGGCATACTTCCGGAGACGTGAATATACTAGTGAAAGCTTACGCATTCAATATAACCAATAAAGATGCATTTTTGGCTGGGAAAGAAAAGCTGCGGCTGGAGGAAGTTGGACCGTTCATATACAAGTAAGATATGCATGACTAATACGACGAAAATTACTCTTAATTAAATAACTTTTATTTTAATTGTTTCAGAGAGACAATGGATCAAGAAAATATTAAATTCGACCACGATGAAGGAGTTATAATTTCTCAGCCTCGGTACCGACTTGAATGGGTTTCTCATTTGAATAAATTCACAGAAGATACTTTGTTGGTTGTTCCTAGTATGGGTAAAATGGTACGTTAACATCGTGGAGAATCAATATGCTATGGCTTTAAGCAACATGCAAGAGTCCATAAGTCTCATCTGGCGTACAAAAAATAAATGACGTATGTTCCATTTAAATAACATTGGACATACGTCATTTATTTTTTTTCGGCAGTCATGGTGTAGCCTTTCGAAGACTTCCAACCCTTTACAGTAAAATTATTGTCATTTGTCTAATAGACAGAACTCAAAAATTTTCCAAGGCGTGCACCCTCTTGATGCCCCCTTCATATAATATTGCCAAAAATTTCGTTTTTGATGCACGTAACTCGAAGACGATAGAATGTACCTGAGTCCTCTTTACCCCTTTCCTCTCTTAGATGTTGGAGTTTGAAAAGCTCACAAATAATGTCGCTGGGATCAAACCTTGAAATAACGTGCACCATCATTCGCTGGTCAAGTTTGGATAATGTTGTAGGAGAGAAGGGGACGTAAATATTTGGTTCATAGAGATTGAGACGTGATTATAGGTGTCACTGTTTTTCTAAAAAAAAAAAAAAAAAACAAAAACAAAACTCCTTTTCTTTTAGTACGCTGCAGATTTTGCCGATAATTTCAGAGTCGGAAGCTATAATTTCGTCTTAGGCTTTACAAACTTCTTCACCGGAACTGAATTAATTGAAAATTGCACTTGGAAGCAGTTTGCATTCGACGGGAGTGCAGGTGTATCGCAATTAATGAAGTTAGGAATTTTCACGCGAGTAAGTACATATAGAGAAATGACGATTCGTGATTTTGTCAACATCACCTTATTTGGGTTATCTCTCACGCAGATTTGGGAACACTCGGAAGATTTTTCTGTCACCTATTCCGGAGAAAAGAATTACGCTAAAGCTGGTCTATTGAAATCGTACAATGGACTAGATTACGACCTCAGTAAATGTAATAAAGTGAATGGTTCGACCAACGGCTTCAAACTGGGAAATAATTTATCGAATGAAACAATCTACTTCCATCGGAAAGGATTATGTCGGACAATACCGTTCGTAAGTCACAATATTTTAGGCTTCTTCATAATTTTGAAGTGAAGTCAAAATTAGAGGAGATACGTACTATGTGAGAGAAAGCTAGGATGTATTTTAAAAGAGTTGAGGTTGTAGAGCAATTGGCCCTATTGAAGACGTGATTAATAAATTCATGCTGATGACGTTCACAAAAATAATTAAAGAAGAAAGGTTTGTATTATATATCTGAAGTGGATTCCAGACTAGAAGTGACAATGTTTGAGGGTATTTGCAACGCGTCGCATTGGGAGAGATAGCACTGGGGTACATTTTCACGGAATTTCTGTGCTGGTCCGGATGACCTTGACCTAATCAAGGGACTAAATCGTTAAAATTAATCTTTGGAGAGATGCGAGCTCATAAAGTCATCAAATGACTTTAACTTTAATCTTGTCGGGGCGGATCTGAGAAAAAGTCAAGTGACGAGCAATTTAGAAGAGAGGATCTCAAAAAATATCGACTTTTAGAGCAGAAGAAAGTGTTCAGTGATTCGAGGGAAACATGAAAACCCGAAGTTTCTTATTGCTCTTGCAATTAATTGTTTGTGTGGTTTTTAGTGGCACTTCAAGTCGTACAAAATTTTGAGAGCTGGATAGAAGAGGAAGGGAAAAAATCTGTAGATACTGGTCAAAATTTCAATTTCCGAACTATCATAAGAGGGAAGTTGGAAAAACAACGGCTTCTCTAACATCGCAGAAGTTCAAGACCTCAAAGTCAAAATTTCTCCAAGTCCTTCTTCCACCATATATTATGGCTCGAAAATCGAAATTTTCCTACATCCAAAACCCGTATTATAGTAGGTCAGTTTTCGCCGGACATCGTACGGCGCTCAGCATAAGGCAAATGCCCCCACAGCTCCACCATAGAACTTGTTCGCTGTTAATACTTTTTAAACCATTATGAATTTTTCTATGACAGGTACCGATTGAGGAGACGAGGTACGGTTCTTGGGTGAAGTATAAAATTGCCGAGAATGCTTTCGACTACAATACGAATCCAAAGTCTGAGTGTTTTTGTACATCTCAGAAGTGTTTACCAAAGGGGTTATCCATCCTGGCTCCGTGTTATCAAGGTAAACATGTATTTCAGTGAAAATTAATCATATAATTACTCGCTTAAGCTATCTTACGGAGAAAATTTGCAGCCGGGTACCTTGATACCATAAAAGCTTGGATAATTTTAATAGACGCTTAAAAAGTTGGTTAATGTTGAAGTGGGAAAGAATTTTGTCGCGGAAAATTTTTAAGGCAAAGACTACACTATAGGAAAAAATAGATCGAGGACCTTTTCACTAAATTTTTTTGTTTTATAATTGAAGTTTAAATCCTTTGATTGATTGTCTGATTGTCCTCTTCCTCTTACTTTGGTTGTGCCAAACAATTGCTACCTCTTCCCCCTTGCAGGTTTCGTAAATTATTATTGGAATATGTATTTCCTGATTTCAAATTAGGATATAGTAAAAGCACATAATAAAAATATGAAGAAAACACTCCGAAGATACTATGTTATATCATAATATTATTCTGAATATTAATTCATTTGTTGAGATTGATCATTCTGTACCATTTTTCTGAATAGGCTTCCCGGTAGCTCTTTCGTTACCTCATTTCCTTGAAGCTGATCCTTCGCTCAGTAAGAACATCGAAGGATTGAAACCGAGAGCTGATTTACATGAGTCCTATCTTATTGTCAACCAAGTAATTTAGCTTCAGAGATACTTCACGAACGTATTTTACGAACAGATGTTGTGAAATATTCAAACATGGAAACGTATTTTGATAATTCAACTTTTCAGGATTTGGGAATTGTAAAGGAAATATCGGTCAAGTTTCAGATTAATCTATTGGTAAACAAGGTGGAGAATGAGTATTTTTCTGAAATGATTACACCTTTAATGTGGCTGGAAATAGTGAGTATAATGGATGTTACAAGTTTTTCATCTTTTGTTTCAATTCTTTTAATTGAGAAAAGAGGGTGTGTTTTTCCAAATTTCCATGTTTGCATCATTTTCTCCTTCTGGATTCTAATAAAAGATGCAATGTACGAGAAGTTTGCGACTGAGTCGTGAGAATGCAAATTTCGAAAGGCAGAAGACGTTCATTATTAATTAAGTCAGAGCTCCAGCCACTTTTTTTACACTAAATTGCATACACACGATTCTCGTAGTTGATACTCCTATGACTTGCTGACCAAAGGAACTGGAAAAGTGGTATACTTACGCAGAAATTGTCTCTGCGTCATTTTTTCAGAAAAGAATTCATCCTTCAACGATCCCAATACCACATGTCTCCTAATTTAGAATGCTTGACGTACCATCTCAAGCTGAAAATTGGGGTTTTATTGTAATGACTATAATTTCTGCCGGGGGTCTAGGGAGGGCCCTACCATTGGTAGCAGGAGGGGAGGAGGGAGAAAATATTTAATTGATGCAAGAGCTATTTTTTTTTTTTTTGAGGGAGCATTCCCAACTTGTGGTGATTTTAAAACAACTGATGAATTATAAATCTTTATCACTAATTAATAACTAAAAAGATCTCAATTTTATTTTGTAAAAATTCGTCAATTTTCTTATTTTATCAAAATTCTTTTTTCATTTGTTACAGTCAATGCCTTCCTTACCTTTCATTAAAAGATGTCAAACTCTTGTGATTGGAAATTTATTTGCGATAGAAACAATAATTTGTATTGGATTTCTAATCTTGGGATGTTACTTGATTTTCTGTCGGAAATTTGAGTATCTGAACAAGAGGCGAATTAGTGGATTTGAAGATAAGAAAAAACTTTTTCGTCCTCATTAAGTCATTAGTTGACCAAAGAATATTTTTATAATGTTATTATTAAGTATTGTCCTGAGAATTTTTGTATTTCAATAAAACATTGAACATGTGATAGTGATTTTTGAAAAAAAAAACTAGAAGTTGATTATTTACAATTATGAAATATGGAGTTACAATAATACATTCACAACCAATCATCATAAGTACTTTTTAAGCAATTGCAGCGCTTCAAGCGAACGTATTGTAATCATTGGTCCAGTCAGCGGCTCAGCGCTATCATTGACTATACACTTGTGATAGTCTCATGCTATCGATAGTCCCGACAGTTTTTCCTGAAACTATCGATACTATCGATAGTTTGGATGAAAGACATCAATCAGGAGGAAAGTACGTGGGCTACTCGAGGGATAAATACTTTTCTCCTGATTGTTTTTTTTTTTCTTCTTTTTTGGAAAATTCTGTCAAGGAATGTATTCTATATTGTTATCAGATAAAGAACGCGACTAAGAAATACCATCAAAACGTGGTCCCACACCCAAAAAGCACATATGTGACCAAAAGTGAACAGTGAACGGTCGACTATTTGACTTTCCAGTTCCTTTGTCTTTCTTTCAAATGTGTTATCAGTAAATTGATCCCATCAATTAATTTGTTTTTTGATAAGAAAAGGGAACATTTTTCAACTATCAATAGTTTCTCAAACTATTGACAATACTGTTATCAATGGTTTTTCACAAAACTATCGTTTTTCCCAATAGTTTTTTTCCAAAAACTATTGATAGTATCGATAGTCTATCAATAGTTCCCATCACTACCATATGCGTACTAGACAAATACTCGCATTGTTAAAAAAGTGTTGTCACTTCGCTGGATACTGACACCAGAGTGTGCGGCATGTTAACCAGCAGAGTGAGAGGGAAAAAAACATCTTTCCCTCTCTGGCTCACTCGTCTAAACACGCAGCCTCTAAGCACGCAGCACACTCTGGTGTCAGTATCCACCAAAGTGACAACTTTTTTTTTTATTAACAATGCAAGTATTTGTCTGGTACAATTGTCTGGTATGTGTATAGTCAATGGCGCTATAGTAATCTTACTCTAGTATACTGCCACTGTTCAAACTTCCAACTCTTATTCAACAATCATTTGATGGATTTCTGATGAGGAAATCATAAAACAAATGGGTTTTTAAAGACAAAAGTACTCTACACCTGAAATAAGGAACTATAAAGATAGGTATGCGCAAGTGATAAGAACGCGCCCGTCACCATGCTGATAAAGTCGCAGGAGGAGCAATTTCATTTACATCCTAAGAGAACTCGAATCATCAAACCTCAAAATACGATAATTCTAACTCCAAAATAAAGTGAAACTCGCTTATTTTTTTGTTTCTAATCATATAATCTATCTAAAATCAACCAAAATTCGATTTTGTGTTCTAAATTTTTCTCACGGCATTCCTCAATCCTCTTGGAACCAAGGATGGTAAGCCAGCCGTAAGCCTTAAGCCTTAAGTTTTAAGCCGTATGAGCCGTATTTTATCAACTTTAAGCTGTAAGCTTAAAGCCTGAGCCTTATTCTTGTAAGCCGTAAGCTTTAAGCTGAGCCATATTTTTTCATCTTTTTTACAGTATAACATCAATTGAACTTTGAAAAAACCACTACCTCAAAAATTTGATTTTAAGCCATAAGCCTTAAGTTTTAAGCTGTATAAGCCGTATTTTTTCAGCTTCAGGCTTTAAGCTTTAAGCCAAAGCCGTATTCTTGTGAGCCGTAAGCTTCAAGCTGAGCTATATGCTTATCAAATTTAAGCTTCAGCTGTAAGCTTAAGCTTTATTATACAGCTTGACATCCCTGCTTGGAACGGCTCCTCCTTCAACTTTATCAACATGGCGACAGTCCTCGTCTTATCACTTGCGCATACCTATCTTTATAGTTCCTTACCTGAAACAATTTCATGTTCTACAAATTTTATTCTCTTTGTTTATTTCGCATACATTGCGTGAGATAATTCAAAAAGATATTGAAAATTGTAATGATGGCTACTGCTGCATATTTTAGTTTTGAGAGTAACGTTGTCATTGCATAACAATCTTCTAATTACTTAACGCAATAACACTACCAGGGTTGTCAAAAAAATGATTAAAAAAAAAAACAAGAAACATGTTTTTCTAATTTAAAAACGGGTTTTATGTTGGAAATATGCTTTGAATTGTGGTTTTTAATTTCATCTTCAAAATGTATTTTGAATGTTTCAAACATTATTTAAAACTGTTTTGAATAATTCAATTGTGGTTTGAGACATATTTTGGCGTTTCAACTTTGAAAACCTTTCCAAAATTGATTTTAAACATTGTTTTAAATAGGGTTTCCAATTCGCCATTCAGAGCGCCAGCAGACTGCGCTGAAGGGGTACATAAAAAAGGGCAAATAAGGTATAAAGCTTTGTTTTCTTCCCATAAACGTAATGCAATTCTTTCATACCTTAATCAGGTTACAATTTCTGCCACCAGAGTTCAGCCACTTTGCTCTGAATGGCGAATGTTTTTATTTATACTAATAATACTTGAATGTTGAAGAAAAAAAAAAAAAAAAAAACACGCTTCACCCATTAATCCGTTTGAAACAGAACCTTTTTTTTTTGTCTTTTTTTGATGCATTTCAAACACCATTTGTTCAAAACATTGCAACCTTGCACCCTACTCATTCCAAATATCATCAATTCAACTACTAGCGCTCCTTGTGGATGTATGGATTATGGTGTGTATGTATACGCTATATGCAGTCAAGGACGCAGATACACAATTTTGGCAATAATGCCAGAGGGCTTAAATTGACCTGCGTTATGCAAGAGACATCCGAGCGGCAACTTTTTAATCAAGGGAACAGACCACAGCCTGAGGCTGTAATGTAGAAACTGACAACAGCGCGCAGTGGATTATCAGTTACGTTTTGTGATGGTTCACAATCATTGGTGCGGTGCGGTGTAACCATGATGAAACTGTACCGCACTTTGTCCCCTATCAGATTTCTAATTTTAAAACAATGATAACTTCTAGTGGGCGGTTATAGGTTATTTCAATATACCGGTTAAACGGTTAATTGAAGATCATCATAACCGGTTAATCAGTTCAAACCGCTCAAATAAACTGGTTAATTGGTTAACCGGCGGTTATCTAGATCTCTTTTAGTTCTCAAAAAATTCCGCTAGAAGCGCTAAAGTCTTCCACGTTTTTTGCCCTCAAAATTGAAAAAATTGAAAAAAAAAGGAGAGGAGAGGTCCCTTAGACTCTGAGGTGCCGTGATAATGATTAAGAAATACCTCAATTCTAAAAGCTTTCGGCAATTGGCCGCTTGATGCTTTGAAAAAATCAAATTTGTCAAATCATCAGTAAGGCTAGTAGCGAATCTAGCGGTAATTTAAATATAAAAAAAAATTATGATTCTGGCGATTAATCGGTTATTGCGTTCTATTAACCGGTTTTTTGTTCATCACAAATAAACCGGTTATTCGGTTAAATTTTACCAGAATTAACCGATTCATCCGTTATATAACCAATAACCGCCCATCATAACTTCTCTTGTACTGCACCAACTTTACTGAAATAGGGCTTCAAAAATAGAGAATTGTTTGCTCTTCAAGTTATATTCTCTTCATTTTTTTTCAGAAACAGCGTTTTATTTGCATACAAATCAAAACTTTTGTTTTTTCTCATTTTTTCCCATGAGCCTATATGTAAATCTGTATCCACTTCTTTTCAGGTGCAACGTATTGTGACATCGCTGCATTACTGCCCTGTATAAAGTAGGCTGTGAACAGACACGCTTGGATGGTTTTTAATTAACTCATTCAAAGTCTGCAGAATGATGACAGTGTCCCTGGGACAGCTTCTAAATGACACAGTTCAATTACCATTATGTTATATGGGGAAAAAATCAAATATTCAATTTTGTTGCAAGAACAGTGTGGTGTCCAAACATTACTCACTGGAGTCATTTAAAAAAGTGAACAATTTCCTATTTTTTGAGCCATTGATAGAATCCATTCAGTGTGGAACCAGGTGCGGATCCAGAATGTCATTATGGGGGAGGGAGAACTCACACCAGCGATTCCGCACAAAGAAATTTTTTGCCCCTCCTCCCCTTGAGAGACTTTTCCCAACCCCCTAAATTTAGGAATCCCCCTGGATTCGCGCTTGGTGGAACAAATAATAATCATTTGAAATTAAAAAGTCAGGTAGGGGGGAAAAAGTGCGGTACAGTAACACCTTCCCGCTCGATACCAAAATGACTATCATCAAAGGGGCAACCAATGTTGTTGCACTTCCAGTGTTACTGGCTTGTAATTGTAGACAGCAGTGGTATACGCGTATACACCACGGCTTACTCTACACAAGGCCATGCTGTAATGTAAAGAAGTCACAACGTTGTATTCCAAAAATAGTGGGTACAGATTTACATGTATGTTTATGGGAAGAAACAGAACTTTTAATTTGTAGGCAAATGAAATGGTGATTTTGAAAAAAACAAAAAGGAAGAAGAATATTGATGAGCCAACAATTTTCTATTTTTCAAGGCCTATTTTAATAAAATTGGCGCAGTAGAAGAAGAGTTACTAATTTAAGACAGATAGGGGACAAAGTGCGGTACCATGGCCGCCTTGAAGGAAGGCCGGAACATGCAGATCTGGCAAGAGCTAAGTAGGCCGACCGTTTACATCTGAATTAATGCAAAATTTTGCAAATTGAGTTCAATACATTTTCTGATAGAAAATTTAATGGCCTACAATTTTTTTTTTTTCAATTTTTCACCAAATTCAACGGGTACTTACTGATTCTCAAAAAACCACTTCCCCTCATAAGAGCACATGTAAAAGTCAGCCTACTCTCACAGTGTTGCCGTTATGTGCATGTTCCAGCCTTCCTTCAAGGCGCCCATGGCGGTACAGTTTCACAATTTGGGCCGGACAGCGTTAGTAGGCAATTACACTGACGTCACAATTGTGACTCACAAGATCTCACTTGTTGGCAGTAATACATTGCGGCTTATGGAGCGTATCCTGTTTTTCTCAGTTTTCTCAGAAAATAAGCCTTTATGCAAAAAAATGAATAGAACAAAGTTTGTTCCCCTTGTTATTTCCTATCAATTGGACCTACCTTTAAAATTTTGTAATTTTTTCTTGTACCATAATGTAGGAAATTATAAGGGCAATAAATCTCATTCTAATCATTTTTCCATTTTAGGCCTTCTTTCCAAAGATAATTGAGAAAAACCAAACGCGTCCCATAACAGGCAATGTAACATTGCCAACAAGTGAGACAATAGAACATGCCGTGCGACATCATGTTGAATTCCCTAATGGACCGTATTATGCGTGCCGGCGTGGCATCGACACGTTCTGAAAACATGAACGACCCCACCTGTATTTGTGAAGCACCACTTACCCCAGTTTACCGTATTTGTTCAAAACAAACTATCGATTCCCATAAGAAATGCATGAGAACGTTTTGATCATACACTCTTATTTAAACGTAAGAAGAAAATAAGAAAAGAAGAGTTCTTATTCAGAATCTGGAAGTTCTGAAGTATTCATAAATGTATCTGTAATATTCTTTATTCATCGTTTGTTTTCAAGTATCAACAAATGATCGAAACGCCCTGTGTATTTCTTATGAAGTTAATTTTTGTTTTGAACACAAACGGTAAACTGGGATAAGACTGTGTTAAGGTGGGGCTTCGAAAAAATACGGTCCATTCCGAAGTACAATTGATGGGTGGTGCGGGTAACGGCAAGAAGTTTTTCAAAAATTGTTCTAAATAAATTTTTATGAAGGAAGATGATTGGTAGGAAATTTTATGTTTTACAAATTTTTTTCTCTTCATTTTTCCCCTAAATCGCTTTGTTCCCAAACTTATTTTGATGTTACTCACTGTACATTTACATGGGAAAATCGTCATGCTTCCGTTTTCAATTTTAACGACTGTAACGCTCCTGGCAGATGGCCGGCCCAAATGGTTACACGCTTACACCGCATTGCTGCGCATGGATGAACGTGAACAGCCCTAAAATGTTGACAAGAATCCACTGTGCTCTGCGCGCTGTTATCATCTTCTACATTCCGGCCATGTCCTGTATTACATACACCATAGTAGGTTGTGGTATTTGGGCCGTGCATCCATCAGAGCGCGCCACTATTGAATTGTTATGATAGAGCCGTGAAGGTGAACGTACACATTTTGACACATTTTGCCCATTGGTCTACATACAGATTAAAACTCAAATATCTTGAAAAGTAAGACATTTTTAGAGTAAATAAAGAGGAACAAATTTTTTGAACCAAGTATTTTCAATTTTCATTCAATTAGAACTATTTTTATACTTGAATTCCCGATTTCTGCTCAACCTTCACCTTTTTGTCACTGGTAGGAATAGTCGATAACTCGATACTAGCGCTGCACGGCCCAAATACGCGCATATTCTTAGTTTCTTGCTGCAGTTGTCCACAGTTTTGACACAGTTTTGCGACAATATCACAACATATCCCTCAATTGCATTGCAAGTTAGAGAGATAGACAATGTTTGGAGCTTTTGAAAACTGCAGAGAGTTGAGACTTGGCACAAAAATTCAGTTAACCTAGGTATTTAAATCTATAACATTCAGCAAAAAAGATATTTTTGTTTTCAAGTCAATTCATCATTTTTTTATTATCTTTGTGAAATCCAGCAATGCTGGGGTACCTTCATACATAACATGGTGTTACTAGCAGGATGTGGAAAGATACACTGAAGTACAGTATCCTAAGGTCGCTGCAACCCTAGCTGAATTCTGCATGTAATATCACTTTCAAGAGACACAATTTCATTTTCATGTTATTGTGTCCATAACTCCATAATGCACTGTGATTGCGTGTTGCATTCTGCTTCTTGCATTGGAACACCTAAAACTAGAACAGACTATGGAAGGAATTATAAAGCAGCACAATGTTGTAAGGATCTTGAAAATAATCTTTTTGCCAAGTTTTAGCTCTCTGTTTTGATATCTTACTTTTCTACAAATTTTTCTAAATAGTGAACGTTATGTCTCCATCTGAAACCACAAAATTGGGTGCTACCACTGCTACTCTTGACACGTCGTGGAATTATCACAAAATTAACAACAACCGTTTGTACAGTAAAGATAGGCTTGCGCTAGTGTCAATGCCTCTATTTCTGATACAGTAATACTAAAGTTACTAATTTTTCATAATTAAAAAAGAGCATTTTCTGAGAAGAACGCAAGAAAATCTCTTTTTGGACATGAGGGTAACGGCTTGTATTAGTCCGACTTCCGAGTCACGTGATGTGGTGTGTGATTGTGTTTCCATCTGGGTAACTTTACTCCACAAATACCTTTGATACCTCCAATATGTGAGTCGCAGTCAGACAAATCCAACCCTAAGTCGGGTTGGTAAAAACTCCACGTGTGAAACTGACCTTGATATGAAGGCCCATCTCAGGCGGAGTTGTTGCTTATGATGTTTGAAATGAAGAATCCTAGAAGTTATCAGTAAGGATTCAAAGCGCCCCTAACCCAACCTTGAGTCGCTTTTTGGATTTGTCTAACTGCGACTCATTTATCTTTACCCAGTTTTTTTTTTTTTTTTTTCTAAATCAAGAAATAGATATAATATGAGCACCATATTGAACTGTTTCAACTTCCAGCAACCCCCTATTGTCACAATAGTTGAGTCAGAGTACAACAAGCTTGGTGTGCATTAAGACCAAGATGGGTTAAGACTGCACAGTGAGCCGAGGGAGCGGCCACGCCACGGTGAATACTTTAAACACTCAGACAGAATTGCGTTCAGTTAAATTGTATTCTAAGAAGGGAAGAATATATCATTGATCAGGTTGAGCGGAGTGCCCTCAGTAGCCTATTGCCCTCTCCCTTCTAACAAGATCTTTTTATTCGCTATTTTAACAAGTAGCTAAAAATTTCCTCATTATATCCTGTTTGAAACCAATTTCGCAGTATCCTCTAGTGAAAACGACGCCAATTCCTATATTTTGTGCAGCGTACTGTGGTAGAAGGAAAACGAAGCTGCAAAAAGTTGTAAAACTATTGCAATTGCAATTAGAGTAATCTTTTCCGTAACATTTTCCTTTGTTGAATCCTTGAGCGTACAGGGTTGAAATTGTGCAAGCTGTGCTCGCGTTCAGACAATTTTCTGTGTACTTATCGTAGCCATCTACGAGAAATATGAAAATACGGAGACTTGAAAATTGTTAAATGCAAATCTACAATGCGTTATTGATGTAGAGGGCTGCGAACTTACAACTTTCAACGATTTCTGCGAGACTATTTTTTGGATTCAGTCTGTTACAAAGAGGAAAATTATCGTAGCGATCGGCAGTACAATACTCAACTTCATACTCAAAACCATTATTAGTTTCGTCTGCTATTGGTCGTGGAACACAGGTAGCGTACAGTCCGTTATCTTCGACCAATCTTTCACCAGCTGGAAAAATATTCGCACGTGTCGCTTCAAACTAAGATTACTAAATTCAGTTATGTCAACATGAAACCTCGGTACATACTTACCTAAAGGTTGATTTTTTGGATCTTGTTCGAGTGCGACGTTCTTAATATGTGAGAAATCCAAACTAGCTACCGGAGTTTTGAACATATAAGGAGACCGACCGCGGCAAGAACAGTCATCACCTTCAACTTTAAGTGAAGGAAAAGTATTGCACGAGAGATTTGTATCTTCGTATACGTTCGTGTACACTAAAATATACATAAATATTAATCTCATTAATTAAGGAAAAATATGTTCCATACAATTTGAAAGTAATAAGGTGATTCCCCTCAGCACACCCGGAACAAATGGTGGGGGAAGGGAGGGAGATAAAGTGAACAACTGCTCATCGAATTTATTGTGTGTTTATACTATAAGAGTTTATGGGAGTCAATCGTTGTACAACTGCTCTTCTAAAGTAGAATATCACTCTGCCAACTGTAGGGTGCGGTGTTATAAGGTAAATGTGGGTATTATTGCTATACTAAGGCTGTGTATTTCATAGCTTCTTATGGCGGAGGTCGAGCTCCAGATGAGAACTCTGAAGTATAATCCCAAAGGTCAAAAGGAAGAATGGGAACGCATTCGGGCCTATATTTGTACAAGGAAATTTGTGAGAATCTTGACGAAGTGGGTGATTCTAACACCGGGATTTTTACGTAGGACTGCAGCTAATATTGCGGGGTTTGCTTTGAAACTTTTATTCTTACTTTCAGGGAAGTATCAAAAAGTAAAAGAAAACTTGATTGTTTCTAATACATATGTACTTACTTCTAATTCTTTGGATAAGCAACTCATAGGAACTGCCAGAATACTTCGCATAAGACTTACTTTTGAAAATCATTGATTTACAGTTGTTCCCCATGTATTCTGACTGCGACAATCGCGTACCCACAAAAACATTCTTTTATTTCCTGTCTTCATCCTTGAAATTTTTATGAAGATTATTTTTGAGTTGTTTTTTCTTCATTACTTATATGAGGAATTGGCCCTTTTTTCCCCGGTCAACTTCGAAGGCTTCAAAAACTCACCATTCAAGGTTATGTGCAACTTCTTATTCAGCTTAAAGACATGAGCTCTTCAGCCGAAAAAAAAGTGATGCTATTAATAAGACTGCATGAAATGAGACTCATAAAGGGAGTCAAAAGTTGAGGCAACATTTAAAGTTTACAAGGTCACTCCTAAACCTTGTAACTTATCACCAACTTGTAGTGTATGCTGTAATAGGAAATTATCTATAGGGTATACATACAAGTGTAGGAAATTCCCAATGGTTTGGGTGTATGTAACAAAGCTGTATCGTAAATATTGGCATTGAAAATTGGGTCCGTGAATTTTTGAAACTGAGGACACCCCGGTACAGTCATGTCTATGTAGTAAAGATTGAATCCTTTTGTGCCATTCTTCATTGGATAAGTTAAATTGACAATATAACCATACACGTCCAGAATATTGAGATAAGCTCTTTGTGAAGGTTGACAATCGTAGTAATAACCTGGGAAAATGATTAAAATTTTGGTATTTAGAGTTCATAATAGAGGAATGCATAATTTTGTTAATTTATTCATGAGCTTTACAACACCACAAATCAGCACAAAACAATTGTACGGGGAAAAAGTTTGAAGCCTACAGTCAAGTTACAGTTGGTCGAAGGGTTTTGTATTCATTTTGGAGTCATGAAGATGGTTTTGTACAATAAGTTGTGCGCGAAGGGGCAGTGAGGAAATTGAAGAAAATGGAGATTTTCTGGCTGCGTCGACTAAATAAAGATCTTTTCATGTGTAATAAGTGACCTCAAACACACGATAAAGGAGTATTCCAGCATTCCGATGATGCCGTAAACCTACGGCGATCCGCTGGTCTTTCTTGGTCTGAAATTAAATTTTGGAAACGGAAGTACGGAGTAATAAGTTTCATTTATCGTGTAAGATAAGCTATCCATCTTGGAGGGGTGGTTACGCAACGTTATTAACTCGTGACGTCATCAGTATCCACGATAACTGTCTGTGACGTTATCATCAGTACCCATGACGGCTGACTGTCACGTCATCAGCTTGGGTCCTCTCTTTCCCTTTCTTTTTCCATTGTCGGGAACCCTCATTCCGCTCGTATAAGCCTCCTAACAATGGGCTTTATAGTAGGCTCATCAGTAATACTCCTCAAGTCTCCCTCATACTAGGCCTCGGGGCCACAGCTGATGACTAGAATTGGGGTACTACTGCTTGGCCTCCATTGTACTGGGCTACACTGGACCTTCTATCAGCTGAAACCAGGCTTAAGAAAGCAGTATAAAAACCTATGCCAAATCACTTATAGATTACAAGAATGAGGGGTGGGCGATTGAACTCGCAGATTTCAGAATCAGGCTCGAGATCGCGGTTGATGAGGTCATAATTGGGATGTTGAAGGGGCCTTGTGCTCAAGACTGATGATTCCATCAGCTGTTGACGCCATAGTTTGTCATGATTATGAAGAAAGAGAAGGGATACAAAGTACAGGATTATGAAGAGATGGGGGTGGTGTAAAATCGCAAATTTTGGAATTAGAGGCTAGGAAACATCAGGAAAGATATGAAACATGTCAAAAGATGAATGGCCAACTCTGAGAATTCTTTGTGTTGGAATATTTGGTTGGAAGAAGTCTATGAGTTTTCTTTCTTTTTGATGATCACAGTTTTTGTTTTCTTTAGAAGTCATGCCAAGGGGTCAAAATTAGTCATTTTTGAAGTTGTACGTTGCGCTAAGGGTAAAGGTGAAATTTTCGGGAATTAGATGAATAACCATTATCCAAAAGAGAGAGTTATCTGGATCGTGCCTTATTTTTTGACATATTACCTAGCTTTCAGATAGCAGCAGTACCGAAAAGTTGGCCATAAAAATTATAGTCTTCTTGAATTCACTATATATAAGACTGCCGTGAGCCCTCTCAAGGTGTGCCGCAAGATTGAATACTTCTGGCAAGTTTATTTCATTGATAAAATTGCATGTATAAAATCACAGGCCTTGATCTCTCATTGAAAAATTTACATTATCCTGGATACTTTTCCTCAATTTTTGAGAATTTTACTCACATATTTTGGATTGGGTGTGCCGTGAAAAATTCTTGGGGTTTAAAATTAGCTGCAAACTTGAGAAAGGTTGTAAAACACTGATACTAGTGAACGGTAGAGTCGTAAAATAAAACTTATTTCTTTCTCTTTGAAATTTTTTTCCGTGTACCATTATTTTATAGATAGCTCAAAGTTTCAAATAGATAGTATGAAGGTCGAATAAAATTTGAAAAACGTCATCCATCAAACAGCTTCAAGTTAAAAAAAAAAAAAAAACAAAAACCAACAATCAAAGACAGAAGTGTAGAAAAGAGCGAGAAAGAAAATGTAGAATTATGATGGTGTCACCAATTTTTCGCGCACTGATATTGCTTTGCGAAAATCATTATCTTTTTTCATTACCTTCACAGCTGAAATATTACTCATGGAAAATATAGGTTGAAACTTTGGATAGGCCACGCAGGCATCTCTCACTTCCATCTCATCCAAAAAAATCATACCTCCTCAACGTGCTCGCATTGTCATAATCAAGATCTTCCTGTCGGACACGTCCTCACTTGTTCTCAACTTTTCACTCGAGCCTCAATAGACATCTCCTCACCACACAACAAAGCCTTGAAAAATAATTCTGGCCCAACTACTCCAGCTCCTCCAATGCATCGGATCAACTTTTTTCTCACCGACAATCCAGTCCGATTTGTCAGTGCTTATTAAACGCTAAGCTAAGTACTGTATATTTCTCAAGCTCATAACTTAGGTAATTTTAGTTATTGTACAACTCGTTATTAAAGAAAAAATATTCCAGAGATTTCCATACTGCAGACTGCCACAATAAAATCGTCAAAACCAATGTACACGTAGCTTTGACCAGGTTGTGGTGAACCGCTTAAAAAGCAAAACAAGTCCGCTATCGATGATGGACGTCCACAATAAGCAGGATCAGGACCTACAAATTTGAATTCATAAGTGCATTACAAATCAGGTAGACCGTGCTGCCTCAATGAATTTACTCACCAACCACTTAGTCGAGTATGTCTCTAGAATAATAAAATGTAATAATCATTATAAAACTATGTTACAATTTTCACCTTCATTACACTTCTCAATACCACGATTGAACCCTAAATTGAGCAAGACTGTGAGTAAAAATAATAAACTTGATTTATAAATTCTCATTTTCACGCTCAAAATTCAGCAAGCGAAGAAAAAACATGCACGTTGAATTTCAACCAGTAAATACTGTGTACCTACTCACTAGAACGAGCCTCGACTCAAGTTCCGCGAAGTTCGCCACTTACTTACTTACTCAGATAAGATGATAATAAAATTCAGACTTTGTTAGTTAGGTATGTAACATTCCCAACAAATTTGTTGCTGACGTGAAAGGTTCATAAAAATTGACTTTCAGTGGTACAATTTTATTTGCAAGGTCATCACTAGTAGTTAGAATGATCAGCATTGTTGAACTTTCAAAGTAGTTGGTCACAGGGGTGGTAAGCTTATCCGTTAGCCTTAACTTTTAGCCGTTAGCCCAGCAATTTTGGACCAAAATTAGCTAGCTGTTAGCTAGCTGTTGAAGAAGGATGTAAACATTAGCTTATCCGTTAGCTGTTGTTGAATTGCTAAAATGAAAAGCTAATAGAAGAAAATTGCACCGCATTAAAAGTAAAAGGTAGCCAATTCCTTGCGCAACTCAGAAGAAGTTTTGGAGAAATAGTATTCTTTACTTTTGAGAAATAATGCCATTTCCTCAAAACTAATAATTAATGGCGACATGGTAGGTAGACAGCGTGCGGCCGTGCGCTGTTCTGCTTTTTGCTGATTTCTTTCATTCAGCTTTCAGCACTGCAGCAGAATTAATGACGTTCTTCTCGCTTCAGGAGAGAGATAGCGCAATTCTAAAAGCAGATTTGCGTTCTACGCGAAAAAACGCTTGAAAATAGTCAGATAATAAGCCTATTTTCAAGAATTTATACCAGAAATCAAAAATTTCTGATTTTTTGTTAGCTTTTAGTTTTTAGCCGTTAGCTAGCTTTTCGCCCGCAGTTAGCTGTTAGATTTTCCGTTAGCCTTTCTACTCGAGGTCATTAGTTTTTAGCCAATCCGTTAGCGTTTCCGAACGGCTTACCACCCCTGGTTGGTCACCAAGGAGATGGCTTTCATGGCTTGATTGATAAGGACAAGAGACTTTTTTCAAAGTTGTAGGTCATCTTTGTTTCTCGTTTCCCAGAACCGCAGGATAGGGAAAAAATAAACTCACATGACCATTTTGTCTTGTCACAAATCCTAAAATTAGGGGGAGGAAATCAGTCGTCATGGAAATGTCATCGCGCAAAAAAAATGTTGGATACAATCTGGAGTGCCGCGATCAAGACAGGTTGAGAAACGTTGAGGTAGATAAAGTTGATCAGCGTTTGATTGTTTCCAAAATGTAGTGTAAAAAAAAATGAAAGTTTTCTAGCTGAGGTGATTTCTGGGAAAATCTTCACACGGGAGGGAACGGGGGGGGGCTGCCATGTATAAAAGACGATATTTCTTGAAGCTTCACCTAGCAAAATTCAATATGAGCCCCAAGTAGCTCCCTGTATCCTGCGGTTAATCTTAATTTTCATGCCAAGTCTGAACTCTCTCTGTTAATTCCTGATTTGATTTTTCAACAATTTTTAGAAAACTAAAAAGTAATGTGTTGCCATAAGACTCTGTACATTTTCATAACTCTAATTTGCAATACACTCGAGAGATACATTGCGGAATTACCACAAAACCGGGACAATAATGTAACTGCTGTAAAAAATACATTGAGTATGAATAGTGATTGAGGGCAGAAATAGTAGTACTCTGGCAGGCGTGATAGATGGCGCTGTTTCAATCATACTAAGAAGGTTCAACCACGGCCTACTTTATACAAGGCCGTAATGCAGCCAGCGGCTGAATGCAGCGATGTCACAATGTCGCACTTGTAAAGAAGTGGATACAGATTTTCACGTAGGCTTATGGGAAAAAATGAGAAAAAACCAAAGTTTTGATTTGGACGCAATTAAAACGCTGTTTTTGAAAAAAATGAAAAGAATATAACTTGAAGAGCAAACAATTCTCTAATTTTGAAACCCTATTTCAGTAAAATTGGTGCAGTACAAGAGAATTTATCATGGTTTTAAAATTAAAAAAGGGATAGGGGACAAAGTGCGGTACAGTTTCATCATTGTTACACCGCACCAATGAACGTGAACCGCCCCAAAACGTAACTGATAACAATCCACTGCGCGCTGTTGTCATTTTCTGCATTACGGCCTTGTATAAAGTAGGCCGTGGTTCAACAGGCAATGAAATGGCGTAATAGATGGCGTTGTTTCAATCATACCAGAAGATTCAACATGTAAATCCACTGGTATTTTTCATTAACTGGTTAACTGATTTTGTAAATTTGTAATAACCAGTTAACCTAGTGATGGGCAAAAACTGATAGTTTGAAATCTACCAATAGTCCAATAGTCCAACTCCTGATGCTATCATTGACTATACACGTACCAGACAAATACTTGCATTGTTAAAAAAGTTGTCACTTTGAAGGATACTGACACCAGAGTGTGCTGCGTGTTAACCAGCAGAGTGAAAGAGACAGAACATCTTTCCTTCTCTCTTACACCAACGTATTAACACGCAGCACACTCTGGTGTCAGTTTTTTTAACAATGCGAGTATTTGTCTGGTATACGTGTTTAGTCAATGACGCTATCTATTTATTTGGTAGTTTTCTGGAAAACTATCGGCAGTATCAATATACCATAGTGTTTCTATTTCATACATTTAGAGCAGTGGTGCGCTAGTGTTCAGAAGAAAATCACTTATGCTTTTCCTCTATCATTTCCACATTTTATACTCTACACAATTTTTCTTTCTTTCTGGGTCCATTTTGAAGTTTACATGAAATTTTTCTTCCTTCATTAATTTTTCTCACTTCAAGAAGGCAAAAATAGTAACACATATGACAGAAATTTGTTGAAAAATACCTACTACCAATAGTGGCAATAGTGGCAATACTCCTATCAATAGTTTTCCAGTTTTGAACACTATCAGTAGTACCAATAGTTCAGTAGCAAAACTATTGGTAGTATTGATAGTACTATTGAAAGTGCCCAACACTAGGTTAACTGGTTATTTCAACAAGAAATAACCAAAGTGGTTAAATGTTGCAAAATTCAACTGTGTAGGAGCGCTAAAGTTCTCCATTTTCTTTTTCATATTCCATAGAAAATAACAGGCACAAATCTCTAGAAAGGGGCCTGTACCTGTGTACTAATCCAGAATCTAGACTAAATAAAAATAAAATGATACAAAAATAAAATTCATTTTTGTACATTAATGTACACTCCTCCCGCTCCTGGCTTCAAACTCTCAAGGATTGGATAGGGACAAACAAACAGTGCCCTAGCCGTAGTAGTTGCGTAATAACAACTCAACTGACCTTTGAGCAATTATAGAAAAAGTGCCTCATCTACGTTAAAAATTGGTTCAATAATGAAGCATTTTTTGTGATTTTGTCCCAATCCAATCCTTGAGGGTTTGAAGCTAGGAGCGGGAGGAGTGTACATCAATGTACAAAAATGAATTTTATTTTTGTATCATTTTATTTTTATCTAGTCTAGTGCACCAAGCCCAAAATGGGAAATTGTAACACTGCAGTTGGTGCACCAATTATTCATATCAATATACTTGGTTAAATTTCAAGTGCAATTAAATGGTTAACCAGGTTATTTTAGGAGCAGAATAATCGGTTTAACTGGTTATGTAATTGGTTATGCCCATCACTAACGCGCAGTACTGAGACTGAAACAGCACGCTCTATTTGGACCAACAGCGCAAGCTTTGCTGATAAGGCAACCCGGTACTTGATAGATGTTGGGGATGTGGAAGTGAGCAGGCGGTCACCATTTTCATAAAATTTCAATGAATTTATCAATTTAAAGAGCAATAGTTTCATTTGAAAGGAAATTTTGTGATAAGCAATTTAGTTCCTTCAATTTTTTCAAAAAATTGCTTCTTACTTCTTTCCAAAGATATTTTCAAGTAAAAGTTACATTACAACAAATGGAATTTTCTCCTTGACCCCCCCCCCCCCCGGTTCCATTTTTGCGACTACAGCAAACCTGGTGGTTGTAGGGCCCAAGCCACAGAACCTTCAAAAACAATGATTTCTGCCTCTCCAATCTTCATCATTATTCATACTTAGAGTCAAAAAATAGAATAGATGTGTCTGCGTATCCACAATCCTCGGAAAAGGATCCTTTCTCTTCAGCCGCTCCAGTCGAGTCGGTTTATTTTGCTCTAGCGCCGTCTTATTCCGCTACAGAGGTTGATACAGATTTTTCATATATGGATGGATTTTTAAGCCACACTGCTATCCTGCCTTACAAAAAATAATAACTTTATTTACATATCTCAGAAAATTACAAAAAATTGCAAACTAGAGAAAGGGTTTGACTTTGATGTATATCAAACTATGCATGAAGAAGAAGGGATCTTCTTATTACTCTATTTGCATAAGTGATGTCCAGTAGGAGCGGTAGAACGGACAAAAACATGATTTATATTTTTAGTCCATTTAAAACAACACAGGGCTCATTTTCAAATAAGTCGTTTTCGTTCCTTTTTCATTATTTCAAAAAAATGAGATGTACAAAAGATGCAATGTAGTTCGCTTCTTCTATTTTAAACACTCTTTGACCACGTTTGCATTTAATTTTTTTGAGGAAAACGAAAAATGAATTAATTCGGACCGGGCAGCCACTGGCGCGCTTCAATCGCATCACTCTTTCAGCTAGTAAACAATATACCACCACACGCGCACACAAGAAACGACCGACTTGAGTATGCTTGTGGTGGTGTGTTGTTTACTAGCTGAAAGAGTGATGCGATTGAAGCGCGCCAGTGGCTGCCCGGTCCGAATGCGCCGTACTTTTTAAATCGTAGGTATCATGTTTTTGTCAAGCTTCCAAAAACTTCCGTATAGCAGCGACTCTTTCGATCACAATAGACCCTTTTCTCAAAATTGTGACGATAATGCACATCATAATTCCCAAATCCCAAGGGCTGAGTGGCTGACGCCTGACGGCTGACATACGTCAATTTTGCGGTTCTGCCGTACAAAGATGAATGGACGTATATCCAAATCATCCAAATCAACGACCAGGCAAACTGTATCTTTTGGAAATGGAAGAAGATAGAATTCCTTCCTGATCGTTGATTTGGTTGTACGTCAATTCAACTTTGTAAACGGCAGTAGTGAAATTAAAAATCTAATCAATTACTGTATCTTCTGATAATATTCAAGAACAAGTAAACGGATAGGTTCAGGATCACATTTTAGATTGAATTGTTTTTTTACTTTTAAAAACTGCCTGTAGCCAATATAGTCAATCTTTTCGCCCACACCAGCGTTCATTATAGCTTCAGAATAATCATCAATCATTATGGATGTAACCTTGCCTCCCTATAAAGCTGTATGTAATATATAATCTTGCCTAGTGCGTGCTATGAAAAAGCTTGCTGAATAAACTCTCTTTATGAATTATGATTCCAGATGTTTTTGTCAATATTTAAATTTTTGAATATTGATGACCGGAAGAAAGTACGACTGACGTGTAAGGCTTGGAATACGGCTGGTAATTTTCCCGAAATTGTTGAACGCGAGAAATTTGTTTTCCATATCGGTAACTTTGGATTTGATAAGGAACGAGTCGAGTTGACTGGGAAGTTTCTGTCAAAATGTAAAAACCTACGTTCAGATTTTGAATTTCATGAGTTACCTCTTCATTTACTGCCGTCAATTGTATGGAAACAGATTGGTGATTCTGTTCAATCCCTTTACCTTAATGATTGTGAAGTTGATGATAAAACCATTGGGAATGTAATCCTTCATTGTTCTATTCTTACAAGTTTTCATGTTCAACTTCACTCAAGAACAGTTAAGGTGCCTGAAAAAAGAAGAGTATTTGTCTCAGAAAAGACTCTTGAAGATTTAATCAAATCTAACCATGTTCAGAAGAACTTAGTTTCCCTCCAGCTTTTCTTTGATTTTGAGATATCAAAGGAAATATGTCCAAAAATTTATAAAATATATCCAAATATTCAATCATTTGGGTCAAATATTCAGGTATTAGGTTATTTACATACAAAAAAAGCCCTTGAAGAGTTTCCTCCAATGATTACAAATCTTACATATTTCGTGCTAACTGGCACTACTTGGATGGTTCCCTTCTGTGAAAATTCAAAATATATGTAAGACTACACACTTGTGCCTTTTACATCCTTGCTCATATATCATATAGCTCTTTAAAATTATTAATGTTTATAGGTTGAGAGAATTGAAATTGAGAATTGATTTTGATACATGCGATATTGATGTTGTCAAAGAATTTTTCTCTACTCAGCCAGCATTGGAAAAGATTAATTTTTTACTTGCTGGAAATGAATATGACGAAGGATCAAATGAAGAAGATGTAAAAGAAATCATGTTCTTGATATTAAATAACTGTCCTAAATTGAGAGTCTTGGATTTTGAAGCACCTGCTGATCAACTGAATTTAACTGAAGCAGAATTCTCAAATTTCTTGAATGAAATTTGTCGGTTGGACAACTTGAGCCTAAAATTTTCACAAATTTATTTTAAGCGTTCAACTTCTGATGATGACTCAGGTGACAGTCGTTCAAACAGCAAACAGGATAACAGCCTTCCAGTTGGAACCAGATCAAGTTCATTGTCAACAAAACGTAAACCTCTGAAATTTTCGAGCTTAAAATTGATGTTCCCATTTTGTGAAGGAGACCAGACTGAAGAATTTATATTAATCATTTTGAAAATGTGTCGCGCTTTACAATCTCTATCTTTGGAACCTTTCAACAACAAGATCTTGAAACATATTCATGTGGAACATGTAGGTATAAATAGAAAGTTGTGAAGATACTTATCTTTTGTACATTGAAAGTAGGTTGCGCACAGGGTTTCAATCATGAAATTTGCGTACATCAGAAGTAGCATTTTTCAGTTAATTTACTTGGAAGGAAACTAAATTGCGAGAGAGTACTTTTTATTGATAAATTTATTAGCCTAGTTTTTTCTTTACTCTTTTATGAGAAATACTGTTTGTTTTACTTCATCATTTTGATCCACACTTTCAGGTACCCGCCACTTTATCTGTACCTATCGAGTGCTAGTTGAGAGTTTATAAAATGAAATTGTTGGAATAATATATATTCCTACACTTCAAATGTTTGTACTGGTATCATTATAAGTTTTTGGTGACATTCATTTTGTACTACTACCAGTGCAAAGGATTTATTTGTTGGGGGGCTTGTTCTCTCAATTTATCTAATAGCTTATGAGCAGTGCAAAAACTTTGGATAGTGATAGATCTGCAGTCAAAAAATTTGAATTTCAGTAGATTAATGCATGGTGGAACAAAAAGTCCTTTGTTTTAATTTTTCTATTCTTGCTTTTGTCTAGAAAATAATATTGATCAACTTGAATAAATGCCTGTTATAATTGTCATGGTTGAAAAGCTATTCCATTCAAAATGATATCAATAATTATAGTTGCACGTTCCAATTTTCATCTTTTAGGTTGGAATAAAAAAATTGTATCTCACAGGTTTTGTGAGAGATTATGATCAAAAAACTGGTCCACAAAAAAACAAAGACTCTGGTGATTTTCTAGAGCAACAGAAGACCACACCTTCTTTGAATCAACTTCAAAGTAAAACTCTATTTATAGCTCTACATATGTTTGCAAGAAGTAGGATTTATTACCTTTGGATGACACTAAAATTGATCTTTCTCCAATGAAATAGAAATTTAATATCTTTCTTTACAATATTTCCTATTCTAGATTTGGAGTATTTATCAATCAAGAGGAGCTGGAATTTGTCTCCATTCAATGTTTTTGATACAGTTCTTGCTACATTCATCTTTTCAAAACTGAAATATTTTCATTGCTCTTCTTTTTGTACTGCGTTGGTAAGAAACTCTTTGAATCATGAAATATTGCAATATGTCAATGTAGGTGCTCACCTCTTAATCTTTATAAAGTATATTTTATATTTATAGGATCTGAAACGACTTGTAAACACTCTCACAAGAGAAGCATACCATCTAGAGAGTCTGAGCCTTGAATCAGAGCTATTGGAAAAGGAAAATGAATTGATGGTGCTCTGCATAAAAAACTTGAAGAAATTAAAATTTTTGAGACTCTCCTGCACTTTAAAGGTACCTAAGAAAATGTTGATAAGTACTTGCCTTGATTGTCAGTGTATGACTTGATCTAAATATTTACAAACGACTTTCTTCAATTGCTCATGTTTTCACTGCTATAGATGCACCAAGCCCAGGAATTATTTTCTGCGTGTCCGTTATTGAAGGGGATTCAAAGCGGAAACTATGGCTGTTCCAATTATTTGTACAACCGCAGTTTAGGAACTTTATTGCAATGTGGATTATCAACAGTACGTGCTATGTGCAAGTTTGCAGATGATCAAGAAGAAGTTTCTTATTTTTAAATTATTATTCACAGTCCTCCATTATCTTAATTAAATGTAGTTTTTTGAAGGAAAGCTCTCCATCATTTTTAGGAAAAATTTGTTCTATGTCCAGCAGTCTGATGGGTCAATGTTCATGAGCTACCTTTCAAATTTTCTATTCATTTTACTAAAAATAATGTAATATTAACTTACCAACTGCTACATAATTTATGTGATAAATTTTTTATTTCTCATATGACCTGTCTAGTGTCTATATTGGTATATTTTCACTTGAAGGATGATGTTAAGCGCGGATGTTCACAAGGAATCACATAGATAAGGATGGAAGAGGAATGAAGACAAAAAATCTCTTAGCTCGGGTTTGATTCCCGCCCAGGCTAGGAGATTTTCATGTCATAATTTCTCTTCCATCCTTATCGATCTATAATATTTTCACTTATTAATTCTATCAAACTTCAACCCAGAGTTATTCCAACGCATTTTGACATATTTTGTATGGCTTAAAGATTGCTGTGTCTGTTGTCTTAAATCTCCATCTTTCCAGATGAAACTTGATTTTATGATTTGAAAAGATGAAAGAGAAACAAAAGTCACTTGAAAAGGTGTGTTTTATTCTGTTGTGTGATGGATTTGGCTAACAAGAAAAAACAAGAGAAAAATTTCAGTTGGGTTTAGAAATTATCTTTGATCCAAATTTTCATACTGCCTTCTCTGTACATAGTCCTGAAGTCTGGGAAGTACTGAAGTAGACAACTTAGTTTCAAGTAAGTATACCAAAACAAGTTGAACAGTGAGATAATTTAATTCAAACAGAAAATTCTAAGATTTGTCAGGTGCTGCTTATGACCTGGGTGGTAAGGTGTTTGTCATCATGACCTTGTCAGCCCTGCTAGTTGCTCTAATGTACAATCAATTCATGAATTTAGGAATTCTTTCGAGAAAAACTGGGCCTACACTTCCCTTACAGACCAAGCTTACAGAACGTCATGCTTTTTTTCAACTTTTAAAGCATTGCAGCTCTTCAAGCCAATACTCAGCTCAAATTATTGTAATCAATTGTAATCAACTTACTCTCAATTGGGATGTTAACCTATGTTTGGCAGCGCTAGAATCGCCTTCCGCTCTCACCGCACTTGCTAGAATTTCTGGGTGACGATTTTACGTTCAATGTAATTGCCCATAAGAATCGAGATTTTCAATTAGTCGTAGATGACTCAATACTTTATTTTTAGTACTTCCAGTTATCGATGCTCTTGAAGTGTTTCTAAAGTTTATAGGATATAATTTTTCGATAAAACGAGGTATAATCGTTTAAATCATTTTTGAAAATTGCAAGTTCGGCATCATGAAGCGTGGTACGTTAAAATTATCCCCCTCATGCTCGAACACGGCTACCAACTTACGCAAATTCGGTTAACATCCCAATGGAAGAGGCTTTTAGGTCTTAGGAAGGGCAGGTACATTTTGGTGAAAAGTCAATTAGTAGAATGTACTTACTTAACTTACTTGGTGTTATATCTCATATCTGCTCATATCACATCATGATTGTTGTGTTTATTCTACTTACTGCGCTGCGTCTGCTTCAATGAGTTTCTCTTTTTCCTAACATTACAAATTTCCAGTCTACCCACAAATAAATGCTAACACACAATATTACTTTTAATGGAGAATTGAGATTAGGTCTGATCTATTTTCCTATGATCTGCGTACATGATCTGGTTTTCTAATGTAGGTACCCAGTTTGATCAAATTACTAGTATAGACAGTAGCCTGTAGGATACAGTAGATAGGTATGCAATTGTATTCCATTGTTGTGTGCTTTTTCCTTGATGAGTCAACATCATTCAAAAACTACCTATCCTAATTCTGTAAAAGGAGCTTGTATCAAGTTGGAAAATAGTGTTATCAGTTTACCCACCAAAGATAATTGTTATGGACCTGAAGTCGCCTACACATAAATCTGTATGTATAACTTTGATCATAAAATAACAGAATATTTTGCTTATAGCTCTCATACTGTGAGAAACAACTCTAATTCAATTCCAGATCTTTTTGTCCATTTTCAAACATTTGGAAATTAATGACAGGAAAAATGCGCGACGCACCTGTAATGCATGGAATGCGGCTGGTAATTCTCCCGAAATTGTTGAACGTGAAAAATACGTTTTCTATGTCGGCAACTTTGGATTTGATAAGGAAGGTGTGGAGCTGACCGGGAAGTCTCTGTCAAAATGTAAAAACCTACGTTCAGATTTTGAATTTCATGAATTACCCCTTCATTTACTACCGGCAGTTGTATGGAAACAGATTGGTGGTTCAGTTGAATCACTTTTGCTTAATAATTGCGAAGTTGACGATGAAACCATTGGCACTATAATTTTTCATTGTTCTATTCTCAAAAGTTTTCATATAAAGTTTGACCCATCAGCCAGTGAACGCTACATTGAAAAAAAACGAATATTCCTTTCATCAGATAAGACTCTTAGAGATTTAATCAAATCTAAACTTGTTCAAAAGAACTTGGTTTCTTTACAGCTTTTCATTGGTATTGAAATATTAGAAAAAATATGTCCAAAACTTTATCAAATATATCCAAATATTCAATCATTTGGGACAAATATTCAAGTATTAGGTTATTTACATACAAAAAAAGCTCTTGGAAAGTTTCCTCCAAAAATGACAAGTCTCACCTACTTTGTGGAAACGGATACTATTTGGATGGTTCCATTTTGTGAAAATTCAAAATTCGAGTAAGTCTGTATCAGCTATATTGGTGGGTTCACATGTAGGTTCATAAATATTTCTTATTTAATATTTTTCTGAAATGTTGACAGGTTGAGAGAATTGAAATTGAGAATTGATTTTGAAACATGCGATGTTGATCTCGTCAAGAAATTTTTCTCTACTCAGACAGCATTGGAAAGAATCAACTTTTTACTTTGTGGAAATCCAAGCCTCCTTTCAGAAATGCATGGAGATGATGCGAAAGAAATAATATTTCTAATATTACAAAAGTGCTCTAAATTGAGAGTGTTAGAATTGGAAGTCCGAGATGTTGATGAAATACACTTGACTGGTACAGAATTCACCGCGTTTTTGAATGAAATTTGCCGCCTGGAAGTACTAAGCCTAAAAGTTTCAGGAATTTTTCTTGACAAGTCAAATTGTAATGATGAACTTGATGACAGTTTTTCACGCAGCACAGTCAAGGACAACAGCTTTTTGGGTGCTGGAGTCGGGTCAAGTTCATTGTCAGCAGAATGCAGGCTTCTGAAATTGTGGAAATTGACGTTAATGTTTGAGCATTCTGATAACGATTTTGAAGAATTCATATTGACTATTTTGAAATTGTGTTGCGTTCTACAATCTCTTTCTTTGGAACCATTCAATCGCAAGATCTTGGCAAGAATATTTGAAGAACATGTAGGAGTGAAAAATTATTAAGATTTATTACTTACAAGTAGAATACTCTGTGCAACTTTGAGATTTGAAATTTCATATTTATTTAAAAACATAGCTTTTATAGCGACGTACGCATTATGTACAAAAGGTATACGTAGTCAAATAAAACAAAATTGCTTTTTCTTTTATGAAAACTGCAAAATTATGACTGCATAACAACCATTATCAAGTTGATCTAAGGGCTGCGTTGCGCAGTATAGATTTGAATATTATTTCGAGTTGCACATTTATTATTATTTTTTTTAATGTAGACCACCTCAAACTATTACAAAATAGTTTTCAAAATGTTATTATATTTCTCTATTTGATAACTGCTGATTCTATCTTGTAGGTTGGAATACAAAAATTGCATCTCACATGCTTCTTACAAGATGATGATACAATAATGCCCCCCTCTCCAATGATGAACAAAGATGGCCATTCTTCAAAGCAGCAGAAAACAATACATTCTCTAAATCAACTTCCAAGTAAATTTAATTCTACTCTAAGTTTGTTAAAGAGACTTGGTTGCATACCTTAAGAACCGCTTTTTTCTTTAATGATCAAAAATAATGTTATTTTTACTTCCTTGTTTCTATTTTGTTCTAGATTTAGAGTACTTATCAATTAGCGTTGGTTGGGATAGAATCCAGTTTGATGTTTTTGATGCAGTTCTTGGCAATTTCAACTATCCAATGCTGAAGTATCTTCATTGCTCTTCTTTTTGTAATACGCCGGTAGAAACTTTTTTGAAACTAGTGTTCAGATATTGCAATATGACACCAAGATAATTAAAAATCTCTTCATCTTTGAAGGATATTTACAATTTTTTGAGAATGATGTCAGCAAAAGCATGCCATTTAGAAAGTTTAAGTCTTGATTCATACCTCCTGATGGAAATTAACATCGAAATAATAATGTACTACATCAGAAAACTGAAGAAATTGAGATTTTTGAGACTCTCCTGCCATTTAGAGGTGAGAACGTGTAAATATGTACCAACTTTTATTCTGTGTGTTGGTTTAAAATATTCATCAATATCTTTACTCAATCTTGTGTGCCAAGCTGAAACAGATTCATAAATTGTTTTCCACCTGTCCATCCCTGAAGATCATTTTAAGAGGGGAATTTGGCGGTTCGACCTATTTGTGCAATCGCTTTTCAGGAACTGTGTTACCATGCGGACCCTTGACAGCGCGTGAAATGTGCAAGTTTGCAAATGATGAAGAATGAATTTGTAGCTTTTAATAATATTTTTACCTAGTCCTGTAAGCCTTCATTCTAATTAGTCATACTTTTTGTGATCTGCGGGAAAAAAGATCTCGTATTGTAATTTTTAATATTCAATTTTAGCAGTCTGATAGATCGATATGGTCATACGCTATCATTTAATTTTTCTCTCTTCTGTGGTATCAACTTGATGCTGTATAGGTTGTACTATATACTTTTAATATTATTTTTAGTAAAATTTTCTCTACCAACAATTTTAATGCATTTTGACGTGTTCTCCAAGGCTCTAAGATCCACACTGATCTCAAATCTTTATCCTGCTTCTCAGGATTCCCTATTGCTAGGAAGATGAAAGAAAGTTAAATTTTGTAACAAAAGTTATATTCTATCGCAAGCGACTAAGTTCAACTAAATTTCCGTTTGGTTCAAAAACTAGCTATGATCCAAATTTTTTCATAAATTTCTACATTTCATTGACGACACCCCAAATGCTGAAAGTAAACCGTGAACTACCAAATTTCAAGCAATTTTTTCCAACAAAAAGAAAAAATTCTAGAAAATTCCGAGGATATTTTCTGCGTAAAATGCGAGGAGAAAAATAAAGAAAACAGAACGGAGAAATAAACAGAGAGATCACATTAAATTTAATTAAAAATTCTACAACTTATTGAGCAAAAAGATAATAATCACTAATCTGATTGTGGGACTAAGTCATTGAGTTCGGGCTGCAGAAATTCTTCTACCACCAACGCCAACATATTTTCTAGAAGATGCTGCAAATTTTTTGTATCCCTGTAACGAAGGAATGTCACAAGTTTGTCAGGCCTTTAAGAATATTTTCGAAATCAGGGCATGAATTCCCTCAGAAATATTACTAAGAACGTTTAGAGAAGATGAAATATCTCACTTTTGACTAGGAGAAGCGATCAGCTCGCTGTAATATTTGATTTTGGGTTCCGTCCCGCTCGTGCGTAACGTACAGATAAATCCGTTGTCGAAAGTAAACGTGATCATTTGAGAAGAACGAGAAACTGGAAGAATTGGCTCGTGATCTGGCATATTTGAATCGTAACCAGCGGTCAAATCTCGCACTCCAGAAATACGATACTCTCCGTTACCGACGCTGTCGGGATACTGGAAAGGAAAACGAAGATTACCATATTTTCAGTTCGACAGCGTTGAGAAATAAATTTCATACTCACAGTTTTATCATCTCCCGTCCAACGACGCAATCGATCGAAAATCTTTTCCACAGTTTCTTTTTGATAGCAAAAGAAGTACGAACTTGCGTACAAATGTTGGCCATATCTGAAATTGAGGAAAACATATCGATGTAATCGAGGGATCAATGCGCGTACAGGTTGATTGTGATGTTCGGAACTTCTTGCAATACTACGTGAATGATTTTCAAAATCTAAAATTAGGTAATCTTCATTTCCTTCATTGTCATTCTATTCCAAGTTCCGTACGTACATCAATAGGTCGTCTCTAAGAGTATGTTTTTACGCTGAATTCAGAATCGTCTTCCGTTTCTCGTGTTATTATTTCGTTTAGCTTCCGCTTATCGTCGCAAGACGTGATGTTCGTTTTCGAGCTCTGATCAACGATAGCCGTATCAAGGCTCGAGAAGGAATGTTTCATCTCGCGATAATGCGCGAAAACTAAATAAGGTCATAACGAAAAAAAGACAATTTTCAATCGGAAAACTGAGGGAAAAAATACTATTTGAAACGAGCTACCGATACACGAACTAAATAATTTGAAAATATTAGTCTAAGAACAGTGTGATCACATCGAACTAATCTTTGAGGAACTTACTGGTCATATATCTCTTGCAGTTTTTCGTACAACGTTAACCCATTATTGTGGAGATAGATGATCATTTCAGCTGCGAGACACGAAGTTGATACACCATCTTTATCCAGGCATTCAATATCAGGCATAAATCCAATAGATTCTTCAAATGCGAATAAGACAGTTTTGCCTTGTTTCATAAGATCGTAGGCTTTGTTACCCATCCACTTAAAACCAGTCAAAGTTTCCTAGAATGAGAAAAAAAAAAAAGTCTGAAGTTACGAGTCAACAATTCAGTCGATTAGTTGTCGAATAAAGGGCTTTACTTCGAACTGCATGTTCTCGAATTTTGCAATCGATCGGAGTATTTTGGAGGAGACTGTGCTCGCAATGAAATAAACGTCGGAGAGGTCCGTTTTATCGGGGTTTTTCTGCTTGAAAACGTGCAAAAGCCACCAACCTATCAACGCTCCAGTTTCATTTCCGGTGAAGATTTTCCAATTGTTGGTTGACCTAAGATTTCAGATATTTTAATAACAAAGAAACAATAAATTGACTCGATAATTAAATTATTGGTACGAACTTACTTCAGTTTTTCAGCGACAGCAAATCGATCTGCATCTGGGTCTTGAGCCAGAATAATCGTGGTTCCATTTTTATTCGCCGTTTGTATGGCTAGATCTAGAGCGCTTTTACCTTCCTCCGGGTTAGGAAATTTCACCGTGGGAAAATCTGGATCCGGATCTCTTTGTTGGGTAACTGGAAGTAATGGCTGCGAGAAGATATGGAAATGTATTAATAATTTGAATGTTCAAAGAAGGCCGTTCTACAAATTCCAAGTAAAATTATTTATAAAAATTTTTCATCTAGGGTACAAGAGCAGAAAGAAAGAAAAAAGAATCGCGACAATCACTCTGCTTTTATCGATGAAACAATTTCTGGATGTTTTGAATTGTATGTAATTATTTTTCTCACGAAACGTTCACTACAGTTCATCGCGAAGTATAAAGCTGAACAATTTTGAACGTCCATTTTCTTTCTTTTCCCACTCCTAGAATAATTAATTTGTTAGCGAGCATCAGATAATTGATTCAAGAACTACTAAGAAATGAGAAGTTTCATCCAAGGAAAAACATTCAACATCGATACTTGTTCTTAAACTTTCTTTATACAAATTTTTCAATTTCATCATGATCAGTTCGCTAAAAATTGGAAATTCAACGAAGCCGCGAGAAAGATCAAGGAGCTCATCGCTTTCTAGATCAAAACTGAATCATTAAAATGACAAGTAGTAGACGAGGACAACAATGAGAAATCGAAAGAACATCAAATTCGTTATTCATGTTCGATCGAAAATCAGAATCAAAAAATGGAAAATCGAAATTGTGGCATTCAACTCATGCCTCACCAACAGGAAAGAATAACAAATAGTCATAGTCATCAATAATGACGAAACTATCAAGATTATTTATCTTCGATAGCAACAGATTGGTTCACGATCAAAAATATTATTGTATACCTAGCGTTGTTTTTCGTGCGGTATTATTTATTCAGTCCCGTCCACTTTTTTTTTTCCGCAGAAATACTTGATGAAAGGCTTAAGTTCGGGTTGGCCCAATTCTGACAGTTTCCCTGACTAATAAATTTTCAAGAACTTACGAAATACATGCGAATACTCAAATCATAAAAATAATTCCATCAAATTCATTAAAATACGTTGAGCGAATTGTGATTAGCTGATTGAAAATAGAACAGATTGGTACAGAGGCATATGCGAAAAATAAATTCGAATGTCAGAAGGATTTCGATCATTATCAATTTTGTAACGAAAACTAGTAAAGGAACAAAGAATTGACTTCTCGATGAAGCCTTGTATTATTTCAGTTCAAGCGATTGGTGCCACTGGACTGACATTTTCAAAGCCGATAACTGACGAAAATGGATGATAGATGAATTCACAGCAGAAAAATATAATTACATTGCTAACCAAAAAACTCAACGATATCGCTGCAGTCAACAGCTCAAGACTAATAAACAGCAGTTTCTAACATACTCTTGTTCCCGATTCGATGTCTCTCTTTTTTTTTATAACTTTGACTAGAATTATAACAGCGAAAGGAAATAGATAAAAATCAATACCGCTCTACCCTTTACAGTCATATTATGTTCAAGATTTTTGCTACGAAAATTCTTACAAAGAGAGCAATTTCCTCTATTTTTCACCGGACTGATACTTCCAAATGAAATGAAGAACGAATAATCGAGAAATGAAATCCCAACTTCTATCTTCTTTCGAAAAGCCTCAAAAACGAACAAAATAATCCTTCTACTCAGAGCGTCAAATTTCGAAACATCAGATATTTCAAATACCTTCAAAAGTCTGATCAGAATGTTAAAGTCGGTAAAAATCAGGTCCGCTAATAATCATTAAGACTTTGGCCCAAGATGAGCTCCAAATAATCGAATCTACCTAAATAAATACTTTCAAGTACTCCTCCATCTTCTTTAAGAGGATCATTACAAGTACACCGTCATCTTCCACGGTAGATTTCTAAGGACATAATCTCGTGCTATCTTCGACTAGCAGAGAATAGTGGTCAATACCTTCAATTTTATCCGAGCAAAAATTTCTTCCGTGTATTTGTAACCCACG
The DNA here is from genome assembly GCA_035079395.1 of Aspidiotus destructor. NCBI lineage: Eukaryota > Metazoa > Arthropoda > Insecta > Hemiptera > Diaspididae > Aspidiotus > Aspidiotus destructor. Next base: position 2,172,483 of record JAVHKZ010000015.1, read on the forward strand.
CCGTGCATGGCAGTATACGTAAACTGATGAGTAGAGTTTTTATTCATCGCCAGGTCGAACGCTACACTAATTCGACGTTCGATATATTTTTCAAAAACCAATTCCAACGGATCGTGAACCAAATCATTATCATTTATCAGTTCGACATTCCAGCTCGTGTCTCGCGGTTCCAAATTATTTTCTATCGAACTTTTTATACCTTTATCGACGGGTGAAATGATCTAATAACGAAAGAAATTACAATTCAGACGTCGTGGAATATATTCTCGAAAATGCTAACGAAATTTTGTACAATACCTGAGTGAAATTTTCCCAGTACACTTTATATCCGTTGTCTTCCTTAGGGTTGTGAGAGGCTGTAACCATCACTCCAATAGCGGCTTTAACCACTTTCATACCGAAGGGTACGAACGGTGTAGGAGTCACATCGGAGTATAAATAAACGAGAAAATTGGCGGATGCGAAAATAGTTGCTGTGAGTTCCGCGAACCTGGAAACAGAATTCACGTTGAGCTATTTGCGCGGGGGAGAAAGATGATGAAGTCAGCTGATTACCTGCGACTAAGGTGTCTACCATCGTATCCGATAAGTATGCCTCGTTTGCAAGCGTCCGTAATGGTTTCACAAGTGTACTCGAGCAGTCCTTGCGCGGCTTGGATGACGACAACATCGTTCATACAGGCAAAACCACATCCCATCCGTCCTCGCAAACCCGCTGTTCCGAAACTCAGTTTGTTGAGGAAGAGGTGAGATAGTTTCTTCTCGTCACCCTCTCGAAGCAAATCCTGCAGCTCATCTTCAAATTGTTTCTCCTAGACATTACGAAGTGATAAAGAGTCGAGAGATTACAGCTTTCAAGGTTTAGTGTTGCTTACTTTGTTGTAACGGATCCAGGTATCGATGGCTTCTTGTAATTCTGGCGATTTGACGGAGACCATCATAGTGTTCTCTATTCAGCGGAATTTAAGACAGAGCGCGAACGCGTCAAACGACCTGCTGATGAGTGTACTACTAGTAAACAAAGAGGAGTGCGTTACAACATAAGTACATAACCATAATTTTAGTGCAGCATACACTTACAGCGCTTATCAGTTCAGCAGGTCATTACATAAGCTGTGATTGTTCGCGGAGTGTTTACCTCGAGGATTGATTGATATACCGAATATTTCATTTTACGAGCTTCGCAACCATCGATAACTGTAATTTCAACATTTTCAGTATATCTTCCTGAAAATATTACGACCACACGCTGACCAGCGAAGAGTCGTACGCTACAGCACGACTGCACGTGGTTCCCAACATAAACAATTCCATAATAACATTACACTACTACTGTATACAACACACATACACATACATAGTAATTTTCGACCCGAGTGTAGGTTAATTTACTATTAACAGATGCCGCTGCTCGTGATTCGCGTTGCTGCGAAAATTCAGCCCACCACACACTCTCGAATATCGATCCGCTCGCCATTGATGTTGGCGTTTGTGTTAGTGTATTACGTGTTGGTGGTTCCCTCGTCGTTGTCGCTTGTGCGTACCTTTTCTACGTTATCGTGTTTCGTGTATTCGTGTGAATTTTTGTGAAAATTTTGTGCGTCGTCTAATTACTGTGTGTTATCCCCGTTATTTTAAATTAATATTCTTTTTGTCGTGATTTATCGTCGCGGTATTATTTTTTTATATTCCTAATTTTATACGTGCATAGTGCCCCACATACAGGACGATGTCGAAAGGTGATCAATTGGCTTCGTAATGGCAAAGGTGAGTCAGCTAACTTTTTCAAAATCTGCCCTGCTTTGGCACGTGATAATTGTGAGAAAATTCATCGCGTAAAGGGTTTCTTTGGAAGACGGAAAATCCGTTCGGAAACCTTATGAAATCAAACTTTTGTACGACGTGAACAGTGAGAGAGGATATTGTAGCTCTTTTCGTTTCATCCTGATGTACATCTGCTAGCCTGCACATCTTTCCAGGATGACCTCATCGTCGATCGAAAGCCCCGAATTTGCGTCACGATCTCCACTCGTAATCCTATTCGTAATTTTAAGTTTGGTTTAAGCTCTAAATAGCTACTAGAACCATTCACCCATTATAAACAGAGAGTGCAATAGTGATAAGGAAATATTTCATCCTACATCATCTGAAAGGTTGGAACTGAAGCAAATTTTTGAATGTTATGTGCTCAAATATTGAAATTGTCGCCGTATGTACATGAATAAGAAGTTCTTGCAGATGAATAGCACGTTGCTACACGTTTAGATGCTGTATGCCGAGTTGCATGCGATCTTGGCATGCGATAGACCTGTCTTGTTTCTCGCGGTATGTTGTTAAACCGAACAGGAAGAATGAGAGAAGAGAGAATCGTTTTGTAATTTGTGATGAATGGAATCGCAGAAGTTGTAGATGTTACAAACGCCGAAGGTCGTTTCAAACACGAATTCCATAATTAAGGTACATTCATATCGTCGTATATTGTACGAAATAGGTCTATTGAATTTTGAAACGAATCGGGTATTTTGAAGAAAAGAAAGAAATTTTTCTGGAGTTGAAGTTTGCTAAGATTTTGAGGATATTCTACTTCCTCTTACGTGGGAGAGTGTACTCCCTTACATAAAATAAATATTGATTCTTAAATGAAGCCCTCATCGAAATTTAAGAACATAAAATTTCACATCAAAATGGCATTTTTTATTTAGTCTTCGGTTCATACCAAGATGATCGCCAAAGAACTATGCTAGAATTTATTATTCATATCAAAGATTCATACTTTCTTTAAGGTTTTCAATATTTTGCAGGTTGTATACCTATTTCATCAAATCTTGCTGGAGAACAAACGATGACTTTAATGACTTGAAAGTTGATTATCTTGATATTTTTGTTGAAGCTCTTGAAAAATTTAATAAGTGAAAGTTCAGTACCTCTTCTATTTCCATCTTTGTTTATAAAGTAGGCATTTCTCTAGCAGTGACCTCAATGTCACAGGTGAAATGTACAAAGAAAAGCTCGTTATATATGCCTGTTTATCAAAATTAGCAAATTTTGGCTAGAACTTCATGGAAAATAGCAAGCATAATCCTTTTTCTCTTACTGCTTGCTGCCTTCCAGTAAGATAAATGAAATATTATCATGGCCGCCTCGAAGGAAGGCCCCGGCCGGAACATGCAGATCTGGCAACAGCTAAGTAGGCCGACCGTTTTACATGTAAATTAATGCAAAATTTTTCAAATTGAGTTTAATACATTTTCTGATAGAGAATTTAATGGCCTACAATTTTTGTTCTCTTCAATTTTTCACCAAATTCAACGGGTACTTACTGATTCTCAAAAAACCACTTTCTCCCCATAAGAGCACATGTAAAAGTCGGCCTACTCTCACAGCGTTGCCGTTATGTGCATGTTCCGGCCTTCCTTCGAAGCGGCCATGATATTATGCAACCCCAAAAAACATTGCAAGGCCATCCGCTGGGAGCGTTATAATTGGCAAAATTGGAAACTGGATTAGGGCAGTTTTCTCATTAGAATGTTGAGTATTTAAGCCGTACAGCGCTAGCTTAGCGCTCAGCGGAGGGTTTACCCGGTGCGCAGAGTGTGCAGTTGCACAGGGTGGCAAATAAAATTTTTCTTTTTTTTTTCTGTCATGAATCATGAATCATGATCATTGATCACTGACTATGATTATTTATTTTTTTAAGGTAGCGTACCAACTATGCATGCATGATTTTTTTGCTACTTAAGTGTTCTTTCATAATCATTATTGAGAATGAAAAGGAAGGGTGTGGCGAAGAAAATCAACTAGCCAAAAAAAAATTACTTGGTAGGAGCCCTAAAAATACAAAAATTCAATTGTCACGAAAAAAAAGTTTATCACTGTGAGAAATTCATATTTTTCAATGTGTTTGCCCCCCCCTCTGAATGTTGGGCAGCTCGGGTCATATTGCCGGTTTAACCAGTTATTTGCTCGCTGAAAACCCTGGATAACTAAACCGGTAAATTTTCTAAAAGACTAAATAACCAAGTATTCTGATGAAATACGGGTTAACCAGTGCCCCAACAATGTCTGACCCATTACCGGAAAACAGACCTGGTCCGTGATGAACTGATTAGCAAAATAGGTGCTTTCCTATGTCTAAGAACCTATTTTGCTGATTTGATAGAGAGTGGGGGTCAGTGATTGGAAGCGTCAAAACTGCATGGCTGCTAGCCTGCAACCACGGCCTGCAACTTGCATGTTTTGACGTTTGGCGTTTGTTTTTAATGTTGTTTGGTTTTAATCGTTTTTTGTCTTTCTTTTTTGTTATCTTGTTGCTTGAAGTGAGAAAGTCGAGTCCATGATCACAAGTCCACAAGACAAGTTTATTACCCTCTAGAACCGCTCCTGGTGGCAAAAATGTAAAATTTTTGAGCTCCCATTCAAATCCGGTTTAACCGGTTCTTTCAAAACTCAAAAAACCGGTATTCCGGTTTTATCAGTTATTTGAAAATACCGGTTTTTGTCTTAACCCCCCCCCCCTCTCTCTCTCTCTCTCTCTCTCTCTCACCTTAAATGGTGAATTGCGAGCAAAAATTTTTTTGTTTGAGGGGTGGCAAAAAGAATTTTGTACCAGACGGCAGCAGACCTAAATCCGGCTCTGGTTGCGCTCCTTTTCTACTGAGCTGGAAAAGATTGAAAACAAGAATTAAACTGTGGCAGTATGAGAGAGAAAACTGGAAAAGAGGCAGATTTGATTTTCTTTGTTTGACATGAGATGAAATTCTTTCAATGATCAAATACCTCAATAAGAGTGATGATGGATGAATGAACAATGATTTCATTCAAGATCATCTTTTATTGTGATTCCAAATTTTTTCTACGTGCGTTGGAAAGTTCACCTCTTTTTTTTTCCATGATAAGTGAAGTCAACTATCTTGTACAAAATCAGGTTTGCAGCTGAAAACTGTGGCTGAATTTTTTCTGTACTTTGATGGCGTCATTTCAAGTCAAAAATGCTGCATTTGAATGCGATAGAGCCCACATCACAAAAGATGACTGTGGGTCAAATTATTAGCTGTTCAAAATTTGTATTTTCAAGTAAACGTGGTGTAGCTTGCTGGGTTAGAATAGTGCATGGGAAGTCTAAACAAACTTTCTGATGTCATAGTTGTAAACCAGTATTGCCTATTTCATATACAACTCTACAGAAGAGAGGTATAATAAACGGCCATGCTGTCTAGAATTAATTCTTCAGCTGATGGCAGCACTTGCATTCAAATTCAAGTCTTACCTTCTTGGCGTAGATTGACGTCATCAATGTACTGTGACGTCATCAGAGAACAGAAAAATCAAAAATGAATGTAATGCAGCAATTAGCTGAAGACCTTATTCTAGATAAAATGGCTGTCCACTATATCTCCCTTCTTCAGTGTTTTATTTTAGACAGACTAGGCAGCCATCGGCGCGTTACTGTTTTGTCAGGACATTCATAAGATTTCAAAATGTCGGTTGCTTACACTTCTTATTCCAGAGAGTTGGCTGACTTCGATCAAAATTTTTGAAACTTTAGGTATGGCTCTGAAGGAACTGTCGATCCAAGGAAAAAAGTTCTCATAAGCGAATGTATTCCCATTAGATTCTCCCTTTTTATGCAATAAAAATGCGACTACTCGCTGAACAGACTCTCGTAGGGCCTAATTATATCATTTTCTCTCTCAGGATATGAAGGTTTCTTCGGTCACGCGATCGTGCATGCACTGGTCTGTGTCAGAATGGAAATTATTACATATTCATATCGTCCTATGTTACCTTGAAAAAGTTGAAAGGGTGAAACAGACCGTACATGTGCATCCCCTCCGTATTCGAATACGACTAAAAATACCGTCGGATGTAGGTTCAGTCAAATCGAAATACCACGAGTTCAACGTTTCGACGCCAACGTCGAATTTAGTTTTCAATTCAGTGAATGTCCGGTAAAGAAAGTTCACCTGGTTTATGATTAATGAGTAACGTGTTCGCTCTCGTCTCCACGAATACAATTATCCACCTTGATGTACATGCTTTGTGAGATATGCGTAACAATTCCGTTAGGTCAGTGTTCGTACGTATGAAAGTCGCGTTATAATTCTCATTGTAGCCATTTAATTGCATCCAAGATATACCTATATTGTAGTCTGTGCGATGTTCTGTTGTAGTACATTTATACCGTGTATATGTGTCGCCTTCCTATCGCATTGCAAGAACTATACGTGTAGAGACCTCAACATTGAGGCACCATGAGAGTGTATTTGGCGATGGTAACGCTTCAAGTTTTCCCTCTTTTTTGTGCTCTTTTCAATAGAATAACAATATTGGTCTTTACGCCGCATATTTGTGCGTTCCTTGTCACGCGTTAATTCGCATTCTCGGTAGTTTCCACTATACGAAAATATATACGGTGTTAATACTTACCGCCTAAAGTAGTGAGTAATTCAACCAAGATTTGAGCGTCTGTGTTGAGACTATTTGCTGTGCCAAAGAACAAAGTGTTATGTGTTAGTGTACGTCCACGTCGTCCAGTAATAGTGAATGCACTTACTCAAACTTCGTTGTATACTGTAAACAAAGGATCAATTGCGATTATATCATAATGAGGGCAAACAGTTATCAAAGGGTATAGACATTATCATAATTGAAATTGTGCTAGCATTTGATTGAGCTGTAAGACAGACAATCTCGGTGAGTAAAACTAACCAATTAATCAACCGCGGTTTATGAACCATGGCAAAATTTCAAATGTTTTATTTGAACGTCGGAATAATACGTTTAAGTACAAGGGTTAGAATTGGCAATTAACTCTGCTTCAAAGTATTGATTTCAATTGTTTCAAAATCCGTTTTCTTATTTATGAAGAGAAATTTTTATAGCCGCACATAAATGAAACGATTTTTGTCCACCAATTTTGTTTATTTACAAATAGGTCACAAGTTCCATGAAATCGGTGATCTATGAAAGCTTGCTCCCTCACCTGTCTTATCACCATTTTGTTATTAAACTTCGGTTGTAGAAGTAGTGGTACTTTTGTAGTTTGTCCATTCATCCTATGAATTTTTCTGGGTAGATCCTCTTCAATGGAGTTCCATTGCAACTCCACTGAGAAGGGCTCTATGCAGTATTCCAATGAACTTTAAATAGTTACGGAACATTAGTGCTCTAGAAAAGGATGAGCTCCTTAAATTTTGCATATAACGTCATCTGCGAGTTGTCAGGTGCCTAGAATGGCCCTGCCAATGTTCAAACGCCTAAAAGAAAACTTGAAAATGTCTGGAATTTATGAGTAATAATTTCATGTGAACATTGAAAAACTTCCTGCTTTTGAATTCTATCGCGTTTGAGGCAAGTGAATCTAACTAGTGGTACTGGTAGAGAATTTATATAAATGTGATGCGCTCTGCGATAAGGTATATAAAGTGACATGGTGAAAGCACCCTGTATAAAACTGACCCTTCTCATTAACTCCATTTAACACGAAGAAAGTTGTTGAAAATGTTTGGTCGAAGGATGATTAAAGTCAATGATGACAGTCTCTAGTGTACACAATCATATACTGGTGTAACACAGGCCTAATTTCATATAGGGAGCTTTCACCATGGGACTTTGTATACCTTATCGCAGAGCGCATCACAAATATTGTATTGTGTGTTCTCAGAGTACGTTGTAAGGAACTCTGTACTGAAGGGTTTAAACCATCATCTCTTAGTATAATCTTTATCAACTTGTATAAAAACTTTTGGTACAAATTGAAACTTGGGAAAATATTTTGGCATACTTGAAAATTGAGAGGTACACCCTAGAATTTCTGGAAAATTCTCTTCCCAGCTAGTGTCATTTTTTAGAGATAGTCTTTGGACCTCTTGATTATTGATTGGAACTGAAATTTTCCAGTGGAATAAGAAAGCAGTTTATGCCGATAATGACTGAGTTAAAAACTGAGAGGTTAAACCACCGAGACTCTAATTTTCGCGAATTGCCGCGAGATCTGACTTCATTCATGGAGCATGGTTCAATTTTCAAGGTCAAGGTTTTGTTTCTTCTTGGCGGTATTACTATGAACGGGAACAAACTGAGTGATTCGGCGGCTTTGTGGTCTCAAATTCTATGACTTCTTCTAGTGGAGAGCCTTTGGGACGTTACCAATATTTTTGACCTTATTCAGGGACTTGACAAAAATTTCGAGCTTCGATAGAAGTAGTGTGGAAAAAGCCTGAGTTACGAACTTCTGCGGCAAAAATTTATAGTCATAAATTATAAATTAAGCTACAACTATGGCGTCTTGGACCAAACTTCAAGCTACGATCAGAGAGGCCTAAACTCCCTGTACTCAGATTAATTTCAAGCTAAACTATGGAGGTTACATCCTCAGAAAACGCTCGCGTCCGACCTTCGTGACGTCATCAATGGTCTTGTCCTGATTCAGGGACTTTTGAAAATTTTGAGTTTCAATTCTTTGAAGAAGGAGAACTTCGAGAAAAATTTGACCCTATGAAGCAATACAAAAGTGGGTTTGAAGGAAGATTGAGCTCTGATCTTTCTAGCTAGGCGACAACTAAGAAGTGTTGAGCTGTATTTCTTCTCTGGGTTCAAAAGCTTGATTACAACTTTCGAAAAGTTACAAGTTAAAGAAGGAAGTAACATCTTCAGCGTAGTTTATTGGTTATTAGGAGACGAAGGATGAACGAAAAATTTACAAGTATGGGGGCAGGGCATGACTTATAATCTCTGTAAACTAGGAAGGAGGGGCGGGAGAGTATGACGTCATCAGGGGATGATTTTTGTTTAAATTCTCAGAGAGAGGCGACTTGAAAAAAAAGGACGGTAGTCACATAGAATCTCATGTCATAAGGAAAGGAAATTTTTAGGACTTCGAAAATTTCAACTTTCTAGAAAAGAGAGAGAAGGAATTCAATCCGGAGAAGATCGTGGGTGCTTTGCTGCCTTTGTATGAGGAGCAATTGTGGCTTATTTTTGCAAATCATTCTCATCTATCTTGGCGCAGCAGAACGTTGTGAATGGCTCAATCTCAAATCTCATTCTTCAACGTAGTCATAATCATGAAAAATGCGTTTCTCAAGACGAACAGAACCTAAAGAAGAAGCCTGTTGCATCATAACCAACAGTCAGTTGTATGTTTTGGGAAATGAAAAAATCTCACAACATGCTTTAAGCCCGATTACCAAATCCTGGTCAGAATCGTATCTGTATATATTGTTGAAATCAACCTTGCTTGGACGTCGATATCAGATCAGTACGCCACTTCGACTTGATTCAAGTCAATTTCCAGTCGAACTCTCCAAACTTTTTATCGATCCGAAGTCTGCGTCGATTTCAAGTCGCTGTGGCGATGCTGGTTGTCTTCGAATTGACCTTGAATCGATGTAGGTCTGGAGCAGGTCAGTAATCTAGGGTGGGCGAGAGGGGAACTGATCTGTTTAGACGTGTCCCTAGCCTCCCTCAGCTATAAGTGCAATCGATAGTTTCTATTCTGTTCTCCATTGTTACGGCAAATCTCGAAGAACAAAGAGCTCAAAGAGCCTTCTGCTCGAGTAAATTTTTTTCGAATTCACTTTATTTCAAACTCTCTTCCGACGTACATTGATCACGATATGCGAGTATGTCGTTGAAATTGTATTCCTCTGCTGTGCTTTCGATGCGAATCTGCAAATCCATCCACTTCTTCTTTGGTGCGTCCCTCGATCGTTTACCAAGAGCGAGCTCGGTCACACAAATTTCTGTGTAGGCTTGCTCCGCTTGTATTTCTTTGACGAATGAGTGTAGGTTTGGATGATCTTTCCCCATCAACGTTCGATATCGATTGTGCCAGCCTGCAGTTGTTCGGACGGCGGTGGCGTGTTGGTTCCAGATGCAGGGTGGGTACCGAGATAGCAAACGTCGTCGTTGTCCCCGTGCTGGTCTGCCGACAATGAAAAATACGTTGAAATCGTCGTAAAAATCATGTAGCGCTGGTGGACATTCACGTCGGTGGCGGAAAGCTCATGGGACATCATCTGGAGGGACAGCGAATGCGTGTACTTTTTAGCTGTTCGATCATCAGTATCATGAAACCTAATAAATGAGAGAAAGAATCATTACTACGCTCAGCCGGCTCCTTTATTTTTATTGGAACCTCTCCTACAAATGAACTCTTGACATAAACTTGAACTGGAGTCGATTTCAGGACTTCTCCAAATTTTTTGTTGACTTGAAATCGACCGCTCTGCTTTGTTGATTCACAGTCAAGTTTTACTTTTCTGGAAATGAATACTGGTTTAATTTGAATCGTCCTGAAATTGAGATCTCTTCATGTTCGTTGAATTTGCAACTCGGAGACATAATGCGTATAGTCTTTGTTATGTATACGAGTGATGAGAATATAAAACCTACGTTACCAGGAGTCGACTCCGAATCGACCGGCCGCTCATTCTGTCTAATTCTGTTTCTTCGACTCACTGTCGACGTCGATTTTGGGTCGGTTTCACATCGGCAGAAGACCTGCAATCGACGTCGAAATTGCGACCAAGTGCAAAATGTACCTTGGTTTCGAATTCGAGGTAGAAAATAAATCGACTCATGCCATGGCATTGGATTTTAATGTCGACTGTGCGATGATCGACGTAGAAATTGCGATGATTTAAGCATTGCTGCTCGGTTCAATCATAATTGAGACTCTCTCTAGCCCTCATTACAGAACCATGACTACGCATTCTGTCTGCAATCAGAGAAGTTACCATAGAGTTGATTAAAAGCGACTTTAGATCGATAGCGATCTGAGGTCGATTCTAGGGAGATCGGAGCTTTACAAATCGACCATTCATCGACACAACAGAGCAGTTAGTTTCAGATGTGTGGAAAGTTTGAAAACACGACTGAAGATTGACTTGAAATCGATGAGTCAAACGAGTCAAGATCAATCAATACTGGGAACTTTTTTGTTTTTTGGTTGGCTTTCGCGATTCTTTAGAAGCCAATTCTTATTGCTCTAATGTTGCGGCATATTTTTCCTCAATAGCTGCTACTCCCAGCCAAGATTTTCAAAATTATAAACAAAACCTGTGTCGGAATTGAGTAACTCCCAATAACGATACCAGTTTTTATCTCGTTGGGATTGACGTACGATCATTTGTGAGTTTTGTCGAGTTATTCTCTTTGTAACTCGTTCCTTCTGAGTTACATTCCATCGACTATCGGACGAATCTGCGAATTTATAATGAAAAATTTGCTCGCAAATACAAATTTTCTGTCTATATTTAAAATTTCCATTAGGAAATGGAAACTAAAATCCTGTTTTCAAATCCGAACGTTTCTGTACGTTACTCGCATACACTATAACCGCTCTGTGGTCCGCAGGAAATCTTTGGTATCGTCGCCTCGGAACCACTTTTTTTCTTCATCGTCAAGTATACTCGACGTTGCATCGTATTCCCAAGAATGTGTATCATTTTATCATATCTTATAGTTTCGTGTACTACCGTATGTATAAATATGAACTTCGTCAAGCGAACAAGATTTTACACTTTTTAATCGCATAATTTCACAAGAACGACTACGTACAAGGGTTAATGAAACGATGTGTATATTCTTGGAAAAGGGCTAGCTGAAACAAGTGCAATTAGTGCACTAATTGACGCTCTCATTATTCGTGCTCGATCTCACACCTACAGTAGCGCATCTCTTTCAGGAAGGTCATGGTTGACTAGCTTGGGACCGCATTCTCAAAAACCATCAGCCCGTGCCTTAAATTGATAATTCTTACACGCAGTCAAATTTTGGATGTAAATATTTGAAGAATTATGCTGGGAAATTCCGACCAGGTATCATTCAATTATAAGAATTTCGCGTTTTTTTCTCAATTTGAATGCGGACAGCGTACACTGCCCTGTTTTTTCTTTCAACGTAATCAGTATCTGCGTGACCATCATGCACAGTGCTTAGATGAGGTCTGTCCTTGATAATTAAATTCCGGTCAAGCTTAATTTCGTACGCTTATTATATTAATAAAATGTTTGTAAGGCAATCTAGCGTAGATTTCCTTTTTTGTTTCGTTATACAGTGCGGACGATCCTCGACGAGCATTGTATGGTATAGCCGTCAATCGATTATTCTATTCATCGATAAGTCATTTCCAGCTTTTCCGTCAACCACCAACCTCATCATGGGTAGTCATTAAATATACACGCGGCTGACCTTGGTCGAGTATAATTTTAACCGCGAATACAAAATTACTTCGTATATCGGGACTGAGTTTACACGCGCGCAGCCGGCAAGTTGACGTTTATTATCTTGAAATGTGGATGTAAATTACGAAAGCTTTTTGTTATTACCGCGCTTAGTGTGCGTGTTTTTGCCCTATATTTCAAAACTAAATAACGTCTAAATACTCTAGAGTCGTATACTTTTTTTTTTGGGTGAAAAGTGATGTTCGGGGACTGAACCGTGCATAATTTTAAAGGGATTTATGTTAACTACATACGAGAATTACAGATTTTAATGAAATTCACTCGTCAGAAAAATTTAAGTTTTCTGCAAAAATTTGGAACATCTTACCGATTTATTTACGTGAAGTTTTCATAAACTCTCTCAATGTCATATAAGTAAATATGTAGCTTGAATAAAAATTTTGAGAAATTCCGATAACTCAAGGTCAACGACAATTGAAAGACCGATTACTGCGCGCGGCAATCATTAAGCGAAAGTTCCGAATCTTGTGGTGTTAATTGAAAGAAAATTTGCACATAACCGATATTGGGTGGAATAAAATTTTGTCAATATGTTGCGAAACCGGCGTGGTAACTTCGGTATGATACACGTTACAAGCAATCAGCAATCATCACTCTACTACCGGACCACAATGTATCCCAATTCTGGCAAAAATTTTCTATCCCCTCTTCGAAATATTGCACCTCGTGATTCAGACATGCGACTTGCGCCGAACGTGATTTATCTACCCTAATTTCTATGAATTAAAACCTAGGACAGCGCGGTTTTAAAAGTTTCTGAAAATATTTTCTTTCAGAATTACGTTTTATTTGGCAATCGTATTAACCATTCAAATCACCTTGGCATTCGGAGAACGCTTGATAATTCTGATAAGATATATAAAGTTCATGAGATGCAAAATAATTGCCGTGTATCGTCTACGCCTGAATTACTCTGATTTTTAGGATTTGGAATTTGTCTTTCTCTGATTTTTGGGGCCCTAGAAATGGCCTGAGAAGAGGAACATTGGTTAGTTTTATTGAATATGTCGAGATATGTTATGTTAAACCCAAGAAGAAGTATGATTATAAATTATGAAGCAAACGTTTTCTGTTGAAAAATCACTATCGAGCCCAGGAAAAACGATATTGAGACACATCAACAGAAACGAAAAGTAGGAATCGTGAGTTATTGAACAACATGATAATTGCATAGAAGATGAGATGAGTAAGCAACTAACGAGAACATATCAGGAGTCCAGGACGAAAAGGAAGAAGAAAGAAGGAGAGGGGAAGGAAAGAAAGAGAAAAATTAGGTAGTCTGGGCGATTACAAAGAAATTCAAAGTAGAAATATACCAATCTCAATCATATCGAAATATCAATCTCGATTGTATCGATACTTCAATCTTAATTATATCAATACATTGATCTCAATTACAGAGATAGGTTCATGATTTTGATTATACTAATACACTATATTAATGCATCGATCTTAACTATATCGATACATTGATTTTGAATATATCGATACATCAATCTTGATTTTATCGATTTATCGATCATATTAATGCATCGATCTCGATTATATATATACATTGATCTCGATTATATCGATACATTGATCTTGATTAAATCGATATATCGATCTCGATTGTATTGATACATTATTTGGTTTTGATTACATCAATACATTGGTTTTGAATATATCGATACATCAATCTTGATCATATCGATATATAGATATATCGATCTTATTAATGCATTGATCTCGATTAAATCGATATATCGATCTCAATTGTATCGATAGATTGGTTTTGATTATATCAATACATTCATTTTGATTATATCGCGTTATCGATCTCGATTGTATCGATGAATTAATCTTGATTGTATCGAAGTATCGATTCCACACTTAGCTGCTATAGTAAGCCCTACATGTCCCTTCCCTTCTTGGTCCAGCGCGAGTCTAGTTGATGATAATTTAACCAAATAGCATTCGGGGTCGAAATTTTCGAGTTCCCAAAGTGGGTCAAGGTCATTAACGCGTTACGTTACTCAGATTTCTGACTGACCACCAGCCCATACATGTCAAAAAGGAATCTGGAAATTGTTTTGAAGAGATTGAGAGTAATAAGAGGAGAGACATTGTGGTTCAGAAGAAAGAGATTTCTCTATGAAAAATGTGCATGAAGTATCATCGAAGAAAAGCTCAACGAGTTTAGAAGTGCTGAAAAGTCAATCTTTCACGATACAAATTTTCCATTGACAGGAGCAATGGTGATAACGTTATCCTAGGCGCTTGGAAGAGGTGAAATTCATCTCACTTTCGACCGTTCAACTCTGCCTCGGTTTCGCTCAGGCAGGGCAATTCTACACCTTCGTTCACATCCATTCAGAAAGAGAAAAATCCTATGTTTAACTCAAGAAAGGAAAGATTTGAAGGAGTTGTGAGTGTAGTAGGTTTTTTTGGAACATAAGAAGTTTGCAAATTCGGGTGAGCTTCAATGAATATAATTCAAATATTTAATTATTTAATATTTAAATTTAAAATTTAATATAAAAATCATTTTTAAATAATAAAATATTATTTAAATTTAATTATTTTCAAAATAATTTATTAGGCCCTAATAATTTTAATAAATTTTATTTAAATATATTATCAATATATTTATTATTTATTTATTTTTATTAAAATTAATATAAAAATTTTCTTTAATCTCCTAACTTTTGCTCATCTTTGACAGCGACGGAAATCACGAAGTCTTCGACTCACTCTGAACAATACTATCGTCGTCTATCCCCTTTTGGTTAGTTTTGGCTACCTGATGAATAACAGCCTTTTCAGAGTTGTTGGCAGATAGAAAATAGCTGTGAATGAGTTTGGAGAAACAGCGTTTCAAGATGAGCCATGGATGGTAACGTTGAAAGGCCGAGATGAAATTTAGCGTTGAGCGACAAACCTGGGAGATGAGGTTGAAGGTGCTACAGCAAATCTAGAGCGTTTACGGGATCGTGGAAGTCGAGAAGCGTCAGATGTTTGGGAGTAGGAGATCAAAGGGATGAGGCAAAGTTGAACTCCAATTCGATTCTGTCGAAATGTTCAGCATTACCAGTCTTGGATGTGTACGTAATTTTGTGATAGTTTTCTGTTTTTATCCATACACTCTCAGCCTCTCCATTGCTTCTAAAAATCCAAATTTCGATTCTTCTCATTTGGAATGATTCATGGTAGTGAAAGATATTTTGTAAGCTGGCAGATATTTATTTCCCTCATGGGTTTCTGATGATAAATCGCGAACATCTCTATCGTGAGTTGTATACACCCTGTTTCGTCAAAGTCTGCAGCTCCTATATGAGAGATGAACTATCTACGGAGACGACCGAATCTTAGTTATCAGGAAAAAATATTTAATTAAATAATTCACCGTGTGATGCTGTTAGCACCTCAAACGAAGAAACAATAGCGAGGTTACACAATGGAATCAAAAAATTCTCTGCAGTCAACACGTCAATTAGCCCAGCGGTATAAATAGCGGACGCGACGAAATGAATATTGAATAATAATAATAATAACTTCGTCATTGTATGTAGAAAAAATGCACTTTATTTAAATAGATAGCCCCGAGCGAGCTCGAGATAGGCAAGCATTAAGCCTACCTGAATTAATCTTGGTTGCATATAATACTCGTATTGAGCCATGGGAGGTACGAATACGTCCGATGTAAAGTAGTGATTAGACTAGCGGTGCTGCTGTATTTTTAAGGCATCCGAGAAGATGCTTTTCAATATTTTTGAAAGAGGAATTCCGATAATTGTTTGAAAATGACAATAACAAAACCATTAGTGTCTTAATTAGTAGATTTTGTTGTTTCTCCGATTATTATAGTGTTGTCGAAGGCCTTCAAATTCCGAATTGTGGTTGTGGATTTGAAGAATTTCCCAAACTCGGGCTTCATGTGTTTTCGGATTTCGAGTCCTGAGGGAATAATCTAGTTTGAAGATTTGGGCATTTTCTAGTTTCCAACGGGTACGGGTCGCAGAGAAAGTTCTTCAACGATTCCTGGAAACGTTACGACCTACGATATGTTCGATGTAGTCCTCGAAAATACGAGCCATTGAAAGAGGAAGGCGAGATATACAGAGGTACGTAACTATATGAACCATATAGTTACGTGCCTCTGTATATCTCGCCTTCCTCTTACGACCTACGATGATGTTCTGAGCTATGAGCTGGAGAGGAGTTCATGACATTTTCATGATCTTAAATTCAGGACTAGAGGCTCTAAGCTTCATTTCAGGTAGGTACGTAAGGTGAAAGAAGAGAGGACACCTGTATTTTCTCGTTGAAATTTTCGCCGTCTGTTGTCCAGCGTTTATGTGACCTTGACCTGAGTGAAATTCAATTTCACATGTAGTAGAAGGAAGACTGCGAAAGGGATACATAATTATGTATAAGAAGATGAAGTATTGAATTTAGAAATTCAATCTTTCGAAAGGATCGATTCTCAGTTTCGATATCAACCCATGGAACAGGTTTTCGACGCTCCGCGATTAGATTTGCTAGGGAAGCTTGCGGTTTTCTTGTGATACGTCTGAATCTGAACTATAGGGGTAAGAGAGAAGAGAGAGAGTCAGCTTCGATGGCTGTGCAAGATTGAAGGATGCACGCAATTAACAAGCACCAGAGGAAGGTTTGGTATGTTTAAGAAAGAAGTGATTGGAGAAAGTGAAAGTTGAGGAATTGAGCTGAGAGTAGGAGGGAACTCGCACACGAAACACTCGTAATCAACTTCTTTCACTATTCACGGGTCGCCATTTCCTAATAATGTTGATTAAGGCGAGCAGGGAAATGTTTCATGGAGTACTTTTGATTTCAAGTCATGATCGATTAGCACCATCGGTTGTCAGGTGGATGATAAGCATACCTTGAAGGTCGCTTTTCAAGTCCTTGAAATCAATTGAAAGGTTCCTATATTTTTTGCCAAAGACTTAAATACTACGGTTAGTACTTAACGTTTGGTCAAGTTTTTGGAACAATAAGAAATTCTAAGTACATCCTCCTCCGGCCACCAAAAAATGCCTCGTGTCTTAATTGTAGGTTTGAAATTCCTTTTTGCAATTTCAGGGGGAAACATTGCTGAGTAAATCTACACGATATGTACACCATCTAGTTTAAGGAAAGCCCGTTACTAGGTCGCTAGTTCGTGTCCGGCCCGGAGGACCCAAAAATAGAGATGATTAAGATTGGTAGCTGGTAAGAATAAAGTGGGGTGCACAAATATAACAAAAGGAACTTATTACTGAAAAGCTTGGTAATATAGTAATTGTTCACCAGTGAGAGCCGATGTTGATTATTATTTGTGACAAGCGTCGATTCTTGCGTCGAACTATGAGTGCGCTCAGAAATACACAGGTGACGATGTTGTAGAGGCTTTGCGGAACATGACAGTGCAGTGTTGATTTTGGAGCTGTAGAATTTCACTGATTATTTCAAAGGATGTCCATCATACAACGTGATAAATAGGTGAAGCTATGTTACGCAGAGGTTAATCAGACGTTTCAAAATTGCTAGGCAGTGGATGATTCTGTACCCTCTAGTGTCGGATCTGGTGACTGAAAATGCCGTTTGCCGTGGTGCGTAATTATGTAGCTCGTCCCTGAAGTGAACTAGAGGACTCCTGTACATTTTTCCGAGTACTTGAATGACAATCTCCTGGAGAGCTTCCCATTCCGAGTGGCTCTCATATTTCGAAGTTCTAAGCGTCCTCATGTGTTTGGCTCGAAGATCTATATTATTATTTCGCCCTCCCCCTTCCCTCCTCAAAACGACAATTCGTTGTGCACCAACTCAAAGGTCATTATTGCAAATTTTCTTTCTCAAATAACTCTTCTTTGTCTGAGCTTACACGTAGTTCAAAAATCAAAAAATCTCTCATTCCCTGATTTATATTGCTCGAAGGTCGACTTCCAAGTCTTCGAAAGAATGAGTTTTTAGCATTCATCAATAGTTTGTTGGGAAATTGGTGGATCCAGTATCAATTTCCTAGGATTAACCCTCTCCATTACCAACAACCGCCACAAATTTGGAATCTTCAGGAGAGGGACTTGTACTGACTTATCTATTGATGGGTCGTCGTTTTTCTCTTCTCCCATAATTACGTTTTTCTAAATAAGTGCAGTCATCGACTTAGCCATGTGTCAATGAAACTTTTTGAATTTTCGAAGTAAGTTTTCACTTTCAAACATTTGACGATCTGTAATTGTTTAGATATCGATGTTGATGTCATGATGAAGAGAAAAGTCACCAAAAAATTCCCTCGAAAAGCTGGGCTGTAGAAAATCTTGGGAGTGGATCCGTCTACCTTATCTGGGCAAGTTTTCTGTTCAATTGAGTCGTATTCTCAGGATATATGGCTTTGAGCCAAGTTACTATTGCTCCACTATTCTTTATCAATACTACAGACAGTATTCCTGAAGTTCAGCAGAGTGGAGTGTACAAGATTGAATGCTCAGATTGCAATGCTGTTAATGTAGGTGAAGCCAGCAGGCAGAACAAAACAAGAGAGAGTAAACACTGCACTGTAAGCATGGAAGTCAAATGAAGAAGATGAATCGGTACTTGCTGATCATCTCCATAAGATCGAAAAAAATTACATCATTATGAATATTCTTTCGAGAAATCGCACTGCCCTCGAACGTATTGAAATTCTTCGGCATAAGAATAATTATAATATTGTACTTTGAAAGCAGTATACCGTATTCCAGATGATGATTTCATCGAGGCTGTGTACGTACAATCATGAATCATCTCTTTCGCTGCTCTTTTTTTTCCTTTCTCATTTTCTCATTTCTCGTTTTGGTTTTGCTTTAGTTGTAATTTACTTCGCTGCGATAATGGTTTATCAACCGAGAACCGCTTAGTGTGCTTTATTTGTGTCATTTATGTGATTTGTAATTAAATAAAATTTGAAGTGTTCTTGTACCTTTTCCCAAATGGCCTCGTCCGGTAGGACGGTGGAGACCGGATACTTTTCCGAATAGCCCAAACAAAATAGCTTCCGTGTCAAAAGCTCAGTTTGGGATTCAATGCTATCCAAAATTGAACCATCGTATTACGTATGCCTTCAAAACTCCACATTAATTTGTATAATATCTGTAGAAAAGTTCGCTTTCAATCTCTACCGCATGCGTCGAATGAATCTGCTATGATACGCCGCAAAGATACAGTATTTATAAAACAATTCGCGCTTTTTAAAAGATCACGCAATAAGCCGACGCTTTGTCGCAGTCGACGAACCGAACTAACAATTGTGTACGAGCAGTAATTAGCGTAAACGAGTATTTTCAATTGACGTCGAATATCGACGTTTGTACGTTGGCAGCACTGAATGTATCGTAATAATATGCTAATTGTCTTTATCGAGCTCGCTGTCGTACGCGACGTTCTTTCAAACGACTTTATATCACTTATTTTTCTCACGAAAGACTTGACAAAGCGCGAGTACTCGACAGCGCCACAACCGAGTGCGACGGTAATTCTTCACGTTGCGGACTCTTGGTGCGGGTATGTGTGAGATCAGGTACCCGCGTAGTACAACGTGTACAGGTGTATTGTATTGCGTTAGGTGAGTTCGAGCTCGTACATACGTACGTCTGGCTGTGTGTTTAGAATAAACCACTAGACGAAGGTCGGAAGTTGCGTGTTTCGCGCCGTATATTCGGAACTTTTAGTTTAAAAAAAAAAAAAAAAATTGATAATTATTCCGTACACACGCGGAGTGCAGAGTGTTAATTTTCGTATACTTTCTCGTTCGTGATCTACTCGTGTTTTTCGTGAAATCTCGTCCACGACTCCAAATATTTCGCGGTTTAGTTTGTGCGTGGCTAATTTTTGTGTCGAGAGTGAATTCTAAATAGAAATTAGGCTCGTGCTTCCGCAGGTGGCTCCAACATTCATCAGGAAAACAGGTACCAGAGTATTCTATACTTTTTTTCAAATCGTGAATTCTCTAACGCTTTCAAATTGCTCAATACGTTCGTCAGCATTGCCAGAGACCACCGTTTCGTCATGTCAGAATACGATGTTTGTATTGTATCTCTTCTCTCTTATTCTGCAAGAGTAAATATTTGAAGTGCGCCTTGAAGGTCTTTTCAAGATCTTTGTTTGTTTCTATAAGCAGTTAAATACAGTGCGATGGGGGTATATTTTCCGAGCTATTGTGACGTGTACATTATTGCGGGGTACGATAAATAATTTCTATGCGGAATTAGCCACTACATATATACATGGTGTAATATAGGTTTTCTATTGTCTGACAAATTAATTCACCCGAGGTTACTACAATACGCCTTTACCGCGTTCAATTCATTATGTAGATCGGAGCGCCGGTACAATTGTATTTACCGGCAAACCCTAAGTCTCTGTATACACTTATTACGTACGATGCGACGTTCTAAAAAGTCTTTTGTGACGTTTATATAGAGTCGAGGTTGCGTTCGTAATTAATTATATACCAGCCAAAGGATGTGCGGACAAGTTACACAGGAAAACGAAAACGTCAGTTTGGAAAAACAATTAGCGTACATACAGTTTTCGAATTCTACATTTGTTTCGTGTGTGCGGTGCGGTAGTTTCTCTGTTTGAACTTGAGCCAATAAAGTGCGATAGGACGCCGCTGGAAGAGTATCCGCTCGTCAGTTCACCTAGTTTCTGACACAATTTTAGCGGACGACATCCACGAGGTGAAGATAAGGAAGACGAATATTGTAGCCGGCGCACCGGTAGTGTTTAATAACGTTGATAATGGTGTGTCGTTGTTGATACAGTTGTATACGGCACCAGGTGAAGAAATAAAAAGTTGACTTCGTCGCTCGTTCACCTTGTATAGAGTAGAATTTTTTGTTGTCTAACGGAACAAAAAAAAGAAGAAAAAACAAGATTTTCGTTTACAATACCGAACAACGATAGTTAGGATAGTCCACCATTTCGATTTTTTACTCATTTTTCATCTCGGTTGATTCTGCTTTTTCGCTGAACGATAATTTATGTTTCTTCGGTTCGAGTCATTTTCCTTCGCCTCGACTTGTTATGTTTGAAGTGAAAATGAATCGAATTCACGTAAGATCTTGAGATGAGATCGTAATCCGTACGAATGTTTACCATAATGTGCGCAGTCTAGTGATAAATATTCCCAGGCTGTCGTAGACATGTACGTGGCAGACTTTGTACCTTTCTCCACAATATAAAACAATCAGGACGGATAAAAGAGAGAGAAAAAGGGTGCCTGTCTACCGGCCCGGGATACAGGGTTCTCAGGAGGCTCAGATTTATGAAGGAAAGAAGAAGAGAATAGAGAACCATCTAATTGACCCGTTGATGATAGATCCTCGCTCCCCGTCTGAACATCTATCTGTAATTCTGTCTACAGAAACCGGGTTAAGCAACTTTGGAGGTCAAGATTTAAAGATTAATTTAGTTGGCCCGTTGATGGCAGATTCTCACACCCTGGTTCATTTTGACTTCTGACGGCCCGTCTTGTCTACAGACTCCCGGTCAAGCAATTTTGGAAGTTCACCACTCTACTGACAAAAGAAAAATAACGGGTTCTTTAACGGAGTTAGATGAGGGAGGCAGGGAACCTATTCTATGGGGTATTTTAGAAGCGCCTATGGTGGTTGAAGCGCTGAATATCTGACTAAATGAAGGGACGGTGTTTGGAGCATTGCACATCTGTTTCACTGGAGGGACTAAGTCAATTGGTGTGTGAAGCATTGCAGGAGCTATTTTAATCAGGCTATGTTCACCGACTACCAAGCTATATAATGATAGAAGGGGAACCTGATAATACCATGAAAAACTAAGCTAATGCTTAACATGCAGTATACTGGACTTGAACTAGGCCAGGACCCTTCCTTGTATTATACTAGCTTTATACTTGTATTATGATGGGAGTAGGATTTAGAAATAAGAGAGGACTCGGAAAAACTTTTCGACCCATGAGGTTTGCCGGCCAGCCAGACGGCGGACGTTTTTTCGGGATGACCGCCCGATGAAGTAGGTTCCCTGTTAATGTTAATACCTTTCCCAGATTGTGGTAAACATACGTAGCAGACTTTGTACCGTTTCTCCACGATATAAAAATCAGGCCCGATAAAAAGAGGGAAGAACTGAAGGTTATTTCTCCACCGACTCAGGATTCTCAGGAGGCCTGGAAGGAAGAGACACAGAGAAAAATTTAGACAGCCCGTTGATGGCAGATTCTTGCACCCGGGTTCTGTTTGACTTCTGGTGGCCCAGGTGAAAATCTATCTGTAGTTTTGTCTACAGGAACCGGTTTGAGCGATTTTGAAGGTGTACCGCTCTACAGACGATATGCCTTCTCCAGACTGCGGTGGACATACGTAGTCTCCACAATATAAAAATCAGGGTCGGTAGGAAGGAAGTTACTTCCCCACCGGCTGAGGACTCTGAGGAGGCTCGAATTCTGGGGGAAATTGCGAGGAAGGATATGACTTCTGATAGCCGAGGAGAAAATCTATCTGTAACCTGGTCTACAGAAACCCGAAGGGGCGACAGGCCCGTAGCCAAGGGGGGGGAGGGGGCTCACCCTAGCAATGTCATGAGCCCCCCCTAGCCAAAAGCACAAGCCTAATGAAAAGAGAATCAGTACTACAAAGTAAGCTCAAAACGTCCATGAGGGCTTCCATTATTCTCCTTCATGGGATCGAGTTAAACGCATTTCTCATGTCGAGACTGACGGCTGCGCAAAACTGACGCGTGGCTATCGCTGACTTGCTGTTCTCTTCAGCCTGATCCCAGCATCTGACGCACAGCGTCCAGTTTGAAACCCGTACTGGCTACTTAAGATTATATTTATATCTCTTCCCTTCAGATAGCTCTCAAGGCGATTGGCTATCATTCTCTCCAAGAGTTTGCCCACGTTATCAAGCAGGCAAAGTGGACGATAAGAGGATGGTAGGCCTGGTGGTTTATCCTTTCTTATCGATCAGCGTTAGTCTGACTTTCTTCCATCGCACAGGGAATAGTCCCCCAGTAACTGCCGCATTAAATGTATC
This sequence comes from Aspidiotus destructor, assembly GCA_035079395.1. Lineage (NCBI taxonomy): Eukaryota > Metazoa > Arthropoda > Insecta > Hemiptera > Diaspididae > Aspidiotus > Aspidiotus destructor. Next base: position 2,195,767 of record JAVHKZ010000015.1, read on the forward strand.
AACAAGCAGTGCTGGGTCAACTGAATGTATGGCGCTCCAGACTGGATTTGGAATCTCATCCGGGCCCGGAGCCTTCCAATACTTTCCCCGTAGTCTATTGACTGCTGCATCCACCTCCTCGATACCTAGGAGGGATATACCATCCTCTTCTACTATTGGTAGCGTCACGTGTTGTATTTGTGCACTCGCCTTGATTATCATTTGACAAAAAATTTCGGCCCTTCTAACTTTCATGGAGCCCCCGCTACAAATGGACTTTGGCTACGGGCCTGTTGAGCGATTTTGGACTGATAACTTTTCTTTGTCAGGAGAAGTGGTAGACCTGCAAAATCGCTTGACCGGGTTTCTGTTGACAGGGTCACATCTTTGGATCTAGTTTTAAGCTCTGACAACTTAGCGGTTATCCCACCCGCTAGAACTCAGATGAACGACAACAAGGAGCGCTACAATCGATGAAATTGAGAACCATTTGAATCACAAATAAGTCGAAATAAATCGAAAACGGAGGCATCTAGCAGGAGGCAATTTTCAAAGCGCTAAATTTTTTATTTCGATCAGTTCAAAGCTTTTTTGTGCACCCTCCCCCCCCCCCCCCCCGCTCACCGATTGTCGTGTTTCAGTTCGCGCTGACCGGCCCGAGTTTCCGAATTTGTTTCATGGGGATTCGGGGAAAACCTCTCCGTTTGCGTTCCTTTCGGTAAATTTGGGTTGCGAATGAGTCAAAGGCTCTAACCTTCTTTAAAGTCTGCTTAAAGTTTCGAATTTCAACTTTGTATGTCAGGAAAAAGATTAAAAGAAAATTGACTATTTTAGGTGGACGGGGAGAAATATACGTCGTCTTCGACCTGGTCTAGCATAAGCTTCCAGAATCAGTCTAGCTTAATGCTTATGTTGAGTGTAGGGGTTTAGAAATTAAACTTAGTCTTCTATTACACGGAGAGAAAAGCGAAGGTCAAGCCGCAAATGGGTCCCATGTGGTAACCTCATTTATATCTCGACTCATTGATGCCTTTAGTTACAAAATATTCGCTATCCTAAACCTTCAAAGTGAGGATTTATGACGAGAAATTAATATTCTGCGCAGGCCTGTAGAGAGAGGGGGAAGGGGGGGGCCCTCGGGCCCGGACTTTCCTTAGAAGGCCCGTATTTCACAAAAAACATGGAAAAACCTCAATAATTGAATGCGAGCAAAATTTGGGGACTCGCAGCTTCATTTCTCCCGGGCTCGAAAATCCTCTCGACCGCCCTGATTCTGCGAAACGGGAGGCACACACTCAACCACCTCTTTCTGTGTATGAAAAATATAAAATGAGTATGAAAATAGCTTCAGTCTATACCCATCAGGTTATGCTAGTTGACTGATGGGCTGATGCACTGTATGTCATACCAACATAAAATGGATTTCAAGTGGCTAGTTCAACGTTTCTCCAAGTCCCTAAAGTAGGTCAAGGTCAAACACGACCTTCTTTGATCGCATTTTACAGATTCTCAACTGACTGCCAGCCCAAAGACATGCCTAGGTAAGACAAAAATACCGATCATCAAACTGTATCTAGGTCAGAAGGAAGCCTTAGAAAATCTTGATCTTTGAGCTATAGCTGTAGATGGCGTTAGAGGGAGAGAGACTTCATAAAAATTACAGCGACATCCCCAGTCGACACTAAGAGAAAAGTGATGGTAACATTTCACATAAGTTACCTCGACAGGTAGCTTACGTAGTCGATTAAGGGTCACGTGACTAACGCCTAAGTGGCGATGAAGAATGTCGCTGTCAATTTTGAGCTATGCATGAGAGAATGGTCGCTTCAATAACGTAGTTGAGCAACGGAATAAGAGGGTTACAATTCTCTACTTTCTTCCTCATGGCAGATACATCTTGAGGTCATTTTTCACGAAGAGTTAAGTAAAATTACTTTGCAGAATTTTGTATACATCTTGAGGGATAGAAGTGGTAGAATCCTCCGAACCAAGAGATCAGTATCGAGCCCTAGACCGCTGGAAAGGCTAAAGTGATTAAAAATACCGACTTCATTGGAAAAAGTGTGTGGCATATTTGAGTCGAACGCGAGGAGGTGGACAAAATTATTGAATGTGGCAAACTTATGAAGATGTAAGGTTCAGGAGGTTACGGCAGAATGAGGACGTTAAGACGGAAACGAACATTACCCTCTTCAAATCAATCGATAGATTTTCACCTTATGGGTTACTCTGATCATTTCAGTCGTCATTGAAAGCTTTCATGTTTACTTTATACACATGCCTTACAAGGCGAGGTCTAGAGAAGTGCCAAGCCTACCTGGAAAAGCAATAATATGTTACTTTTACGATGTCTGCTTCAGTAGTCCTATTTTCTGATGTCTGCTTTTACGCGACACGCGATACAAATGATTCCAAATGACGCAATGAAGTAATCTTCGAAATTGAGTTTGTCTCGGAAAAAAGCGTACGGAAAACGATCGCGTGACCCAGTTGGATCGCTTTATAGTTAATAGAAAGTTGTATATGATGTGTAGGACACGTGAATATCTCGACTCTTCATTTTTGCCGTATATATCGAAAGTTGTAAAAGTCGGTTTTCTCATCTATACAAATATGAAGCTGCCATAAAATGGTAATTCATTATATGGTAATTTCTTCGTCTTAATCGGTAGCCGGTACTACTTTTTTTTTTTGTTCGAATATTTTTTACGATTAAAACGTAATGATTTTACCGACTCGCGAGTGCTCTTGGGAATCAACATTCTGACCCACAAACTCCAGCAGCGGGCTTTCATAAATTTCTTCTTTTTTTTACGGTGAAAAAGTTTATACCTTGAGAAAATGATATGTAGTTTTTCTATATCAATTTTTTTATTCTGATTGAAACTAACGTGGGCTTACTCGTTTCTGTGTTTCAGGTAAATCCTATTGATCGCAATTCATGTTGAAAATATTCCGTCGATTCTTCGCAGAACCTCATTCAAAATGGTAATTATACGGAGTGAATGTGATGACTAAGTCGAGCAATTTTTCATCACTCGCTTTTTTAAAAGCTCCTACATCAGTTCTTGTTCACTTAATGTATCGAGGTATTAAATTTCGAAAAAGAATGATGAGACGACTGCCTCTTGACGTAGAAATCTGATGGCGACTCTGCTCCTATCGGACAGTTCGTTCTAAGGTTTTTCCCTTTAATCGAGGAAAATCATTTTTTTGAGTCAAAGAAGACGCCTCATTGTAGATCCCCAAGGTATAGCGAAAACATTTGACAGGGAGGGCGGGGAGAGGGGGGGGGGTTCTACTAAAACACCGACTGAGAACGAGCGCCTGAACGTGCCACCTATTACGACCAGAGCTCCTAAGTGTCAACGCAATCGTTCAGGAAAAAGAGCCTTATCCCATTTGTTGAAATTGTCTGAAGACTGAACGACTAATCGTTAAACTCTTAAGAGAGCTTCAAAATGAGTCTTGGCAAAACTCTCCTTTGGATTCTACAAATAGTTGTTCAGTCCTTAGACCATATAGTGACATAGACCGCCGAAGCAGTACGTAAACGACGTAATCAGTCGTCGGAAGACTGGAGGCAAGAAATAAGGTTTTTGGGTCCAGCGTAGACGTTTCGGTTACCGACGGGGTGCGGACTATTACAGACCACGCCCATTGATACGTTTAACGCTGTAGGACCCAAAAACCTTATTTCGTCTCCAGTGTTCCGACGTACTTCTTATCACTTTTGGCGGTCTATTGTTCAGTCTTACTACAAGGCTCTTTCTCCTGACCCATTTGTTGAAGCTCCAGGATTTTTGGTCGTTGTAGATCGAATTTCACTGATTCACGCTCAGTTTCAGTTTCACATGTAAATTTGCTAATCGATCCGTGGTACTATGATCCTCTTTTAAGGTGACGTTATCCTCAAATGTACGAGCCATAGTTATAATGTTGAGGAAAGATACGAAGGCACGTAACAGTTTAACTGTTACGTGCTTTCGTATCTTTCCTCAACATTATGATCCTCTTTTGTCAGTCTCTGTACCTCTGAAGACGACTGAAGAGGAAGTCCAGAGTTCAAGAGGTTCTGTTTTAAGTAATCTCGCCGATTCTGTATAGCTCGCTAATGATGATGAAAATCGTGAGACCGATGAGGCAACTCCAATCCTTATATTGAGAATACCTTCCTCTGTAACTTGATTGAACAGCATTGGCCAAGCTGTACGAATCAAAAGTTGAATTTTCAACCGCGAAGGTTTCTCTTCGTCAAGTCATTCATCGTTTTGAAGTTTTCTCATGGGTCGGAACGCGCGTGTACCATATTTTCATTAACAAGACTCTTGGAAGTCAAGGTTTAATGAATTCTTTCCTCTCGTGATCAGCCAATTCATAAGGTCTACACACTCTACACGGGTACGTGTTTGAAAAAGTCGAGAATTGTCTTCAGAATGTTTGTTTGTACGTAGTCAAACAAAACCGTAGCTAATGATATACAGGCGTATCACCTAACCATTCCGTACAAACACGTGCATTTACCGAATGTTTTAAATACGAAAATTGTTTTAATTGGGTCTTTGAACGCGCTGCTGTAGATAGAAATGAGGGGAAAATGTGAGAGGTTGAACCGTTTATTAAAATTATTGTACACACGAATATTTACGTACAGTCAGTGTATCAAAGTTTCTTCACAAGGTGACACCCGTGTTCGACTCTGTGTCCATTGCATGAGGCGAGTACTTCGACTGTCAACACATATTTATGTAAATGAGATACCGAAGACGAGTCGACTTCTCGAAGCTTAGTATGATATAGATAAACCGGCCACTCGGCAGCATCTTTATAAGGTGTTGTTCTCACGTTGAGGGGTCACTTGATAATATTAATTTGTACACTGTATCAAAAGTGTATGAATTAATGTTACTACTTTGTACGGTATCTGTGTTCGATGGGCCGCTTTCTTGGTTCGTCTTCTAATCGTACAGGTGTGGTTCGTTTTCTCAGTTTATTATTCAAATCTTGCAAAATTCATTATTTTCCACCCTTGGCGAAAATATTTTTGCTGAAATGAATTGAGATTCTTGAATGATCAACGAGAAAATTAAATGGAGTACCTTCTAGTTACTAACGTTATTCAAAGGACTTATTCAGGATCGAAGAAATTGGGTTGAGTTGGTGAGGATTGCCTGGCTGGTGAACATCCAGGTGCACCAGCTGGTAGGAACTTTTTGCACCTGGTGGGCTAGAAGGATTGGGTTCGAGATACAGTTTAATGACGAAAACTAGATTGCATTGGGATGAGAGCCTGCTGCTTAAAATATGAAGCCATTATACTGACATATTCCTTTCAAGGGGACTGAACAAAGTCTGAGTCTTTCCCTCAATCTATTGAGTGGGGAATTAGAGGTAGTAAAAGAATAACAAATTGATGGCTTTTACACATTCTTTGATGGTGAAGAGACGCCTGGAATGTCAGCTGTTTTCAATCATCTTTCAGGAAATGAACTCTCGCTTCTTTCTACGTACTCTTAGTTGACATTTTTGAAAGTCCTGAAAGACCCATTTTCCTGTATAAGTATCGTATTGTGTTTTGAACCATGCTCTGATTTGTATGTCTCTCCTCTACATCACTTTCTCTAGCTTGTACTTCCCTCGTCTTCAGGGACTTTGAATGATGTCTGATTTTGATGATGTCATGTCCTCATATTTTCTTCCTTTATCCGTTTCTAGCCACTTGACGTCATTTCCTTTTTCAACTTGTATTTTTTCTTGGCAATCCATCCTCTTATCTTGAACCTAGTTTATGATGAGAAAGGATTGTGAGTGATCCTACATCCTCGAAAAAAGTCCGCGTCCGACTCTCATGACTTCATTATAGTCTTGACGTTATGTGAATACTTGGAAAATTTAGAATGTCATTCTTTCATAGATGTGGGGTTACAGAGAGGAGGACTTGGGAAAATTTGAAGCTAGAACCCTTGTAGAAGTAGAGTTACAGGACGGTTGAGCTGATACTTCAAACAAGGCTACAACTATAGAACGTTCAGCTGAATTTTTCGTCCACTATAAAATTTAGGCTACGAATAACATGGGCTGGGTCCGTCAGGGGAAGTTTTCAGATTACGACTCTTCAAGCAAAGACTCTTTTGACATGTTTCATGTCTTTTCTCTACCCCCTAATTCTTGAAAATTGTCCGGGCATCCGGGCGTCCGGCAGTGACCTTGGGACTTGAAAGAATTTCGGTCAGAAAAAGAAATAATGAAAAAAATAAAATAGAAATAAAATAAAATAAAAAAATATAGAAAAAAATAAAATGAATAAAATAAAAAAAATAAAAAATAAATAAAATGAAATGAAATGAAATAAAAATAAAATTAAAATTAAATTAAATTAAAAATAAAATAAAATATAATAAAATAATTTTGGTCAAAAAAAGAAAAAATAGAAGAAAATAAAATAGAAAAATGAAATAGAATAAAAATAAAATAAATAAAAATGAAATAAATAAAATAGAATAATAAAATAAAATATAAATAAAATCGAATTGAATTGAAAATAAAAATAAATATCTGGGAGGTCATTGAGAAATTTGGGAGTACCATCCTCTCTCTCGAAAAAAAAATAAATAAGAAAAGATGAAATAAAAAAATAAAATATAAATAAAATCAAAAATAATTCTGAAAAAACTCATCAGCTTGAAGTATACTAAAGTAGACTTATACTGGACCAAGAAGCGGGACGAACGAGCGGAGCGAGTGAGGCCCAGTAATCTCATCAGCCTAAAATATACTGAAGTAGACTTACACTAGACCAAGAAGGCTCATTAGCCTGAAATATTCCAAAGTAGACTTATACTACATCAAGCGAGTGCCGCAAGTGAGTCCCAGAAAGCAATCAGCCTAAAATACTCTAAAGTAGACCTTATACTAGAAGAAGAAGCTGGAAATTTCGGAAATTTTTGAACTATGAAGAGCTTATGACGACTCGCGAAAAGACATGAAACATGATCATTGTATTTTTGGCAACGCCAAGAAATCCTTTTGACATGTTTCATGTCTTTTTCTAAATATGAATTAAGTTCGACCTTGCTGGTTAATTGGTTGTCAAGAAAAAAAGCAAGTTGAAGAGAGAGGTAACGTCAATAATGTACTTAGGTACTTGGAAGGAGAGAGAGAAGGGTTCTGAAAATATTACGGGCATGAGAACTGGATATCCCTCTAAATCTTCAAAGATGAGGAGGTACGAGCTGGAGAGCGAGATATCATTAGGAAATGATTTTGGTTCAAATTTTTATGGAGGAAAGACTTACGAAAATCAGAGCGTGATATCAAGAAAAATTGTGATACGGAGGAAGGTGACTTTCAAGAATTCCAAACACTTCAAGTACGTAGATGGAATAAGAAATATCGAAAACAGTGGAGATTGCCCGCTGCCATTACAGAAGAGGCATTGGCTACTCATTCTTCTTTTCCATAACCTATGATACGGTCACATTTTTGCTCTAAGCTCTCGAAAAATTCAATTGCACTAGAGCAAGACTGTGCTTTGGAGGAAAATCATTTTCCAACATTTCATAAGCAGCTACTATTTCACAAATTTTAGAGATTCGAATGTACAATTTATTTCTGTCCAACAAGTCGCAAGCGCCGAATTTCTCCACAGTAGCCGTTGTAAGAATGAGAAATTATAAACGCGATCGTTAACTCGACTTTTAATTCGTTTGCCCACGCTCGGTCTTCGGAGTTCACTATGCGACATCTCATAAATACCTTATGATGTTTGTCGTCATCATGTGACTTACGTTCCATTTGTTGGCTGTTCAATGCTTTTCTTCGTTTTCAAAAGATTTTTGAGTGACGATAAGAATTTTTCGGACGGACAATTTACTCGTACACACTCCTGCGCGCATTCTTTAGTCTTCTTCTGTGCCATGTTGATTGTGCAAAAAATCTCTGTTACGTGGCACAATTATTCGAATCATCGAAATACTCGGTGATGTTGCTATATTCTCTCAAATTCGTGGCTTACTTTTCGCCTCTCTATACTCTGCGGATCATGAGGATGACGTTATGCAGAATGTTGTGAATCGACGAAAACGGTAGATTAGTTCTGCAAAGCAAGGCGGCGGCGTGCATCCGAACGTGTTGAGGAATCACACTTTTCAACAAATCGTAGAATGATTGTGTACTTATTTGGTTTACCGTTAATTCTCGTAATGGACCGGTGGCTTAAAGCGACCGATGTAGTACTCGCGTACACACTATTTTCTCCTCATCGATAATGACAAGTGGGCGAAAAATTACTATCTTTGACGGTTCATGGGCAGAGTGCTGTCTGATACTCCCTGGAAGAAAAAAAGGCGTTGGAGGTGCTCGCGAACGGAGAAAGTTTTCTTTCTCTCTCATACTAATCGTAAAACTTGATCACTTCGTCGCTGGAAGGCTATAGTTTCAGGTCGTTACTTGTGAATGGCAGTAACTGATTGATCGATTAAAAATCGTAATATCTTTGATGCAGAATACCGATGAAACACTTTTGACTAACAGTACGAGGACGTCATTTGTATCGGCAGTAGCGGAGCGGTTCATCATTTGCGTATTAGCAACAGAAGTTGATCTACCAAAAAGGAGCCGAGGAGAAATAGTCATTCATTTATCGCGGTTAATGGGACGTGAAAACTGTGGTTTAATTGAATGTAATTACCGGTAGAAGTGTTACGTAGGCCCATTGTGAATATTGTTTTGAATCATTGACACAACGTTGTATACCGATTTTACCGCATGTATATCTCGTTGAAGAATAACGGAGTCGTAATGAGAATTGACTCAGCAACTTGTCAAAGATGCTGCGCGTCTTACACGTTGTAAAATGCTACGAAGACTATACAATTCTACGTGTGTTTTCCAACAAGCGGATGATACTCTTGTACGTATCGGATGCTCTCTGTATGGCACTGATGAAAAACCTGTTTCAATTATTGTCGGACGGTATACTGTATAGGTATTTACTGTTCTATCGAAGCCTGTAAAAAACTGAAGAAGAAGAAGAAAAAAGAAGAACAATTTCCTTTTCCGATTACGCTGTACATGAAATAATAAATTATTGCATCATAATACCCAGTAGCGAAATTCAGTCATTTTATTGAATCATTATTATACACGTATACAAGAGGGAAAAGGAAGAGTGAAACAGGTTCGGTTTCATTCTTGAAAATGCCTATGTATGTAATGTACGCAGTTTTTCTTATTAGCGTACAATTATTATGTTCATCTTCGATGCGTGAATAAAACGAAGTAAGAAAAATCGATACTTATAGCGAAGCGATCGTTTGTGGCCTGAGGTGTACGGGTAAGTGAATTGATCGACGTAGGTCCCCGAGAATTCGTGTTGATACACGTGCCATTTTTTGGTTCACCACTCCAAGGCTTATGCGAGATATTTCAATTTGGGTGGATCAATCTGGGTTTTTCTCCAGGCTGTTGCATTAATCGGAACCCACCACCTGTGGGTATTCTCAAGAAACGTTCGCGGCCAATCTTGGAGTCTTAATAATGACCACCAAATTTCGAGATCCGATTCTCCATAGAGAGGAATTGAGAAACGTTCGAGCTATAAACCTCTCAGAAAGACAAACTTGAAAAAATTTTAAGCTTTAAACTTCTGAGGGGTTGAAAAGATTCCAAGCTGTACACCCGTATACTAGGAGAAAACTAAGGAGTCTGGCTACGATATAGTCTTGAGCTCAACATAGGCTAAGACCTCCAATTTCGAGTCAAGGGAATAACATCCTGAGAAAACGCTCGTTCGCGTCCGATATTCGTTACGTCATCAATGTTCTCGACCTGATTAAAAGACTTGCGAAAATTTCGAGTTTTGATCCGTCATAGAAAAGATGAAGGATTTCTTGGCGTTGCCAAAAATATGAAGATCATGTTTCATGTCTTTTCGCCAGTCGTCTCAAGCTCTTCATAGTTCAAAAATTTCCGAAATTTCCAGCTTCTTGTTCTAGTATAAGTCTACTTTAGAGTATTTTAGGCTGACTGCTTTCTGGGACACGACACTCGCGGCACTCGCTTGGTGTTGTATAAGTCTACTTTGGAGTCTAGTGTAAGTCTACTTCAATATATTTCAGGCTGATGAGATTACTGGGCATCACTCGCTCCGCTCGTTCGTCCCGCTTCTTGGTCCAGTACAAGTCTACTTTAGTATATTTCAGGCTGATGAGTTTTGAAATGTTTCATGTCTTTTCTCTACCCCCTAATTCTTGGAAATTGTCCGGGCGTCCGGTTGTGACCTTGAGACTTGGAAGAATTTTGGTAAAAAAAAAAAAGAAATAATAAAATGAAAATAAATAAAATAATGAAAAAAAATAATGATAAATTAATTAATTAATTAATAGAAAAAATGAAATAAAAGAAATAAATTGAAAAAAATGAATAACAAATAGAAAAAATGAATGAAATAAAATAAAAAAATGAAATGAAAAAAAAAATAAATAAAAATGAATAAAATTCATAATAAATTAAAAATAGAATGAAAATAAAATAAAAAAAATGAAATGGGAAATAAAATGAAATGAAATTAAATTAAATTGAAAATAAAAATAAATGTCTGGGAGGTCATTGAGAAATTTGCGAGTACCATCCTCTCTCAAAAAAAATGATGAAAAAAAATGAAATCAAAACATAAAATGAAATGAAATGAAATATAAATAGAATCAAAAATAATTCTGAAAACACTCAGAAGCCTGAAATATACTGAAGTAGACTTACACTAGACCAAGAAGGCTCATTAGCCTGAAATATTCCAAAGTAGACTTATACTAGAATAAGAAGCTGGAAATTTTGGAAATTTTTGAACTATGAAGAGCTTAAGACGACTGGCAAAAAGACATGAAACATGATCTTTATATTTTTGGCAACGCCAAGAAATCCTTCCTTTTTCTTTGTAGTTTTCAGAATTATTTTTGATTTTATTTATATTTTATTTTATTTTATTTTTTGATTCAATTTCTTTTAATCATTATTTTTTTGAGAGAGGATGATACTCGCAAATTTCTCATTGACCTCCCAGACATTTATTTTCAATTTAATTTTATTTAATTTCATTTTTAATTTTATTTTTATTCCATTTCATTTTATTTTATTGTATTCATTTTTTATTCATTTTTTATTCCTTTTTATTCTTTTCATTTCATTTTTTTTATTTTATCTATTTTTATTTTATTTTATTTATTTATTTTTCTATTTTATTTTTTTATTTATTTTATTTTATTTATTTTTATTTAATTTAATTTATTTTTATTTAATTTAATTTATTTTATTTATTTTATTTTATTTTATTTCATTTATTTTATTTTTTTATTTTTTTTCATTTTATTTATTTTTTTTTCATTTTATTTATTTTTTATTTTTATTTCATTTTATTATTATTATTATTTTTTTTTTCTTGTATTATTTCTTTTTTTTTGGAAAATTCTTCCAAGTCCCAAGGTTACTGCCGAACCCGGACGCGGACGCCCGGACGCCCGGACGATTTTCAAGAATTAAAGGGTAGAGAAAAGACATGAAACATGTCAGAAGGAACTTCGAAAAACATTTGACGCGATGAATCTTCACAGAAATGCAGGGTACAGAGGAAAGTTGAGGCTGTCCTATGGAATGTTGAGCTAATTTTCTGCTCTGGACCTCAAAACTAGACTGAAACTTGGATTCTCTGGGCTCAGAGGAGGGTTTTGGGCTGAGACTTGATAAGTTAAGACTCTCTTTTACATTATATACTAGGTTCAAGCTTGATTAATTTATTGTCAGAAAAAAAAGAACGAGTTGGAGAAGGGCGTGACGTCATCAATATTTTTGGGTGTTCGGCCAGCTCTAAACGTTCAGAAAATATGATTTATGTGGTTGTGGGACGTCACAATGACCTAATTTAGGAACTCGAAAAAAACCTCGAGTTCTGATCTTTTGTAGACAGTAAACTTGAAAAGAATTTGGAGCTGTGAATCTCTGTAGAGGCGGCCCAGAGAAAAGTTGATTTCTAAGATGGAGTCTTTGGCTAAAAGCTGATCTTAGGCTTTGAGGAGGATTTTTGGCTGAGGCTCTTCAAATAAAAACTCTTTCTCACTACGAACCAAGTTCAAGCTCGGGTAATTGATAGACAAGAACAAATACTAAGTTGAAGAGGGACGTAAAGTCATCAATGTGCAAGAGAAACTGGCAAAAATTACAAGCATGAGGGAATGGAATCATCAGGACCGCATAATACAATGTAGGCCAAATGGAACAAATTGAAACAATTTGATTGCGAACTACAAAAAAAATAATCTGAAAATTAGCCTTTGAAAATTCACACGTACGATCGCTATCGTCGATAGGGGCGATGCTCCAACCTCATCTTCAAAGATTTTTTTCTCTTATTCTGTTTACTCCTATCGTGCAGAGGCCAGCAATCAACATATTGATACTCTACGAGGCACAGTCCAAATGAAGAGGGTGAAGGATTAATTACCGCAACTCCTTTTCTTTTCTGCGTATAAGTATTCCTATTTCATATTTTTTCGCAGTCTAAAACCTCATTGGGAAGCATTTCAAACAAAATTCTCACGCTCTGGTTCAAAGATGCGGATAAATTCCAAGTTTCGATCCTTCATAGAGGTTGAATGGGGCTCGAAACAATTGGAGCTGGCCCCAAGACAGTTGAGCCCTGAACCTCTAAGCTAGGTTGTAGTTATAAAGTCGTAATTTGAGATTAATAACTGGGCACAGAAACTAGGTAGCAACTAACGCCAAACCGAGAGAAGAATTTTGAGCCAAAGCTTTTTTTTCATTATGAACTAGGTTCGAGCTAAGATGATGGATGGTCATGAAAAAATACAAGTTAAAGAAGGAAGTGCCGTCAGGTGGCTAGAGGAGAGTGACGATATGACCAAAATGTTTTCCACAAACGTCGCTTTGTCCATGTACGAGACTCAACGGTGGACACTTACTTGCGTACCATTGATTTTTTGCTCTCGCGAGATTCGCTCGAGTTCGCTCTGGGGAACGATTCGCGCTATCTAATTAAAATAAACGCATAGAAAGTGCAATAAACCTGTTGAAAGTGATTTGTATACTTCTGTGTGGGGAAATTTTCTGTCCTCTATGGCAGATGATGAAAGGATATTATATTTATTTAAAACTATATTTTACGCGGCACTAAAATCGTGGTAACTAGCTAAAAACTCGTATCGAAAGTTGTGCTATAATAATAGCTGTACGTACAAGTATATTACTTATAACCGCAATTGCAGAAAATTCGCAAATCTCTCTCTTATCAAATTGGTACATATTTATATAACAACGTGCGCAACTTTATGTGCCGCGAGAATTAATTCTTTGTAATGCACGCGCGGAAATACCGTGTCATAAATTCACCATAAATATAATTCGTATATTTAGAGGTCTTGCGTCGTGTTCGAAATAATATAAGCGTTCATTTTCCGCGTAATCGTATTTAATATACGCGGTAAACGTATGATAGAAACATGAAATTGTCAAGTATGAAGAAACAAAAATTCTCTCCGCTCGAATATATTGATCTGTATATGGAGAATGTAGGTATACCATGTACAGAAAATTCGTTTTCGAAGAGACGAAGACGAAGAAATATTTTTCAGTGTTTCGAAAACCTACCGGAAGTATAGTAGAAGTTTGAAAATTATATTGTCACTCAAACTCAAATGGTAGTCGTGAAGAGGGAACAGCTGGAATATTGTTTTCAACTCTCTTCATTTACCAGTGTTTAAAAGTTGGATGAAAACCGACAGAATTGAATGAGAGAAAGATATGGGTTAAAGAATTGATGGAATTAAGGCGAGAAAAGGAAGCCATCAATTGAAGTCAAATTGAGAAAGATCTGGAGAATGTGGAAGGATCTAACGAGAAGCGTTCTTCTTTGTAAGATTAAGATTTGAGAATTCTCACCTAGGCCGTAAACTTGTTCTGTGCGTTGTGTGGAGCGAACGTTTAGCGCTCTCCTTTTTGGACTCGTAGAAGTACTTTCTTTCCATTCTTCCGTTGAGTGTCTGTATGAGAAGGTATGTATATGATACAATCTTATTATGAGCATGTTATGGAGAAGCGTCCCTTGAATTACCTGAGGTGTTTCGGTAGAGCCTTGATGAATCTTGAAAACTTCAAATCGACGTCTATTAATGACAAAACTTCTGCCAAAGAGTGCGGCAAAATCAGCTGTGCGGGTAAGGACACTTTTAATTGGATCATTTCGGGAAAAAGTGGTCAGTGATCAGAATTGATTGAAGTTAATTTTTTATAGCAATTCTTTCTTTCAAAGCACAATTCTAATTGCTTTACATAAATTCTGTAGTTTGGTACGGAATCGCACATGAACTTCACCTTGTTACTATGCAGGGCTGCCAATACCTGAAATCCTTAAGTTTTGTCGGCTATTCTGATTCACTTTAGTTCCACCCGATTCATGTCGATCATTACTCAAACCAAAATGTCTGGAAGTTGATTCACGATTAATCGCTCACTTTGTTCCATCGACTTATTGTCAATATCAAAATTGAATCGACATTTTGTGTATGATTAATGCGGACAGAAAATCGATAAGCAAAAGCCAGTCTACAGGTTGAGATCATTGTTCTCTTGAGAAGAATCCCTTCCCACTCTCTTCCAGCTTAAAATACTCTGATTGAAGGGGTTTCTACTCGGGTCAGACCGGTAGGCCCTTACCATAGCTCGATTGAAAGAGCACGAAAGTGCTTGGACATCTAAAATACTGATAATATAGAAGATGATGATAAGAGTGCGTTGATATTTTTGCATCTCTGTAAAAATTGGTTTCTTATTCAATATGAGAATGCAAAGACAACACGTCATTTTTCAGAAAATCGATGTCGAAATTTCTTAGATCTTAAGTGCATCGATTTCTAGAATGAATCACGGCCTAGTTCCTGACGACATTAAATTATGATATTGACCGAAAATCGACGTTGAAATTGTGTCGATTCGGGCATTGCCGCACTGATTAAGCATAATTGGATTCTTGGGTGGCCCTCATTGTATAGTTGTGATTACGAAGTCTGTCTGCGAGAGGCGAAGTCACCAAAGACGTCGATTTGAGGTCGACCAGTGTCATACATTTCAAGAACCTCGCAGTCAATTTTAGGTAGATGAAAAGGACTCAAAATCGACTTGAATTCGAAGTGACTAAAGGCGTAAAAATTTTTGAAGACAGAATTCCCACTAAGCAAAAGAAGTCCGCCCTTCCTCGTAAATACTCTACGTCAACCGACAGATGACTCCGAATGGGATCAACAAATACCTGATTTCAACGTCGTGCAGTCGATTTCAATATTAACGCACTTCGACCACGACTTGAAGGAAGGGTATTTGGAATCGATTTTTGCTCAATTTCTATAATCGACGCTGAGTGTTTACCAAAATTGACGTCAAATTGACTGCCGACGTGGTTTATCGGGGGTTCATCAAATCTCGCATAGATGAGGAGGGGAGAAGGGAATCTCGGTAAATTTCTCAGGATTTTTCCCCGTGAGAAGTAGCTTGGAATATTGTCGGAGAAAGTGGATTGAATTAGATGAAACATGTGTTGCCAACTCAATGAAAGTGAATGTTAATTCTTCTCTTCTTCCCAGGAATCTGACGTACAGGTCAAGGATTGCCCTAAAGATACGCGTCTTGAAGAATCTGAGTAGAGTCTAAACGGTTGATTCGGTCAAGGTCATTCAGATGTTGATTTTTTTGAATCTTCATCCTTCTGTAACTTTTAACTCCCAATTCTTCTAATTTCCTCGAAGAAATGAAAAAATTCTCTATCCTGTCCTCGAGTAAGGATTTGTCCATTGGGGAAAAGGTTTATTAGCGCATCCAAAATTAGCTGCTGAATTACGCATCAGAGGAGAATCAGAGCAGAAGTCGACTAGAGAAGAGCTGGTCGGACGGATATTTTTCAAGCGGAATGGATCTTATGGTCCATTACCCCGACGGTAGAAGAAGAAGATCTCTCTCCTCCGTTCTTCAATCTAGTTTTTTCGTAGGATGAGTCCTCTTCTTTCATGCTACCCGAAACTCCTCTTACTGAGTCCCTGGTCAGGAGGAAAGCGGAAATATGACGAAAGAATCTCCCGCTCTGACCGCTTGTACCAAGAAATATTTTGGTCATATTTCTTATTCTTTTCTTTCTTTGTATAATTCCTTGTGAACATCCGCATTGATCAACATCCTTTCCCTCCCCCCTCCCCCTCCTCTATCTTTGATTTCATCAAATTTCCTTTTTTGTAGAGCAGAGGTCAGCAACTTTTTTTCGACCTGATTTTTTTGAAGCGTCGTGAGCTACTCGGTGGTATTCTTAAATTGAAAAGCGAGCTACGGATTGCCGACCGCTGCTGCTTCAGGGTCTAGAATAGCTCGTGACTTGACATTGATCCAGCCCCGCATTGGATGAATGTCATCTTCTAGGTCATCTCCCGAAATTTTGAAATGGACGAGTTTAAAGAGATAGGAAAGTTGAGATACCGCGATTTTTTTGCAGCGCCGCTGGCTGAATGATGGAGTCGCCGACTTCTGACCTAGAAGTGCGTAGTTCAAAGCTCGCACCTGCGGCGGTGGGGCAGAAAAAATTAAACTCTTCTACTCCTATTTATGCAGTTGAAAAAGGTACTTTGCAAGTATTTGAGCCAAAAATTTGTCAAAGTCACTGTACTTGATCCTTGTCATCCGAACGAGGACCCCTTCGTTCAAAAGATATATCTCTATAAGAGTAATGATACGTGCAAACTTTAATGGCTGCTGGAATCAAACTGAGCTGATGAAAGATCATTGAATACTACTTCATGAATCTGAAGGAAAGAAATCGCCACCTCTCCTCTATAAACGCACTCAACTCTGAACCAAAAAATGACGAGAATCTGGCTTGAACCTCCCCGAAATGAGTGTGAGTGAGCCGAGGCCATAATGAGGAAAATCCTCGATGGATCGAAATGTCAACAAACTTACTGAACTCATTCAGTGGAGACTGAGGCCAAATTTTTATTGTGTCGTCTTCAGACGAAATAATTTTGTTCATTATAGAAAACTTGGAAAATCAAGAAGACTTGACGAAAGCGAGAAAATAAAAGTTGTCTTTGTCATTTGATACCACGCACGTCTCGAGTTGGAATGTCTCTTCTAGATTATTGTCGTAAATCCATTAATTGATCGATCGTCGAGATTCTTGCCCTCGTCAAACCTGAAAGCTCTGCAAAGGTCGTATACCCTGCAATTGTATCTTGAAGGGGTGGAGTAACGGACTTCAACTTCCACCAGACAAAACTTTTTATCAACGAGGTTGTTGAATTCTTCACGTACATAAAAGTTGTACCGTATGTAATGTAAAATGATACTCGAGCATTAACTGTGCGTGTGCACAGGTACGAGCATCACGGTACCGACGTGTGGGGAAGGTGAATTCGTTGTACCGCGTCGGAGGAGTTCCACCAGTTGAATGAGAACTTTTTTTTTCTCTCTCTTTCTCTCTTTCTTTTTCCATTTATTTGGCGTTCCATTAATCGTGCACGGGTATTATACTTTAGAGAATTCGATAGGGACAGCCTGACAGCTGGTGTTAAGCCCCGGTAATTCGTTCTTTCCAAGGTCAATGTTAGTTTCTTATCGATTCATCATCAACGTAGATAAAATACGAATAAACGATGAGGTTGATCGGCTCGTATACCAAATCAACAATAAATTAAATTCGATCTCGTGGTTCGATGATGTGGTGATATCCTATACAAAGAGATAGGACAGTTTATTCTTTATTCGTGCACTATAGTGCAGTGTTGAAATCCTTTGCGCACGACGTAGACGTGTATTCGTGGTCAGTTCGATGAAATTTTGATTCGACGTGTTCTTTTGTGGCGTGACTTTGAAGTTCTTTTTGGTTCGGGTGGTATTACGTTATCGATTGTTTTTTCGTTGAAAATTGTTTCGAGGGCGATCCTTTCTCCTCGTCTGTTGGTTGAAGGACTGTTGAATTTATTTTAGCAGGAGAATTACGTGTGAAAATGTGAGTATATTGAATGGTATGAAAATTTATTTGGAGCGGGCATTTCATAACTCAGTACTCCGCAAGCTAAATTTCATAACTTGTGGGTGAGGGTGGGATAATGTATAAGAATCATCGATTCGCAGTGGGGGTTGCGCTTCAAGAAGTTACGGTATAGAAAAGTCTTTACCGGACAGTCGGTGGACGCAGGACATTGTCCCAATTAATCTCCTCATGTAGCGGGTCCCCTTTGAAGAGGACAAGCTATACATTGACTGCAGTAAGAACTATTAGCTCGGGGTAAGTAACTGTGGAGAGTTTGAGAGAAACAAGGTGGAAGTTGAGAAAGGATCAGAAACCACAGTAGCCTGCAAGTAAGTGAAGTGCTGATAGTTAAGAGAGTTTGTGACTGTGTTGGAATTGTTACAATGAGCAGGTGGAAGCCGCGGAAAAACGGAGTGCTGACGGGTATTTTTAAGAGCCGGGCTCGAGAAGAGGTGACGAACAGTTATATTATCATGTTGGCAGTATTGATGAAAGGGTGGAAGAAGAGAATAGACTTGAAAAAAAGATGGGAATGGATAGGAAGTGTGTGACTAATTGTGAGGCGGGAGAGAATGATTTCTATATGACAGTCACTTCAATTGGAAGGAGCCCAGAGGACTGCTTTGTTTTCGATTGCTTTATATTTGTTGGAATGCTGATTTTTTCAAAATTTGTACCAGGAGTCAAGTGTCAGAGATTGTTAATTGTTTCTAAGGTCAGAAGCAGGGGTAAGTGCAAAGTCAGAAATTTTGTTGGATGGAAAAGAATCTCTGGCGGCAAATACAATCGTCCACAGGAAGGAGACAATATTACATGAGTAAATGTATGCGCTAATATGAAGAATCAGTTGAATAAGAGTCCGCTACAGCCAGGAGAGATGAAATTGAGTCCCATAACCGTAGAAATTTGAGCTGTGAGGAGATGGAAATGAGGACGACAAGAATACGGCGCTTTGG
This sequence comes from Aspidiotus destructor, assembly GCA_035079395.1. Taxonomy (NCBI): domain Eukaryota; kingdom Metazoa; phylum Arthropoda; class Insecta; order Hemiptera; family Diaspididae; genus Aspidiotus; species Aspidiotus destructor. The sequence continues at coordinate 2,214,778 of JAVHKZ010000015.1, forward strand.
TGAAAATGGAGGAAGAATTTTTCAATCAACGACTAATTATGGTTCCTTGGATCGAGTACGCTTTGCCTGTTTGGGGTCCAGGTTCAGATCCGTCGGTAAAGCGCAGAACTGGTGGAGTGGACTATCGGTATAGGGATAGTGTATGAGTTGTGGGTATATAGGGTGCGCCAAAAAGATGCTAACAGTCAACCGGGGAACTCCACGAAATTGTCGCGGAGTCCTCCCGGAGTTTTTCGTTCAACTGTTAACATCTTTTTGGCGCACCCTGTATTGTGTTGTGAGTTTAGTGATTATCAGCTAGATTAAGTCGTATATCTGGAGGAGGGCTTAGCTATGAAGAAGTGAGGTTCTATTTGAGGTGTTTTAACAGGTCAGATTCAAGAGAAGGAGGACAGCGGGTGCGTGGCTTAGATGCTCTGGAGTGGCATTTGAGGTGGGGAGGCAGAGAGCGGAGCTCAGATCATCGTTCGCCGAGGGTTTGATCTACTTTAAAGCTGAATGTATGAATGTATTGACAGACAGAGAAGAGTTGTATGTTTTATTATTAAAGAAGAACAGATGATGAATTTGCTCGAGTTTTTTCCTGCATGTAGACGAAAAACAGGAGAGTCGGATGGATAGGAAAGTGTTGAGTAAATGGTTACTGCCTAATATCAGGTAGGAATATGATCAGAAAACGGCAAATAAATTTCTTTTTTTGGTAAGTGAAGTGTAACAGAAACAAGTCAAGTGTTGACGATTAAGAAAAAGTTAACTGTCAACAATTGGTCGATAAATATTACATCGCGGACAGTAGTGTCACGAATTGAGTGAGACTTTATTTGTGGCGATGTGGAATTGTTTCATTTTATTTCAATAGATCCAACGAGGGAATTTCGAGAGTGTCTCATGGCGTGGTATGGATCAGAGAATTTACAGGATATAATAAGCCGTTGAGGATGAGAGAGAATGTGAAGTGATGGAGGAGGCTTCTCAAGGAGGTGCAGAGATCAAGGTACTAGTTCAGAATGTGTAGTTGAACAAGTGTAGGGGGATTGTTGAACTTTAGGAATTCCCAGGCTTGGGTTAGGCGCGTATAAAGGTTCCGCCCAAAGGACAAGCAGGACAAGCATTTCTGTTTGGTTTGTCATAAATATTTATGGTGCGATATCGAGAAACCGATGAGCTTTGTAATATGAAATGAAAACGTAGCGTGTTAATTGCGGCTGATAAATTATCTTTGTTTGAAAAAACGCTTATACAGTTCACGTTGTTGAAAGCTATGCGTAAGGTGAATTATATTGTCTTTATGTGTCCGCTATATAGATTACGATTAGACGATTTTAACGGTTTTGAGTTCGTTCGCGATTTGATTGTGTGTGTGTCTGTGTATAGAAGAATGACATTTGTGTCGAATGGCGATAATAAAAATGTCACTGTCCGCGCGCGTGATCGATTAAACTCGTGTATGCACGATATATTTGAATAAAAGTACCTCGCGAATGAAAGTTTTTCGTATAATTTAGCGAAATGATGGCGCGGCGCGGCGGTGCAGAGTCCGCACCGTGGTACACATTACAATATATTATTATTTAATCGGGTAAACTAATTTCACGTTGTTTTGACGCCCTGCCAACGCCCACTTAATGACTACATATACCCAAAATGTCAGCGACACCTGGATTCTTTTTCTTCGCGGGCTATACGGACAACTTATTTTGTCGAAACATCCTCGCGACGACGTTATTTTCTAAATCTGGCACGACGACAACCGTAGTGCGCAGAAACTGAATACCGATATGTGTGTACAATTTCGATTGTTGTACCGAAATAGAAATTCAATCCAGTTCTGACGATTTTATTGTATCGAAAGATTTGACCTGCTTTTGCGTTCTTTCCGGGTGCTGAAGTCGTCTACGACGTTGATGAAAGTTCGAGGTTCCTTATCAAGGTCCTGCTCGACCAACTTGGAAATCGTGTTTACGCTCTCAACCGGGTTATCGCGAAAAGTCTAGAAGAGAAGCACTCTGTTCCTAACTAATCTTCATTTCTCGAGACTGTCTTCAAGTTTTCATGAGTACTCGTCAGCTGGGATTGTATCGATATTTCATTTTTTGAATTTTCCTTCGACTTCTTCCTTCTTAGCTCGCTTGTCGTTGATTCTTCTGAGTTTTCTACATCTCATTATAATGTAGATTATCTGTGAGGTGGACCATGAAGAGGGCAAACACGCTCTGTGAATTCAGTAAAGGAATAAGAACGAAATTCAGGGTGTCTACCGGTCACGCAGACCCCGCAAAGTCACGAATTTTGAAAGTAGGTCGGTCACGCAAGTCGTTGAAATCAAGAAAAGTCAATTCATGGAATTTTGTAATTTTGGAAAAGTCATGAAATTTGAGAATTTTTCTGGGAAATTTATAATACTCATATTACTTTAGGAGATGATCTTGGGGAGTCATAAAACCAATTTTGGGTAACTAAAAAAATTTTGAGGTCACGAAAAAGTCTCAATTTTTTGGTCTGGTAGACACCCTATTTGAGTGGGAGGTGAAGAGATAACGGACCATGATTTTGTTCAAGGCGATGGGTGTAAATAAGCAGCTATGAAGGTAGACAGTTTCTTTTCTTGGTAATTAAGACATAAAAGCCTCCCAAGCGGTTCAATTCATCGGCACTTCCTGAGAAAATTTGAAACAATGAAAGTTGAACCTATAATTATGGGTTCTAGGATAATTGCTCTGAACCAGAGTCACGATTTCACTACATGTATCTACTCCGCTTCAAAGAGGACAAAGGCACTACCAAGTGGAACCTATGGGTTGAGCTGCAGTCGGATGATGGGCCGAAACAAGAACGAAGGAAGTTGGGAATAATTCGGAAAGTAAAGAAAGGCAGAGGCACCGACATCCAACTATCGGAGATTCTATCCTCAATAAAGTTACGGTTCATTTTCAAGCGAAATAAGTGAACATGAAATTACAATCACCGTATTTTATTTAAACGAGTTGAACGCGAGCGCTTTCGGCGTGAGCCATTGACGAACATTTCATGTTCACTTATTTCTCTTGACATCCAATTAGCCGAGCAGATTTTGAGCTAATCAATGAGAAAAAGTAAGCTGAGGAAGCAGATACATCTAACGAGTGGTAAGAAGTCACAAAGACATTGCCCCACCCCATAGGAGCGCTAATTTGAAAGTTTTGTGATGGTAAACAGTGAAATGGCAAAGAAAAGACGTCCCTCAATCAATCAGATCTTGATATTGGATCGCTAAATACTACCTCTCTTCGTTTTTATATGGCATCAAGTACGAATTTCCGTAATCTAGGCTGCAACTATAAAGAAATCTGAGCTTCCTTCATTTTGAAAGGCCATTGCTAACTGGGGTTCGCTCGGAGACGTCCATCATCAATGACCTTGACCTTATTCTAGAAATTGAAGAAACTTTCAAGCTCTAATCCTCCATGTACACTACTAAAAAGTAGGACTTGAAGAAATTTCGAGCTTTGAAACTCCGTAAAGATGGAAAATTTTCAAGCTCTTAACCTATAAGCTAGGATACAACTGTAGTATCTTGAACTGAACTTGTATTAGGTCAGAAGGGCGATCTAAGCGAAGCTTTCTTATGTTCTGATTGAGTTCGAGCTTTGGGGGTTACATGCTCAGGAAACGTCTGCGCTCGACCTTTGTGACGCCATCAATCGTCTTGACCTAACCAAGAGACTAGGAAGAAGTTCGAGTTTCGATCCTTTACAGATGTAGGACTTGAAGAAACCTTCGCAAAAGTGGTCCGAGTGAGAATATTACAATGGAGCCTTCAGTTAAATAATCCCTTTGTCCCTCTATTGATGACGTCACCGCCCTCTTCGACTTGGTATTTGCTCTTGACAGTGAATTAACCAAGCTTATACCTATTTCATAGTAAGAAAGAGAGTTTTAACCTAAAGAACCATAGCCTGAAATCATTCTCTAGACCTGGCATATGTGAATTGTAGCCTAGCTTTCATTCCCGGAGTAGAAATTTAGCTTAAGATCCCATATGTTGTTATAATCTATCTTGAGAGTTTGGAGTTGAAACGTCTTCCAGGCCTACCTGTGCTGAGAAAAATTGGTTGAAGGCCATTAAGAAGTTTTGGTTCGAATCTTTTGGAAGAATGATAGAAGGATTACAAGCTGGAAACAGGCCTGATGTCTTTGAGAAAATTATGGTTGAAGATCAATGGAGGGAGATGACTGGACCATTTGAGAGAGTTGAAAATATGTCAAGGTCAAGCTACGCAGAGATGAGGGACTTCGATAAATCTGAGCTTGAAAACATAGGGCAAAAGGGATTGGCTGACTTATTTCAAGGTACTTGAAAAATTTCAAGTCACAGGCTATGATTACAAAGGAAGGATCTTTGCTCAAGTATAGAGAAGAAGCGAGCGGAGCGAATTTCCCATCGTCTATTCCCCATGTGTGTGTTTTTGAAATTCCCATTTACTGAGGCCATTCTAAATCTACTTAATTCACTGTAATATGTTCGGAATTATGTCTCGATTTCTTTTTCGCATTGAATTTTGACCGATGTCGCTGATCAAGATATTTCCTTATAAGGTACTTCAGACTTATTGTTACAATTTGTACGTTGAACTTCAATATTCCATAATTCGCAGTATGTACAATTATAAAGAAGAATGAAATTCAAAGTGTTCCAAAATTTCCACTCGTTATTTAAATGACTCGCGAGAACTCTCTTTAAATTTTTCTCCATTTCGTTTAAGTATAATTTAACAGCACGATGCTTCGTGTCATTGTCTGGTAGACCGTTAATTAATGTCGTTTTATTTTCTCTGTCGATTGTTTCAGAGCCCGACCGAGAGTAAAATACCAATTTTCCATAACAATCCGCTGAAGAGTAAAATATCGAAGCCGCTTTCTACGCTATCGAGTCGTCTTCGCGCGCATCTGGATGTGGACGGCCGTCCGTCTCCGTCTTCCGTATTATTCGGATTCCTTAACGCTACCGCCGGTATCAGCGGTCTGAAGAATGTGAACGTTGCGGGAAAAAGTATCGCAGCAACGTCTTCGCGCATCAGTAAAAATGCTCATCACGCCGCTAGTCACGATGATCTCAAAGCCTGCTCCGGCAAACTGCAAGTGACGCGGCCGACCAATATTTGTATTTCTGGTCATAGTTTTCCGTCCACGTTGGTGACCGCCGATCAACGTTACCAATACCACGCGATAACTGGTGTCGAGCATGTTGGTAGTAGGGTGCGTCTTAATTCCGGCAAAGAAGGCGTCTTACGTTTCGTGGGAAAAACGCAATTTGGCGAGGGCGTGTGGTGCGGCGTCGAATTAGATAACGAAGAGGGCACTTCGGACGGTACCGTCAATAACGTACGCTACTTCAGCTGCCCTAATAATCGCGGGGTATTCGTATTGATCTCAAATCTTAGTCTAATTGTTCCGGATGAAGTACGCGAATACGTTTCCGATGTGTCCGACTCGGGTCCGCATAGTTTGCTCGGCGTAGCCGGCGAAATTGATTCTCAACACCAGCAAAATGACATCAGCGATAGGGACGCTGTTACATATTTTCGTACCGAGAATCCTCATCGATGCTCGAGTTTCAGTTTGCAGGAGAACTATCAGACTCCAACGCCCAACAGTTCAAACAGTAGTTACGTAGCACCCAGCGAATGGAAGAGCTATTCGCGTAATTCGTCCTCCACTAGTTCCTTAGTATTGAATAGTTTACGCGGTTTGCCTTCTAGTCTCGATCCTTTGACCGTTCACATGAGTAAGCACAGTTCCATCGAGTGCGAAGACAGTCTTGGTATCTTAACACCTGATCAAATGGCTGAGATGACGGTCTACAGAAGTGAGGCCGGAAACGTCCTCGGGGCTGGATCTTGCGACGATTTTCGCTCGCTGGCTATGGAGTCGCACTGTAAAGCCAGCGACAATCTCGACAATGTTACCGATTGCAGAAATATCAGGTGTCCGTCCATGGATAATCTGATGAATACTCCGATGCCGGCAGAGTGTCTGCTCGACATCTGCGACAGCGCGGATGTTGTACCAAATGAACTGACGGATCGTCTGTTCAGTGAGCAAGACACGTGCATCATGACCAGCTCGACAATCAGCGACCAGCTAGAATCGAGTAAAGATGCGGTCGTGAGATCCCCATCCATGGAGGAATTATTGGCCGGTGATTTGTCGACGACGTTAATCGCTCCCGAACAAATGGACTGCGTGGTCGTACCACCAACCAGTTTCGTAACTAGCGTCACGAGTATCGGAAGTTGGGATAATGGTTACCAGGGAGATGGCGAATGCAGCAGACCTACTAGTCGCGGAGCAGACGCGTCGCCTCAATCTCGCGCGAAAATCGCGATTAAACCGTCCATGGAGCCGATGACGGACTCAGATTTCTTTACCGAGAGTGACGCCGACCTCGGGTACGAGGATATGTCCTCTTCGTCTTCGTGTTTGCGAGGCGATCGGAAAGCTCGTGTGATTGACGGGAAGTTATTCGGTTCGCCCAGTCATACGCGAGAGACCAACACTAGTCAGTCATATAACTCGCAGATTCTGTCGAGCGAATTGTACGTCGTGCAAAACGAGAGGAATGTCCCCGAAGATATGGACTCGAGTGGTATCTATTCAGATTTGGAAAAACGTAGCGACGTTACTGAGAAGACGAACGTTGAACTGAGTGACGTGCCAATGAGTGAGGAAGGTTTTTCGGATGCCTCTGGAATATCGTCGGCGAAATCGGTTAGTAGTCAGAAACTAGTCAACGGTTGCGATGACGAAAAGAAGATTGCCAAAGCGGAGGAAATGCGTCCCGCAGCGGAAACGCATGACCAGCGAATAATGAGTAAGAACGTTCCTTTGAAAGCGACCATTCCAGTGAAATTGCAAAACGGTGTAAAGCGTTCGTCAAAAGATGCTCTGCCTAAAGAAAAAGAACCGATGAAATCCTTCAACGGGTCTAACGCGAGTGTCAAGCTGAAAACACCTAGGAGGAATGTGGCGTCTAAGGTGAAAAGTATGATCTCAGCACCGAGTAAATGTTCCGAGGATGAGAATCAAGAGAACCAGCCGGTCAACGTGAAAACGATGTTGCGGAAAACCAACGGTGGTGGTAAATGGGATTCGGTCATCTCGAAAATTGAGAAAAGTAAGACGCAAGAAAAGCTGAAAGCGGAAAAATTGAAAGAAGTGAAATGCAAGGTAATTTGTAATGGACCGCGTACCCCGCCGAGTAAACTCCACAAAGATGTGAAACCATTTTCGCCGAATGGGAACGCCATTAATAAAATGCAGAATGGTTGCACGCGGCCGAAAGATAGCAATATTGGTTACCGTTTCAAAATGTGAGTACTCATTGATTTATCGTTAATTTTAGTTGGATTGGTGGAGGTATCGATGTTATCTAGTGGCAAGAAGGGAATCTTTTCGAAACCTTCAATGAGTAATTTCTGAGTTTGCTCCGTGTGGAGGTCTTTCTTATGTGTTTCCTCGTCCAATCTCGTACTTCCTCGTTTAGAGCCTTTCTTGTTTACCATTTCCTTCTTGTCTCGTTTAAATCGTAGCCCAGTAGAAAAGTATCTATCGAAGATTTTAGAGATGAAAACTATTGGCATTGGTGAAAATTCCAACCACTGTCGAAACTCCAACAAACATGAAGGTTGTTGTTGAGACTTTCTCGAGTTTTTTCGATTCTTCGTTAATTGAAAAATCACAAGAATAGTTTTTTTTTTCTAAATTTTATGCAGATTTTTTTTGTACTGAGGTATTTGCCCCCTAAACGCCGTTATTTTCGTGAAAAATCGTAAAAACGCCACACGAGCACGTTTCATTGAGTTCTGACAGTGGTGGAGGTAATGAGTTTTAACCACAGGACATCAATGTCAGCAGTTTTTACCAATGAAATCTTTGATAGACTTTTTTTCTTGGTACACTTATTTGCTCCAAATTCACCGGGCTTATGATCTAAACCTGTTCAGAGCTTGTACGGGAAATTTTAGTTTTTATGGTTTAATAATATCAAGTGTGATGTTCCAAGTAGTGCTGCCAGATCCAAATTGTAGAAAGTGCCAAACATCACAAAATTGTACCACTAACACCTCAAACCAGCTCCAAAGCCATTTGAACCCTTGGGAGTCCAAATACGACTCCGAAGCTGTTATTGACCGTTGAAAATTGTGCCACTTTTGAAAATTGGTGTGCCACCAAGGTCAGCACTGAGTCAAAGGGGCTCGATTGTGCCACACTTTCTGGCAACACTGGTTCTAGGTTCTAATAGGGGAAGTAGGAAAAGTGGAAAACAACTGATCAAATTAGCCTGAGAGTTCTGTCCCCTTCCCCTTCCTTCTTCTCCGATAGAATTAGTATGGTATGTTAGGATAAGTAGTCGCCGGACCTACGGCAAAGTCTAGAATCTAGGAATAGGTCAAGATGTAAATCGGAACGTTGAAAATATTCCAAGGTTCAAGGTCATGGTTTATAAACCCTTGGATACGCAAACGTAAGTCCAGAAAATGAGATAGGAAGCCAAACATCAACACCGTAAGGACACTCCTGCCCATTTTGGACTCCTCTCCCACATGTAAGGATACTTGGGTTTCGCCCAACCCTCTCTTATTTTTCGCGTCAGATTTTGCTGAAAATTGAGGGTGGCCAGTTTCTGGAAAACCGGTAAAAGTCAGGGAATTCTGCCCAAGGTTAGGGAATTTTTCGAGATACGTCAAAAAAAGATCAAATTAAACGTCTTTTCTTTTTCTGCTTTTTAGTGGAAATTATGGTCTGGAAAAACCTGGAACAAACAGGAAATTTCATCCTTGAGAAAAAACTGGCCACCTTGAAATTTCTGTGAAAAGAGAAAGTAGGCGGTTGAACGTGAAAATTTCCCTGAAGAGGGTTTGAATCCAGAAATTTTTCGGGAAAGATTTTAGAGGAAATCTCCTAATATTTGAGAACAAATTTCCCAGTTGAGGGATTGAACTTTCACCCCCTCCTTGGCTACTTTACTAACGCCACTAATCCTCGGTCTTGGAGACAACTCAAACGTCTTTTCTCTTACTTATCTGGGACCCTTACATAATCACCATGACCCATAGGGATTAAAGAATCAATACAAAATCAGTCGACCTTTAAACCCAGACTGAAGGTATCCAACATGTCAAAATTTTGGTTGGAAAGAAGAAGGATGAAATGCTACTCTGTTTGAGAGATTTTTCCTATGTAGAAGACAGATACTTGGAAAGTTCTTAATTCATGAATTTATTTCCAGCTCCCTTTAGTCTCACTATCGGATGTCTTCAAAATAGTTGAATTGACTATTTTTTCATCCCCAGTAAAATTATTTATGTCGAAGACACATTTTTCAGTAAAACCTCCGCGTTCCTATGACCTTGACCTAATAGGGACTAGGGAGCTACAAAATTTCGCTTTATATTCTGGTTTAGAGAGGAGACTTTGAAAAAACTCGAAAAGATGAAGAGCTGGCTAACGTAGTTGGAAGATTTTCGAGTTCCATTATTATGGAGAAAGGAGCCTCAAAAATCTTGACTTGAAAGTAGAGAGGAGCGTTGGCTGACTATTTGAGGGATGTAGAAAGATTCCAAGTCTTGTGGTGTATAGGGGGAAGGCTACTTGGAAATGTAACAAGAAGATGAATATTTCTTGTGACGATTTTTGTTTCCTCCTCATCTAATCTTTCCTGCAGCTTGAATGTTGAAAATCTTCCCCTCCTCTCTCTCTCTCTCTCTCTCTCTCTTTCTCTCTTTTTCTCCCAGAACTATTCAGTAGTCACTGTACTGAACTCTCAAACCCATTATATTCCTTCTTGCCTTCCATTTATCACTGATTTCATCTCCAAGCGTTCCGTCTGGTTTACTTTTGTATGGACTGTAGTTTCAATGGTAAACATTGCTCCAGTTATTATCTGTGGATATTGACTTGATCCATTCAGATAGTTCCTTGATGACGTTATACCTGCCGTACAAAGTTAAATTGACGTACTTGCAAACCAACGATCTCCGAGACAAAGTCTTCTGCGCAATTCGTTGTGTTAGTAACAGAGCTCTGTTATCACGTATCACTACTAACACAATCAAATGCATGTACGTCAATTTTTCTGACGTATATGCAATGTGATGTGCCGTATCTCAGATTTGAGAACTTTTTAAAGGTAATTATAACTATTAATTATTAGATTCTAAATCGAAAACTGATGTTAGCGAATAGCTATAAAGATTTGATTTTCTTCCAAAAACATTTTTCGACTTGTTTTGATACTTTTCCATGATCGTTGTTCTTGCATCGTCAATTTTACTTGGTACGGCAGATAAGTTGAGTAAGTATTCAGACCGATCAACCGCTAGGATCGCTACGATAATTTTCTATAAAATTGATAAGGAAACCAGGGAAATTGAATGTGTGTTATGTAAAAATCTATGTGTTAGTGTGTAAGATTAGTTCCTCCAGAAGTGCGATTCTAGCGCTGACCGGTCTGATGCTTCTCTAAAGAATCTGGTGTGCGCATTTGTGTGTGGGAGGGGGGGAGAGTATAAACTGAATGTGATAAGGTCTTGGCTTCCCCTTCTCCCGACGAGCTCAATGATCTGGACCTGACACCACGCCGCCTCTAATCACGATTGATTTTTGGCCGCAAGTGGACAACCTAGCAGGAAGAAGGAGAGGGTATGATTTCATCGGCAGGAAGTTGTTTCGCTGATTTCTCGAGTAGCATCTGAAATAAAGATGGAATAATTGAAACTATTTGTTGTCAATAATATAAATGTTTTATTTTTGGGGCTCTTCAATGATGCTACGACGACTCATAAATTTAAGGTCTGACACTGATCTCTAAATGAATTCCACTTCGTCCTAAATTCGTTAAATTGTAATATTTTTCCTTATAAGATAAAGAAAACTGAGAAATGCTCTTCGATTTTACCCACCGCTCTAAATTCGTTGATGCGAATTATGTTCGAATTATTACCGAATTTCCTGTTTATGGCACACAGGCGTAAAACCAGAACTCGAATGAATGGCGAATCACCTCAACAATCATCTGCGACCACGGCGCCTGCAAGTTTGTCGCGAGCCAGTTCAAGAAACTCGTCGGTTACGGATATTAGCGATTCACATATGGACATCAGTCAGCATTCGTTGCCAGCTGTTGTGGCAGGTAAAAGATCCTCTCTCTCTCCGCTTTTATTTATATTTTGCGTCGTTTATATTTTTGTGCTCTCTCGCGAGGGATGAGAGAATGTGCTTATCGTCTGCGGTATCAGATTTTAAGGCGAAAATTGACTCTCTAAAACGACGAGTAAGTGTGAATTCTTAATTTTGAATTAGTTACGACTGTTGCGTTGTCAGCCAGAAAATTAAGGAAGTCGATATGTAACAGTGGCCAAAGTTTCCATACAGAGCGGTAGCATTGAAAATCTTAAATATAGGCTGCAGGAAGGATGTATGGCTCAGTTGCATTCGTATTTACATAAACGTTGTTGTGTTTTCACTCTCTTCAATACTCCATTACGTTTGAAATATTGCTCGATGAAGAGACCGTTAATACGCGGGTTTTTTCTCTCTTTATTGTTATTTCAATAGAACATACGGTGTAACAGCACTTGTCTTCGGATATTTGTTTGTGCATTTGTCATCTTACAGAGGAAGTGCAATAGTCGATGAAACAGAATTTTCGAAAAGTCGTGCGCCGGCGACAACACGGTCAAAAAAGTTCTTTCTGTCATAAATCTATCAACATTGGTGTGATATCCGATAGGCGCTGTGGTGCTCGAGAGTTTGTAGCATTTTTATGAAAGTAGGACAGTTTGTATGGAAAAAAGATACATCATTTTTTTCCCTCTTCATTTGAAACGGTATTTTTTTGAGCTATGGCAAATAGAATGTCGAGTGTATGTTGCTGGTATTGTTGAACTATCTACGTTCATTATCTGCTATTTTCTTTGACTTATCACGCATTACGAGTCACGCGTAATTAAATTTCATAAACGAAGAGATGTGACTTCAGTTACATACGAATAAGTTTTAGAACGAACTGTATAAATCATGTCACGTGCCTATCTCGTCTATGGCTGTTTCCTTTATTAACGTTTCTCTTCTCTTCCACGGTTCTAAGAATCGAGTAAGGTACAGCACATTCCATGCAGATACAGTGTTGAGGAAGTCTTTTGTTACTTTGTATACATGGAGGAAGAAATTTCTCAAAGTGCGAACTTATCATTTTACGCGGTGAAAGGAGCTTCTTCGCTTTGAGTGTGTCACACAATCGTGGAAAAATTTTCACGTTTTTCTTTCAACAAAGATGAAATTTCAACCACAGAGTCGGCAAAGAGATACGGTCGATACCAACCTATTCCTAGCCCTCGAATTTATGTATCAAGTCTAGCGTTTCTAGTCCGAAGAAGGGGTAATAATAAGCGAGCATGAGTCAAAATCATCAAAGGATTTAAAGAAGATAAAAACACGAGCATCTGGTGTTGGAACGGTGTCCGGTTCCGGTATTAGAAAGATTAATGGTTCATTCGTTACGAACTGAAAATGATTCATTCGCTTTGAGAAGCGTATACCGACTTACGTTTTGTATAATGATGGAATAACTTTGATTCGACGACTATTAATTTTACTTTCGTATATACACACAAACAAGTATTACGCGCATCAACGAGGTAAATAAATGTTTTTACAAAGTAATTACACTTTAACGTGTACGAAGACCGGGCTAGTGCACTCTTGTCATTATTGAACTGATTTTTACATAGTACAACCTTAGTACACTATCGAACTGCAGTTCTTCTGTAATACTAAATAATAATGGCTAGAAGTTAAAAATAGCGATCAATTCGGTACAGTTAAGGTGGAAAAGGTTAGGCTTTTAAACTACCGGGTCGGTAAATGAGAAGAGGATACAGAATAAAATACTTGCGCATAGCAAATACTTCTGGTCATAAATTACTGCCGAAAGATATACGTCAAGTTTCCTCCTGAAGATGTTATTAATTGACATCATTTTGTGAACATATCACTCGTCGGTGGACACCAGTTTCTCGTATAATAATAAATCATTGAACTGTCATGAGGTGCGCGTCATATTCACGAAGAATTTTCCATGAATTTTTTGATTTGATGAGGAGAGAGACGTTCCTTGAGAAAAAAGTGCTTTCTAACAATAAAATTCAAGAGAGACTCGAACAAAGGATATATGTAATTATCAACGGGGTGGTCTCTGAAATTTTTGCCCCGAGCGATTGAAAAAGTGACAAAATTTTCCAAATGAGTCAATTTTCGAAAATTTTAGCATTTTCTTGTCTTCGAGATGAATGCCAACTTCTTGGGCGTCTTGTACAGGAAAGAAAACTTACGTGTTCGTCAGGTTCAGATCAAGATGGAGGAACGTGCTGCAGATTGTGGCTCTGGTACCACGTCAAAGTAGGGCTCCCACCACTTATCCTATTATTCATCGTCAAATTATCATCATTATTATTAATTTTTCTTCTTCAAACAGAAAATTGGTTATTCCCAGTTTGATTAAATATGGTACTTCATCAAAAATTTGGCCTTTGTTCAACAAAATCCTATTTATTGGGCCTGGTTGTGCCTACATTCAGAAGCAGAGTTGATTCAAGAGGGCATCAAACCTATTCTGTGGAATTTATGTTTATTTCATTTCAATGTAGAAGTGCGTGAAAGATGAATCACAAAATAATCCTAGAATGGAGTAAAAGTCGAGGTTTCGAGAGACACGGTTTCTCTTCATCAGGGCGAGATGTGAACTGGCTGTGCCGACGCTGAATCTTAGCTTAAAATCCTCCTCTAATGGGCCTAGCTCATGTTGATCGTAGCCTAATTTTTATACTTGCGAGAGAAATTCAAGGTAAAACTCCGTAGTTGTAGCCTAGTTTGAAGAATTAGAGCTCAACCTCGATAGGGATTGATTTTTCCGAAAATTCCCCTGAAACCGCAACGCCCGACACTTTTTTTCCTTGTCAACATGTTTTTTTGTTAATTACGAGATTTCAATCGCTGTACCCACATTCCTGAGGTATTCTAGTTCGCGTCCGTCGTTGACGTAGTCGTCATACACTCACAGTCCAATACCATACTTTTTTTTTTGGTCGTGCCGCTTATACCCACTACGGGTGGAGTTGTTCTTCTGCACTCTCTGACCTAGGCTCAATTCTAGTCAACAAACTTCCGTATTACCGTGCTCCTTTTTTACTTCGTTCATGAACGCGTATAAATCAGGGTGAGATTTTCTAACGAGTACCCGGAAACGGTAATGCCAACCCTCGCTGACATTGTTAGTCCTGTGCGTGGTCCTGTGAGAGTTGGCATAGACTGCTTCGTACTGGTTTCAGCGCGCAGGTGGATATCTAGGCAGGACAGCCCGCCTCCTGCCTCGCGCTGGCACTCCGCGGACGTAATACTTATTGAAGTAATTGATAACCTCAATCGTTTCGTCAGGGGCATCTTTACGGAGGTGTTCATAGATGAGAGGTACATGTGCCGTTGGAAAGAACGCGAGGGCAAAGATCATGTGTGTGTATGTACGAATACTTTCGTCTTCGTCATTGTACCTTGCCTGGAGGCCTACGGCCTGAACCTGCTTGTGGAGGGCTTGACCGAGATGGAAGAAGCAGCCTGTCATTTGAGAGCACGCATTCATAATCGCTTTCTCGAAATCCGTCTAGATCTTTAGTGGTGCGCAAGGAATTATGTGGAATCTAGCTACTGCATTTCGGGCGACTTGTAAAACTCGAGCATACTTGCTTTCATGTTTCCCAGGTGTAAACGAGTGGTACGGGAACGTCTTCGCCATCGCCGCCAGGGATGGTTCGCTTCCGTACACCGAGCACCGTAAATAATTGCGTGAATATAGTGGGTGCCACCTTGAAAGTGCCGTCTAGGAACCATATGTGGCTTCGGCACAATACTTCTACATTCTTCCGAGTAGCAAACCGTATGAACTGTCGGGTTTATTCAACCCAATCCTCAAATTCCCTCTAGACCCGCCCCTACAAAGGTTTTCAGCTTGAAATTTTCGTGAATTTTTCCTGTTTTGAATTCGGTCAAGACCATTGAAGATGTCACAAAGGTCGGGTGCGGACATTTTCTGACGATGTAACCCTCATAGCTTGACGCAATGGTTGAACTTGAATGTTTCTGGTAATGTAGCTTTCATGACTCGAAATTAATCTGAACTTGAATATTCTTCGCCCAAAACCCTCGTGCGGCCCTGGCTATCGATGTGTAGCGTAAAACACCTGAGTTATTGTAACCTAACTCTTAGTTGGAATTATTTCACCCTTTAGAGGTTCAGAGCTCAAAATGTTTTCAAGTCCTTCAAAAGTTCATAATTCGAAATACTCCTAACTGTCTTCTACAGAGGATTGGTGTTCGAAATTTTTTTCAAGCTCCAAAATGAATTCAATATTATTGATAGGGTCGCAAAGGTCGGATGTGGATGTTTTTACGGCTTCCTGCCCTCGTATTAAATGTTGTAGGTCAGACAATTGCATCAAAATTTGTTTGGACTACTTTCATCAACTTGTACAATCCTATTGAATTGGAAATTTTATATTATATTTTTTTCATTTTAATTTACGAGATGCTAGCCGCTTGCCTTCAGGGCCATGAGCTCGGCAAAATTGTGTTCTCAGTTGCGTGAGAGGAAGTTGGCTTGATGTAGAAGGTTGAATATGTTATGGATGGAAGGTGAGTTGTCTGATAGTGCTTCTGTATGATTAGGAGGAATGATTGAGGAATTGCGGTGTTGAGTCAAGTTGAGGTAGTAGAAGATATATTGAACGGATAGGGAAGACGGGTCAAATTCGCAATGAGGACGGCATAAGATGGAGATGAGATGGGTATTTGAGAGTCTGGTGTGGCCGATTCTTAGACGGGTGATGACTATTTCTCCTCTGCGTGTCAACAGATTTGAAGAGTCCCATGGGATGGGATTATTTTTAATTTGAGGTAGCTTCTCTGAGTGCGATTCTAGATTAGATCAATGAGTCATTCATGCTTGGGTGATGAATTTTTGTTGATTTGGAGAGATCGGAGAGCGTGGTGGGGAAAAAAATCATGTTTCATATCAAGCCCAGTATAGACCTATACATAATCAAGCAGCCCAGTTTAGGCCAAATACCTGCTCATTCGCGGTGGTCAAATTTCACGCGACTCATAGACTCAGAGTACAAACAGAAATTATGTATGTCTTTGGGCGTTTGCACGAAAATTCAAAATAAGGATCACTTATATCAATCTCGATAATATCGATTTATCAATCTCGACAATATTAATATATCAATCTCAATAACATCGATTTATTAATCTCTATAACATCGATATATTAATCTCGATAATATCGGTATATTAATCTCGATAATATTAATATATCAATCTCGATAATATCGATGTATTGATCTCAATAAAGCCATCGATATATCAATCTCAATTATATCGATGTATTAATCTCGATAATATTAATATATCAATCTCGATAACATCGATATATCAATCTCGATAATATCGATGTATTAATCTCAATAACGCCATTGATATATCAATCTCAATTATATCGATGTATTAATCTCGATAATATTAATATATCAATCTCGATAACATCGATATATCAATCTCGATAATATCGATGTATTAATCTCAATAACGCCATTGATATATCAATCTCAATTATATCGATGTATTAATCTCGATAATATTAATATATCAATCTCGATAACATCGATATATCAATCTCGATAACATCGATGTATCAATCTCGATAATATCGATATATCAATCTCGATAATATCAATACCTATATCAATCTCGATAATATCGATGTACTAATCTCAATAACGCCATTGATATATCAATCTCAATTATATCGATGTATTAATCTCGATAATATTAATATATCAATCTCGATAACATCGATATATCAATCTCGATAATATCGATGTATTAATCTCAATAACGCCATTGATATATCAATCTCAATTATATCGATGTATTAATCTCGATAATATTAATATATCAATCTCGATAACATCGATATATCAATCTCGATAACATCGATGTATCAATCTCGATAATATCGATATATCAATCTCGATAATATCAATACCTATATCAATCTCGATAATATCGATGTACTAATCTCAATAACGCCATTGATATATCAATCTCAATTATATCGATGTATTAATCTCGATAATATTAATATATCAATCTCGATAACATCGATATATCAATCTCGATAATATCGATGTATTAATCTCAATAACGCCATTGATATATCAATCTCAATTATATCGATGTATTAATCTCGATAATATTAATATATCAATCTCGATAACATCGATATATCAATCTCGATAACATCGATGTATCAATCTCGATAATATCGATATATCAATCTCGATAATATCAATACCTATATCAATCTCGATAATATCGATGTACTAATCTCAATAACGCCATTGATATATCAATCTCAATTATATCGATGTATTAATCTCGATAATATTAATATATCAATCTCGATAATATCGATGTATCAATCTCAATAACGTCTATCAATCTCGATAACATTGATATATCAATCTCGATAACATCGATGTATTAATCACGATAATATTAATATATCAATCTCGATAATATCGATGTATTAATCTCAATAACGTCATCGATATATCAATCTCGATTATATCGATATATTAATCTCGATTATATCGTTATATCAATCTCGATTATATAGATATATCAATTTCGATTGTATTGATACATTGATGTCGATTATATTGATTACTGATCTCGATTGTATCGAAATATCGATTCTATATCTGGCTTCAACAACTATTATACTTTATATATTAGGTCTAGTATAATGAAGGCTCAAAGCTAGAATAGAATATAGCGATCATAAAGCTAGTATAAACCTAGTATATAAACTGGGCAAGGTGAACTCGCGGGGTGAATCACCCACGGAGAGACGAGGTTGAGGGGGCCACTCGGAAAATTTCAAATCAGGGTCAGGGCAGAGTAAAGACATAAAACATGTCAAAAAGAGTGGTTGACTGATGGATGTAGTGTGGCTGCTTTGTGTGCATCATCTTTTCCTGGGTTACCCTCGTGACCAGGTAACCAGATGAGAATAATTGGATGGGGATGGTGTGAAAGGTGATAATGAGAGCGTGTGTACGATGTATGAGTGGATGGGAAGACGTGCAGTTTGGGATGGCGTCAAGTGAAGAAAGGCAGTCGGAAATGACTAAGAATGGATCGAGGAAAAGAGAGGAGGGGAGTGAGAAAATTGATAGGTTCATGCCGTAAAGTTCTTCATTTAACCCCCCCCCCTCTCTCTCTCTCTCTCTCTCTCTCTCTCCATTTTTTTTCCTAGCGAGAGTGTCCGTACGAAGACCCCTAACCACGGCAGACTTCAATTATACAGGCCACGCTTGTGGAACTGGCAACTGCGCTCTAGGCGTAAAAATTACATGTGAAACATCTCTCTCATGAAAATGCAAGTCAACCCTTTTAGCTTCAAAATTTCAAGGGCAACAACTTTTTTCTCATCAATTTTTCATTAAAATCGTAATCTCTGAAGATATCATCGATCTCTTATAAAACCTGTGTTGATTTCCACCTTCAGCGCTAGTGCCAAGTAAATAACCACCGCGGTCTGTAATTGAAGTCGGCCGTGCTCCAGCGAAACACCTCTCCTCCCCGTAATCCAAATCTCAGGCTTTTTCCTAATGTATAGGATTTGTTTTCATGCGAGTGAGCCTCTTACCCCTCTCCCTCATAGGTACTTGTCAACAAACCAATTTGGAGTAATTGAGAAACATTCTTAGACCTGGTCAGTTTATCATATCCTGATGAACCCCGTCGACTCCAAATCGACGTCGATTGTGAGTCGATTCACGTCACCAATACTTCTCAGTCCCCACCTACATCGTTCACTTAGTCATAGGTTTCCCGTGTATTTTTCCCGAAGACAACCTTTGAGCAGCGATCAATCCTCTGATGACGTCATAAATGTTGAGCAAGATCATTCGGAGAAAATCTGTTAATTTTGCGGCGTTTTAAAATTCGGGTGAAGTTGGTAGCAACCGAAATGACGAAGTTCAATTGATTACATAGACAGTCTGAACTCTCTCGTTCGTGATCAATATTTATTTGCGTGTAGTATGAAAATAACATTTAGCAAACAACGCAAGTGTGCTTCTGTAACACACAATCTGAATGAACAAAATGCGAACCTGTACCAGCGGATTATAAAATTCAAACTGTCAGTACACATTTGAGACTCACATGTGGGACCTGCCCGACTATGTGTTGATTCGAGTTTGTCTTTTTTTTTTCCGTCTCCGTTTCTTCATTCGACTCGGCCTCGATAAAATTTTCTAAGACTGGAGGGATCCTCTCTCTGTCATCTGGCTGGCGTTCAGCCATCAACAATTGTGGCGGAATCGCGTATTATTTTCTGGACTACACCTCATTTAGTATGGTAACACTGTGCGGTAGCGTAATGACTTTTTCTTCGGCTGATTTTGTCTTTTTCTTTCTCTCTCGCTCTGTTTTCTAAATGTCATATTTTTTATGTATAGTAGTTCGTTCTCGTCATCTTGGTTAGGAAGTTCGTTCCGTGAACGAGTGTACAATTTC
This sequence comes from Aspidiotus destructor, assembly GCA_035079395.1. Classification (NCBI taxonomy): domain Eukaryota; kingdom Metazoa; phylum Arthropoda; class Insecta; order Hemiptera; family Diaspididae; genus Aspidiotus; species Aspidiotus destructor. Next base: position 2,234,458 of record JAVHKZ010000015.1, read on the forward strand.
ACGTTCGGATGACCATTCTGTGAGCCGGGTGCTTGTATGTGCGATCATTATTCGTCCGCAAAAAATCGTTCACAGCTTCGCGCGATTAAATTTTATTGTTTTTATCGCGAAATTCATAAAGTACGAGTTCGATTTCCGTCAATACTTTTTTAATGTTGCACCGACCGACCGACCGGACGAAAGAACTTTTACTCCAAAGATGTGTTTACAGTTCTAAGAGGCGCGACTACTGTTCGAAGCGACGACGTTTGTATTATCGTCGTTTTTATTGCGACTCGGACACGTGAGAACGTCGTACATAGCGGATTAAAATCTGTCTCCCGACTTTTTTATTCATAGCGAGTATAAAATGTTATTTCCGTTTTAATTCGTATAGTCTAATACCTCGACGATGGTACAGTAAGTCGTTGTGTATTGGTCGAGACGTCAAATAGGGGATTTGTACCTTATACGCTTTCGAAATGATTTTTCGGTTTGTATTCGGTGCGATTACCAGTTAATTTTTCAATTTCCTCGCTGTCCCATCGTCCCTGACCCGAGATAGGTACTTTCGACGTCGTCGGTGTTCTCGTGTGTGTATGTGGGTTTTGGTTCGGAGTGTTGTGCTCGCGAAATTTGAGTACACAATGTATGTAAACTTGTGCGCATAATACGACAGTGAAAGAAAAATATCTCTATGAATGTTGTTTCGGTTTCCGTGACTACATCCTAGCGAACTTTCAGACTACTTCCTTCAACCATGGGCGCAATTCATTCGAAAAAAGACAAAATTAAATCGCAACAGCAACATGTGGCCCGGAAACTTTTCAACGCTAATAAAATCTACGCGAATTACATAGGAGGTAAATACGCGATAATTTCGAAATTACATGCTCGAACATACATTTTATGCACAGTTGATACGATACAGCAGTGCCAAAATATTGTGTAAAGAAAGCAAATGAGGAAAAAATAGCTGGATCGCCTTTGATTCGTGCTTGGGCTAATAAAGTTGTGCGGTGCACCAGAGTTTATTCCATCGTATTTCTGTCCGCGCTAATTTCATCAATGATTTATGGAAATGCGAAAACGTCGTGTCTTAATGGGTATCGGTATAGTCATGGTCATGTTGTAGTATTTTGAATCACGGAGGCTATTTTCGGATTACTCGATGTGAATTTTCGTAAACGTCAAGCGCTTAGCGAAAGAGGTCGCTAAACTTGTCGGGGCTACTAAGTAGGTTAACGCAATTCTGAGCCCATGTAAATCCATCAACAAGTCATTGTGGTCCTCAGTTTTTGGGATTCATCATCTCCTTGCTTGTCGAACGCGCCACGTACGGAAAGTTGGGAAAATTTTGAGCCGAAAAATCTGCAGAGAAAGCTTCGAACTCTGTTTAATCTGTGCGCAAATAAGATACCGCAAACTGTGTAGATATGTCGGTCGAGAACAGAGATTATATGGCTAAAATAAACAAGGGAGAGGTAATTTTGTCAACAATTTTTTCAAGTTCGGTGCCATGCTGAAATGCCATTTATATTTCATGTGACCTTGTCCTGTGAAAATAAAATTATGACGTGAAACGTTTTTCGAGGAAAACTCGCACAGTATTGAGTACCGTTAATGGAATGAAAATTTTATAGAGTATCGTTGAAATATCGACATTAGGTTAAGGACGTGTTTCTTCTTTAGGTTGTGAGCATTGTTACTGAATAGAAAATTTGAAACGAAGGAGGGAAGGTTACCCACCGTTACAGAGTCTGCTTATTACAGGACAGGGCGACGGACGTGTCGTTGACATTAAATACATCAGCTTCAAAATGCGTATTGTTCTTCGTTTTCTCATCTCGAAAAGGAGGAAGATTTCTGAAATCGTAGCTACATCCTACCTCGATTGAATGTATGGTTGTAAAAAGAAGGGTGTGGTATCAATTTCTGTCTTGATGACTTCTTTCATCTTCCCCTAGACAGTGGCTATTACAAACATCACATAGAATGTCACAGGCAGGATCCAAAGACTGTGCCACATCTGAACTTGCTTTATTCGCAGTACCACCGTGAGGTATCGAGTTGTAATATTTTTTGTGGTTGGTATGATTAAGAGGGAGGGGTAGACAGTGGTGTCAGTCAAGTTAATAAAGCCCATGAAGTAATCAAGGAGGTGTCCGTATGAAAAGCATTCGCTCGATGTATTTTCTATGAGACGGACGTTCTTTTTAAGGTACTTTTTCAATTATTAGTTTCAGCAATTTATAAAACTGTAGACTGACTTCATTAAAGAAACTCTCAAGAGATAGACTGAGTCACATTTGAGAAAGGTTCGTAGCTCTATCATCAGCTTTAGCATACCGCAGATGGGTTGAGAAAATGAAGAAGTCCACTTGTTTGGGTCGACTCAAAATCGACTCGTTATCTCGACCGCAAGTCGACTCAGTTTCGCTCGATGTCGATCGCGAATTGAAATAGAATCCCTGACAATTGATTCAGAATCCCAACGACTCATTGGAGGCGTCGATTTTGAGTCGACTTCTAGTATTTAATTGATATTCACTGATGATCGACGTCGATTAAACGCCATGTATTTGCAAAAAACTTGTAATCGACGTCGAAATTGGGTAGATTTCAGGAGCCTGTCCGATGAAATTTCAGAATCGAGGTTCAAAGTGAGTCGACTTATGGTATTGGATTCTATTTTTGACATCGACGTCGACATTGATGCACTAGTCTCGCATAATTGAGATTCTCAGTGATCCTCATTAATTAATCCTTAGCCGTTGCTGGTCAGGCCTAACATGGGTCCGTGTCTTGGGAATGCGCGAACACTTTCAAATGTTGTTGCTTGAATGCAAACTCCTTGGAGCACCCATGCTCATGCTTTGCACTCGCTATGGAACTCATTTGGTGCGGTCGAAGGCTCGTGTTTTCGAACACTTGCAACTGTTGTTGGTTGAATATGAACTACCTAAAGCAGCCGTGCTCGTGCTTTGCACTCGCTGTGGAGCTTCTCTAGCGCAGTTGAGAGCTCGTTTTCAAGAAGGATGCCCGTAATACTCGCGAAGATGGTGTTGGTTTGAAACAAACTGCTCAAAATACCCTAAAAACTAAAAAAAGGAAATCGTTTTTTATAAGCAGGTTATCCTCGTGATTTCGAAAGGGGTCGCGTTGTCACATTTAGTGACTGAAATCATGGAGATGTTTTGTTCCGATGAACCATGTCGACTCCAAATCGATATCATTCTAGTTCCATACAATGCCGACCGTAAGATCGACCGTATTTTTGACACGTTTCGTGTCTTTTTTATAGTTTCCTGAATTCTAGCATCTAATTCCAAAATTTACGAGTTCACCCCCCGCCCCCTGCGAGCTGCTCCTCCCACTCCTAATAATCTTGTATACTTTAACCCTTCTCTTCCTTCATAACAAACTATGACGTCATTAGTCGTGCCTCTGAGGCCCCCGACATCCGTGACGTCATCACTTGGTCACGTGTCCAGCTATGACCCCTGAAGCCTCCTCCAACTATGACTTCATCAGCGGGTCACGTCATCAACCGTGACACCAAGCCTCTTCTGGAATTTTGCAAATTCAACCCACCTCGATTCATCCTTGTAATATATAAGTGGTTTATTGTAGTCTTCTATAGTCCTATATGTCAAGCTTATGTTAGGCATGGTTTCATAAACGCTAATAGTAAATCCAGTGTAGTTGAGTAGCTCTGTATAATGGAGGCCAAAGTGTAGTAACCCAATTCTGAAGTCTGCAAGTTCGAGGTCATCAACCGTGATCCGAAGGCTCAGTATAAAGGGGACATGAGCAGTATTAGCCGGAAACTTGTTTTATGGAGGGGTGACCTTCGACCGGCAACGCTCTGAGGTCGGAAATTTGTCAAGTTTCGTCGGTGTCGCCCCTTCAGTCAAATATCTATGCAATGCTTGATACACCGTTTGGCTTAACGCCTGCAATGAGCCAGACATGCAACGCATCGACCACCATAAGGTTCAGAATATCATGCATAGCTCTGAGATTGGTGTAGCTTCTTCAGTTGACTAGATATTATGCAATGCTTTGTGAACCTATTGGCTTTGCCCCCTTTAATGAGCCAGATATGCAAAGCTTCAAACATCATAAGACTCAGAACGCTCCTCCAAAGTACCCCTTATCATAATCTAGATATGCAATGCCTCATACATCTATTGGCTTGGCCCCTTAAATGAGCTAGATATGCAACGCTTCAATCACCTCAGGTACCCCATAAAACAGGTCTCTTGCCTCCCCTCGTTTAGAGAACCTATGAAATTCACTATTAAGGAGGAGCTTACGAGCTGAGTGAGTGATCCCGAGAATAGAAAGAAAGTAAGGAAAAGAGGAAGCCCGAGCAGTTATGTTGACATTACAGGCAGCCGTCACGAGCACTGATGATGACGTCACAGGCAACTATCATGAATGGTTCCGCCAGCTTATCTTACAGTACACCACGCTTCTTATAATCATTGAACTCCGCTTGTTTGTCCCTTGTAAGCTAGATAGTTTAATATGCAGTATATCAAGAGCGAACGACCCCTATCGCCTCCGAGCTGGATAGCTCATCTTACAGTGCACGGCTATATTGATCGAAGAACGAGACGTACATTTCTCTGAGAAAAATTCACAACCCAGGCCATGATTTCATCACAAAACAGGCGTTGCCTAAAAATATGAATGAATTCACTCTCTAGTAGACATGAATCATGATCTTTATTCATCTGCTTCTGCCAGAAAATCTCGCCTTTCCATCAAACATAGTCGACGTTGGAATTGAATGGACTTCTGGTATTGAATATTGATGTCGACTCGAAGTGGAATCTGAAATGCAATCATCATTCTTTGATCCCAAAAGGACCTTGGCTATTTCTACCAAGAGTTGACTCAAAATTGACGTCTCGTTACAACCATAAACTCATCGTTCAGGTAGACATTGAGTGGACTTCCGGTATTGCAGTTTGGTCGATTTTGGGTCAATTGCACCCGATTTATCGGTAAGGCTTGCAATCGACGTCGATTGAAATTGCAAAATTTGATTCCTGATGTTTCAGAATCACAAGCTTAAGTTGACTTATACAATCAGATTTTAATGCCAACTGAGAGTCGAAATCGAATTTCTCAACGAAATATCGTCGCAATTTTGACTGACACTTTCGAAGAAGTGAATTCCCGGTCACGGTCGGTTTTCGGTCGACGCTAAAAGCAGTCGACTGACGGGAATCTTAAGAGTCCACTTTTTTCTGTCCAATGTTTTAAAAAATGGATTCTAGGACCTCACGAGAACCAGACGCGGTATTTTCCCCGTTGTATTCCTTCTTCCTACTTCAATATGCGTAGTGAAAACTGAGAACTTGAAAAATTTCAATTCACTTGTGATTGATATCATTCACATTATTCGTTACAGAAAATCGTATCTTCTTGATACCAAAAAAAAAGGAGGAATAGAATTGGTGCGTAGGAATAGAGTTTCTTTATCTCGACCTCGGGACTGACGAACTCTCAAAATCAAGATATCTAAATTTCATGGTTTAGGTAGATATTCTCAGACGATAACAATTCCTTTAACAAAGGGTACGGAAGAGACGCATCAATTTTATGGCAGCCAATATTCCGAGAAACGAATAAGCGACAGCTGTACGTCTATACACGACTTACAGGCCATTTTCTCCGTCAATCCCACGCATACACGCTCGCCACCCTTGGTCAACATGAACGCTGTCCGCTGCACGATAATTCCTAGTGCGTTTCATTCGTTTTACGAGCTTTTAGCATGAAAGCGAAAACACCAACTATAAAAAAATACTGGATTACAAGACCTAGCGTAGACGAAAACGAGATTTGATATTTCTGATCCGTTATTATACGCGAGGTTTGGTATAATAAAAGGGAGAAAGAGACATTCTATATCACAGACCGTGCTCTATAAACGACAACCGTATCTGTACCTGCAGACACGGTGTAGAACGAGGTAATTTTCTCATATTTTTTGAAAGCAAACATTTTGAGATTATTTTAATCAATTTCTCATTCGAAGGGGCAATCTTTAGCAAAATCGGACTGTGATTGCAGGATAAACTTGTCTTTTTTCACCTATGGTGGCAGCTTCGATACATATAAGAAATCAATCCATGAAAGCGATTTTTATAGACACCGCCGATTGTGCTGTAGTTAGCACGCGTTACTTTCTTTCTTCTCCTTTTACACTTATGGTTAATGATACTTCCTGCTCTGTATGTAAAGTTTTATCTTTGAGACGACACACAATGTCACGCGCGAGGCACAGTTGACCCATTGCAACTAGTAACGGGACCCGTAATGTGTGGAGTCGTGTCGCTTGAAATAATTCTTTCACAAGTTGTAAGAGTTAGATCTATTGTTGGTGAATAGAAGATGACCAAAATCAAAAAATTGAATCGGGAACGCTCTCCGAATCAAATCGTTGCCATTTATAGGCATTCATCATTCATTCTTTTTTGGAGTTGACGTCACACCTTTCGGAAAAATTCGAATACCCTCGTTTATGTTAAATTATACTACAGATCCTTCCACTCTTGTGGCTCGAGGGCCTCAAAATATTCTATCTCATTCGATGATTCAGAAAATTCAAAAATTTTCGAAGCAAGTCTTCAAACGTCACGAATACTCGACGTTCTTGTATAAGCTTTTTGTACGACTTGAAAGTTGATGGAACATTCTGAAGAGAGCAAATTTTGACTCTTGAAAGGGAGGGGGTTCATAATATAATCCCTCCTTTGGCAAATTTTGTATTAGGTTACACCTTCAGGAATGACAGTAGGGAACTCGCAATTCTTGCTGCTTCCAATCATCTGTCATGAATTACTTCTCTTTCGATACGTATAGTTAAAATTTTTTTCTAGTCCTTCCCCTGTGACGCTTCAAGCCAAATATCATATTCTTATGACGTCACCTACTCCTTTTTGTACTTCACTCGTCTTCAGAGATTTAAAGTGATCTGTGGTCCTGATGATGTCATACCTTCCATTTTTCTTAAATCCCTCCTTTATCTCCATTGATGAACTTCTTCAATTCGTCATCTTTCTTGACAATCGAACTTCAACAAAGTTCTGTGAGAAAGAGAGTCCTAACTTGAGTCTTGACCTAAAATTCTAGTCTGGGCCCAGCCTACGTTTTTTGCAGCCTATAGCTTTGATACCCAGAGGAGAAATTTAGCTGAAGACTCCGTAGTTATAGCCTACAGCTTAGAAATTCAGACTTGGACTTCTATTCGAGCTCACCTCTACGGAGGTTCATCGGTCCAAATTTTTTCAAGCTCCAACTTTTCTCCCTTCATAAATGATGAGAACTCAAAAACTCCTCTCCCTCTGTAAAGGTTAAGAACTCGAAATTTGTCCCAAGTTCCTTAATTAGATCAGGGCTATTGATAACATCACAAACCTTTTCTGAGAATGTAAGAGGGTTATGATATTCTCGGGTTGCTCCCGGTAGGAACCGGGAGGGGCCTAATCCTAGCACGTATGCACGCGGGAACCTACAGAGGCGAGCGTTCCAGAGGTCAAGGGGTGTCTTCCGACCGAGTACAGCGAACATACTGAGGTAAGAGTCGTACAAGTAGGGTGAGTCACCGTGAGTCAGGGACAGCTCAGCAAGCCGAGGTAGCAACCACAGCTGGAGACCCTACACACTATGAAAATGACCCACGTAGCTCAAAACTAGTCTGAACATGAGGAGTCTCATCCTTGAATGGTTCTCCTAGCCTGTGGTTAGTCTCAGACTCTATCCTAGCTTGAGACTCTATAGTTTCAGAAATTCATTGTTTGGAATATTCTCAAGTGCCCATCGTAGTGAATCGGAGTTCGAGATTTTTGACATATGTCGTGGTTTTTCTCGAGTTTAGCCCCTAATTCCCAAATTTACGGGCTCACACCACTTCCGCAAGTTGGTCTGCCCAAAACAGGTCTTCCTTAAAAATTCCTGAATCCTAGCCCGTAATTTCAAAAATTCACGGGTTTGAGTGAAAGGAGGGGAAGCAGGAAACCCTTGGAAAAGTGATCTGAGGCTTATAATGTTCGAAGCGTTGCATATCTGACTTATTGAAGGGGCGAAGCCAATAGGCGTATGAAGCATTACATATCTAGTTAAGTGAAGGGACTGCACCGACCTACGAGCTGTACCTATATGATACGGGAAGAGACTTGAAGCATTTCCGACTTCCGGGTTTCGACGAACGGCGGACTTTTTCCGATCCCCTCCCCCTCCCCCTCCCCTCCTCGTGAAACAGGTTTCCTGTTGATTTGCGAGTTTACACCATCTTCGCGAGTTTCACCTTCCAGTAGTGATCTCTTCTCTTCCATTATAAACCATGACGTCATCATCAATCGTAACTCCGAGACTAATTCCGAAATCTGCGAGTTCATTCCCTCTCCCACAGCTGTATGTTGGACTTATGTCGGGCCTGGTTTCATGATGGCTCTTGATAGGCCTAGTACAGCTGAGTATTATTTATAGCCCACTATAATGAAGGCAAAGAAGTGACATTCCAATTCTGAAATCTACGTGTATGACGTCATCAGCTGTGACCCGCAGTCCTAGTATAAGGAGACTCGAGCAAAATCACTATTACGCCTACTATAATGGAGACTTTTTGGAGGCTTGAGAGCGGAGTGAGTGTCCTAAGAATCTAGAAGAATGGAAGAGTAAGGAAGAGAGAGAGAGGTCCAAGCAGTGCTGATGACGTCAAAGGCAGCCGTCGGGAGTACTGATTAGAATAAGTTGTTTTCCGATTTCTGAAGTTATAAGGTTTCAATTGAACCACATTCTCGGTTCAAGTTGACAAAAATTACGAGTTCATGATTTTCTTGATCTTACACAATATATGGGACTTTGGATTTTCGTATGAGCTCTAAAAACACGATCTTACGCGGTAGCCTTACATTTTCCGACCTTAAGTCATGCCGAAGAGATCAGAAATACACTCGTACAGAAGAACGCGTTTCTAGACATTTTCTAACTAGTTGTGTCTTTTACTCTCGAAGGTGTTATGGACCCTCGATTTCTACAACCGCGGGAAGATTATAAACATTCAAAAAGATTTCCAGCCTCCTTTTCTTACGTATTTTTTGCGAAAGTATTCCATAAAGTGCCTTCGAAATTGGATGTATTATTGGTTTCTGGAAAAAGAGATACGCTAACAAGTGGCGTGGGTGCTCACAGAGTACTTTATGAGCGTTTTGACTGACATTTCAATAATCGAGATTAAATCTTCGTCTCATAATGCTTGGCTCCAAGTTCTCGCATCTGTCACGTCAGCCTATTCTCACCTCCTGATTAGCCATTCTGTTTCTCCATATCCCTCATATAGTTTCATAGAACGATGATCGAGAGATACATAATAATCATAATTTTTATTTCCCGACTTTCTCGTATTCCATACAGACAACGAACAAGTTATAAAACAATGAAAGTCGGTGAAACCGCACACTGATAAATAGAAGCATTATTGTGAGAAGCGTCGTGCGTATGTATTTGCAACGTTTGACGATTTTCCATCTGATAAAAATATACGACAAAATATTTTAGGAATGATAAACTGTCGTGTGTAGGCTCCAGTAAGTACGAGGACTATACACTAATTGGCTTTGGAATATGCAGTAATGGTCAAGTCGAGAGAACTACTACTGTCGTACAAATATGGCACTCGGCCACCCATACAAGTGCGCGTATAATACATACCTCAATATCATCAAAAGGAAAAAAAAAAAAAATCAGCGATATTGAATGATAAAAAGGGTAACCTTTCTCGCATTAATATCAATAAATGTATGACGCCGCAAAATTTCTGTATCTGCGTGACTTGTGGAAAGAAAAAAATAATGACGGTGAATTATTCATAAAGATTTTAGATACACTCGATAAATTTTGACATCCTTTTCTGTATTCCAAACCTCTCTATTAAGGCTAATATTTTATTATTGTTTTTTTTTCGTGCAGGCAAGAAGACAACCAGTTCGTTATGCAGTCCGTTGAGCGAGAACGGTGTCGGAACCGGCACTTTGCAGTCCATTGTCGGCGACGCAAAAGATATAAAAATGTCCACTTTACCAGCATCAGTTGATGCGAGAAAAACTATACGTGAGTGGTTTTCATTCTTTCTTTACTTTTTTTTTCATGCGTGCCTGCTTGTGTGTCTTGGATTTATATGAAATCTTACTCGAATGATATTTATTGTGAATGGTGGAAAAAAATGTGTACTCGCGTACTACAGCGCCTATGTTCCCTTCTTCTTGAGAGAAAAAGTTCTGAGTTATGGTCCACTTGTAGTTTGAAGGCCATGGCGTAACAGCGTGGACAAACTTGAGTCCAAGGTGTGAAGTTCTGTTTTCATGGTGTGAACGTCCTCGTTAGGCAATCTGGGCTTCCTTCCTGTTATGAAAGTGTAAATACCAGGCCATTAATTTACACTTCCTAATCTTAAGTCTCACTTGCATGAGTCATAAAAGAAGGTAAATTAATGGCGTCATACTGAATCAGTTTTCGCCCAGCATTTCTTCCGGAATGTCCTAGCCTAGACCTTCTATTGGCCCTTGATACAGTCTCATAGAAAGATACACGACACGGACGAAATCGCTTTTAAATAATCAAAAATTTTCCAGAATCCTGGACCAAAAGGTGCCAATAGTATTGAAACCGATCTCACGTGAACGTCGCGTCGTTATCAGGTCGATATGGGATCAACCAATGACGACTGCATTTCGGATCATGAGTCGCATCCATTTTAAGACGATTCCGAGTTGATATTGATTCAATACCGAGAGTCGACTCGATTGCAATGCAGGCAACGAGTCGGTGGTGGAAAGATGCGATCGACTTGCATTCGTCCATGGGTGGAAGTAAATAGGCTGAAAAACGACGTCAGTTCATCTTATAAATGTATCTCGATGATTGGAAATTTTTCAAGTCCTTAAAGTAGTTCAGAGCCTCCCTCCATCCCTCAACCACAACTTTGCGGACTTCCCTTTGCCGTTGAAAAATTTCGACGAGGCCTCTTTAATGAACGAACAAGGCAAGGCTGGAATATTTGTTATTTTAGTCGGGAATATTCGCATCGAAATGAAAGCCCCTCTATCTAGATTTTTGGGGTAGGAGGGGGTGGATTCGTTTGTGCTACGTTTGTGCTCGTCTCCTTCCCCTCCTACCATGTGAGAAAGCTGTGAACATACTACGCCCTGTCTTATTCAATTTTTGACCTGAAAACAGGCAGAATTGCGAGTGCTGCGTTTCTGCTGAAGTATACGCTCTTGAATTTTTCCATTGTGAATGGTTAGCAAATTCACCTGGCTCCATAGAGCACGGGAGTCGCAGTCGATCTCTCATCATGAGTTTACAATTTTCCCTCAGATGACAACGATTGGGACAAGAAAACCTGAACAAGTATAGCACTAACGATTTCATCCATTTATATTCTAAAAACTGTAATTCAGCAAAAACGCAGCGCGCAATTCTGCCTGTTTTCAGGCCAAACATTGAATAGGTCAGAGCCCGGTTTATTGACAGACCCTCATGAGGTTGGAGAGGAAAAAGATCAGCACAAACGAATAAAAATCCACTAATCGTCCAAATAGGGTATTGTATGCAATGCAGACAGATATACGGATTTTTGGTCCTTGAAAAAGGCACGCATTTACGGTAAAATACGGATTTCTTGCGCTCAAGGGAAAAGTACCTAAGACACTTACGTGAGAGATACTTTTCTCATGGTCATTATGGGCTGTTACCGCAGTCTTCCGATGAAAACCTCCGGATCGTAGTCCGCAGAAATCTGTTTTCAGGTCTCAGAAGACGGATTTTTGAAAATACTATGTGGCAGTAATGTGTATATCTGTTGCGCCCTTACCAACTGCTGAAAGGAAAGAAGATCAGCACAAACGAAAACCTCACAATCCAGCACAAACGAATCCACCTATTTTATGAATTGAGATGGAGGGCTGGGGACGTAGACGTGAAATTGAAGAATAATATGAAAATTCGTCCTTCCGTAGCAATCATAACATCAAGGGACTCTAAAATGTGGCAAAATTCTTCAAAATTGACCCAAAAATTTCTTTACCCACCAAGATATGTAGAACTAAGAAGGAAAAACGGAAAGAGGAACATATTGCGAGAGTACAACGTCAAGCGATAGACCTATGAACCAAAACTTACGATTTTCCTCGACGTACGAGGAGCATCTCACCGTAAGATCGCGTTATACGTACGTGGTAGTCTAACACCTAAAAGCTCAAAATTCTCCTATCATAAACCTAAATAAACTCTCGAGTAATTTAGCAAAACCTTATTTATACATCTATAAATAGCGACATCTTTCAATTTCGCTCGACTGAGAATACAAAAGAAGGAATCTAAAATAACACATGTTCAAAAATATGCTCACCAGCGATGAAAATATTTCTCTTCAAAACTTTCCAAAAACCATCAATTTGTAATCCGCAATTTATCTTGCCGATCTGAATGGGAAAACTAACATAATATACTGACAGATATGCAGGTAGATAGAGAAAAAACAAGTTCCAGAAGAATAAAGAGCCCACTTCTCTTCGACTTAGCCGTATCTTGTAACAACTTGCACAAAATATTCTGGAATTTTAGCGCGTACATATTTCTTATTCTTTTCCAAACTGCGCACTGAGGTGTATTCGTATAACCGATGACCATTTCCACCCACCTTCAAAATACATTTAGCTCATCCGAGACGTAGAGAGTTCCAGAATGAAAAAATCAAACCGCACAATGGTTCCACGTACATCAGTATTAAAACATGTAAATACGAAAAACGTTCGGGTAGCGACCAAAATTCGTTTGAAAAATAATAGTAATGCGCGAATTTTTTTGCGCTCTTATCGCGTATAATATTTCACGAGTAAAAGTTTTTAGATACCGCGAGCTGATGACCTGTGAAAGTAATCGTATCGCTGAAACCCTTCCTGCAATGTGAAAAATTGATATCACGATTCATGTACATGAAATCAGGTTTTTCTCTTACACTCTTTTATCGTGACTTCAGCTCCGGATGGTGATCCATCTTACTCACAAAGACAAATGGAAAGAGGATTGGCGTGTTCCTTGAAAACCTTATATCAAAATACCCACTGCTACGGCAAAATTTATAGTAATATTTTGATATTCGAAGAATGAATCCGGGCGAGATTTCAGAAAATGAATAAATGACGTCCTTAAGGTACAAGGCCGGATGTTTTGACCAGTCTACCCTCACCAGATACTAGAGTAGGCAACTTAATCGGTTGACAAATTTTAATCATTTTGAAAGGAAGATAGAAAAAGGATCATCAGTTACGGCTTTTGCAACAACCCTATCAAAGTGTTTTGTTCATTTTTGGTTACTCCTCTCAAACAGGTCTTTAGAAAAACCTTGTGCCTAATTAGACTTCTTACAATCATTTGGAATTACACTCCACACACCTACATTGCGGAACTCAATATCATTATCATCATTGAACAATGAACGGTAGGGTCAATGGCCTATCGGAATCAAAGCACTCGAAGCGCTTGTGGATGTTGGGGTATCCATCAAGACTGTTGGGGTATGTTCAAGAACCTTTCCTGGTAATCTTTCCCAGAATATTCTTTTGGCATGTTTCCGCTAGTCTTACCAATATACGCAATTGGCTTCACTTCTGTTTCTTCCTCGGTCGGCTGTTGTTGGCATCAATCTCATTGCCGTTATTCGACTCTTGATTTATGCCCTCGTTCAAAAATTAGGGTGGGACTCAATTTGTGCATGGTTGATATTGAGTTGTACATTTGCGGAGATCCTATCTGTAGCGTGAACGAATGCTTAATCGAAGTTATTATACTGAGAATCGACACACTTTATTTGAGTGTGAGGCGTGAGAGCAAGTTTAGTCAGTCACTCCATAAGCCTGGTTCGAAGAAGCATGATGAAAGCAAGTGTCTTCATTTGCAGCCACATTCATGAATAAGAAGATGTATGCAGAATAGAATAAGCAAATGCTAAGCCACGCTCTGGCCTATTCAACACCTGTGAGCCATTCACACGTAGACGACACGCTGCAGAGACAAACAGCATAGGGATATGAAAACAGATGAAGGGACTCTTAACAGCAATTTAGCTTCAAGTGAGTCTCAGTTTGCGTACTTGCGTGCACTACAGGTTTCGCCGAGGTGATGCGTTGATACTGGTGTTAGTCACGTTATACTCCATACCTTGACCTCCGTCAAACCCTCAGTCACCTGTGCACAGGTGCGGATCCAGACCGTCATTTTAGGGGAAAATTTTTCTTCCATGTTTCTTTAGGTACCTGAAACCATGGAATTTTTTCAACTGGGCCATGAATTTCATAGGGGGAAGGGGACTCTCCCCATTCCTCCCCGTGGATCCGCCCCTGCCTTCATCTGGATTCTAGCTCACATCGGTCACCCTCAGTGTAAAACGGCCAAAAACTCAACCTTCCTACCGAAAATTATCGACCCAACTCATTCACCAGCATACAACCGTGAAAACTATTACCGCTCTAGAATCCAAACTTCTTGGCACGACCTCTGGAAAAATCATTTCACGAGGTTGAAGAAGAAGAAGAAGAAGTCTCATTTGTAAAAATTGATTACCTCTGGCTCTAAGCCCTCCAGACATTTCGCGGCGCGTTTGATTCTACCGCTTTTGAAAATACATCAATTCGGCTCGTTTGGAAAAATGAGTGTGTTTTCCCATCAAAAATATCGATGAAGATTCTCAGGATATCCTGAAGACTTTTGGTTGATGATGTACAATGTACAAGATGAAGAATCGCCTCACTTCAGGATGGTCCGCTTTTATTTCTTCCAAATTTTTCATCCTCTGTATGAGAATTTTCTTCGATTTATATTACAGGAACTTGCAGCCATACTTACCTGCCCCTCCCACTTCTCTCAACTTCCTCCAAACGGCCGATTCCTTCTCCAGACTGACTCTTTCTCTTTTCTCCATACAATTCCAAACCAATCATACAACGCGTTCTCTTCACACTTCATACTCTCCACTCAATCAACACCCAAATAATCTTCATATGAATCCTGGGACACTTTGGCCTTCCTGAACATGACGCTGTTGATCAAGCCGCCAAACAAGCAACCAATTACCTACGTCCCTGGACGATGAACATCACTATCGTACATTCATCCCTCCAACCCTTAGAACATTCGTTGGCAAAATCAATGTAACAACAAACTCATTCGTATTCAAAAGATCACCGGGGGTCGCCCTCCATTGGAATCACAAGACGAGAGAAAGTGATTCTTTCCCGTCTAAGAATTGGCCACACAAAAATTAGTCACTCTCACATAACCAATCTTCACATCCTAACTCTTTCATCCTACTCCTACTGTTAACAAGACAATTCAACAGTCGACCATTCTTTCTCCTGCTCCCAACTTTTACCTCTTCGTTCTTTCACTGACACGTCCTCCTCTCTCGTTCAAGCACGAAAGCTTCATGGTACTCTTCAATACTTACAATTAACTGACTTAGTGCTAGAAACCTTGCAGTTTTGAAGCTCGCTAAAATAAATAAATGAATAAATAGAGGGGCGGGTTCAAATAAGCCCCGCCGATTGGGCGCGGGGTTCATCTGGGCACCAAAGAGTTTTTCGTTATCAAATATTTTCGTCTTCTCCTAATATCATGTGCAATATCAACGATCAATTGGAAGGGGGTGTAGAGTCTCAGGCTAAGGAGTTGAAGTACCAGAGATGTGACGAGCGCCTCTCTATTCGTTGATAATTGAGCACGACAAAAGAGAGCTTATGGAGTACTTGAAAGCGCAGGTTCACAATTTACCTAAATACTCACCTCTGAATGAATGTGCTTTGTGGATGAATTTTGAGGAAGCAAAGCTCTATGTCTTGTGGATGGAAGACGTTGTAAGCTGACCTCCACGAGTAGTTTTCTGGTCTCCGCTGACAAGCTCACATTCTTCAATGGTGACTGTGCTTTCTACATTTTGTTTCCGCTTTTTCACTTTGGCGCCCAATGGCGGCTTATGAACAGGACCCATAAATCGAATAAAAATATAGTTTTTTCGTCGAACAAAAAAATCCTCCATCGACTGGATTTCTATGTCTCCTTGGTTTAAAAATCTTACTCGACTTTTTATCTAATTCAAAGTGGCCCGCCAGCTGACAAAAGTTGGGCATGCCTGGATTAAGGTCTCGTTCAAGTTCGTACTTGTTGACAAGACTTTCGAATTTTTTCATTTTTCAACGGGATGACTGAAGAGGTTACAAGTTTTTCGTGGATTACCTTCGCTTTCGTAATCACCTTTCATTTCAAGTCATTTGCTTGATGATCTTTGCTGTCTTATGTTTTCTTATGAGAGTCATAATGGCAACATTGATGGATAGTTTTACTTGCAGTTACTCGGATAATTCTACCTAAGTGATATGAGACTAAATGAATTTTTTTCTACTGTACGAACAAAATGCATTTCGTGCATCAGTCGAGCACCATCTTTCGGTCCATCTTTCAACCAGTCTATGGCAAGTCCCGGTCGCTAATGAACTTCTCCTTCTTCAAATTATTGCGATTTTATAGCGTTCTATATCTGTGGATGGTTCAAACTGTAATTTGTAAATCATGAGGACTTAATTTGTACCGCGTTCGATGAGTAGATTACGTTATAGATTCGATGCGTCTGATAAAACAGAAAGAATGAAACGAGAAAGACCAAAGCGTATTATTATTACTTTGTAATGACCACCGGGGGTCAATTAGATACGTCCCAATTAATACGGCATGTATGATTTTAGAACGCGTTTTAATTAAGTACCTACCACTCATATATATATTTAAGTTGGAAGTTATGAAATGTAGTTACGTCGAGCGTATCTGTTTTAATTTTCACTTTTATCGTTAAATTAATACCGAATCAATTTATTCGTCGGTGTCGTACTTTCTTCCCCGGACGTAGCACGAAATAGAAATTCTTAGTAAATTTACAGTTGATTCGTATAGATGGTCTCGATTTCACTCCTATAATTGCTCAAAGGAAAAAAAAGTCAGTTCAGATTCTATGTGCTTGGAGTGATTTTCAAGGAAACTCTGTACAGCAACTTCCATCTAGAGTCTTTCATTTTTTACGCAATTTTCCAAAATAGTATTGACAAAATTTCAACGCCCGATCGGTAAATTCTCGTAAACAATATATCGAGTTATTTATTTAAATTTCGTGTTGGGAGCGTAGGCCTATGTGTGCTTTTGCATATTTTTTTTTTTTCTCACAAAAAACCGATATTATGAAGGCTAGTTCGTATACTACGAGGTCGACGTCGGTGTGCGTGGAAAATGATAAAATTATGAATAAATTGCACTTCATTGGCAGTCTAAATTGCGTAACGCTTTTCACTTTGTTTCATATCGAGGATAGAAGACGTAGAAAAAAAAAAAAAGTCACTCGTCTTCGGTTCGTGGAGAGGATTCTTAATGTGTAGAACTCATTATTGGGAGTTCATTATGTGTTCGTATTATTAGGAAAAAGTGCGTGCGTTAATTTACAAGACGAATTTTGGTGACTTCGTGAGAATGTTATTTTTGTGACGAGTAAAAAACGATGTTACCGCTTTTGTATTCGCATAAACGAGTGAAATAATATATTTTTCGGCATGAATTACCGCTCATCAAATAGCGAGCCGAGTGCTGGTAATGCAATAAGTTGTTTCGTTATTTATTTTTCTCTTTAGAAAGTATGGTGACCTATTTGTTGTATAGAGAGTCGCAATCTGCAAAACTTCGGTTCCCCTCGTTATGAGAATAGTTTCCAGACGCCGTAGCGTCCGCTCCTTGTAATCAGACAGGTGTCTGCAGGACTGCAAAGCAGCAAGGTGTTGAGGCAGTGGGAATGGTATGATTTTTTTGTCCTCGGATATTGTATCAGGGTGTTTGACTAGTCATCTGAGTCAATTGAAGTCAATTTTTCTGTCCACAGGTCGGCTAGAAAATCAAAAAATGCATAATCTTGTGTAGAGAATATTCCTCACCAGGGTGTCTAACTGGTCATCTAAGTCAATCGAAGTCAAGTTTTTCAAAAAATGATCAATTTTTCGACTTTTCTAGACACCCCCTGTGTACCAAAGTTTACGCTGGTATGAAAGAAAAAGCGATGAAGGGTCTTGGTGATATGAAGAACGAGCTTTGTTCTTTGTTAACTTTAAGGTGGAGAGCTCAAGAAGCGGTGGAGGATGCTTTCGATCTTTCAAACTCACCATTATTTAGGGGATTTAGTTGATATATTCGAAGAATTTCGACAAAATCAAGAAATTTTCCCTGATTGACTCGGAAGTCCTTTAATTCTGTGGAAATATATTCTCTTTCTGTGATACGGATTGATCCATTACTTACAAGGTCTTTATTTTCATTATTTGCCGGAAACAGTAGAGTATAATTGAGGAGGGAAAGAAATAAGAATATGTAATTTATTTCTTACCCAGTTTTCGTTCTTGGTATCGTCCCTCTTCCCTCCCCACTCCTGCAGAAAGCCATAGAAAGTGATTGCTCTCAATTTTTTCCAAATTTTTCTCCTGTGTTGCAGAAGAAGTGTCGACATTTTGAGAGCAATACTAGAATATTTTTTAGAAAATGAAGCCAGGAAAATTGAGATTTTCGTTGTTTACTTCTTGTCGTGATTATATCGATAAACATTTTTGGTTAATTTGTAGCCTAGGTTCGAGTCCGAATAGCGGTGGAAGGACGAGTAAAAGAGGTGAAGAAGAGTTTTGTGAGAGAGAAAAGAGAAGTGATCGGGCAAAGTAAGAGTTTGGAAATTGAATTGAGAGTATGAAGGGATTCAGACAAAAACTTTCCACTCATTTCATCCTCTACTTGCGTGGCCCATTTCATCCATTACACAAAAATCAATATTATGTACGAATTAGTTTTATTCGAGCTATTGATCAATTTTTATCTTATGATATTTTATTAATTTTAATATTAATATTTTTCATTGTAATTATATTTAGATTTAATATTATTAATTTTATAATTTATCAAAAATATTCAAGTTTTCAATGTGTATATTTTATTTTTTTATTTATATGGTCGATATTCTTATTTTATTTTAATTAATTTAAATAATTTTTATAAAATTAATTATTTAAATAATTTAAATTTACTAAATAAAAATTTCAAATTTCAAATTTATATTATTATATTTAATTTTATTTCTGTTCCATTTATATTAATATTCAACTTTGAATGATTAATAATTAAATTATGATTAATAAATTTCATTTTATTAATTATTTTTTTTATTTAAAATCATTAATTTAAATTAAGAAATTTTTGAATTATTATATTGATAATTATATAAATTGAAAGAAATTAAAAAAAAAATTAAATTTAATATAATAATTATTAAATGATCATTCATTTGTAGAAAAATTAATTAAATAAAAAAATTGATCTTTCTTTATTAATTTGAATATTAATATTTATAAAATTAATTGTTAATTTAAATCTTAATAAAATCTTAATTCAAAAAGAATAAAAAATAATTAATATTTTATGTACATTTAAAAAAAAAAAACTATTAATTTTATATTATTATTAGATATATTTATATTTTTACTTGATAAATAACTCTAAAAAAAAAAATTATTGATCATAAATTAAATCAAAAACTATATCGTTAAAAATGAATATTCTAAAATATGTTAATGAAAGTGAAAGGAAAACCTATTTTATGGAGAATTTTTGTGATTTCAATTTCGATAATCGATTAGGATCGATCATTTGCCGGAAATAACTCCAAGTCTCTCCTTTGATGTTAACAGAGCTGAAGGGGTTTTCTGGTGGTAGAATTTGTTCAAAGACGTGGAAGGAGGTCAACTCTTTGTTCTCGTCGGGACCCCAATTCACTCTTTATCATGCAGCTAAATGATCTAAATTTTTCTAAATCCTCCCTCTGATAAATGAAGCCTAATTTCTAAGTTTCTCTCTCATCTCGTATACAACTCAATGGTGGAATTTGTTCAAATTCCCTCGAAGTAAGTGAGTTTTTAAAACGAACCTGTTCTATGAGGGGTTTTTCAAAAAAAGTGTCGCACGCCATGTGCCGTGCGATATGTCCAGTGAAAACTGATCCACCCTGGTAAAAGATTTGGACTTGAAAAATATTGAATGTTATCAACGAGGCATAATTTATGACAGACAGAGGAGGAGGGGGGAAGAATTTCAACTGTTGAGCCATAATACGTAGCAGCAGAGGAACCTGGAAGAAAATTTCGACCTTCAAGCCATGACAGGTCAAGGCCATGGTAAAATTTTGACTTTTGAACCATATATTATGACAGCAGATGGACTTAGAAGTCCAACCAGTTTGACGCGTAGAATAGGTTCCTTGCGATAAAGCAGCCGTTGTTTTTCTCCTGTCCCTCCTGAGGCCCCAATTTACTCCCTTTCTTTTCATTTACAGCGTAATGATCAAAATTCTTTCAGTTCCCTCCCCCGCCTCTTATTTATAGCACAGAGGTCAACATTTTTCCCACTCCGTCTTCTTAATTTAAGTTCTCTTCACGATATATTCGGCCACGGCCAGAAGCTCTTCGATCCCCTCTCTCCCCCGTATTCAACTCATTCTTTCGGCCCTATAATGTAGGTCAGTTCCCCTGTTCTTCTCGACACCCCACTTCAATCACAACTAACTTGTCAACAGTTTCCGAATTCCCTCTCCGCCCTTGTACTATACGCAACTTGAAGTTCGAAATTTCTCCGAATTTCAAGCCCTTCTTCTTGGTGACGATTTGATGGTCAAAAGTTCTTTAATTCTTCCCCCTCTCCTCCTTCGTCGCATTATTTACTTTGAATATCGAATTTTTCTACAAGTTTCTGAAGTAAATCGGCGATCCCACCTCTTCAGAGCCACAATTAGTTTGAAGGATAGTGAAAGGAGACGGCAGATACTTCTCCCGAGTTACTTCTGATAAATCAGATGGTTCTCTGTCATAATTTTTGGCCCATTTCGACCCAAGAATCGAGTCTGAGGTTATTTTGAGTGTTGAAATGAAGATGAAATAAGTTTGTTGTGTAAAAGAAGGAAAACTTTGAATTTGAGGTAAGATTTTGAGGAACTCGGAGCGTGTGGTCGGTATTTTTATTTGGAGGAAAGGCTACTACTCATGATCCTTAATGATGTCACGATCTCCTCTACAGTTTGAGAAGATTTTCCAACTCCAATTCCGCTGAGTGATAGGGTTAAAAATTACTCCTGACGATTTCATTGACCTTGTCCTATAGGAGCTTAGAAGTACCAGTAATATTCATTGAGTCTATCAATTCTCATCCGCACCTCAAAACAGTTGATTCGTATAAATTTGTCTCGAGAAGAGATGGCTGTCGTTATTTTATACATACCTCTGGGAGTTATTCATGGCTGCAAATTCATTATTCAGTCTTCAAAAATTGATGATTTTATACGGCAAAATTTTGAATTTATTAGATGGTCGTTTGAATGTAAGAAACGTCTCAAACTTGAAGTGTAACTCATGTACAGTAATACGTGCTTTGTTACTTCATGTAGCACTTGTCGGATACTTCGCCTTGCATATCGAGCGTAGACTATTTCTTAAGCAGCGACTGCTGTGCTAGAAGCGTCGATGTTGATGGAATGAAAGAGGTCGCGGTTCGCCTTGTGGCTGAATTCGCATTATTGTGGGCTGCGCGGCTATAAAACATAATTATTTCGGACATCGTTAGCGTGGATTCGTTTTCAGCCGGAGGGAGAATGAATCGACGATAAATGAGTCGCGCGTCCACGAACCAATATGAAGATTCTAAATGTGGCACAGTTCACGAAGAGGTTAATTATTATTGTTAAAACGTCACGTAGTGAATATTATTTTGGAAGACCAACGTTCTACTGTTGCAGTTTCGAGTGAAATTTTCTCGACATCAGATCGTGGTTATATTTTCTGAAGTTGTAAGATTCGTGCCTTTGTTCAATGCGATAGTCACCCTTTGAGGTGATCTTGAATGGTCATGAGGTTTAAATTTTTATTATCTTGTTTAACCAATCGTCGTAAATATTAATGTTGTTCACATAAAAATCAACAAGTATGGAATCGATACCGATGGTGGCGTATAGGCAATTCGCTAGCACAGGTGTCTATCTTAGGAGACGTTCATCTTTAGGCACGTTGACCCTCATGAAAATATGATATGGGCGTTCGTATGCTCCAAGTGTTATGAAGAAACGGAATATGATCACTGATTCTTTGATAAAATTTATGCAGCACCAAGTACCGCTTTACCTTTGGTTAATATTCTTGAAAAATTGAGTCGCAATCGATTGTAGTCAGAACTATTGAGTAAAAGAGGACTTTTCTGTGATCTCATACCCCATTCGCATTCGACTGCGCTTCTCTTCACCTGAAACATTTTCTTTCAGCCATTAATGTACCGATGAAATCACTAATTCGCACTAAGATTAGAACTACCAGAAGTTTTCTTGCACGAAAGCGATGTGCGTATTTTACGACATCGTCTATATACGCGGTGACGGTCAAAAGAGGTCTTCAGACGTGAACAATTGTTCCTATTTTGAGGTTTTCCCTGGTTCTGTCGCAGTCTTTTATATTGCAAGTTCGTTCAAGTTCGCGAGCATGTGCGTCTTTTATTCTCATCTGATTCACTATTAACGGATTTAAACTTCCTCACTTTTTTTGTTTGTTCAAAAATATATGTGCGGTGGTGTCTCTCAAATATTGAACGCATATTCGTGTAGTGTACTATGCATCAAATGTGTTCTACATGTGCGTATCATGTAATTTTCAATTTCCCTGTTATGCATTTGTGATGCATATGTTATAGCTAAAACCATAAATATTTCGTATCAACGGTTGTACGAACTCAATTGGAGTAAGTTTACATACTTGATATTCTGTTGTTTTATCGTTTTACCGAGTGTATGTACCATAATGTAATCGAGAAAACTTCACTCGTAATTGTATCGCGACAATGATGATAAAACAGACGCTCGAATAGAATGAGCTGGCGTGTCACCCACGTGTCTTGATTCTTGTACGAGCTGCATGTGCTCTAGATCATGTAAAGTGCTCGAAGTTCGATGACTTGAAAATTTTGGAACTTCGATTCCCTATTGTTTTGTAAGACTACGACCTTACTATTTTCATTGCCTCTGATGATATCATTCAAGGCACATCTCCTGACTAGGTCGTCGAAAAGAGACTAATAAAATTGGTGGTATGTCCATTTCATCTGCCAAGACTCCATCAGGACGTATCACCTTCTGTTGCAATACCATAGTGCGCAATTTTCAACCCAGTATTCAATTTTTTCCTTCATTTGGAGAAAATTTGTCGTATTTTGATTTCTTGGTTGCTTTGCTGAGTGCACGACTCCACACTTGTACAAATTTCACTAAAATTGATTTTCGACCAAGTTGCTTTCGTGATTGACTTGTTTCGTGTCTCTGCTAAATACTACTCTTAGTGTCAATATTTGTACCCGTACGATTCCTTTTAGCCTAAGCGTATTAGGAGGTCCCTTGACGTCCAGCCGTTCATTTTGATTGACCTTGGTCTACGTAGGGAACTGCCCAAAGCTTCCCTGAGGGATCTAGAAGGAGCATTGATAGCAAAGGGGTGATGACCTAAGTTGTGATCTCCGTGATCTTGACTTGACCTCTCGTTTTCGATTTGGATCCTTATTCATCTACTGTCGGCCAATCCAGATGACGTCACAGGCTGTTCAATTATGTATTAATGTGCACCATCCTGCGGGACTTCGAGTTTTTACGATGGTCTAACTCGTAATCTTCCCCCTCTGGTGATATCATTGATTTCGACATGATGTCCTGTCTTCAACTCGGATTGATCCTTACCTGATGATGTCATAGGCTGTGTAAATATCAAAATATAGTACCTTGAGAAGTTTAGACAGCATTAGTGAGAGAGGAAGGGGGTGGCCTAAATCATAGTCTTTCTCTCTCCGAAGAACTCAGTAACTTACACTTCACGTCGCGTCTTCGATTCGGATTGAATTTTACCTACTCTAAGACAACCCTGGTGACGTCATAGGTAATACTTCTCTAAAAGGTTAAGAGAGAGTGAGATATGAGAGGATGACGACTTAAATTGTAGTCTTCCTCCAGATGGATACATACTCAAACTTGTAACACAAAGGAGTACCTTGAAAGGTAGCCACAGAAACGAAAAAATTTGCCGGAGCGCTTTCGATTAAAAAACCATTGTCAACGACGACATGAAAGCAACTAAACAATCTAACGGCTAGAAACAATGAACCACCGAGGAAATCATGATTGAACTAGCGAGTCATCACGATGTGAATCACTCTCATAAACTAGCTCAATCAAACCCTCATCAGGTATGTACCTGTTGAGCACGTTAAGGTTATCGTTATTCAAATGGCGAATAATTTCAATATGTTCGAGAGCTTTTCGTTTGAATTCCAAGGACTCTCTATGGAGGAGGGTTTCAGATCCCGCTTTATAACCGTGGCCACTAACCAAAAGGTGGTCCGCAAATGCAGACGGACCTATTTTATTTAACTCCCACTTCTTAATATGCTCATCTACACGAATTTTGAGCTGGCGGCTAGTCTCACCTATGTAAACTCCATTGCAATCATTACACTCCAATTTATAAACCCCACATTTTTCGTTCAAAGGGATGGGATCCTTCAGCTTGATAAAAAGACTCCTTACAGTGTTAAGATTGTAGTACACTGGGCGGAAACCGAAGGGGTGGAGGATACGACTTAATTGGGAAGAAAACTTACCCAAAAACGGGAGCCTGATCCACCGCTTCCGGACAACAGCCGTCGGATTACGGTGGAGGGAGGTAGTAGAGTCAAGGCATTTCCTAGCTAGCTTCCTACGAACCATAAGATCAATATCTAAACGGACCTCGTTCACTCTGGCCAAGTGCTTTATAGTCAGAAGCTCATTATGGAAGGCGAGCTGACCCAATGGAATGCTGGTCAATCGATGAATGTGACTATTGAAACCAGCGTATTTGTGAGCAACAGGGCAGAAAGAATTGCCGTGGACCATAATATCGGTCGAAGTATCTTTTCTATGTATGGCAAATTCATGGACACCATCTCTATTAGAGATAGTAAGGTCCAAAAAGTTAATGGATGAACCGCCTACCTCCAATGTAAATTTAATGGAAGGATATTGAATATTTAGATACTTGAGGAACTCCAAGAGAAGATCCTGAGGACCGGTCCACGTACACAACACATCGTCGACGTACCTGTGCCAGTAATAAATGTAATCTAAGAACACCTGACCAGAGGAAAAGAGGTCGAACTCAAATTTAGACATGAAAACCTCCGAGATGAGGGAGCCCAGAGGAGAACCAATCGGGATGCCTACCTCATCAGGAAACTCAAAATATTTACCATCAAATTTGCAGAAATTAGGGCACCAACAAATATTAAGTAAAGTAAAAAATTCAGCAACTTCTTCATGGCAGATATTAGATTGGATGAGGAGGTCACCTATGTGTTTCATGGCCGTAACTTTTGGAATACTAGGAAATAAACCCACCACATCAAAGGAGCATAGGATGGAACCTGGCGGTAGAATATCATCCTTAAGCTTATCGGCCAAGGAAACAGAATTCTTTACAGAGTAGGAAGATTCAAATTCTACTCTAGATTTAAACCAACGATCCAAGAACTTCGCCAGGAAATAAGTAGGGGAAGATACAAAAGAAACGACTGGCCGCATTGGGATGTCCCTTTTATGAACTTTCGGCAACCCGTATAGGAGGGGGGGCGCAGGATTAGGCTCAAGAAGCCGCTTTTTAAGCCTGTCGGTTTTAATAATAAATTCACAATTACCGACTACCTCTCTGACCTCAGCAACATGGCTAGAGAAATTAAAATCGGCATTTTCCTTGGCGCCACACTGGTTAAGAACGTCGTAGACCTTGGATACGTAGGAGGACTTCTCCATTACAACAATGGCATTACCTTTGTCAGCCTTAGTAATGGTTAAGCCCTCCTCTCTAACCTTCCTCTTAATCCCTTTGATCACCCTGGATGCATGATCATTTATTCGGGGGAGGGGGGTGTTGCGGATAAAATCGGCACAAACCCTCTGGGTATTTACCCCAGGCCCAATTTTTATTTCCAGGTCCGCAACCACATTAGCTAGTGTATCAGCATTATTAAGAGGTGGTAACCCAAATTTTAACCCCTTCTCCAAAAGATTTAACTCATCGCTCTCGAACTCAACATTAGTATAATTTATAATACGGGGGTGAAACTTTTGGATATCGCTGGCGTCAGTTCTCACTTCCTGGACAGCGGAGGCATTCACATTTTGAAGGGAAGAAATTTTCTTATTTTTCTTCCGTTTCAATTTAGCCTCAAAAGAACGGCATTTAAGATTAACAGAATTAATGAATGAATCCAACTCACCCGGGTGGAGTAGACCAGAGAGCCTAGAATGGACCAGCAAGTTAAGTCTTGTAGTGACGTTCAGCTTGCCGTGCCATCTCCTCAACTCAGTACGGATCCACTTACCGGTTAGAAATTTCTCCAATTTTGAGATGGTCTCATTACAGTCAGAGAACAGCCGAAATTTAACGAACTTGGGTTTTAAACGAAATTTTAAACACTTGTTAAGAAACCAGATGTGAGACGAAAACGATAACCTTTGTTTACGAAACTTCACGAAAAGGAACCGTAAAAACGCCTCATCAGCGTTATTAATGCAATTAATACGGTTCTCTAAATTATGACCAAAGACACCAGATGGATACATACTCAAACTTGTAACACAAAGGAGTACCTTGAAAGGTAGCCACAGAAACGAAAAAATTTGCCGGAGCGCTTTCGATTAAAAAACCATTGTCAACGACGACATGAAAGCAACTAAACAATCTAACGGCTAGAAACAATGAACCACCGAGGAAATCATGATTGAACTAGCGAGTCATCACGATGTGAATCACTCTCATAAACTAGCTCAATCAAACCCTCATCAGGTATGTACCTGTTGAGCACGTTAAGGTTATCGTTATTCAAATGGCGAATAATTTCAATATGTTCGAGAGCTTTTCGTTTGAATTCCAAGGACTCTCTATGGAGGAGGGTTTCAGATCCCGCTTTATAACCGTGGCCACTAACCAAAAGGTGGTCCGCAAATGCAGACGGACCTATTTTATTTAGCTCCCACTTCTTAATATGCTCATCTACACGAATTTTGAGCTGGCGGCTAGTCTCACCTATGTAAACTCCATTGCAATCATTACACTCCAATTTATAAACCCCACATTTTTCGTTCAAAGGGATGGGATCCTTCAGCTTGATAAAAAGACTCCTTACAGTGTTAAGATTGTAGTACACTGGGCGGAAACCGAAGGGGTGGAGGATACGACTTAATTGGGAAGAAAACTTACCCAAAAACGGGAGCCTGATCCACCGCTTCCGGACAACAGCCGTCGGATTACGGTGGAGGGAGGTAGTAGAGTCAAGGCATTTCCTAGCTAGCTTCCTACGAACCATAAGATCAATATCTAAACGGACCTCGTTCACTCTGGCCAAGTGCTTTATAGTCAGAAGCTCATTATGGAAGGTTTTCCGGTGAACACGACTCGGTGTCGCGTCTTCGATTCGAATTGACCTTCACCTACTCCAAGACTAACCCGGTGACGTCTTCGGCTGTGCAAGTAACAGTATACAGGTAAACTACCCTATGGGATTCAGAGGAAGAGCATTAGTGAAAAAGAGGGATGACCTAAATTGTAGTCTTCCTCCCTCCGACGAACCCAGTGATTCCAACTCGATTTCTCGTCTTTGATTCGGATTGACCTTTACCTACTCGAGGACCACCCTGATGTGCAATCATTAATATTCCCAAGGGATCAAAAAATCAGTCAACAGCGTGGTGAGGAGGTGATCTGGCGAGCTATGACGTCGAGCACCTGATCTTGATTGACCTTGATCTATCTGGAGACTACCTGAAGACGTCGTAGACTGACAAGTCTCTTTGAATCCATCTTATCCGCAAGGTTCCATGGACTAGACTACTAGGATACCTACTATAGGCTACTTCATCAAGTATTGTGCTAGATCGAACTAGCTCCTCTATAATTTCATTCTAGACATGATAATCTAAAACCTCAAGTAGCCTAAATTGAAGGGCAATAATCTTTCTACTTTCTTGTCTTGAAGACGAGTAACGAAGAAAAAGACAACTGACACAAGCTATCCAAACGATTTAATGATTCAATTTATACCGACATTTCTCACTCAATGGCAGTCCTCGTACGGTGGTGGACAGCATTGGCTCGAAGAACACGTACCGTAAAACGCGTTGCATTTTTGCCCTTTCGGACACTGGACGTTCTGACAAGGTCGTCGGCATTGGTAGGTGTGCGGACAAGGGCCTATATCGCACGGTATCTCCTGATCGTAACACCATCCGCCGGAGCAAGTCACATTATGAACTTGATTGCAGCACTCATTTTTGTAAACCGCTTTCACTTTACAAGGTTGTCCTTTTTGCTGACAAGTGTTCTTGACTATTTCCAATTCGCAATAAAAATTTGCCGCTAGAAACTTTTGTTCGTTGCAGGGATTCGTTTGGCAGATGGGAACGTTGTAATACTGTCCGTCGCTCGGGTTTCTGGCTCGTACTAATTGACAAGATTCTTTGCTTCCGCAGCGAATGTTTGTGCAAACGCTTTGACAGATCACTTTTGGTGGGCAATAGGCGATCCCGCACTTGACCTCAGCTACCTCGCATTCGTATCCGTCTAGGCAGCTGAATTGTTGCGTATCGCTTACCTGGTCGTAATAGGTTGAGTTACCTTTGTTGGAACAAGAATCCGTTGTGCATGGGCATTTCAATTTCTTAATATCGCTGAGCTGAAACGAAAAGAAGAATTGTAGGTTAATTATTCATGTAGTAGAAGGGGTTTAAGCTCAACAGTGAGTAAAATAGTCTATCGATTGTGTTTTGGAAATTACACTATCAGCAGAAGGCCTTTTTCAAACTTGAATATTGACAAGATGAGTTGACTGATGACTTCAGTCTTTACTCCTATTTGCTTTAATTTCCTCATTGGAGGAGGTGATAATTTGAGAACTGTACTCCAGGTTTAGGGCCATATGGCTTACACCTATTCGCTTAAATTTCCTCAGAGGGGTTATTCGATATATTCCAGGACTAGCACCCTATGGCTATATACTGCATATTGCAGTGATATTGGTAACACAGAGCTTTTTGCTGCTCAAAGCTTGGAGATGATATTTCGTGAAGAAAACTTCAGAACTTGAGTTCCCGAGCTGTGTTAGTACCTTTTTCTGTTAAACTAAGAGTGATTTTTTCCAACATGAATTAACCATTAATGACATTGATACAAACTGAGTGTTGTAACCTTGCGAGTGCTTCTGCATTAATAAGTATTTCTAAAAATTCTCACTAGTAAGATTGTAATACTTACGACAACGCCCTTGAAGAAGCAGAACAAAACCAACGAAACTAAATTCATGTTCGATCGCAATATTCGCTCCGGTGAAAGTTCTACGAGACCATCAACTTGTGGCCTTAGTTTATATTTCATAAAAATTGCGGTTCTATGACAAGGGGATCGTACATGCTAGATTGACGTACCAAATTCACTTACAACTATTAAAGTAATAAAAACATTTTTTCTCACTGTTTTCGAGGTTCCTTTCTTGTTTTCTTTTTCTCTTTATCTTTATTTTACATACTGAGTGGATATTTTCCTTATTATAAATTTCCCAATATTCTCGTTTCGTAATCGTTTCCTTCGCAGAAATTTTCATTATCGCGATTCGATTACTTATTTTTGCCTTCCGTTCTCCTACTCGCGTTTTTTTTTCTTGCAAGTGTTACGATAAACAATGTTTCAAAGTTATGTGGACATTGTCAAATGCTATTTTTTCCTCTTTTTTTTTTTCCTTCTCTATGTATGTCAAAATAGCTTTGATAGTATAACTGAACTAAAAGGAGAGATATTTGGAAGGGGAAAATATGATATTAATTTAGTTCGGTTTGTACTAATTCAAGGCCTTGCTGCAGATAATTTTCTATCCGTCGAAGTAAATGATAAAGTGCTTGAGCAAACTTCTAGCGGAAGTGGCGTTTCTGGCATCTTTTACGAGACATTTGCGTATCGTTATGCTAGAGAATATATTTCCTTTAAGTCTCTTAATGAGGCCACAACAATATCTTCCCCTTGAAATCACCCCTTCTCCCCTATCCTTCTAACGTAGTCAAGTATTCGGATGAAGAATTGTTTGTTGATTGTGAAATCAGGGCTGTAAATCATATAGAATTTCAATGACGTCATTGAGCATGTAGGAAAAATCTACTTCGGGAGGAGGGGGGGGGGGTCGTATGAGTCGAACCAATCCCACGTTTTTTCGCTTCGTTCAGCTTCGTAAAGATTTTTCTTCATTGGGGTTGTATTTTTAATGGAGGAGGGGGATTTGGAACATCAAAAGAGAGCGCTCAGCTTTTCGTCTTCGGCCACGAGCTTGGACGCCATCGAGTGGAATCCGCGACTTTGTTGTTGATTTTATGTTTCAAATTGTCCTCTTGACTTAGAATTGAATTCTTGAAATTACTGATTTTTTCCTTTTTTCAACAGACACGTCGGCACGAGGTGGTTGACCCTCACCAGTTTCCTCTTTTTTCTCTCTTATCTCTTCAAAATGAAATATTCGTTTTTCGATCTTGACGATAGGATGTAGGAACATTCCCCCCATAATTACGTGTCTATTTCTCGAGTGAAATGAGACTCCTCCTCTTCCCTGCTCGCTAATTAAGCTATGAGAGGACAACCTGACAGAAGAACGAAAATTGAGCCATCGAAGATCCATGAATTTATACCGGTGATGAATCCTTCTTCCTCTAAAACTTTGAAAAGTCTTGCCAATTTTTTTCGCTCCATTCCTCATTCAAAGTTGCCATACTTTGTCGCTGGTTCCGTACTTTTTCTTTCCTTATCTTCACTTTCCAACACACTGAACCTTGTCAATAACATCAAGGAAGAAAGTTTCCCTCTCGGTGATTCTCCAACTTCCTCTGAAAATGCAGATATACACACATGGATCCCCACTGTTAAATCCCGATCTGCTGCAGTCCTGAGGTGTGAACTTTGAAACTAGGGATAATTTAAAGCTCTTTGTGGGATATGAAATACAAATTCACTGGTGGTCTACTTAAGAGACACCCACGTGTACCCTTGGAAGCATGTTCTTGGACCTCGTAGTATCCTTGATGCATCCAGGAGATCTTAAGGCAAATCTTCTTTCACGGGTATTCACATCCTCACAGCCGCAGCCGCTTCCTCCACGTCTGCTGACGTAAACACTCGGTCTTCCATACTACGATACATCTTTTCTGTTCAACGCCTAAAGACAAAGAGGGAATTTTGAGGATGACGTCGCACCATCAAAGATCTCGTCAATGTGTCGTGCTCTAGGCGTCTTTCTTTCAATCCGTATCTGTTACTCTTTCCAGCTATAGAACAGACCACACTATCTCTGTCTGCCGTACTTAATAAGAAAAAATCTCGGAGGCCTGTCTCCTATAAAGCTTGGACTATCATTCTGCATTCGACCAAAGAGGAGTGTACCATTTATATAGAACCCATCGTGGCTCTTCTGGAACCCTTCATCTTCATCGGACAGGCAAGAAAATGAAAAAGTTTCTGTGAAAACACATGGGCCTACAGAAACGACAAATTTCTATCCTCCGCTTCAATCCAAAACGGGCCCAACTCAGGGTCATTCATACAGCCATTGAATGTAGTTTTGTAGAGCATAAGAAGGTTGTGAAATCATCAAACCTGTTTTTTTTTTCTAAAAATTCTCGACCTCGGTGGCCTTATTTTGTAGTGAAAACTCATCATCCTCCCCCCTGTCGAAACTCTCCCTGCAAAGAAGAACGAAGTTGGCTGTTTTTGAAGTTTAGTTGGAAACGACCTCAGCGTAATTTACAAAAAAAATTGTTCTTGTGATTATTTGATTCTTCCTCTTCTCTAGTACCGTGACCGATCTCGATCTTAGGCTCTTCCATTGGCCAGTTTCATCAATTCCCCCCTTAGCGTCTCTGTTCGACGCAACATCCAGTCCAATTCCGAAGATTCCTCTGGCAAGATAAGCTCTTCCGCCCAATTCTCCGTTTCCCTTCTGTTTTCCTCATCAGATTTGTACTTAGGACTGCGTATCATGTGACCGAAATATCCCAACTTCCTTCTTCTGACTGTGCTGAGCAGTTCCCTCTCCTTTCCCATCATCTGAAGCACTTCGGCGTTGGTCTTCCTTCTTGTCCATGAGATCCTGAGCATCCTTTGGTACCACCAAAGCTTAAAGGCCTCTAGCCGATCAAGTGTTCTGGTTTCCAGAGTTCATAACGCGTTACAAATGCGAATGCGGCAGCTCTTGATACTCGCTTGAAGCAAAACGCAATAGAATGCGGTTTTTCAGATCTTACTCGCCAACCACGTATCCCACAATGAAATCACCTCGATTCACCATAAGACTCCAGTTCAAATAAATTCTGACCTTCAGGCTACGGCACATGATTACAATTTTCCGCGCAATTGATTTAGTCTTGTTTTATCTATCCGATTAATGAAAATTAAGACACTAGTTCTTCTACTCACCTTATGTCCGCATCACCCCTTCACATCCACTCTAAAAAATTATAAAGTTCCGAAAAACTCCGGGATCGTGTTCTCTGATATTAATATAGAGGGTGGTGCATGAAGAAGTCCATCACTCTGATTGGTCCTTCTGCTATGACGTGATATCTCGTGTGTACCACCCTTCAGGTTGGTATGAAAAGGCTCAATCCCGGGGTAGTTTGAAGTGTTATTTCCAAAGTGAACGTAAAAAGGTATTGCGGTAAGGTAAGGAATTTAATTTGATTTGCAAAGTGAACGCGACGTCCAGGTGGCGTTTCATGTGTTAAACTGCCGCGCATACGTCATCTTGACGGTGCGTTCACTCCATTTGTATCGCGCCTATCAAAAAATCTCAGGAATACTTTTTTCTTGTAAATTTCGTGTAAATTATTTTTGCACTGAGGTATTTTTGTCATAGGGTATGCGGTTCGCGAAAAAAACTGAAAAATGCGTGATTTTCCTGCGTTTCACTGCAGCATTCTTACGGAAAAAGCTTCTGCGCGAGCGTGATCTTGGTCGCGCGTTCACTCCGATCGTATTGCGTTGACCGAAAAATTGCAAGAATACTTTCTTCTTCTAAATTCTTTGTAGGTTATCTTTGTACTGAGGTAATTTCCCTCTAAACGCATTAATTTTCGAGAACAAACGATAAAACACCTAAATGTACCAAATTTGACTGGAGTTTTACCAAAAAATCAGGCATTGAGCACAAAAATTTTCGGCACTGGCACTTTTTGAATATTTCATGTAAATATTTCAAAACAGGGTGACATCAGACTTATGCAGTTATCAAAAATAGGCTCATGAATAAGCCTTAAGGCCTTGGACACAGTGTGAGCGTAAGCGTGAGCGTTGGGAACAGTTTAGAGCTTTAATATCAAACTATTTTGATGTTAACGTTCAACGCTCACACCGTGTCCGAGGCCTGAGTTGAAAGCAGTAGTGCGGCTGTAGGCCTACCGATTTCTTGAGCCTTACCCTTTTCCCGCCCAGTCAAAGAAACAATCATGTGAAAAGTCGGCTACTAAGCTGAACAGAGGTGTGGAAAACTTGACATCCAAACTTCTGTAGAGCCACCTTTACAGATTAGCTCTGATCACGTGCTTGAGCTGCCGTCGTTGAGAACCCGTCACCCTTCTCAACCGCTCTCTTCTTCTACAACTCCATTATTTTCATTTTCAACCCTCCCACTCCATCCTTCTTCCCAACTCTGACAGAATTTCTTGTTCTTTATCGTCTAGTCAGTTTGATGATACACATCATACTTGAATCAAACCCAATCGTAAATTTTGCCTCTTCTTTGCGCGCGTATATAAATCTGTTATTACATTTTAAAGGTTGTTGAAGCATCCTCGCGTGAACCGCGAGCTCTGTGCTTCATATTACAAATATTTTCGTACTAGGTTCATTGGTCTATAGTGAGTAATTGTGCTCGTTATTTACGAAATTTTTCAATTTACGTTCACCAACTGATCCTTTTAAAAAGCGTTATGGTATTATCGAGTCTCGAGCGTTTTCCGCTCGTCTGCCCTGTGTGTAAACCTCGACTTCTTGGCAGATCTCTTCGCGCGCATATATACAGCCCATGCACGATTCTACAATTCAATTCAATGCATTATATTCTGGGTATCGTTATGCAAATGTATATAAAATGCGGGCAAAATTGATGCGTTTAGGATTCAACTCGAGTGTTGTAATCCTACTATATATTATTTCATTAACTCCGTGTCTGTATGATACCGGTAAGGTTGGTTTAATTCTCCGTGTACTCTCTTGCATTATTATGAAATAACGATTCTGTGCATTATCACTATTATTGTTATATTTCTTCTTCTCCTCCATCAACGTAACCTAGTTTCATCACGTTATTCAAATTTGTGCGAGCAGGAGAAGGAGAGGGTTATCGAGAAGACGATTTTAAATAGCTGTAGCGTGTTCTGCGATATTTTATTCGATTTTTATTACGAATTTTCACGATCGCGTAACAGCGGGGCCGTGTCACGTATATATCCGCCGAGAAAAATTCGTTGACCTGTCTTGTAAAAAAAATAATGGCCGATTTTTTCCCCTTCATCAATTTTCTGAGTGGCTTATGAATATTGTAAAAAGTGTGCTGTACGTGTGTAAATTCGAGAGTAATAAGTATGTGTTTTTCATTATTTCTCGTTTCGCAGAACGAAAGATTGGCAGCGTAAATTCTTTAGTCGAAAATTCGAAAACTGGCTCGAAAGGCCAGCAACGTAAAATGACGTATCGCCGAACTGTATCAAAAGTGGCGCCTCTTAAAGGTGAGTCTAACCTTTATGAGTTGAGCTGGTAGATGCTGCAGTATAGATGATGCTTTGATGTCGTTGATGATGTATTGTGAGAATGCTTTATATTTGCCTGCCTATTGTACACGCGTTCAAAAGCTTTTTAGCGTGCTTAGATCGCATTGTTATGTGAAGCTTGAAGCTTATATAGATTTATTATATACGAGCCTGTGACCGACTTTTTTTTTTTTCCTCTTTCTTTTGACCTACACGTTGATTAAATGATGCACGGATAATATTGTGTATTTTAAAAAGCTTCCTCCGAGTCTGGCGTTTTGACAAATCTGATTCACTTATCAGCTGTCAAGACTTTCTGCGCGGGAATACTTCATTAGTGTAGGGCCGCAGATTTACTGATGACATGCTAAACATTGTTCTCTCGGATCTCTGTCTGGTATAGAGAGTTTGTCCGAGTACAATGATACATTTCATTTTTCATATTGCGCGGTATAAACAGGTGGCTTGATTGAAATATATGATAGTATCATCTGCATGTATTGTAAATGTGGTCACGTCGAGCGAAATGTTGTTTTAAAAATGATATTTTGGAAGAAGTCGACGTATCTTGTCAATTTGCGTTCTGTAGAATTCTACCAAGTTTGTATGTTTGCTTTTTTTTTTCATAAGCACACTTTCGAATCTGTGAAATCTCATCTTGCTAGTGAAATGGAAACTCGGAGATGGGTGCAGAGGTCGTTATTTTCGCTTGACCTGTTCTGCTATAGATTGATGAAATGTAGTTTGGTTTTACAAAAGAGGCAAAACTTGAAAGAAATGGACACTTCCATAGTGCAGTTTTCTTTGAAAGTGGGCTTCCATTTTCATAGCCTTGTAGATGTACATTGTACAATAACGGTATTGAAAAAGGAAGAATATTGATCCAAGATTCTTCTGTTGAGCTCGGTGTTCTTATCATGTGTTCAAAACCCATTACACACAATCAGAGTAGATTTTCTCCCTAGGAGGCCAAAATTGTCACTTTTTGTTTTGCGTTTTTTTCCCCATGGAGTTCGAAAAGCAATTACCTCAATCTCCATTTCCTTCCTCTCGGAAAACGACTTGCTAGATTTGTCAAGATTTTGATGATGCATTTGACGACGAGTTCTTGAGGATTCCTGAATTGGAAAAATAATTGCACACATTTGTGATCCAAATAAATTACCCTTCCCGGAAAGACCCATTCTGAGAGCTTTTTGTATATCCCTCCAATTGCAGCCTCCGTCATCGATTAAAGAAAAAACTTTACAGAAACGCATAAAAGTTTATTGTTTATATGTGACCGCGGTTTCGCGATTAGAGGTGCAATCGCATCATCAGACAGAACAGGAATAATTCGAAATTGATGTAACAAACGGAAGAAGAATAAAACGACTCGTACTGACTATGAGTCAGACGAGTGCGTGTACATTCGTGTAAGAAGATTCGAAGTGGTGTATTGTACATCGTTTACTAATTTGACATTACGATTATTATTATGTAAAATTATTTCGATCTCCTCCAACATATCTAAAGTTCTGCTCTTATTACATTCGTGCAGTAATTCGACGTGTTTATCGCTATTATAAGTATGGCCTGAATCAATTAAGTGATCAGCGAAAGCACTATTTTTACCCGTATAATAACTGTCTTCGGTGGTATTGGGATTATTTAAGAATTTTAGACGAGCTTTCCAAGCGCTGTCATGCTCCTTGACTCTCGTGAGGAGAGACCTACCAGTCTGGCCTATATAGATAGTGTTGCACTCCCCACAATTAAGACGATAGACACCACTTTTCATCATTGTAGGGGTAGGGTCTTTTAATTGGGAGAGCCTACGGAGACTGTATAATGAATCGCAAAGATTTTCTAAACTTCATTAATACGGCTAGTACAGCCAAAATCAAACGGAAATTTCGTAATTTACGCGAGAAGATAATCAAGTGTTCGTCACATATTGCCTTTCTACGCGTGTGCATTCGTGATCAACTCCAACCAAAATTCATCAATTTTCGGCTCAAATCACAACACCCATCTACTCAACTTCGGCTGCAGAATTGGCTTGTCAAGAAATGGCTTGATACAGAGATCCGTCGCTGGTATAGCATAAAAGATTTCCATACCCGACTAGCTTACAGATGCCACCTCCGTTTGACCGAGGAGCTCTTGTTTTCTCAGCTCAATAATATCATCCAAGATATAGACGAGTCCTGTACCAAATTACATCACCAACTGGCTATCAAGAAAGAAGCTAAACTCAACTCTCTTCGTCGAGCTAGAACACTCTCCAGTCAAAGTGTTGATAATAGTTCTAATGTTGTACCTACGTTCTATGATAGATTAACTAATCTTAGTAGTGTAAACATAAGTGATAGTGAAAAAACAATCTTAAGCTATGGCCTGAAACATGCCCTCCCTCCCCCCATCAAAAAAGAGCAACTAAAAACTATTATTGTGGCCGACATAGCTGCGGGTTTAAAACGGAGTGAGGAAGTTGATATTCCCAGTTTAAAATCTATTCTCGGTTCCTCTTTCCACCCTCCAGTTATTGATAATGAGACTAAAAATACTATTTCTTCCCTCCGTCGTAAAATAAAAGACAATAACCTTGTTATTGCTAAAGCCGATAAAGGCAATACCGTTGTACTCCTTGACAATTCAGATTATGTCAGAAAAGTGGAAGACTTCCTCAAATGTAATGGTGCCTCTATAGATGATAAATTCAAAATCGCTACCTATCGTTCCGATATAAAAGGTCTTATTGAAACTTCTAAAAATGTCATACCCGCTGGTTATACTCGTAAATATCTTATTGATAGTTCAATGAACCCCTCTGTACCACAGCTTTACGGGCAGATAAAATTACACAAACCCAATAAGCCTATCCGTCCTGTGATCTCATACTTTACTAGTCCTGCCTACAAACTAGGACAATATTTGGTTAATTGGTTCAAAAATAACGCTACAAATTACCAGCCTAAATATACTCTAGAAAACTCTGCTGACCTTATACAGCGCCTTCAGCCGCTTGAGGCCCTTCCTCCTAATTGCTACCTCATATCATTCGATGTTACTAGCATGTTTACCAATATACCTAAAAAACCTTCTTTAAAGCTCATTGAGAAAATTCTAACAGAATCCAACCTTGAATATGCTATTGTCACAGAATTTATGAAACTCCTCGAAATGTGTCTCGAACACAATGTTTGCAATTTCAGGGGCCATACCTACAGTTTCTCTGATGGGCTACAAATGGGAGCCCCCCTTAGCTCACTTATATCTAATGTTTACTTAGATGCTCTTGAAAACCATCTATTTAATAACTCCCCGTACATGTATGACGTAGTTTTTTGGGGTCGCTACGTCGACGACATCTTTTGTGTTTACAACGGGTGTGAATCCTCACGTGATTCTCTCCTCCGCACCCTCAACTCCTATCACCCCAATATTAAATTTACTTTAGAACTTGGAGGTCAGACTATAAATTTCCTTGATCTCAAGATTACCATTAAAAGCAAAAATTCCAGGCATACCCTTAACGATAACTTTGATTTTGATATTTTTCGGAAACCTACCACCACAGACTCTACCATCAACCAGCGCTCCTTCCACCCTCATGCTCATAAGAGAGCAGCCTACTTATCTATGATACACCGGGCGCTCACTGTCCCGCTCAGTGAATACAACCTTAATAAAGAAATCAACACGATTAAACATATAGCTAAAATTAACAACATACTTATTGACGTTGATAAAGTAATTAAAAAGAAACTCCATACCGATAGCCTAAAACGTACTTCTTCACTAATTGCTATCAATCACATCCACGATAATACTCGGTGGCTTAGAGTACCATTCATTGGTAACTCCTCTTACAAAATATCTCGCGTTCTTCGCCATATAGGCTACCGCCCTGCGTTTTATACATTATACAGTCTCCGTAGGCTCTCCCAATTAAAAGACCCTACCCCTACAATGATGAAAAGTGGTGTCTATCGTCTTAATTGTGGGGAGTGCAACACTATCTATATAGGCCAGACTGGTAGGTCTCTCCTCACGAGAGTCAAGGAGCATGACAGCGCTTGGAAAGCTCGTCTAAAATTCTTAAATAATCCCAATACCACCGAAGACAGTTATTATACGGGTAAAAATAGTGCTTTCGCTGATCACTTAATTGATTCAGGCCATACTTATAATAGCGATAAACACGTCGAATTACTGCACGAATGTAATAAGAGCAGAACTTTAGATATGTTGGAGGAGATCGAAATAATTTTACATAATAATAATCGTAATGTCAAATTAGTAAACGATGTACAATACACCACTTCGAATCTTCTTACACGAATGTACACGCACTCGTCTGACTCATAGTCAGTACGAGTCGTTTTATTCTTCTTCCGTTTGTTACATCAATTTCGAATTATTCCTGTTCTGTCTGATGATGCGATTGCACCTCTAATCGCGAAACCGCGGTCACATAT
Organism: Aspidiotus destructor; assembly: GCA_035079395.1. NCBI lineage: Eukaryota > Metazoa > Arthropoda > Insecta > Hemiptera > Diaspididae > Aspidiotus > Aspidiotus destructor. The sequence goes on from JAVHKZ010000015.1 coordinate 2,273,929, forward strand.
AAACAATAAACTTTTATGCGTTTCTGTAAAGTTTTTTCTTTAATTTACAATGAATCGCAAAGATTTTCTAAACTTCCGTCATCGATGTCTGATGTTCGATTTGTTGTACGAATAGTCGATGTCTTTCTGATAGGTCTCATCAATGTGCTTATTTCTTCTTCTTGCCATTAACTTTGTGTGGAAAGTTTGGTAAAATTACCGCCATTGGTGGACTTCGAGACGATTGCGATTGAGGAAGAAGGGTTGCAATATTGCTCTTTATCCGATCCCCATCCCTGTTATCTCTTTGAGCTCTTGTGAAATCAAAAATGATCAGGTGTATAAGACTTTAAGATCCGAAGCCCTTGTGATCCATGAAGTACTCCTCAAGAGCTGAAGACTTTGATAGCAAAATAGTGCAATTTTTGTTGATCTAAAGGTGTTCCTAGCGCAACGATCGACTTTTTTACATTCTTTCAATTTTCGGTCTCGTTCTCTTATACGATAGTGAAATCGGCAATTCTTCTGCAATATTCTTCAACGCAATTAGAAACAAAGTATTTTCAAGGCCTCGTGTTGGAATAGGATGAATGAATTATTGAGAAAATAATAGAAGAGGCGAGTTTTCATTGACGGAATTTCAAAAACGAAGAATCCATACTAGCGCAGTCCATATACTGCGTGTTGTTCTGTGTATCGAAAAACGTTTTATTTATACGCTATAGTATGTACTTCCTGTATAACACTGACCTACCGCGAACGTGTCCGCGAGTGTGTTGTACACCGTTACAGATGAAAACAAATACCCACACTATAGAGCAATGATACACGTGAACTGGCGACACACCATATATAAAATAACCACAATTTATGAATAGTAATTGGACGCCTAATGAAAGCGGAATTGACGACGATTAGAATAGAAATTTCTCAATTTGTCTTCCGTAAGCTTTTATGTGTTTTTTCCTCGATTGTGGAAAAAATTTAGAATTAATTATGTTGGGATTCAAAATATTAAATGTTGCCAGGCCCACGCATAGGATATCTTTCTGAGTGCCCTTAATTCATGTGAAATTGGGCTATGTTCGAAGCAGATCGGTTCCCTTATTCTTTATAGGTTTGGAAAATAATATCAAAATTGTTTCTAACCTTGAACTTTGTAAGCTCGGGGATGACGAGTCTGATCTCGCCTATCATGTCGCGACCAATAGATCACCGATTTGGTTCTGTCTAGGAGTCGATTGCTATGAGTCGAGTAGCAGTGACGTAGGCAGGATTTTGGGTAGAAGAGGGGGGGGGAGTCTTTCTCTCCTCCGAAGAAAGAGAAATCCGTGCAAAACTATCGCGGACCCTTCCATCTCCAGTCGACCATTTAGAGTCCGTGTTAGCGATCAGTAATCTTGAACTCACTCCCAAGAAAATGGTATACCTCAAGGATCCCCTGCACCATTTCCAATCCAAAATCTACTCTTCTCTGATGACGCTCCAGTAGCGCAACACGCACCCACCGTCCACTTCAAGAAATGATCAATAAAATACACACATTTGTCTTTCCCTCCGAGGATTCCGCATTTCCCATTCCAAGACAAAACTCATATTCTTCCAAAAGCCAAGTCAGAAAGCCATCAAAAGTCCCTCTTTCACAATTGCCAACCACCCATCCTGCGAGTCAACACCACGAAACTTCTTGGTCTTAATTTTCACAACCATCACTTTCGGATGCCTCACATGAAACTAACAAAATATGGATGCATTCGAGCACTCGAGGTCCTGGAATTCCTTTCACGCCCTAAAGAAAGTTGTAACCGAAAAATACTCATCGACCTGTACCAAACCCTAATCGCTTCATTCTCGACTACGGCTTACTCATTTACGGTCTCGCACCTCCTCTCACTTGAAACTACTCGACACTGTCCAAAATTCAACATTCAAAATAGCTACTGGAGCATTCCAGTCTCTGTGCAGACTTTGGCTTCTCCTCTCTCCATCATCGACGCCTCAAACTAACAACCAACTTCATCACAACCCTGCAGTATCCTCAAATCCCCGTCCACCCTCGCATATTCCACCCTTGCCACAACCAAAACTGCGTGGCCAACCTACGTCACAATCTCAAACTTCCACTGTCTCAACCAAATCGTTTCCTTAACCCCTCCGTGGCTCTTTACATTCTCGACCTCACTCGCCTCCCTCGTCCATCAACTTCTTCCGCAGAATACCAAGCACAATTCAACAAAATCCTTAACACCTTTCACAACTCTACATTAAGTTTCACCGATGGCTTTAATTATCAAAATGAATCCGGTTTCGCTTGCTAAATAGGTCTTATCACAGTCCATCACCGACACCGCAACACCCATCAGTCTTCAAGTCTTCAACATTGAATGACAAGCAATCTTTAGCTGTTTGAAACACATCCTCACCAGCCTACCCCCCCCTCTTCCCCTCTACCCATTCTTGGTCATTTCCGACTCCCTATCATATTTTGACGTCTTCGCCTTCCGCACCTCCTTCCATCTACTCAGAAATCGTATACACACTCTCATTGCCACCTTTCACACCATCCCCATCCCATTATTCTTCATCTGGGTACTTGGTCCCAAGGGTATCCGAGGAGGAAGTCAGAGCAGACTCATCAGCCAACCGCTCTCCCCCCTCTCACGCTCTGATCTCTCCTAACCTATCAACAAATTCATCACTCAAGTACGGTTCCTTCATTGGTCCAATCTCAAATCACTCTCAAACAAGCTAGCCCAAATTAAGAATATTCCCACCCCGTGGGTCTTTTCGTATCTGTCGACACGCAAAGAAGAAATAGTCATCACCCGTCTCAGGATCAGCCGCACCGAACTCACACGCACCCCTCTCATCTCTCATCTTGTGCCTTTCTCATGCCCTCATCGCGAATCCGACCCCTCTTCTCTGTTCGTTCAACACATCTTCAGCTGTCCCAACTTATCGCAATCCTGCAATGCCTTAACCATACCCCGCAGTCACTTAGCTCAACATATTTAACTTTCTACATCAAGCCAATTTCCTCTCCCGCATCATAACACAATTTTGCCGAACTCGTAGCCTTGAAGGTAGGCTGCTAGCAGTTCGCAAATTCAAAGTTGAAACAAATTTAGAGGCCATTGTAGGTTTGTAATGGCAGCGGGGAACCCGCAACCTCCCTGATGACGTAATAAGTTGAACGCGCTCGCTATCACGTTGGCGCGAAAATGTCCTCTCAGCAAATGGGTTGGCGAGGCTCTTCTCAGTGTACTGTATACTAGGCTTGATAAAATTGAGGCTGGAATTTGAAATTTTTACAAGTCCCTAAAGTAGGTCAAGGTCATTGATGATGTCATAAAGCTTCACACGTCACGTCACGTAGTTCTCAGAAACTCGCGGACGCGAACGTTTTCTGAGGATGTAATCCTCTTAACAAGATGGATAGCGGGTTCCCCGCTAAAAAATTGCTATTGATTATCAGCGAGAGAGAAGAGTCAAGTCAATTCCACAACTCCACCCTTTTTGATTTCACCTGTTGTTGGTGAAATGATTGGAGAAGCGTGGGAACGCACCTGAGACTGTAATAAAGATGATAATTTTGAATTTGTCAAGTTGGTTGTTGACTATTTTGATCTACGTAGAAACAAGTATTCCGCCATCTTCGTCTAAAATCGACGATCACTGACTAAAAGCGTCTCTTAATCGTCCAGATACTATATGGAAGTACTTGGATAAGGTCTATAAAGAAGTGAGAGTAAAATGATAAGAAAGTCTCTCGCTCTCTCTGGACCAAAATGTCCCTTGCGGACGATGGGTGCCCGCTTCCTTTTCCGTTATTTAATGTTGGTAAAAGATAATCTTCTTTTAATTCCTCTTCCGGAACTCTTCCCTGGAAAAGTTATCCCTTATTCAGCGGAGATTGGTCTCCGTCCTTCGAGCTATTGTCTTATCACCGAGTAATCACAGTCGATTCTAACTCTAAATGTTCTCGTCATCTTCCGAACCTGTGTCTCGCTGGCCTGAGTACTTCGACTGAGTGGAATACATATCAAGCTACCTTATTTTGAGACTTCAACGTTGTCAAATGAAGCCTGTTAGAAGCCGTCTTGGAGAAAACAAGATCATTTATCTCCCATAAGAAATCGAAAGTCTTCTATTAATATTACAAGTAGCTTTAAGTGCTCGGTGAGTATTTTTCATAAACCTAAATCGTCGCGTCGTTAAAATTAATATATTTTCGTGCACCAGACAGACCTGAATTTCCGGCCTCTGTCGAACACCTCTGCTTATGCTCCCTAAAAGGCAACGCTTCACATATAAATTGAAATCTTCCGTATTCGCCGGACGGGTCGTTATTCATTTTGGGTGAAAATCGTCAACAAGATAATTAAATGTCAATCTATTACGGCGCGGTGCGTTGGCAATGAAAATTAATCGGGCGCGGAAGCGTGCGTCTTTTTTGGGACCGCCTTACGTAACTTTTCGTTGCGGTATTAGAGAGCGATCGCGCGATAGCATCACTTATGTATGTGTGTTTGTGCCCGCATTATGTACGCGAAATTGCGAACTATTTCGGGAAGTACACCGCGAAGGTGCGCGGCGAGATAACAAAGATTGAGAGAGACGTGCCTCGGAAAATACGCGAGCAATCGAACAACAATATCGCATTATTGTGCTCTTCTAAATGAGGTGGGTACTATGTATTAGTACGGCCCCCGAACATTAATTCCGGACCCGTTCTCTCGTGGCGTACAGTATCCAGCAGCTAGAGCACATACTTATGAGAGTGTATACTGCTGTACTACAACAGTGTGTACCATTCGTGTGTATCTTTTTTCACAACTTGTAAATTGTGAAGCGAAACCGGCTTCTTTAGGATATAACTGGAGGCAATTTGAAGTTCTTTCTTATGTACCTTGTGTGTACGTACGTATAGTTCGACGCGATCATATGTTATCTGCGTTCCGTCCGTTCTTCTTTCCGTAAAATGAAAACTTGCTTTGTAGCGCGCTGAATGATGCCGAATGATATCGAGAACGCGTAGAGTACATTTTCAGTGCCAAAGTGCCGAGTGCCAACCAACATCGCGTGTCTGTTTGTTTTTTTGCTGTTTATGGTGTACCTGTGCCTTTTATTATTTTGTGGGTCTATGTTCGATTTTTTACGCGAGAAAAAGGTCGGAAGAAATTTGCCAGTGAAAGTTCCGTTTTGTCGTAAAAGTTCGCCGATGGTATTTGCGAAAAATGTGTGCCGGTGATGATTTGCATACGACGGTCCATTTATACGTGGTACCTTTGTAAACATAGCGCGTATGATTTATTTTGGTGTTATTTTGTCGAGGCTGTACAACATCGTGGTCTGTGTGGATTGAATTTGCCAACGTATATCACCCGGTTATGTGTTTTTAATTATCGTGGGAACGAAAGAGAACCTACTGAAGGATAGTACTGTAAACAAAACGTATTGACAGGACGGCGACGAGAGAGGAGTGGAAGGAACAAAAGATTTGGTCATCGAATGGAAGTCCGTCGGTCTTTAGGAGGGATTGATACGGACTTTTCCACAAAGAATATTAGATGTAAAAAAGTTGGAGTGCATTGATCCTATCAGTAATGAGGCTGAAGTCCACTGGCACTGCAAAAATTACCGAACTCTTAACTTATGAAAGAAAGGCACTATGGCGGTCGCAGTGTATTTTCAACTTTCCTTATAATTTTCGTCGACTTGTCCTCTATTGACTAATCTGGAGAGTTCTTTGTGACATTCGTTTCCTATGATCTCTGTACCTCCCTCTCTCAAGTCGGAACGATATTCTAGTTGAAATACTGTGATATCTTTTGTAGCGCCGGTGGCCGAACGAAATCGTGACCTTAGACTCATGCCATGGTGGAGAACGGCGTCAAACCGAAAAATTCGGAGAAAGAAGTAAAAGGGTGGTGTTGCGTTTGTAGGGCTGGAATCATCGGAGTATCCTTCCTGGTTTAGTCTTCGATATGGAAGCAAGTTAAGCTATTTACCTTTGCCCGTTATTTTGCCCCTCTTGGAACGAACTTTCCTCATGTAAGGGTTTCCGAAAAAGATGTTTGCCGTACCTCGTAATTAGCTTTTCGCTCATTCTTTGAAATGGTTTATTGTTAGCTCCGGAACTTCGTCTATAATCTAATCAGGTTTGTTCGGATAGTTGTGATTCGAGCATCGTCACGCGACTTTTAATTTGATTTTGCCAAATATTCCAAAATTGAACTTCGTTCCGTGTTTTACTTTTTTTTTCGGATGTGGTCGGTGAGGGGGGGGGGAGGGTTGCCCGCAAAATAATTATGGAAGAAGACGAGGTAGAAAGTGACGAGTCGTCAAAACTTTTCTATACCGTTGAGTAGCTTGAGATGGAAGAAGACAAGCATATTTGAGACACGTTGTCTTTCAAGATGGGAATCCAGGCCAATATCGATCCTTGACAATGACCAACTCATTTTAAAATCCCTTAGAAGTAGGTCCGCGACTCCACAGTGGTTTTCGATTCGAAATGTGAATAGAATCGTTCTAGGAGAAGTAAATTTGAGGTAAAATGGCTCACATATCCAGTGCATCCTTTCACCTTTCAGCTGTCATCCTATGAACTGTCTCGATTGGAAGGATTCGCTGTGAACGGAGCTGGATCCAGGAGAGAATTCTGGAAGATGGAATGAAAATTTTCCGGTTCTGTTTCTTTTAAGGAAAGGAATTCAAATTTTTCAGTAATGGAGATTTCATCTTATTCTCATTGAAAGAATCTGTTCTTGCAAACTTCTTCTGGTGGAAGATGGGGATTTGCCTCCGAAGTCTCTGTACAAGATCCTCGAGAGCTTCGCTATGGAAAATTCCCTGACTACCAAAATCTTCATGGACACTTACATGACCGAGATTATGTCTCTCTGATGGCCCTGACCTGAACTTATACGACTGATGAATTTGAAGAGTTTTTGTCATTATATTGCTCCTCTGTGACTTACGCGTTCACTTATTGAGACCTAGAGTTGCTGGGGATATCCGCAAGAAACTCTCTAGATCTCTTCGTTAATTTACTCAAGTTGGGAAAACTGCGATCGATACTGATCCAGGAATGGATAGTTGCTCTTTTTGTTTGAGACAGACTTTCGGTCTATGATTCGTCAATTATGCTTCTTGTAGCCGTTGAGAGAGAATAAGATTCCAGAATTTCAGCATCAAACGCCAACCGGAGCAATATGAATGTCGATAAATTAGAGCCTAGAGTCTCGGTAAAACCTTTGAAAGCCTTGGAATGTCAAAATCTTCATGAACCCTTATACATAATATGATTCAGATAATGTCCTGCTGGCCACAGCCTGGACCTATTCGAAGCGTTTTCATAATTATGCTGATCCTCCTTGAGTTGGTTCGTTCACTTGGGGCGCGAGTCGCTTCCCGTACATCGATTCACCAAGTTGAGAGACTGACCGATGCTGATCCACTTATGGATTCTCGTTTCATGTTAGGCAGTTTTTTACTTTATGATCCTTCGATTATTGCCTTTACCCATCTTTCGTCAGCTCTAGAGAAAGAATTATATCCGAGACTTTCCGAGACGATAATCAACCGGGTCATTGACCCTTAGTCCAATGGAACTCTCAGTCCAATAGACCTCTAGTTTTCGATGGTATAAAGAAATTTGGTCCAGTGTCATCATTTTTTCCTATTTTTGAACTTCCAAAAATGCGATGGCCTCAGATATCTTCTGCTCTTGGTGAATTTGCTGATCGACAAACATCTTTAACAAAGAATGTTGTGCGACCATGTGTAATTGAAGCCTGCCCGACATTCTCCCGCTGTATTGTTGAATTTTTCATCATCTCGTAGGACTAAATTGTTTTCATGCGACATAGCTGATGGGTACCAAAAAGCGACTACTTTACGTTTCTTCCTGGTACTCAAGTACGTCGCCAACATCTTTGAGCAAACATTCAGTGTCAGGCAATCAAAGGTAAACAGAGGCTTAGCACTATTCAGACAGAGAGCTGAAGGTTCTTCAAGACTGTGTGACTCTTCGTTGAATTTTGTGTCCAGAAACCAAATTAAGTCTATGAAAGACGAGTGTTTCGCTTTCTGTAATTTGTAAAAAGAAAATTCCTCACTCATTCAGTCATTACTTAGTTTCCTTCCCTATTGCGGCTCATAGATGAAAGTCAGACAGTATTCGAAAACAGTAGCACTGATTGTCTGATCAATTTTGTTTGACAAGCCAGCTGAAGATTGATGAACGATTTTCTCCTGTCCAAATATTCTTTCCTCTGTTCTTCTGCCGTTGTGTGTGCGAGAGCATTATCAATAAGAATATTGATGTCCACTGTTCATGTGCCCATAGAGTGGACTGTTCAAGTGAAAAATTGGAAAACGGTTGCATGAAATTTCTTCGATCGAACACCCCCCACCCCTCCCCCCTCTCCTTGAAAATTTTCTTATAGACTGACCAATTTCTAAAAGATGGAAAAATTTTTTGCGGGGTTGACCGTTCGAAAAAGCTGTAAAAGTAAAGAAAAAAAAAACTTCCGGAAAACTTATTGCTTCACAAACTCCCAAAGCAGTGACTTGAGTGGGATGTATCCCTCACGGGTACGATCTTCATTGGACAAACCGACCAGAGGCCAATAATGAAGAGTCTTATTGACTCGCTACCTTTGAATTTCCACCCGGAAATTCACCTTTCCTTGTCTGTTACGTCTTTGGCTGGAATAAGAGTAGGTGATTTTGAACGATTGTTTGATTTTGATTGTTTTGTTCCATAAATTTAATCGCAGCCGGTTAATATCGTGGGAACGAAGGATACGTGAGGACGTACAACTCTTTCTGGGTCAGAAGTGCAAGTAGGCACGTTCGGCGTGGGCATAGAAATTTCGAAAGTTCGTCGGACAAATCGTGGACATTTTTTTGTTCTGCTATCGAGAAGATCAGAGTGCGTAGCTAAGGTGGCCTAGCTACTGATATACGAGTGTGTAAAGTATACAGTATACACACTGTTTTATGTACATTGGATGAAGTGAATGAACTTTACAGACTTCTTCGGCGAAAACCGGTGCAGGGGGAAATTTCTTCTCGAATAACACCGCACTCGATCATAATATTATTTATTTCTCCTGTTGGAAGTAGAGCCGTGTACATCCGAATAGGTTACATTTGGGATTTGTGTATATGCAACTGTATAACTACAGCACACCTGTAACGACCACACGTATCCGATTTGCGTAATAACGCATATGCAGTATAAATTTTACATAAATCGAAACAGTCTAGCGACCGGTATTTCGAATATTGTTGTCGTTTTCCTACACACGTTCAACTCTCGTTTCACTCATACTCGAAGGTAAATTGAAAACAAAAAAAATTTTCGTCCCTGTTGCCAATCTTGTCGTGAGCAAAAATTCAGTCCCAGATCTCGTATATACTGGTTAGACTCGATTATACCTTTTGTATGGTCTGGTATACTCGAATCGTTTTCGTTTTCTGGCGAATGCGATCCTGCGTAATAATGATAATATTTAATTCCGTTATTAATTAATAGAAAGTAAATTTGTCGATGTCGATGCTCTTGTTTTTCAGTAAAGCGTAACGATTTCTTTTACAAATGAAAATCGCGTCGGTGTGGTTTGGAATCGCGTGCTCTCCGGTTATTTATGTACGATCATTTTATCGCGAGTATTTATCGTTCCGGTTAATTGTTTCTCGTTAGCGAGTGTGCGTGCGTCTCTGATTATTGTACTTTCGATGCTCGTCAGAACAACAGTAATTATAGAAAATATTGTCCGAGGTAAATTACGGTATATACGCGATGCTCAGCGGCGTCGAGCGGCGGGCGTCAATTTCGCTGATTATTTACGAGCGTCGAGTGTGTACACACGAAATGGAGAAAGGTCCCGAGGAGGCATATTTCAGGTCCTTCACCCGCGTGTTGGAATGATGAAGACGCCGTCAAAGGTGAGAGATGTTGCCGGGAGGAGGTATTTAGCATTGATTAGAGATACGATCCTCTTTTCGCTTCCACGAGACCTTACCCTTGCTTTTGCCATCATTTCCAAGTGAAGTAAAAATGATCTGAAATGGGGACAATCAAGAGACGAAGAATGAAGTGTCAATGATTCATTATAATGATAGGTGGTGAACAACACTGCAGATTGTATAATATTTCAAAGTTGACGTAAACCTCCGCGATAAATATTCGAGATCTGATTACGACATAATATCGATTCTGCTGCTTACGATTGAAGAGGAAAAATCAGATTACGTCGTTTGAATGCCCCCATTCTTCTATCACCGGTATCGAAACGTCGCCCACTGTAATAGCATATGTAGAACAATCTGTCGTTCTCTGCCCTGAGACGTCAGTGTTCGAAAAACCAGGAAAGTTTTTGCAAAATCCGATAGTGGGATCATTTTTGGAAATTCTGAATCGAAATGAATCTTAAGTCTGAGGTCACCTCCTCTCCGCCCTCCGGATTTTGAAAAAGTGGGATAAGAATGAAAAATTTGTGTGTAACACTTAGGCACCCCAGTCGAGGAAAATCAATCTCAAACAATTGGAAATGCTATCGCCAGCGATCATCAAATGTGTCGCAACTAGGGAACAAGGCTTCAAACATGAGTTTCTATAGTATAACATGGTGATCTTATTGGTGTTGTGATTGGTACACACTTAGAAACTTATTCTTACAATAATAATTATGACACTGTGTTCTTGTTGGCTATTACGTGCTGCCTAGTCATTGGTTCACTTCTTTCGGCTAAATGCTGCGTTTCTATTAACTGCCTGGTTTCCTTCCATTTTATTGGTCAGTTCTCTCGTCCAATCACCTGGACGAATTATTTTTTGCTTTCAAGAGGATGAGTTTCTTCCTCTTTGCGTTTGCAATCTCCAGTATTTTCTTCTTTTTGTGCGATTTTGTACACCTATGACTTCAAATATATTCCCTTCCCATTGTGGTGTTCTTTTTTACAGAAGTGTTTACCAAACAGTGACTTGCCATCTTCTCTCTCCCTTGACTTTCTGTGCTTCTCTTTTCTGATATCGAACTTTTTCCCAGTCTCACCAATATAGATACCCTTGCCATAATCACAACTGAGCTTGTACACCACGCTCAAGCTTTCATTGTCCTCTGCTTCCGTCTCGTCATCACATTCCTTCACTATGGGTGGGTTATTCTGGATACCCACATTTACATCATAGCCATTCAACGCCTTCATCACTTTTTTTGTGTACTTTCCAATGTATGGTATCGATCTGAAGTACTTTCTCCACCGTGTTATCATGGGTTCCTTTCTTAGTTTTCATTTTCCCAAACCCTCCCGCCACTACATCTCTATGGCAGCCAATTGGATTTTGCGATCTGCTTTACTATCTCGATTTCTCTCCTCTTCTGCTCGGTTTTCTTGAGTACAGAAATGACTCGATGGCAGTAGTTCTGGATTGCCGCTGACTTGTGCCCGTGTTGGTGGTAGGAGTCATCCGGGATGATGGTATCTGTGTGCGTCGCGTCGGCTTCCTGTAGCCAGTTTTGAGTGTAAGGTCCAAATAATTGATGGTCTCATAGCCTTTTTCCACTGTGAATTTGATGCTCTCATTCATTGCATTAATTTCCAAAAGCATGAGGTCCACCTGTCTATATTAGTGTCTGACCCCACAATTAGGATATCATCTACCTATCTGGCCCAGAATTTGATCGAGTTTCTGAACTTGTTGCCCTTCAATATCTTGTTCTCCGTATCATTCATGAATGTGTCTGCCAGTATTGGTGACAGCGGTGATCCCATCGCAAGTCCTCTTTTCTAGATGGATAGTGTCTGGTGTCTTTGGTCCTCTTTTCTAGTTATAGACCGTGTTATTGAAGCGGCAGTTATTCTGGCTCAAAGTATCTTCCACTATTTTGGCGCACTTCGGCTCATCAGGGTTCTCATGATATCTGTTATCTTTAAGCAGGATGAGAAGTTGCTCCTTCGGTATGGCACCAAACATGTTTGTCACATCAAAGGATACCTGCTTGTCGTTACTCCTAATTTCGAACTTGTCCAGTTGCTCAATCAGCTCATCGTTGTTTCTGATACTTTGTCTGGGTGGAAACCAGTGCTTTTCTTTCAAGAATCTAGCCGCGATCTTTGCTATCTTGTGGTACGATGTTTGGACGCTGTTAACCAGGGATCTCACTGGACGGTCTACTTTGTGGAGTTTACAAGCCCTTTGGATTTTGGTGTGACCGGGTTCATTCCACGCTAGCTAGAACTTCCAAGTCCTCTGAGAAATGCATCCTTGGCAGAAGTGACGATGGCTTCAAAGCGGAGACTCCACTCTTTACAAAAGCCAATGCACAAAATTTACCCAAATATCTCCTTTACGGAGATTTGAACGTTATGCTCTCTCAATTCCCGGCCAGATGATGTCACAACCCGAGAATGAATGGTCTCTTTTCGTAAAGGAAACCGGTTTATCATTGTTAGGAGACTTTCAGACTCATTTGAGAGAGAGTTTAGAACTTGGAATCTTGGATCTCTCAACGAGAAGTTTGACGATCTCCGGAGTGATTAATAACCGACGAATGAGACGAGAAGACTTGGATTTTAAAGATGAACAGAAGTAAAGTTAACTCCTTCGCCCTTTGAAAGATTGTTAGGAAAATAGGTTCAGATGACTTTGGGGAAGTACAAGTTTTTTTGGACTGAGAGAGAGTTTCAATGGTTTGCAATGGCATGGATACGATATCTCTACAAGAGGGGAGGAGGGTGTTTGTACGATTTTTTGATGCGAGGATATTACTTTGAGAGTCATCACTTTTTCATACATACAAAAAAAAGGGCGAGAAAGACCGTGAAAAAACAGAAGAAGTTGTGTTTATTCCCATCTTACCTACGTCACTAATTGTACTCTATTATTATTGGTCCTAATCCGTAATCTTGGCCCAATTTTTGAAGATCATTGATGAAAAACTTCGACGTCTTGTCATGAAGCGAGAGAGGCCGAAGTGCGTCTTCGGAATATCCAGCAAAGTCAGATTTTGTGGATATAATTTGTTGACTCTTGTCTCTAGAACACAAAATTGATGCCGATCTACACCCCCGCTTACCTCTCTGTTGCATGAATTCTTCTTTCCTCCGTAAAAACCTCAGACTAAAGATTCATTCTTCTGTCAAATTCTCCATGACGTGACACCCTCCCCTCCCCGAGGTTATTCTTTGTTCAGCTCGTGTACGAGTTGGGCACTGCCCGAAGAACTCCATTATCCAAAAATTTCCTCGAATTGCCCGTTTTTAGACAATTTTATGCCTACACACGGAATTGTTCAGCGCAACAATGGCGATCTTTCAATGTCGTGGTGCCCTACCGCTTGTGCAGTAAAACCGAGTCAATCAGAAGTATGAAAATATAGCCAAGATTTTATGAAACTTCTCAAACTACTTGATGGACGAAGGAAAAATATATTTATGTAGTTCGTGGCGTATTTACGAGGGGGGGGGGGACTGGAAAATTTTCCCGAAGTATCCCAAAATTTCCCTCAAAACCCACTCGAAAAACCTTTTTTTTGTTCAGGACCACCTCTAGAAAATTTTCTTGATCTCTCCTCTCCTCTTCCTCTTCATAAATTTGATACCTACGCCTCTGTGTGCAATCGAGTTTGAAAATTGAGACGCAAGGTTGAAAGCTGGTCAGAAATGAATTTTCAGTAGTATGGAGAAATTTTTAGCTCGGTTTTCGAAGTCGGAATTTCAGACATCGTTAATTTTGTTAAATTCTTGAGCTAGACGAAATTCGAAGTGAATGTAATGAATTTCCATTACGCAGTTCAATAAACTGTAGCCGACATTCGACTACAAGTTGAAATCGATAAATCCCTCGAGACTGAATTTGCGATGAGAGATGATCTGACACCCGATGTCTTCTTCGTTTCGGTTTTATTTCGACTTTTCCTCTGGAATGTCTTTGATCTTTTGTCTTGCGATTTCAAAACACTTCCGTCAAGTATTTAAATTATTATCGCGCAGAGTACGTAAGAATAAATTTCTGATCCAAAATTCCAAGTCCGCCAGTGAAACAATTTCGTTCATCTATCGAGAAGCTCACCCTTCTCTAATCGCGTGACGTCCTCCACTCTGCTCCAAATTTACTCCTAGACTCGTAACGGATGTACGATTTTCATAACCTTGAAAAGAGGCATCGTCTCATAAATCTTTACCTACAAACGGGTCCTTGTCGTGGAACTACATCCTGCATTCTCTCGCCTAGTAGGTATTTTTAAGCTCGATGAAGTTTCTCGTACTATTAGCTACTGGTTTAACGATACTTTATTATCATTATTATTGTTATTATTTTTTTCAAATCATCGAGAAACTGATAAAAATGCGACTTACGTACGTGCGTATACTGGGTAGGGGCTTTCAAAAGTTGTTGGCATTGTGTAGGTCTACGTTGAACAATTTTTACTAGCTCGAACAATGATAGAAATACTTTAAATGGATGAAATACTGGTACAAAGTCTAGTTACTTAAATGGAATTGAAGAAAAAGAACGAGTGTAAATTAATTATAGCACATCGCGTACATATTTCAACAAAAATTTTTCAGACAGAAACTTTACGTTTTGTGTGTGGTTCAGTGTTGTGCGCACGTTCGTGGACTAGAATTTTTTCGCTTTCGGTCTTTCTCTTTTTGTTGTGTATGTGGGAGAGGATTGTTGTGGTTCCTTAAAGAAGAGTACGTATCCTTAACATTACTAATAGAGTAATAGTGTTTCACTACTCATGCGGTAATAGACGGAATTTGAATTGATGATCACATCAGAAGCAAAGCTTTGGTATTTGAAACATGACGGTCTGTTTTGGGTGTGACTCTTCAACTTCCGGTGGAAGTGATTGCTCGTAAAATTCCTCAAATATCTCCTTGTTGGTCAATTTTACAGTTGATCAGGCGATATTTGAGGATGGGTCGAGGGGATTTGATGTCGTGGTAAAAGTCCTCTGATGATTCCACCGTTCAACGCTGAAAGGTTACCGCACTAGAGAAATCAGAAGGGGAAGAGGGTGTAAACACATAGCACACATCGGTCTTGAATTTAATTAGCATAAAGATTTTCAGTCCAGGTAGCATGGAAATATGAACGACTTTCATGCTCAGTATGATGATCGCCGTTAAATAATGTACGTTGAAAGTCTATACTGGTATTCTAATTGGGGCGAGAGTCTTACGTCTTATCTTCTTGCAAGTTATGGGTGCTTCATTGAATGAGTGACTTTTCAGTACCTTGTTAGCCGATTCGTTTGTCGACTTTGATAGAAGCGGGAAGCACAAACTTGGGAAGCCATGTAACAGAGATAGCTCAGCAGATAAATACATAGGTAGGAATAAGTGGGTTGAAAAACGAAAAACGTCCATCAAAGGGTTCCGGTTGAAAATCCATGACTCCCCATTTCTAAGGCCCTAATCTGGTACTTTTTCACGTTTTTTAGATTTTTCTCTACAAGTATGGATTTTAGAGGGCAAATATCTCTGCAAAAAAATAATGTACGTGAAATTTACCAGAAGAAAGTATTCTTGTGATTTCTCGATTAATGCGTCATGAATGAAGTTCTCGCACCGGCAAGATGATGCAATCGCGCGGCAACTGTAATACTGCAAGTGCGGTTTCGTTCTATTTTTCTCGAAAATTATTGAGTTTAGAGGGCAAACACCTCAGAACAAAAATATTCTACGTGAAATTTACCAGAAAAAAGTATTCTTGTGGTTGTTTGATTTACGCGTTACAACTGAAGTTCAGGCGTTGGTGAGGTGTACTTACGCAATAACTCACATGAAGATGCTGTAAAATGCGGAAAACTCGCTATTTTTCAATTTTTCTCAGAAATTATCAATTTTAGAGTGCAAAGACCTCAGTACAAAAGTGATCTACGTGTAATTTACCAGAAAACAGTATTCTTGTGATTTTTTGATTAATACGTTACAAATGAAGTTCTTGCGGCAAGATGATACCTGCGCGATAACTTATGTAAAGATGCTACAAAATTAATGCAGAAAACTCGCTATTTTCTTATTTTTCCCAGAAATTATCGATTTTAGAGGGCAAAGACCTCAGTACAAAACTGATCTACGTTAAATTTACTAGAAAAAAGTATTCTTGTGATTTTTTGATAAACACGCTCCAAATGAAGTTCTTGCGGCAAGATGATACCTGCGCGATAACTTATGTAAAGATGCTACAAAATTAATGCAGAAAACTTGCTATTTTCTTATTTTTCCCAGAAATTATCGATTTTAGAGGGCAAAGACCTCAGTACAAAAGTGATCTATGTGAAATTTACCAGAAAACAGTATTCTTGTGATTTTTTTATTAATACGTTACAAATGAACTGCAGGCGTTGGCAAGATGATACTTGTGGGATAACTTATGTGAAGATGCTGTAAAATGCGGAAAACTCGCTATTTTCCAATTTCTCTCAGAAATTATCGATTTTAGAGGGTAAAGACCTCAGTACAAAACTGATCTACGTTAAATTTACTAGAAAAAAGTATTCTTGTGATTTTTTGATAAACACGCTCCAAATGAAGTTCTTGCGGCAAGATGATACCTGCGCGATAACTTATGTAAAGATGCTACAAAATTAATGCAGAAAACTTGCTATTTTCTTATTTTTCCCAGAAATTATCGATTTTAGAGGGCAAAGACCTCAGTACAAAACTGATCTACGTTAAATTTACTAGAAAAAAGTATTCTTGTGATTTTTCGATAAACACGCTCCAAATGAAGTTCTTGCGGCAAGATGATACCTGCGCAATAACTTATGTAAAGATGCTACAAAATTAATGCAGAAAACTTGCTATTTTCTTATTTTTCCCAGAAATTATCGATTTTAGAGGGCAAAGACCTCAGTACAAAACTGATCTACGTTAAATTTACTAGAAAAAAGTATTCTTGTGATTTTTCGATAAACACGCTCCAAATGAAGTTCTTGCGGCAAGATGATACCTGCGCGATAACTTATGTAAAGATGCTACAAAATTAATGCAGAAAACTCGCTATTTTCTTATTTTTCCCAGAAATTATCGATTTTAGAGGGCAAAGACCTCAGTACAAAACTGATCTACGTTAAATTTACTAGAAAAAAGTATTCTTGTGATTTTTTGATAAACACGCTCCAAATGAAGTTCTTGCGGCAAGATGATACCTGCGCGATAACTTATGTAAAGATGCTACAAAATTAATGCAGAAAACTTGCTATTTTCTTATTTTTCCCAGAAATTATCGATTTTAGAGGGCAAAGACCTCAGTACAAAAGTGATCTATGTGAAATTTACCAGAAAACAGTATTCTTGTGATTTTTTTATTAATACGTTACAAATGAACTGCAGGCGTTGGCAAGATGATACTTGTGGGATAACTTATGTGAAGATGCTGTAAAATGCGGAAAACTCGCTATTTTCCAATTTCTCTCAGAAATTATCGATTTTAGAGGGTAAAGACCTCAGTACAAAACTGATCTACGTTAAATTTACTAGAAAAAAGTATTCTTGTGATTTTTTGATAAACACGCTCCAAATGAAGTTCTTGCGGCAAGATGATACCTGCGCGATAACTTATGTAAAGATGCTACAAAATTAATGCAGAAAACTTGCTATTTTCTTATTTTTCCCAGAAATTATCGATTTTAGAGGGCAAAGACCTCAGTACAAAACTGATCTACGTTAAATTTACTAGAAAAAAGTATTCTTGTGATTTTTCGATAAACACGCTCCAAATGAAGTTCTTGCGGCAAGATGATACCTGCGCAATAACTTATGTAAAGATGCTGTAAAATGCGGAAAACTCGCTATTTTTCAATTTTTCTCAGAAATTATCGATTTTAGAGGGTAAAGACCTCAGTACAAAACTGATCTACGCTAAATTTACTAGAAAAAAGTATTCTTGTGATTTTTTGATTAACACGCTCCAAATGAAGTTCTTGCGGCAAGATGATACCTGCGCGATGCATGCGTCACCTTGACAGCGCGTTTTCTTCATTAGTATTGCTTTAATTGAAAAATTACTAGTTCATTTTTTTCTTGAAAATGCTGTATACATAAATTCTTTTTGTGTTGAAGCACTGTCAAAAAGAAAGAGGAAAAATGTCAAGAAGTGCGGAACAAGCTTTGACAAGAGTCGGTATTGAGGAATCGTATCTCATAACAAGGGCATGTAGGCCAACATTTTCCAGCAGAAAAACCCTCGATGGATATTTTTTGTTTTTGAAGACTGTATTTCTACTGGGCTTTTGATAACAGAGAGAGAGAGAGAGAGAGAGAGAGAGTCTTCTCGTGTTTGCTGTTTAAAAAAAATCTTATTTAGTGATCCCTCAATGCCTTGTAAAGTAATACACGCGTGTTCTTAGGAGGGAGAGGGGGGCAAAGCTTTATCATATCATCAAAATTTACAGACGTCCTGATGTAGTATCTAATGACCTCAGACTTTTTCGGCCCTCTCGGGCACGCCTCTACGACCTTTTAATAACTCTTGTAATAGCTTGGGTTTCGTCCCAAATGTCATCCTAAGGAGAATACCCACAAGATTCTTCATCAAGTTGGATTCAATTTCATCGACCAACTGTTGAGTCTTAGGATGGTTGCTTTCATTTGTTGTGATATTATGAGCTTCAGACTTTTCTTCAAGCGGCTTATTATCTTATGATTTCACAAGATATTATCTTTTTTATTCAATCGATGAGCATGCGCTACCTGCCTCAGTCAGAAGAGAAGAAAGTGTCTATCTTCGGAAGGAACTTTCTTAACGTTTACTATCAGGGTGTCTACCAGAATCAGAAGATGAAAATCCGGAACTTTCCGGAATCTTTGGAGTACCTGGCCAGAATTTTGGTGAGACCTTTCCGAGACATTTTTTGCTCTTCACTTGGCATTGGAAATTCTATCAATTCGCTCATTATTTTCTCATCAGGCTCAAGAAGAAATTTTTCCGGGTTGACCCAGCTGAATTCCGGGGCTGTTCCGAGTTCCTAGACCCTCTTTATAGAATCCGGGGTTCCGGAAACCGGTAGACTTTCTGATTCACCCTACATTAAATTTATGGCTGTCGTAATTGAGGATGAGGTCGAATTTCTCTCAAACGAGATACTAGAGTTGGCAAATAGTGCTGAAAAAAGCACTTGGCTAATTGATCTTGATTAGAGCTCGTCACCAGTAAATGAATTTGGTCGAGTCTATTTTAGCTTTTGCAATGGTCCTGCTCTTGATTGATATCAACTACAAAACTTTGTCTCGTAAATCATAGTAGGTGTGTGACTTAGTTGAGAGAGAGAAGGATTCTGGAAAGCTTCCCTCTCTCTCATCATCGCGCTGTTCAGAGTCCCAAATAAGGGAAAGCAGATTGATTGGGACCTACTTAGTATTAATTTGTCTTGGATCGAAACTCCTTGAAACTTTATATATTCGACTGTTTGTCGCGAACCACTCCCCTTGTATCTAGATTTGATATTCATTCGAGGTTGGTTAATTCATTAGGGAAACACTTGAGGACATCTGGCCAGAGGTCTCGAGGATACCTGAGTTGCGTGCGAAATTTTCTCTGGTATCACTTCGCGTGACGAGTATACAAGCGTCGAACTTTTCCACGATCCTTATAGAAAATTCGATTAAATTCTTATAAGTACTGGGTGTATACGTGAAATGACTACACAGCCACGATATTTGTCGCCTTCCTTTCGAGCTGAAAGTTCATTTTAATTATATTATCAGATCTGTATGGCGTTGGTATACTATGTGCTACACGAATGCATTTCCTGATGACCGAATGCCCGTTCTCGGAAGAACGCACGTATTGTATATCCGTTTGTACGGAATCGAAGAAACAGTAAAGCTGTCCGATGAATGAATAAGATAATGAAGACGGCGCGATAAGAAGGAAAACCGCAAGCAAATATATAGACGAGCTATTCGGCGTACCTTACTCTTGCATAATGGTGGAAAGCTTGAGTAAGCTCGCGTTTCTTTTCCGCCATCATGGAAATAAATCGTCGCATTCTTCGAGGAAATCGTATACGAATGAATTGTACGACAACAATCATCATCATCAGTTGCAGCAATATCGATTTCCGCACCGGGAGAATAGGCCAGTTATGCGATCGCCTTCGTTGGGACGTAGACGGTGGTCGTCTATGCATCAGAAGAGACAATTGAAAGGTATACACGTCATCAGCATTGAAGGAAATATTGCCGAACGATTTTCTGTTCTGGTTTATTTGGAGAAGAATTTGTGTGAGGGAGGTAATACCTTGTCAGTCAGTCTATCGTGGACTCGACGGCAGCAGTGGTCTCTCTCTCTCCCATTCGCTGAAAGATTTAATGTAGAATCTAAGTATACCTATCTTGGGGGGTGGGGAAGAAAGATGACCAAAGTAAGTCCGAATTGTCATCAATTCTCTTTTGCTTTGTAACTTTGGATAAGATACCTAAACGTTCTTTTTTCGCCCATTGCTCTCCTTATCCTCTTTCCTCGCTTCTTATTGAAACTCTTAAGCAATATTACATTCTCTAACTGCGTTCAGTTTTTACGTACGAAAAATCGCGAATATCGCGAGTAAATTATGTACTTTGTTAAAGTACTCGTACATAATTCCTAATGTTTGCTCTAGCCTTGGATGCACTGCACAATAAATATTGTATGCAGTCAGCGAGTGTGTAAAAAGCTAATGGTGTACAATAAAAGTTTTTTCCCCGTCAAATTAAAATACTGGGCGTAAATTGCCAGGCAACGGGCATTCATGTAAGTGTAGAAACATATATGACCCATTTTTTTTGATTTATCTATTTTTTCATCGATGGCTAATAGAAAATATACTTCCTATTGCGTGTTGAAATTTCGGCAAAATGAACGTATACTTACCCACTTTTAAAAACTTGATTACAACAAATCTCTAGTTGAGTCTCATTTAGCTTTGTTTTAAGACGAACTAACACTTTTTCCGTATACTTCTTGTCTTTTTCAGAGTAAGATATTCTATAAACTGCGATTAGAGGACTTGAACGAATAGACCAGCCGCTCTATAGTAAGAAATTGATGCAAAATGAGTTGGGTGTAGTGTCCTTCCCCCTAGGGTTATTTGAGCATATTGTTGAATGTAGTTTCTCACTTTTTTTTTGTCCAATTCGCAATCGGGCCTCACCAACTTTCGAGATTGGTATCATGAAAATGAGGAAAAAATTGTAGGATGTTAATGAGTGCGGCTATTTATTTAAGGAAAGGGCGTGGAAAAGTCATGTATCTGGCAACCCTACTTCCTCATTTTACTTTCGTAATATTGATCTGACACTAGATTGGTTTTCTATAGTTTTATAATTTAGCTCACTTTTAGCCGCTTTATGGTGAGATATGTTTGCCTCAAAATCGAGAATTCAAGAATTCCAATTCATTTTAAAACTTTCTACAATCATTCAAGTTTTCCCTTCTTTCGGAACCGCCAAATTTCACCAGTAAATCGAGTAAAATTTGGAAGTTCAAGCAACTTTCCTTATTGACATGTTTCATGTCTTTTTTGACACCTGGTGCACTATTGAAAATTTGCGAGTACCACCCCCCTCCTCTCCCTCCCCCTATAATGGACTTAGAAAATTTTTGAGAATAACCTGGGAGGTTATCCAGTAATCAAAAATAATTAAATAACAATTAAATTAAATTAAATTAAATTAAATTAAATAAAATTAAAATAAAATTGAATAAAATTAAAATTAAATAAAATAATACCTATTAAAATAAAATTAAATTAAATTAAATTAAATTAAATTAAATTAAAAATGCCGTGCGCGTGCAAATTTATACCCTGGACTGATTCAGAAATCTGCGAGTACCATTTTTTGAGTAAAAATAAAATTTAAAAAAAATGAAAAATTAAATTAAGTTAAAATAAAATAAAATTAAATTAAATTAAATTAAATTAAAATTAAATTAAAAATGCCGTGCGCGTGCAAATTTATACCCTGGACTGATTCAGAAATCTGCGAGTACCACTTTTTGAGTAAAAAAAAAAAAAAAAAAATTAAATTAAATTAAATTAAAATTAAATTAAAATAAAATAAAATGAAATAAAATTAAATTAAATTAAATTAAATTAAATAAAAATTGAATTAAATTGAAATAAAATTAAATTACATTAAATTAAAAATGCCATGCGCGTGCAAATTTATACCCGCGACTGATTCAGAAATTTGCTCCGTGAGTGAGTCCCAGTATCCTCATCAGCTTGAAATATATTAAAGGGGACTTGTACTGGACCAAGCGCGAGTGAGTCCCAGTAATCTCATCCAAAGTTGACTTATACTAGAAGAAGAAGTTGGAAATTTTGGATATTTTTGAACGATGAAGAGCTTAAGACGACGGGCGAAAAGACATGAAACATGATCTTTATATTTCTGGCAACGCCAAGAAATCCTTCTCACTTTTTTTAGAAAACCTTGGCAAATTTGGCGCACTATGGCATATGATTCGGTTTAGAGGACTCGTATAAAGTTCGGTCGAACCTCAAATTGTAAACAAAATGCGTTTTTGCACTGGCTCATATGTAGCCCGAAATAGCATTCAAGTTTCGACATCATTGAGGCATACCTTATGTACCTCGAAAATTCAAATTTCCCAACTCCTCAATTACGATAGATCAATTTTCGCCGGACAACAAACGATGGGGAGTTAATTTGAGGGACTTAAGAAACTTCGACTTTTGAGCTATTATTTGAGGGGGGGGGGGGTGACTCGAAATTATTTGTTAGGTATCAAACTGAGGGAGAAGGCGGGAGACTTGGAAGAATTTGAACCCGCGCATGAGATATCATGCCTTCTTCGTCATCTTCATCATTAAGAAAAGAACGTTCGTACTTGTCCTGAAAATGAAGCCAGGAGGTTTTCGAAGCCAAAAAATACATTTTCTATACATCCTAATCAACTTCGGAGCAGACTGGACCCGGTGCCCTCTTTAAGGAACCTCTGTTGTCCCTTCCCTCATGCAAGTAGCCTAACTATCAGAATTATAACAGGAAATCTGACGTCCTGTTCTCCGTTTTTTATTTTGAAATTCTTCGTCAGTCGATTTTTCTTTGACCTTGACCTAATTAAGGTCTTGAGTTCTTTCTCCCCCCTCCTCCGTCTGCTGACCTTGGTGTGCTTGGAAAAATCCGATTGTCGAGCAATATATGACGGATAGAGGGGGGAGAAACTCGAGACATTTTTGTTCGTAAAACTATAAATGATAGGTGTGAGACTTGAAAATGTCTCGATTTTTGAGCCATTTGAGATATGGAGGTGACTTGAAAAATTTCGACTCCCGAGCTATATAAAATTTTGGGGAGAGAGAGAGACCAAAAATATTTCCGACCATCAAGTTAGAAATCTTGACTTTGGAGCCATGAATGATAAGAAGGGGATTTCGAAAATTTCGAGGAGGGGAGGGATCTCCAAATATTTCCAACCATCAAACTGGGAATGGGAAGGTGAGAGACTTGAAATGACTTCGACTTTGCTCGTGAAGCGAACTTGGAAAATTGCAACTTTCGAACTGTATCGTGATGGGGCGGGAGGGGGTGGGAAGGGACTTGCAATATTATCGACCATCAAACTTTCAATAGTGTGTGAAAACTTTTCTTATTACTTTTTATTTTATCACAACTACCCGAGGGTATCTAGCAATAATTATATCTATGTTAAATATCTTAGTACATCAGACGATTACGCTTGAGTCTGCGAGTATCAGTAGAGTTATCGAGGAGACAAATTGCCTCGATGTTAACGTGAGCGTGGAGTCGTTTCTCGAAGGCTGTTGATAGTCTCGCAATTTCACTGGAGACAGCCGGGATTTGTAGATCACTGTGAATGTCATCGTTTCTCATGTAACGGTTCGCGTTCAGCAAGGCTCGGAGGATCACGTTCTCTCGCTGTTCGATCTTCCTCAGATTCGCGGTTCCCCATATTGGGGCGCCATATGTCCACATGGGCTTGATAACAGAGTTGTAGAGAAGCCTCTTATTCTCCAGTGTGAGGGTAGAATTGCGTCCAAGGAGCCAGTAATATGACTTGAAGCGTTTCTTTATTGCATCGCATTTGGCTTTAATGTGGGGTTGCCAGGTTAATCGTTGGTCAAAGTAGATGCCAAGGTATTTTATAACACTAGCCTTGGGAATAATATCTCCATCGGCGAAAATTGGAAGCGGCTCTTGATTGCGCATTGAGAAATTAATGTGTACCGATTTACTGGCGTTAATTTTAATCTTCCATTTTCTGGACCAGTCCAGAACTGCGTCAAGTTGCTTCTGGACCGCGTCAGTGGCAGCTGCTTGGTTTTCCGAGACGGCAAGTAGTGCAGTATCGTCGGCAAAAACAAGATTGTCTACGTTATTGGCAACCGGTATGTCGGACGTGTACAGGACGTACAGTAGCGGTCCCAGGACACTTCCTTGGGGGACGCCTGCTCGTACTTTGGTCCAGCCGGACTTTGTATCTCCGTTGGAAACCTGGAAATACCTTTCTTGGAGGTATGATTCGATGAGTTGACAATATGCCAGTGGGAGCATCTTTTGGAGCTTGTGGAGGAGGCCGGCGTGCCACACTCTGTCAAAAGCTTGCGCCACATCGAGGAACAGGCCACAACAATGCTTCCTTTCCTCGAGTGCCTTACTAGCTCTTTTAGCAACTCCAAGTGCTTGTTCGACCGTTCCGTGCTGTCTTCGAAAGCCAAACTGGAATGCAGGGATAAGTTCCTTCTCAGAGATGATGGGTTCAATCTGAGTCAGCAATAACTTTTCAAACAGCTTGCTGATGAAGGGGTGAAAACTGGAAAAAATTTTTTAGTTTTGAACAGGATATGATTGGAGAGGGATTTGGAAGACCTGGACTTCCTGGGTATGTGTGTTGGGAGGAGTGCACCATTGAACTGTCTAGACAAAGTGGATGGGAAATTCAAAGCAATTTCAATTTCTGAGCATTTTGTGTTATAAGGAGAACTTGGAAATGTTGGACTTCGAGCTGAACCTATATTTACCTGGCGGGAAGAGGGATTTTAGACCATAAAACTACAAATAGTATACGTGAGGAACTTGGAAATATTCTGAGAGTTGATTTGAGGGCCTTGGGAAACTTCGACTTTTGAGCTATTATTTGAGGGGGGGGGGGGTGGGTGACTCGAAATTATTTGTTAGGTATCAAACTGAGGGAGAAGGTGGGAGACTTGGAAGAATTTGAACCCGCGCATCGTCATCTTCATCATTGTGAAAAGAACGTTCCTCTCCCTCTCCTTCCAAGTTCCTTTCGTGATTCAAATAGCTTGATGTCAGAATTATCCGAAGTTCCGAAAATTTATCAAAAGCTGTGCCTTTTGTAAATACAGGTCCCTCTCCCTCCCTCCTCAAATTTCAAAATTTTTCGAGTCTCTCTCTCGATGTCCGGTAGTCGGAATTCCTCCAAGTCTTCTGCCTCCCCCTTCCATATAATTGGCGAGTTTAATGGTCAAACTCTATAGCGTTTTTTTTTTTTTTTTTTTCTTGAGAATTTTAGTGTCCCATCGTTTGTTGTCCGGCGAAAATTGATCTATCGTAATTGAGGAGTTGGGAAATTTGAATTTTCGAGGTACATAAGGTATGCTTCAATGATGTCGAAACTTGAATGCTATTTCGGGCTACATATGAGCCAGTGCAAAAACGCATTTTGTTTACAATTTGAGGTTCGACCGAACTTTATACGAGTCCTCTAAACCGAATCATATGCCATAGTGCGCCAAATTTGCCAAGGTTTTCTAAAATAAGGAAAGTTGCTTGAATTTCCAAATTTTACTTGATGTACTGGTGAAATTTGGCGGTTCCGAAAAAAGGGGAAACTTGAATGATTGTAGAAAGTTTTAAAATGAATTGGAATTCTTGCACTTCGACTTTCAAAACCCAACAATTTAGTCAATTTTTGGTAGAGTCGCAGAAACGCTCAAATTGTAGATAAAATTGGGATACAATGTTCCTACGTTTGAACCATCGGCATCATTTTGGGCTGCTCCTAAGTGATAGGAAGGGAATTCGTATTAATGTCGACTTTTAAGCTGTGATGGGGGGGGGGGTAAGCTACTTGGCTTCCAATTTTGAATACAACTCTCAATATAAGAATCAATCTGCCTCATTAAAATAGGTTCTCTGCGTTCTCCGTTGAGAGAGCTGTCATCAAAGTTCCTACAGAGGCTCGGAGCCACCACCTTGATTTTTCGGAAAAACAGCTGATTGCAGATATCCCCCTCGCCTACCTCCTGTAAAACAGGTTCTCCGTTGAAATTAATGCTTATTTACCCCCGGGCAACCATACGAGCCCAATTTGGATTCGGTGCAAATGAACGCTTTCTGTATGCCATAAGATAGGAAGTATCACGTGATGTGGGAATGAAATCAAGCTGAAGGTACAAGCTAAACTTTGAGGAATTGGCTATGAACGAATGGTCCACTCATAGAATGGGACGAGCAATCGTAGGACAGCAATTTGAAATTTCTGACGTTATCAATCGTTCCAGCTGTTCTGAATAAATTATATCTCAAAATTAGAGCATCAGCTTGCTGGAGACAGAAATTGCCGCGAATATTATGTGCGCTAACGAAGCATACTCTTGGTAGAAGAGGGAACTAAGATGCTACAATTTTTTAAAACCTTTTTTCTAAGGCAAATCCTTGAGGATTAATCTGTCTCTCCACCTACTTTGGATATCCATCTTACTCATCCGGACAAGCTGTTTTGTAGCAAAAGAAGGAAGTCTTCAAATTAACTATCTTCATTTGCCGTGTGTATCTAGCATCGTACGATGAATTGATAACTAGGTAGACAGTTATTTTTTTGGAGTTTTCCCCAACGTACTGACTTTCGCGCGTTCCAAAGCAGTTTACAAGAGAAGTAGACGTTCCAAGGTACCAAGGTAGAAAAAAATAACATCTTTCGCAACGTGAAAACTTTCCGAGAACCACCATTCAAAGTCTGATGTATCTTGCAAGAAAAGTTGAGCCTTGTTCAGCAGTTTTCTCGAAAACGTTAATGTCCTCTCCGTAGTGTGGTTTTCTGGAATAGATAAACGCTACTTGATCACTGCCCAAGTCTACGAAAACGTTTCATTCTCTTCTCAGTATGATTATTAAACTTGATGTTGAGTCGAAATTCGCTCGATGTATATTTCGCTTTCAGTGAATCGCTTTGTTCGCTCGCTTAAATGCACGTTCGCATATAGTTTTGTACCATATTTTTTCTTACATCTAGTGACATGTATTCTCCCGCCCAAGGTACTATAAAACCGTCTATCACGCGGATTCATCTAAATAGAGTGAATGGTCGAGAAAGTTGAAATGTTTGTGCGCGCATATATACGTACAATCTGCAAAATATTATAGTTCAAATTTTTCTCTTAATTTGTCCGCAGATCAAAATCGCTTGCAAAACTCTAACGGTAGTGGCCCGGTTAAGAATACCGTACCTAAATCGCTCGCGGACCATTCTAGTCGGTCAGCAGATGTTGGTTACAAGATCACGTCGAGGAGTAGTAATAATCACAACAACAAGCAGCTTCAAAAACAGTCGAGTATCGTCGAAGTAAATCCTCTGCTCGGACATCTGAAACGTACCACCGACGGTATGGAAGCGTTCATCGTGCTGTTCCAACGCCTGACGGCGGACGTAAGTACTCCTATTTCTTTTTGTTTTTCGAAAAATCATCTTCGATGCGGATTATCGAAAATGATTTTGTTTTTCTTTCGTAGATGGATGTTTTCACGCTGCCGTACATAAAACGGGAATTAGCGAAGTACAAAGAAGATTGGTCAGCGATGAAATCGAAATTGGGTAAGTGAGCTTAATCGATATTAGGACATATTGGCACCAATCGTTCGCACGTGTACTGATGTACGTTTCTCTATGACTTGGCAGAGGAAGCTAACGTCAGCTGTCGAAGATTGAAAGAAGAAACAGAAACCCAAAAGGCGATGCACGAACAAAAACTGGAAGAATTGAGAAACTCACATTCCGCCCAACTGGACAGATTGAACGAACTTCACAAGCAGGAACTTGGAGCACGTACGTATGAACATATTATTTCCGAGTTTGGGGAAGGGAGCCCGAGACCAGTTTCCGATCGTTCTCGAGGGAAATAAGGTCGTCCTCAAATTGACGAGCTTTTTCTCGCGCTTTCGGGTGTGTTCGGAACTTTTCCGACTTCGAGTTACGGGTACGATTACTTCCTTCTGATGGCTGACTGAGTGTTTCTTGATCAGATTTTGAAAGAGAAACCAATAATTGTAGAGAAAGAGCTCTCCATTGTAAAATCAGGTATCAAAATTTGCGGTTCACGTAATTATTAGGACTTCATGAGTCGTTCGTACCCGGCCTCTTATTCCAAGTCCTGGTGATTTAGAAAGCTTTCATACTTCTCACATCTACTCCATGTGAATGACGAAATACGTTTCGCACTGTTTAGTCGTCATGCGATATCAGTCGGATGAACTTCCGCAAAATCACTGTGAATCAATCCAAAACTCTGTCCCGTACACAACAGACGGGATATCAGATATTCTGTCCTTATTATTCACTATTGACGTAACTTACGGAGAAATATTGACCTATATTTTGATGATTTAGTCTGCCTATCTTTTGCTTGTTCGATCCGTATCAATTTTTCGTTATCTGTTCCCTTTCCTTCTCACTTCACAGGGTATTGTGTGCTTTTGCTTTCTGTTGAACTCGATCCCTGATGGTTAAACAACTGAGATTTTTATTAAAGCTCGTGGTTTTCTTCAAACTTTCGCGTCTTGAAGTATCAGACATGAGGTAGAAAAGATTGTCGGTGTGAAGAGGAATCTCTGGGAGAGCTCTTGATTTCCAAGTCATGGAAGAACGGTCTGTAGAAGAAAGAGACTGCAAAATTTCCATTTTGAAGTTTTTATATTTTGTATTAATTTACAAGCTGCTAGCAGCCTGCTTCAGGGCTAAGAGCTAGACAAAGGAGAGGAAGTTGTCTTGATGTAGATACTTGAATATGTTGAGGATGGAGGAAAAGTCGTCCAATAGTGCCTTTGTATGATCGTTAGAGATGGTTAAGGAGGAGTTGCATAAACATCCCCAAATACCCTGCAAGGTTCGACATACCAGCGGTAACGACGCGGCGCTTGTCGGGCGTGCGTGGGTGGTCCTTCGGAGGAATGATTTCTTGCAAAAAGTTTCTCAAAGTTCCATTTTTTGATAAATTTTTTCGATCTTGAGAAATGTTGTACAGGAAGGTTCAACTTGAGGCGATATGGAAGCAGAAATCCGAATTTTTCTCTCCAAAGAAAATAGACGAATTTTTGATAATTGTGAAATGAAATGAAAATTTTGAAATTCTGCTTCATTACCGCTTCAACTTGAACCTTTCTGAGAAACATACCCAAAAATTAGAAAGATCCATTGAAATCTCAAGCAGTGAGAAACTTTTTCTGGCACTATGTTTTTAATGGAATAACTTGGGGCAGTAGAAGATAAGTGGGACGGGTAGGGAGGTGGGGTCAGATCGCGATGAGGGCATCTCCTATTTCGAAAGATTACATCGCAAGTCGTCTCATCCACTTGATGTTACAATATTCTATGAAATTCAATGGCTACACGCCCTGGAAAGAAGGACTGGCGACCTTGAAGACCTTTCTATTGAAATCTTTCTTGTCTATATAATTGTTGACATGTTTCATGTCTTCAGCCTCACCCCACACCAATGCGAAAATCCGCCAGTACGTCCACAAACTATGGCGACTGACCACAGTAACTTTGGCTACCTCAACCACCATAGAAGCCATGGAAAATGCCAATACGCCCCAATCCCAATCAAAGTCACTTTCCTCATTTGATGCACCACCTAACCAAGTTTTAAAACAAGAATATCTACATCAAGCTGAACATCAATCGTTTTTTTATCTCATCCATGAAACTTCGATGAGTTTTCCCATGTTATTATTCGATTCTCCCGATACGTCATTTCGGTTCCAAATCGACTCGTTATTTCCACCACAAGTCGACTCGTGACTCGACTCGGTCCTGTTCAATGTCGATCGCAAATCAACCCAAAATGAGTGGAAATTGACATGAAATCGACCGCTCATTTTGCCCCATCGATTCATTATCAACGTTGAAATTGCGCGGACTTGACCACTATTGCACTAATCTAATGAGATTATCAATGGCTCCTATTGAATAATCATGAATATGCATTCTGCCTGCGAGTAACGGAGTTACCACACAAAATGCTGCAAGAGGGTGACTTTAAATCAACTCCAAATCGACGTCGATTTTCGGTGGATTCAAGATCAACTCGCATTCATTTCCAGAGCAAGAGAGTAGTCGATTTCAGGTCACATAAACTGACCTGAAATCGACGCGACGAAGGAAGGGTCAATTTCAAATCGATTCTTCAAATTTCTCCGACGATCAC
The DNA here is from genome assembly GCA_035079395.1 of Aspidiotus destructor. Classification (NCBI taxonomy): domain Eukaryota; kingdom Metazoa; phylum Arthropoda; class Insecta; order Hemiptera; family Diaspididae; genus Aspidiotus; species Aspidiotus destructor. Next base: position 2,304,357 of record JAVHKZ010000015.1, read on the forward strand.
GAAATTGATTCCTCTGTTGGGTAGATTTCTAGTTTTCTACCAATATACGCCTGTTGACCAAAAATTGACCTCAAAGTGACCACAATTTTAACTTGAATCTAAGTTGACTGTTCCAAATTTTCTTTTAAACTTGAAATTGACCACTCCGGTGGATCAATTTGTAGTTTTCTAGTCATTTCCATTGATCGTCTTTGACTCAACCTCAATGTGACGTCGCTCTCAAGTCAATTCTCAGTTGACTTCTCTCAAACTTTTTATCGGTCTGAAATCGTCGATGGACCTATTTTCAGTTCTCTGGGAATGGCGTCGATCTGGAGTCGATGTACAGTCACTTCCTTAAAACGCTCTTTATGTTTGGTGGCTTCACTACTCGCAGACAAAATACGAAGTTGGTCATGATTATATTTATATGTATGGAGGATCCTTGAGAATCACCAGACCAATGCGAAAATGGCCGAATCGATGCAATGTCGAAGTCAATTTCGATATCAAAATCCAATACCAAATATTCACATATTTTTGACCTTGATTCTGAAACCTTATCAAGTTGTGCACCTGCTACCTACAAAATTTCACCATTGATTGCAAGTCTTTAGCCGATGAGGACCAGAAATTGCCGTTGATCTAGAGTCGTATTTAGGTCTATAGAAAAATATGGAGAAGTTGACTCAAAATCGACCAGAAATAAGGGATTTTCAGTGTTTCATCTTGCATACTTCTTTTTGTACTCGTTATCAATCTGGCAGTGTTTCTTATTGTTGATCTTATGAGTGTTGCTGGGTTCTACACTCATTTTCCATTCTAAGGTTTTCGCCATAAGTGTGATATTAAAAACGCTACCAGATTGATAATCTGTACCAAATCGACTGCTCTTTTTGTGACTCATTTTCAACGTGGAAATTGTGTCGACTTGACCATTATTGCGTTAGTGAGATTCTCAATGGCTCGTGCCTGCGAGTAACGGAGTCAGCAGTCAAAATGCTGCAAGTGGATGCTGGAAAAGCTCAATTAATGTTGCAAATGAGTTGAAATGGCGTCGACCCTTTATCGCCTTGATATCGATGTTGGCGTGAGGTCTATTTCAACAAGTGGCCTTCATATTCATGGTCTCTAAGTTTATGATTTGAGAACGACTGTAGGAATGAGAAAAATGTTTGAGAACTATTCGATTGCAGGTCCTGGTGACCAAGAAATGAAAAATATTGAGAACTGGACCTGAAAACGATGACGTCCTTGGAGATAATAAGCCATGTCGGTTATTCCAACCATAAGTCGACTCATGATCCGATTCAGCCCCGTCCAATGCTGACCGCAAAACGACCCAAAATGACTGGAGGTCGACTTTCGTTTCGTCCCGTCGACTCATTATGAACGTTGAAATTAGGTCGACTTGACCATTATTGCGGTAGTGCGTTTCTTAATGGCTTCTATTGAATAATCATGACTACGCATTCTGCCTGCGAGTAGAAAAGTCACCGAATAGACAAAATGTTTGAAGGTGGTGACTGTATACTGTATACGTATTAACTCCAGATCAATTTGAAATCTACCAGTATAAATTTCCAGACCATGAGAGCAGTCGATTTCAGGTTATCAAAAATTTGAAAAAGTCGCCTCTAAATCGTCTTGAAGTTGGCTCGACAAACAAGTCCAAATTGGATGGATTTGGAGTAGAATCTCCGAGTTTTTTCAACATATGGGTCGATTTCAAGTCAATTCATGGTTTCCTAGTGAAGTACCCCAGTTGACCTGAAATTGACGTCGTCGATTTGAAATTGATTCTGAGTCGGTGACTTCTACCATAGATCTAAAATTGATTATCTCATTGGGTCGATCTGAAGTTCTCTGGTGATGGGTATCGATCGACTTTGAATCAACCTCAACTAGACGTCGATTTTGAGTCTATTTTCAGTTGCCTCCCTTTTTTTTTTTTCAATGATCTGAAATTTACTGCTCTGTCTCGTCAATCGATAGTTGATTTTCAGTTTTCTGGCAATACATGCTGGTCAATTTAAAATCGACCTCATCATCATCTCTTGAATCTACTTTGGACGTCATCCTTCATCACCATCCGTACCGTCATTAGTTCTTGGCGTCATCAGCATCGATGACGTCATCAAATCAAAGTCAATGTACAGTCCCTTTCGAGAAGAGTTCTGTTTCTTTGGTGACTTCACTACTCGCAGATAAAATATGTAAGTTAGTGATGATAATATATTTAGAGGATCATTGAGAATTACAGGACCAGTGCAACAATGGCCGAAACGACCACGTGAATTTGGATTCGATATCAAAATCCAATACCAAGTATCGACTCATTTTTCACCTGATTCTGAAACCTTAACAAGTTGTGCACTTGGAAACTATAAAATTTCACTGACGATTGCAAGTTTTTAGTCGATGAGTGACGTATAATCGGCCGGTAACCGACGTCGATTTCAAGTTGATATCAATCTGTACCGGGAGTCGACTCCAATTCCTTGACTATGAGCCGATGGAACGAAATAAGCGGTCAATTATGTGTCGACTTCCAAATTTGGCGGAATTCATTCGACTGAACATGGTTCATATCATGTCAAACTTCACCTCACTCTCTCTTTCTCTCTTTCGTATAATTTTGGGATTGAAAATCTGTCAAGATCTGATAGCGTCCTCAAAAAGTCTGTACCTCAAATTTCTTGTAAATATTGCTTCATACGTTGACCTCGTTACCATTACGAAAATCTAGTCTACTTTTTCTTCATTCTCAGATGCATCTTCAAGTAGTGTTGAAAGTTTCATGCAGGTACTCGAAATGGAAATATTTTCTCACTCTGATTTGTCGCTCGATATCAATCGGCCTCTCAACTTCTACTAAAATTCCAATCACCTTCTCGTAAGCTTCAAATCCCGTATGGTATTCTTCCTCTCGTTGCAATTTTAATGCCTAATTATCAATTAGCGAAATCACCGCGAACGTCGTGACTTCTTTTTTACGAGTACGAATTTTGCTATAATTATATTTGCGACCAGTCGTCGTTAAAGATGATGATTCGTACTCGTAATTAGTTTTTTCACAAATATTTTCTTCCTTCATCTTGTTTCATTAGTACCACCTTAATCTTGTCAAATATATACCGTTATCAATCTATGAAGCATTTCGTGTCTGCATCGAGTATAATATACAATTTATTTATCATGGACTTTGATTGCCACCAATTGTATGTGACTGTGAGAGAAACGGTTCGAAAATTTATGCATTCCTGCCAAGATTGTTATCGTCTCCCTCTCTGCAAACTACATCTTCCTAGAATAGGGCGTTCAGAGAACTTCAACATCGTTAGTAACGTCTCGTTAAATTTTTGTTTTAGGCTCCGAAAATTATGAAAAACAATTAAGCGAATTAGAAGAACGATTAAAGAATCAGGTTTGTGTAAATGGTCATTAGTATGTATAATTACTAGTTTCGAAAGGACTTTCAAAACGTGTGAAATTCCAGGAAGTGACGTTGCAATCGCAGTTCAACGAAAACCTTCGCCAGATACAGCAACAAGCCGAAGAGAAGCTGGAAAATATTCTAGAAGAGACCAAAAATCAAGTCAACGTGCTGAAAATCGAAAATGACGCGTGGAAAGAGAAATTGGTCAAGGAGTCGTGGCGGAAGCTGGAGCAGGTCGAGTGCAAATACAAATCGAAGATGGAGAGTATGGAGACGAGTTACCGGAGTCAGTTGAGCGAAGCGGACGAGGAGGCGAAGAAACGTGAAGAATTATTCTTGACGTCGATGTCGACGAAACGTAAACAACAAAATACTCGTCAGGAGTCGAATTTGGATGCCGGTATTATGAAGCCTAATCATTCGGAGGTAAGGGAAAGAAATTAGTATAGCTAAACGATTGTTGGGATGGAGCCAACACGCGTGATGATAGGTTATTGACAAGATACCATATCGATCGCAGTCGGCTTAATGTATGCTTGTGCGTTCCATTGAATTTGGTACGTCTTGTCGTGGTTTTTAATACACGTGTTATGTATTTCATTTTTCAGACCCTATCGTACGGTCCGAAGCCGGATATGCAAAATATGGAAGACGAAGTTTGTTCGTTACGCGTTGTACTCGATTTGAAACATTCGGAAATTCAAGACCTGAGAAAGCAGAATGAGAAATTGCGAAAAGACGTTCAAGACTTGCCGTTCATCACTCAGAAATTGGATTCAGCGCAGGCCAGAATCGAAGACCTGAACGCTCAGTTACAAACGAAAATCGAAAATGAAAAGTGAGTCGAAAGGTTGTATCCGCATGATCTTTCTTTCTAACGTTTTCTTAAATGTTTTTCGTTACTTCGTTTTAGGAAATTATTGAAAGAAAACCGAAAATTACTCGAAACCGTCCAACACGAAAGCGAAAAGAAAAAGCGGTTGACGTTCCAAAACGAGGAACTGCTGTGGAAGCTGAAGAAGAGTGCGCAAGTTGCCAAAACGTTGGCGGTATTTAATAACAACTTCAGAAACGACGAACAAGGTGAGTAGCATAAACTGAGGTAGACACTCAGATTGCAAGAAGGGGCCCTTTCTAGAAAAACTCAGCGGTTTATAAGAATGAAATCTTGTAGTCGTTCAAATAACTGATGTACGATCGATGTCTCTTTGGGTAAACTTTCTTCCTAGATCGAACATCTTGGATGTCGTTTGGGTTTTCTGGGAAAAAATCGATGATATGGTCTATTCTTCGGAAGATCTTTCTTGCCATTCGCGTTCTCATCCCACCAGAAGATATTGTGCCGAAAGTCAAGGGTTTCAAATTGAAGGACGGTAGTCGGGGTTTTTGGGAATTGATCCCAGCGTTTCAGGTGGTAAAATCAACAGGAATGGAAAGTAGGATAAATGATGAGTTGAGTGAGACGGCTGAGGATAAACTGACGTGAAGGCAGAGAGTCTGTCAACTGTCAATATTCAGAGTGGGTGTGAAGAAGAATGAGGCGATCTAATAAGACGAATACACGAGTTTTGGGTGCAAAGGCAGGAGTTTGTGCGCCTGGAAGCACCTTCAGCGAAGGCAACGAGGAAAGCGACAACTTTCCCGTTCAAATCATCGAAGATCCTCTTCCTTTGTATCATCGTTGTCGTCACTGCCATTTAAAGGGTAGGACCTTGGGCTTGTAATTCTTCTTGACATCACAATCTTATTCTTGTATGTCCTTCATCTATGAGAGTTTCAACCAAAAATCATTCTCTAATGAAGTCACCCTCTCCTGCTTTCACTCTCTTCGTATTTACTGGTAGGATTTTCAGTGATGTCCGGCCCAGTAATTTTTAACAGGGAAACTTTTTTGAAGGAAGGGGGTCAGGGGAGGATTTACGGGGGGTGTCGAACTCCCCTTTCTCTTTCCCCCCAAAAAAAGTAAATAAATACTTGAAAAATATCAAAAAGAAGGGTGGACGAGAGGAATTCATTTCCGACCCCCCCCCCTCCAAAAAATGAAATAAATCAAGTTATGGATCCGCCACTGAAAGGGGTATATTGAAGAACACTGACGGGCGTCGGCCAGCAGGCGCCATCCGACAAAACGTAGGACTTGCTCTCAAACTATAAAATGGGAGGAAGACTCGATTAACAGGGAACTTGTACAATTTTCGACCTATGAGCTACGGATGATAGGCGGAAGACTTGAGAAAAAATTCGACTTCCGAGCTACAACGATAGAAAAGGGCCTTGAAAAAATTCTACTTTGAAGCAACATGCGACGGGATAGGGACTTGGGAAAATTTTGACCTCCGAGCTTGACACTGCACGCAAGTGACTCCCATAGAACAGTTTCTCTGTTTGCCTCAATTAACGAAGTTAATGAAGGCAAGCCCGAGCAGTTCACTAGGTGGGCTGCGAGGTTTTCTCAAGTCACACCGGCGCGGCGTATCTTTCCCACTTAAGTACATTCGTCCTTTCTTGACAATCAGTTGACCAAAGCCTGAGTCTAGAAAGAAAGCTTCAACTTGAAGAGTTTTAGTCTAAAATTTACATCTGGGTCCAGCTTATGTCAGCTGTAGCTCGTGCACCCTCCGGCCAAATTGACCGTAAGACTGCAGCGCTCACAGCTGTAAATTGTTTCAAGTGTTTTTTCTGTAAAAGGTCGAAACTCGAAATTTTTCGCGTCAAGGCCATTGATGCCATCAAAAAAGATGGATACGAACTTTTCCTAAGGATCTCAACTTCAAGGCTCGACATTAGTTTGAGAGGCCTAAAATGCTTCGCCTAGCTTATGCCTAGCCTTAGACTTCGTGGCTATAGCCTAGCTCGGAGAATTGTAGCTTGGAATCGTTCCACCTCTACCAAGGCTCAGAGCTCAAAACTTTCTATCCCTTCTTTCTAAATGTTTACAGATCAAACTTTCCCCGAACCCTGAATCGGAGCTTGAAATTTTTCTCAAGTTCCTATGTGAGCTCGAGATCATTGATGATACGTCTCACATGATAGACGCGCATGACCCCTCTCCCCCCCCCCTCAACAGAATAGATAGCGGATTCCACGCTAGAAACAACGCAATTGAGTCCCCACATTCCAAAAAAGCTTTAGTCCATTTTCAACGTTTTGAGTGATTGAAGAGAAATAGTTTTGCTTCATTTCTTATGAGTTAATATTATGTATATCATTTTTAAATACTCTTCTCGAAATGAAACAGAAATAATACCATGATACTTGAATGGAAAAACCTGCCATACTCACGCTGGCAAGGGGAAAGAGGCGCGAAAAATGGGACTCAAGGTTGACATTCTTCCTCTCAGAACATTACAACGGTGATAGTTGGAGCATTTTCGTTTAGTGCTATTTATCGAGGAAGATTTTTACTTGGCGCTAATCACTCAATATGGGAAAAAATGGATTAAAGCCTCTTTGGAATATGGGGACTTGATTACAACAGAAGGAAGAAATTTTGACGCATTCAGCGCAGCCTGATAGTTTTCTCTTTCCTTTGTGGAGGTCCTGAACCGTGATCGAGACCCTAAATCTTTCCCTCCCGGAGAAGATATAACTTTCAGTTTCCGTAGTAGTTTTTCTTAATTTCTTGAATATTTTATTATAAGAACTGCTTAAAACTTACATCTGTTCATCTGACTTAGACATGATGGCAGTTTAAGGCTTGGCTTCAGTAAGCTAGGCCTCAGATATAATCTCAATTAATTACGAGGTTACGCGAGGAGGTCGAAAAGCTTTGTTCTCTTGAATCTTCATGTGATCATGGAGTCGCATCGAGGAGTCTGATGGCTTTCACAAGGTGGCTGTGTAGTCGAGAGTTGTATTTCTCGGTGAATTTTTTGATGGTGACTTCCATGGTGTCCATTTGTAAGTCCCTGTGTAGCGTGTCGTTGGCCACATACCAGGCATTCCAACGAAGGACCCGATTCTGCGCCTTCTGAATAACGTCGCGGTTGCTTTTCTTGGCGGTGTCCCAGATCTGGATCCCCTAGGTCCAGGAAGGCTTGATGATTGATAGATATATTAGGCGTTTGCTGCCTAGGCCCAACCTAGAATGGTAGCCCAGCAGCCAAAAGTATTTTTGTAAGAGAGCTTCGCTGTAGTCTCTCTTTTTCCTCTCATGAGATTGCCACGATAGTTCAGAATCCAAATGCATCCCCAAGTACCTATCTGAGCTAGAGAGGAGCACGGGCTTATTGGCTAGGTAAATTAGTTCGTAATTATGGGGCCGTAGGGCGAAATCCACCCGAACTGATTTGGATTCGTTCAGGCTGGCCTTCCATTACTTGGCCCAGTCTACTATTCTGTTGACTGCGGATTGGAGCTGGGAGGTCGCCTCTCTGTGGCTCTTGAGAGACGAGAGTATCGCGGTATCGTCCGCGAATGTCGCTACTGTTACATTTCGAGTAGCTGATAATATGTCTGTCGTGTACAGGAGATACAACAGTGGGCCCAATGTGCTCCCTTGCGGTACACCGGCGCGGATAGGGTAAGTTTTTGAGGTATTAGAGTTGAATAAGACCGCGAACAGATCACCTCGCAGAAGTTGGCAGACAGTAATTTCTCGAGTTTGTGAACTAGTCCCTCGTGCCAGACACGGTCAAACGCTTGTCCTATATCCAGGAATATCGTTGCGCAAAGCCTCGTCTATCACTGCCACTACTCGGTATACTTGTTCGATAGTTGAATGTTTCTTGCAAAAACCGAATTGGTGGTTGGGGGTCAAGTTGTCTTCCTAGACTATTGGTGATAGTCTGCTGACGAGGAATTTATGGCTTATCCGACTTCCAGCCACTGGGGACATGTTCAGCCAGTCGGATGACGGCGTTACGGATGTAGGTCAACTGGACGATTCCTTTTTTTGGTTTCTCCGTTAACACGACGGCAGCAATGTTGTCAGCGCTGGGAGCTTTTTCTGGGGTCAGCCGGTCTATAAGCGAGAAGAACTTGATTGGCTCACTGCTGCCTGTAGCAAGGTCAGGGAGTGAGTCCGCGAATGTTTCCTCTTTTTCTTGGTCGCTTCTTGTTCATCCACCGTCTCTAGTTCTCAGAGGAGGGACGCCTATAACCAGCTGCTTTAGTCTTTGGGTTGCTTTCCACAAAGAGTACGTATAATCTGACTCTTTATGGGGTGACAGGTTGGCTAGATAGTCTTCGACCGATTTCTCGTTGATGTGTCGAATTAGCGTGATAACTTCTTTACTGATTACCATGTAACTCGGCAATCTTGACCTTTGCCATCTTTTTCTTTCTCTTCTCTTCTGTTTCACCATCTGTCTCACTTCGGTGAGATAGAGAAGCTCTTCAGATATTCGAAGGGGAGAAGATGACTTCAGGCTGACGTTGAGTTTTACCTTCTATAATATAGCTTCGCGTTATGCGTCCCAGTTGTTCCATTTGTTCGTCAGGTGCTTGCTCTATATCTTCTTCAGTATCTCGGTGCTGATGGTTTGGAGCGCTAGATCATGGTCTAAGGTTGAGTCTGTGTAATTTTATCGCGTCATTACCGGAGACTTCTTTGGTAATGAAGAAATCGAGCAGATACGGAACCTTGCTTAGGCCAGTAGGTTAGATCCGTAATAAAGGTCGGGGATGAATTTCTGCGACGATAAGACTGTTTTATTCTTCGGATGAAAAATGCATATCCCTTTCTCAATTCGGATTTTCAGCCGCCAGTGCAACTTGCGATGTGATCAGAATATTTGGCGATAGATATGTTGACAAATTATTTAGTCTGCAGATCTCAGAATAATTGTTGAGATTAGGACGTATGAAAAATAGTATGTGTAGGCAGAAAAAAATATTTGCAGGGGCCCCTCGGTGAACAATGATGTCCCCATGGCAAAAACATCCCCGAAATCCTCGAAATAGCCCAAAAATGCCTCCATGGGGAAATTTTTGGGGAATTTTGGACAAGTTTTTGCCGCCTGATATTCAACGGCGGGGGGGGGGGTGGATATTTGAAGGATTCTTTACGGGATGCTGAACCACATTATTCATCTCAATTCAAACCCAGCAAGTTCGAGAAAAGGCACCTTCTTGCATCATCAAGACCATCGCCTCTGTCATCGCATTTAATTATTCTATATTATTTCTTCCGTAGATTTGATCATCGAAAACGGCGATTATCAGAGTACACCCAAAAATCCGAAAAAGAGTAATTGTAAATGCCAATTACGTTTCAATGAAAAGTACGTACAATTCTATAATAATCAAGCTCGTCGTCTACATTTCATTTGATTTTTAATAATCCATTTCCTTTCCGTTTCAGTGCCCTAGGTAAGCAGCTGAAGCGTTCTCGCACCGACGCCGATATCAAATTAGTCGAGTCCACCGGAGACGGAGATTCATCACCCAAAGTGCTCGGCGTAGTCGAGAAAAACGATTCGGTTTCGTGGGTACTCGAGATGGACGAGTCTCCGTTGGCGGTCGCTTCGCGCATGTTGAGACGAGCCAGCAGTCTTAGAGGCGTTCCGTCGATAAAAAAGAAATCCAATAACTCTCAGCATTCTTTGACGTTGCCATCGCGTAGCATAAAATCACCTTCGAGCCGTAGTGCTCGCACGTCTCCGTCGAAATCGCCAAAATCGATTAGAAAAGTCAATCCAGCGATGACGAAATCGACGTCCGATGCAACGGCGACGACTAAAACAGACGTAACGTCCAATGATGACGAAAATGTCATAGTGGACATATCTTCTTTCTTCGCTTTCCTGCAGGATTCTGATTTCGAAAGTGATCTAGTCGTATCAGATGACGTTGACGCTGGCGAGACGTTTTACTCAGGTAATAATAAAACATCGACCTACTCGAGCAACAGTTCGGATAGTAGCCTTGATTTAGATATTGTATACAATAAGGAAAGCAATCCTCGTCGATATACCTGGACAAAAAGTACGAGCGATGATAGAGCGGGTGCGGACAAAGACGATCATCGAGCAGTAGCCTATTCATCGAGCACAATATCGGATACCGAGGACAGCGAATCTGTGGATTGCTTTTTGGCACCGTCAGCTGGTTCTTTTACCACCATGTTGAACGAGCAACTTGTTAACAATTCGACAAATTTGAACGAATAATTATTGTAAAAAAAAAAAAAATGTTTTCTTACGTAACTACTTCTCAAATGTCCGCGATTTATTTTTGTCATTTTACGTACATGTGAAGCTTACATCGGTGTTATATACAATACTTTTGTTTTATCTATTTTATTATTTTTATTATTGTATAGTGTCTTCTTACAGACGTCTAACGTAGAAAGTTTTATTTTTTTGATAGTGTATAGACAACTTTTGAAGGCGAAAAAGGCTGATCGTTTTTTATTCATACGTGACTACAATTCATCGTCCGTTATCGAAATAGCTGGGACGCGTTTTGAAATAAAAGGTCGACTTGCATTTTCTTCTCTTGAAATGTGGGTTTCTAATCAAACTTAATTATTCTTATTCTTATTACTATACTTCTCTTCTTACTCAATATCTCGACCAAAGTTACAAATATTATACAAAGTACGTAAAATTATATTTATAATGAAATGCGGTAGCCTCGCCGAGTATCACAAAGAATAATATTTTGATTTTTCCTCTTTATTTTTTTTTTTACCTCTTTTTATATTTTGAATAATTATAATTTTTGATTATTCGAAGACTTCAAATGTATCAGTATTATGTAGATTTATTAAGAAAAAATTGAATATAATTATGTGAATAGCCTCAATTTATGCGAAGAAAGTTTTATGTACAGTGATTTAGAGTGTGTCGTTTAGTATTAGGTTCGCATGCAGTACGATATAGATCTATACTGTATTTCGTGTTTTTCTTCTTTCTTTTTCGTTTCTGTCTAGTCATACCTACGTGCTGTATATTCATTAGATTAGTCGTGTGTATGTTGGAATAATCAAAAATTAGTTTGTGTTTGAAAAAAATATATTGTAGTTTAAGCAGTTCGTGCAGAAATATGTGTAACTAAAAAAAGAAATATTATCGATACCTACCAAAATGATAATTTTCGTATGCGTGGTACAGCTTCTATGAGAACCTGTACAATTTATATACGATTTTTTCGCGTCCAATTTCCGTTCTTAATATTTGATACCTATTTTTTTCGGTGACGTATCGTACTTGGTTGTCATTTTTTTTCCAAGTTGCAAAATTCAAGTATTCTGCGTCACTGATTCTGCACGTAATAAGATTATTATTATTTTTTCTTTGGTTGTGATTATCGTGAAATATGAATACCTTTAATGAATGTCCGTAGTGTTTCTTTTCCCATTTTTCCTCTCAGTTTTTCCCCCTTATTTCCTTAGATTAAATTTCCATAATTCATATAATGAATTTAATTTTCCGTTCTCGATCATTTCCGATGAACGAGTACTATTGTAATACTACAGAAGTTTACGATTAGGTATCTTCTCTTTATTTTGTAAGTTTACAGTTGTTCTATGATTTATAGTACCGTTATTCACTATTATATTTTTGGAGAACTTCTCGTTTCATTGTGTTCAATTTCATTTTATCGTCGAATCATAAGAGATTGGTCATTCAAGCGAAAGAAGAAAATATGAAATTCTCGAAATTTTCGTAGAATTTATTAGAGTGGGAATCTTAAAAACTCTGGAAGTATTGTGATATGGTTACGATTGAATTCAGGAGAAAATGACTTTAAAATTAAAAAGATAGCGAGAAACTGGAAATTTGGAAATGTCTCTAGGTCTTATCACTCGATTGTAATAATCGCTTCAGAATCCACCTTCGATTAGAATCAATCGTCAAAAGAGGCAAAAACATAGTTTTTGACAGGTAACTCTTCAAATATTGGATTGAATGAAATTAAACAAGCATACAAATTTGAAGATCGATGAATTCCCTATGGAATGATGTTTCTCTTCGAATCTCTTACATGAGCTCCACAAAACGGCGCGGCGTAGAAAAAAAAAATCAATCTAACAACTTGTATACGCTATTCACTATTTTGAGGGGCATTGAATGATCCTCGTGCGAGACAAATTAGAAATGAAATATTATGGACTAGGTCACAAAGACCTCATCTTCGCATGCAATTCCAGGCCTGAGATTGGGCATAATTTTTTGTCCTGACTCTCTTGTAGACGTACCAAATATTTGGCTTGGCCTAGCCTGGCCTGAGCAAGCCTTGAAACTTCTGGCTCGATCGAGGCTCAATCACGGGCTTGTGTAAATCAATATTTGTGAAAAGTATTTTGAAAATTCTTCTTTGTTAATAATTGGCTGAATTTAATGATTTCATTCTTTGAAAAGCGGCCCGCGAGAGGCCGGAATAGGTCTGTGCTATCTCAGGACGACGACATACTCCAACGAGTAAAACGAACGTGTGATCTTGGCCATAACTTGACGAATCGTATTAGCTCTATTCATGCTATCTGCTAATCGAATCAATTTTAGGTGTCTTAGTAACCAGGGAGCGGATTTGATAGGCCGTGAAACACAAATCGCGACTCGGAAAAAAAATCTTTCGTTTACGAAAGGCTCATGCCTGCCAATTGGGAATCGTGATGCACGTCAAGAGGGGAAAAAATGAGCAAAATACGGATCGCCTATTTTTAATCCACAATCCGATTCGTGCCGGATCTGAAAATATTCAGTAATCCGGCTTCAATTCTCTTGATAACATTCAGGAAACCGGTCTTGATTCTCTTGATAATATTCTGCAATCTGCTCTCTTTTCAGGGAACAACGATTAGGCCTAAAAAAAGAATCTTTTATATGTGGTAGCAATGGAAGAAGAAGAAAAAAAAAAATTAACAAAATTATGAACTTTTACATTGCAGTATTTATATTATAATAGTTCCTGGTTGAAAGACTGGGATTATGGTAGTCACAACAGAATATGACCGCTAAAAATCTGCCATCAAATAAATTGTAGGCGATTTTTCAAAAAACCATATCCATTTCTCAGCCCATTGTTGATCGAATTTGGCGCGCCTCTAAATCGGTTGAAAGATTTCTGAATCTGAGGTTTGGGCTTACCTGGTTATAAAGTGTATTGTAGACTGCTTTCACATCATCTAAAAATCTTCTTGGGAGTACATCTTGCTTCTTGAAAAAAAAAAAAAAAAAAAAAAAAAAAAAGTATATTTATTTACGTCGTTAGTCAAAAGGATGCTTGCTACCTTTTAAGTAATAACAAAGTATTTTACTTATGTCAGACATCGTGAAAAGATCTACACGGTAAGTATACCAATTATTATATAACATTTCAAATGTTGAATTCAGAAAACAAGTGCCACAATTCACAACTAACCGCTGAAAATCTGCCATCAAATTGTATGCTACAAGTCGGTATTTCACGCCACACACGGAAAGATTGTTGGTGAATTGTTCTGAGACAGGAGATTTGTGATAACAGCACAGTCACAGTTATGAAAATATTTGTACACGTAAAATAATGTTCAGGTACCTACTAAGTTTTGATCGTGATAATTTTGTTCGTACTTTTGTAAAAATTATTACAGTTTTGGAAATGTTCTAAATCTTTAGATTCACAATTCATCTTTATTGTTTTTGTCTCCAGTAACTCATCATTCTTCAATTAAAATTTTTACCTATCTTATATTTCAAAATGCTATTTGAATCTCTTCGTAGTTCTCATCTTTTCTCAATTAAAATTTTTCTAATCTACTTTTTTAAAATGGGATTTGTATTTATAGGCCCCACTATATTACATTTCCAGCTCTCATATTTTTCTATTTTGCGTGTTATGAGATTTAAAATTTGTCTGCAATGTTGCAAAGATTGGATCTGATTCTTATGTTTTGATAGTATTTTTGAATTTGTTTACTTTTTTCCTCCTTTTTCCTAGACTGTGAAATTTTCAATAAAAATTTAGAAACTCGGATTGTGCTGCTTTTCATTATTTTCTCCATACCTAAGTGCTGGCTGCTTATTGCAGTTTTCTTTGTAAAAAATTGATCATTATTCATTGACACCACACCTTCATAAATACATTCAAAATATAGGCTAGTCTCCTTTGTCATTTGATCATATTATTGAAACTTAATGCGTTGAAATAAGCAATGAAACAACAACACTATATTGTTGAAATAGAGTACGCTCTAGGATTGGAAGTACTGCAATATTTAAATCAGTATTCATTTTTAGGCTATATTGCGTTCATGGCGTTTGTGGTACTGTAAAATTGAAAAAAAAAAAAAAAAAAAGAGGAGGAGGAGGAGGAGGAGGAGGAGAATGTAAAAATATTAAAAATGCTATAGGCAAAGTAATAACTTACAATGAAGTACAATTAAAACAGAAAATAAATTACTTGTAGAGGCTGGAAAGAGATGCTAAATTCACAAGAGCTAAACCAATTTGGTAAAAAATAATGAGAACATGGAACAAACTAGGACCATTTTCAATTTTATACCTACGTCTCAAAAAAGATAAAAATTTGTCATTTTGCAATATGGAAACAAGAATTTAGAAAAAATGAAAATTGAATTATTCAAGATAACAATACAAGAAATACATTGTACACTGAGGAAAAAAAGAATACCTAATTAAAAAGAAAACAAAATAGTAGAAGAACCAGGCCACCATTGTGAACTGAGGGAAAAAGAATAATAAGAAAGTATTCAGCTGTGAATAATATAGGTACCTGTATTTGTTTCTAATAAAGAAATTTCTTAATGGACAATTCAATAATATCATAAGGTAAGTTCTTTGATGCTAGCATTCCTTCTTTGGATGGTGTTTTGGATGTACAATTATTGAATATTCATTTCAACACATTTTTCTAAAAGAGAATCCATAATACCGGTACGTGCAACAAAGCATCAATTTCCTAGATTGTAATTTCATCAATGAAGTCAATTAGTAGTCAGTCTGTAGGAGTTAGGAATAGGCTGTCATGAGCTCTAATCGCCCAAAAGATACATTTTGGCTGATTGTCGATGGTCAAGGTCAACAGCGCAGCTGCTTGGCCACTTTAATTGTCGGGCGCGGGAAGGGCGCGGGTGAGAATGCTCAAAATTATAATGATGAAAGTTTTCATGAGTCAGAGCAGATTAGAGAAGTTCTGACTCATATTTTCTTTGCTCTGATTGTTCCATGAATCATGACTGGTTTCAAGGCTTCAAACCCCCGCTCCTTCAGCATATCCCGTGTGTACGTGCAGGCTGAAATATGTTTTTCATAAATCTGCTTGAGCATCATCCTAAAGTGACTCAGTATGAGTTCATGTTGTTGTGGAAAACCTTACCTTAAACAGGAGTTTGGATCGCAGTTATTCATTGTGTTCGCAGTTTGAGCGTTTTTGTTGTTGTATGAAGTGCGATGGCCGCCCTTTATGCATTACTCTTTGACATCTTCATCCTGAGTATTTGCTTTCTCTTGCTTCAATGTTACTTATCATTGTTACCAGTGATCGTCACCGTTTTTTCATTGTAATGCCTTTCATCTTAGTTAAGTTTTACTTAATCCCAGATTGCAATTTTAGAAGTGCAATGAGTAGTTTATTTGGGAAGTACCTACCTATGTGAATGTACTTTTAATCAAATTTTTTCAAAAAATTCCAGTGTATCTGTATTAGTTTTTGTGCTGTGATATGAGTTGGTTTCTATGCGTTTAATTTTCTGTCGTATCGCGGCGTATGTATCTATCATTATCAATTATTTTGTAAAGTAGCTGAAGTTTTTCCTAGAATTGTGTTTTCGATCGTTTGTTCTTCAAGTTTCCACAATTTCGTCGCGCGTGTGATGGTGTGTACTACGTGTAAATGGTTTGATGGTGGTACCGCGGAGTATGTCCCCAATTCATTGGTATCAGGTAGGATATATGAATCATTCTTTCAGTTTTGTATTTTGTGAATCATGATGTCGACATTCTCAATTAAGATCTTGGAAAAATTTCAATAGTTACTTACCGGGTCTATCTTATACTCTTAGTACTATTAATTTTTGCATTTGCCCAGAAAAGTTGAGTCATAATCTGAAAAGCATTAGGTAGGTAATTATTAATGCTACAGAAGGTTGAGAGTATCCCAGTAGTTGGAGAATATGCCTCGCTGGTCTCACTGAAATAGACCATCTCCTTCATATTCTTGATGACTCACAGCAAATAGGCTAGTTGTAGTGAGTAACTCTATCTATACTAGAACAGCTACGCTTGGATGCAAACAAATGAGGATTAGACCTCTACTCCATTCAATATTACTGTATTATGAATGACCGTTCTTTAAAAAGTCAAATCAATTTGATTAAATTTCATATTCTATCAGTCAATGGAACTCTAGCGCCTTAAATGAAACAGGTGCGCATCTCTATCACATATATTAGGAAAGGAGAAGGGGGGTAATAAGTATTTAAAACAAAACCAAGTTACATTTTATTCATTAGTGAATCTTTTCATTATTTTGTTCTTTTTCTCTCTTTTCTGTAATTGGGCAATGATGCAGACTGTGATACTGTTTCTATGTTTGGTAGATATTCTCAAATTCTCAACTCCTCCCGCTATATTTGAGTCAATTTAGCAACAAATCTGATCAACGTAAATCAGGAAGTCAGTGTACCTTGGTATCTTTTCAAATTTGGTTCTGTCCTCGTCTCAAGCGTGCTTCAATTAGTGATGATGTCCTACTTTATCTGCCATTCAAAGTTGAATTGACATGCATTCAAATCAAACTGAGGGTCTTTTGGACAGTTTGTACAAATGTGTGAATTTTAATAACATAGGTACTATACCTTGACTATTCATATAATTATGGCATTGGAAGGGAAAATTACAATCTGGGAAATTGAAGTTCTGTTTCATGTACACTATGAATACCTACTCTTTTCTGAATTATGTTGAGATGAGACCTGAAAATGCCGCTATTGAAAGAAGGAATGCTTGTATTGTAAAAGTACAATTATCGCATTGGTTGATTTTTATACCCGTCAATTCAACTTTGTACTTATGGCAATTATAATGCTTTTGAAGCTTTTTATTGTGGATGTGAATCTGTAAAATATTTTTGCTCATATCTTTGATTGTAAAATGTGTTTCAAATCTTCTCAAAAATGAGGAGTGACTTGAATTGATAATAACCTGAACAAGCTCACCTGTATTTTGAAATACTTACCTGTAGAAAACTGAATCTTTTTCGGTAGTTTAACCATTGATGGTTTAACTGATGTTTGTCTTTTGCAGTTATAGACGCGTTCTCTGCAATTTTTTTCCCTGCTTTGTACCGACCAGTTTTCAAATTCATCCTTCACCAATTCAATTTTCACCTCTGTAGGCTGAGTGACTGATTTTATTTTGCGATAATTTCCTTATTACATTTTCTCATTTATTTCTAGGTTTGTGTTTGTGATCCAGGCGGGGGTAAGTGATTCAAAGCTTTCTTATAAATTGGGATTTGTAATTTGCTGTCAACAAAGAAGAATTTTTGTTCTGAAATGATGTATTGTGTTGAGGGAAAAAGTATACCTATCTAGTTCAAATTCATGTTCATGTTTATGTTCATATTTATGTTCAAGTTTGAAGTTGTGTTCGCGCTGCAATTTCCGAATTGGTTCCTTTTTGGTGAATTTACTGCATCACAAATTTGTATTTAAGTCGTCCATCATTATTTTTGAGATGTACTTGCGTTAGAATGAATTTGAGAGAGAAAAACAGATGAACGCAAATGCGTTTTATTCATTAAAAAAATGGGTAATATTTTTTTTCCTGAGCCATCACTCTCCAATATTCATCATTCCAAATCTTTGAAATGACATGTTGAGGGATGATTTGTGGTTGACGTGTAAAACTGTTCGCTTGAAGGAAAGCGTTTGGAAGAGAGGAGAGATAAAAAAGCGACGCACCCATCATTTGTTTGAAGTGAAATTTGTGGTTTACTGTTCCAGTTTATTTTGTGTTTGCGTTTAGAAACAGCAAAATGAAGAACTACCTAATGCGAAAAATTGAATCGGTGAGTAAAAACTTGATGATACAGTTGTACTTGTTGATTTTATCATTGTTTTGCACAATAATCAGTGTTCTTTTTCCAGGAGTTGTGAGTGTTTGTTTGATTTTATTCATAGAAAGAGAAGTATCTGGGAAGGGGGGGGGGGATTTTTTTTGCCGCCCAGACCGTGGTTTCTTCTAAGGAACCAATGTATTTTTTTATTAATATTTTTGTTTTCTGTTTCTAGCAGATTTTTAACACATAAGTTATAGGTAACATTTCCTTAGATAATTTGCTCCGTAGTTGTTGGGATTTAAGCTCGAGCTATTTTCCTATGGTGCTTCCTGAGTATCAGCTGCGCTTGCGACGAAACTCCTGGATCGGAAAAAGGAGAGTGAGATGTTTCGTGATCACTCTTCAAAAAAAGCTTGGACCTTCCCGTTTTGTGTAATACTGGGCAGCGACCACGTTTCAGGTAAGAATCGCCATTCGTTTTATCAAATGATACTTGAAAAACTTTTTGTTTCTCGTTAATGTGAAATTTCTCGTCCGCCGCAAATCTAATTTGATTTGAATGATTTTGTGAAATTTAAGACAAAACGTGGGTGCATGAAGATATGAATTGTAAAAATTTTATTGCACAATTATCCATCTCCCTGCCTCTAGTCTGAAAGTCGTTGATGGCAAACGTCGTTTAGTGATCGTTGGTAATGATATGCCGAATCTTGCAGTGTATTTGGGGATGTGTATGCAACTTATCGTACACCTTTTCAAAGTTCGCCAACGTGCGAAGCACACCCTTAATAGGAAAACTGTTTCATGAAGATTAATTGTAGAAAAATATATTATCCGCACCGTCATTCCGGCAAAATGCACAAATCAATGAATGAAATGAATGCTCTTATTTAGTCGCCAATTTAATTCAAACGGTGTGCAGTGTAAACGCCACCACTAATGTTTTATTTTTTTCCATCTAGAGGGAGACTTCAAAAAACACAATTTCCTTGAAGTGGGCAAAGTAGGTTTACGGTAAGATTCAAAACAAAGAGAACGTTGAACCTGTTAACAAAAGCTTCCCTCTCTTCAAAGATATATGATGAGTAATTTCCACGTGTTTACGTACTTTGTATCTACGTATTTTGTGAGCAGTACATTTTCGTACCTTGTATTTTCTATCAGTTAGATAATGGGTATCGCCCAAAAACGTTTACACTGTTAAAATTGAATTTGCGACTAAAGTAGCATTGATTTCATTTATTAATTATATGTTCATCTTGTACTTACAAGTTGTTTGGGACGCTAGACTCGGCAATGTTGAGAAGAGAATCTGGAGTATGAGCGACATTCTTGGGAACTGGTAACCAGAAAAACAAGAGCTATATAGCTCCCAGTCCCAAAGAAAACGAGACTCGTGCCTTGGAACCGGAACTAGAACTCAGAGCCGGAGCGTCTTCTGCTATGGACTTCTTTAGAAAGTTTTCCAATACTTCGCCAAGAGGCTTAGTAGTGATATGGGTCGGTAAGAAAGTGGGAGGTTTTAGGATTCGGATGATCGGGGCTGTTTTCTAGTTATTGAGAAAGGAGGTGGAGAAGAAGAATTTGGATTATGAGTGAGGTGAGATGTGTGATAGCATTATGATGAAGTTTGTGCAGCATAATGGGTGTAATTTGGTCGAGACCGGGACCTGATTTTTTAGAGAAGCGTGATGAGGTGAGGATGACTTCGTGTTCCATTTTCAGCCGTGTAAACGTAGTTACTATAGCCATGTATAGGAAAGAGCTTGTGTGCTGAATTACTGAGTTTCACATAGTTACCATATTGAATGGTTGCAAATATTCTATGTCTCTTCTTTATGATACATACATAGTTTGAAGTAAACAAGGAGTTGAAATAAGAACCACCTTACAATCTTACATAAATGAGAGAAACATGAATTTACGATAAAAATATAATATTGTTGCTGCACCCAAAAACAATAATTCACAGTGTTTTTTCTTTTTTAAAGATTACAAATAATATTAAAATTTCAACTTACTTTCGCGGGCAATGGATAAATTAGAGAAGAGACCCATTATTTTAGACGAAATCCCAATTCACTTGAAATCGCCCGACATCCAACGACCTCAGTTGTTGAAAAGCTGATGGAGATAAATCAACGTCTTCAGATTTACAGCCTTGGCACTTATCCTCCACTGCGACTGTTACGCTTTTACCACTGGCTGGATCTGTAACTCTGATCTGTCTGCCACACATAGGATCGTTGTTGGGATTAGGGGTTGTAAACCAACTAAAAGCAAGCGCACAAACGAAAGTCGCTATCGGAGAAGGTCTTTCCGCATGCGGTTAAGCCTAATTCGTAATAAGTGGCATCACCAGTATGACCAAGGCCGTTTGGCATAGACCTAAAATGATGGCACACAATACAAATGAATAATTCATTATAAAATTGTCAGAAATGGTGGAAATGTGAAAAAATTAGATGAGATAGACGACAAATTTCTTCAGTATCCCGAACTATAAAATACGCAAAAGTAATCAACCGCGGGGGCTTTATATCCCACGCCTTGAACTTTTTTTGGTTTTTAATGAGTAATACTGTGTAATTGGTTGCGTCAATGCTGTACGATAACTTACTATCTCCTACGTTGAACATGATTTTGAAAATTCACGTGGACTTTTTTCTATCCGCTTCCCGTCTAATACTTGTAAGAACATGTAGAAAAAAAAAACGCTTACGCATGCGGATGTTTATGGGGAATTTAGCCAGCCAGTAAATGCTGTGCATACATAATAAGGCTCATGACCTTTCATGGCTTATACAATGCGATTGAAAGGACTCTAGATTCAATTTCTTTTTTTCGAGGATTACTCGAAAACGATTCATCCAAATGATTCTTATCAACTACGTTGAATACACTGCAGCATCATGAGGGCCAAAGGCTGTGCCATGATGAGATGATTTCGGAGAAGAAAAATTTTGAATCGTGGACCGGAGAGGGGGGACAAAAAATTGAGGGGGAGAACAAAGCTCGCTTGACTCCAGACAGATCTACTGTGTCCTGTTCCAGTGAACTAATATGACCAGGGATCCAGAGGAAAGCAGATGTTAAGGTATGCTGGAGGATGAGTATGTGCGCGATAAGACTGGAAGAGTAAAGGGTTTTGTATGACTTGGGGAGGGAGAAAGAGTCAGAAAATAGGAGAAATTTACAGGATCGAGAGAGAAGCGTAAAGTGAGTAAGGTAAGACTGCATGGAAGATAGCTCAGGAGAAAATATGGAAGTTGAGTTTTTCTAAAACAACGAGACTTGGCCATTAATAAAGAAAGGCGTATCCAGTTTTGGAGCCCGATTTGGTTCGATCTACAAAGCCAAGGTTGTGGGAGAAGAAGTCATGAGCAATTATGTCTTTGATGTCTCTAATGTGGATTAGGTTGGTCTGGTCAAAGCGGATGAGAGGAGGTGAGAATGATTATGGAGGGGTGTATGAGAAGATAGGAAGAAGAGCCTGAACTTTGAGATGGTGGTCTAAATGACATGACATGGTAATGAACGGAGAGGAGAGGAAGGGAGGGAGATGGAGAAACTAAAAGGGAGAATGTCAGCCTCAATTGTAGGGCTGATGCGCGAGGTGCCAAGGGCTAAACGCAGGGCTACAGATTGTACTGTATCTGTAGGATTTGTTTGCCTGTCTGTAGTCAGTAGTTAGGGAGTCCGTAGTCCAGTTGAGACCGGATTAGAGAGTTGTATAGTTGAAGAGGGAGCTTCCGACTGCAACCAGTGCGAGTGTGGGATAGATATTTCAGGACATGAATTGTAGCATCACAGATTGTTCACTGATTTTGCTTCATTTATAAATGATCCAATGCTTAAAGTATTTCAATATTTAATACAGAGTAACTGAAGAAAACAATTATACTCAATGGTCGGACTAATGTAACTGAATGCTGTTCTATTAAGATTGAAACGACCTACTCGTATCATTCAAATAACGCAGTGAATTATCTATAAATTTTTGTCTGTATTTCTTCTTATCATCCTATGCTACTTATCAATCAGTCAGAAAGCCCAGTTTATTCACTTAATTTATTTCAAATACAAAAAATACACGAGTACATTAAGATGTGAAAGTTCAAAAGATTAACATTAAAGTAGGTATAGTAAAACAAGAAGAAGAATTGTTTCATTAGTAAAGTAGCTACGGTATACATTCATTTTATCCCTTATTTTAAACATAGTTATTATCTATTTATGAACATCTGTACAATTATATAACTATCATGGAAACGCCTTAGTTAGAATCAAGAGAGGCCTAGATGATTTTTACACATTTTAAAATTAAAAGCCACATTAATTTGAACTCACCATACACAACTACATGTAAGCAAAAATTATCTCTCACTCTATCATGGTATACATTCACTTTTACTACAACCTACCCAATAATTTCACTGAAGATTTTCACGTCATTTTAGGCCTCCATATTCTATTATTGATTGTCATAATTATCAAGCAGATTAGCTACAGGACAGCTGGATCTTCGGAATAGCCTCTGTAAGACAAAATAAAACTCTCAATTATTTATGGTCACTGAAAAAGTACAGTGTACGGTATACCCAAAATGGGTAATTTACAAATTGGACAAAAACAACTGCTTTCTTAACGGAACTATAAACAAGGAACTGTTCTATGAGTCAAATTGGTTTTGATACTGAAGATTCAAGGAAGCCTACACTAAGTATAGATCAGACTTAGAATAAGCTCTGTATAACATTAGTATACCGCATGGCGCGGAAGAAGAGGGGTAGAAATGCTCTTTGACGTCATCGGCCCTTGATCTATTTCAGAAAATGACCTAGAATAGAAGTGGCCTAAAAGCTTTATGCATATGGGGTGGAAAAGAGGGATGAGAATGACTGATGACGTCATCAGTGATCTTGACCTATTACTGTATAGGGATTTTACAGTATTTCTATTTCATATTTCATATTGCATACTTTATTCTCCTACGTGTTTTCAACATTGATCTTACGGGTATTGCTGGATTGCATACTCATTTTCATTCCGGAGCGGTTTGCCATAAGAACAATGTTGATAACACTACCAACTTGATAACACGTAGGAGAATAAGTATGCAATTTGGAATACTGGAAAAGCCCTATATGGACCAATGCGATCTGATGAGGTCATAAATCAGTTTTCGCTGGACGGCGTACCGCGAACTGTTTTCAAAAAACCCTCATAAGATAAATACAAAGATCAGGTTTCATGTCTTTCTCTCTTTCAATATACTAGGGTTTTTCCGGAAAAAACGTCCGCCGTCCGCTATTTGGGAGGCAACCCAAGTTAACCATGACCATGGGACGTGGAAAAATTTCTGTTTCGTCTTAACGCTTATAGCTTGGAGGATAAAAATTTTCTGAGGGGCTCGAAGGTTGAAATTTTCCAAGTCCCTCTATTAGCTCGGACTATCACGTATACTTCAAAGGTCAAAATTCCTCCAAGTCCACCTATCACTCACGTTCGAAGGTCGAAATTATTTTCGACTTTCCCCTCCTTCTTCTAAATCCCTCTCCAATAGCTCGACCTTCTATCATATATACTAGTATAAAGCTAGCATAGTCCAAGCCTAGCTCAAGTCCAGTATACTGTATGTTGGTGAATGATTTCTCAATAAAGATCATAAGAATGGGATCTCCCGTAAAATGAACGGAGGTACTTTTCCCTTGAACGACTCAATGTTACAGAAGAGCAGTGTTGGCCTGTAATGACCCGGAGAAAAGTATTTCTCATACAAGTGACTGCAATGCTTCTCCCTCGAGCCCAAGAAATCCGCATTTTATACAAAATCCGTAGAAAAATCCCAATTTTGGGGGGGGATTGAAAATCTGTAAATCTGGCAGCACTGACAGCCCGATGAATTGCTCCTTCAAGGTACTAAATATGCAATACTTTATTCACCAATCACTGGGGTTAAATGATATATTTTGTGAAGGATGTCCAACAGTTGGTCAACGGTTGCAAGTTCATAACAGTATTTCTCTACAAAAATCTATCCTCGACTTCTAACTTGGACCTCTCCTAGTTTCTGGACTTCTCAGATCTCATCTGGGCGAAACCCCTTTGCAACATGTCGTTGGAGCTCATTTACTCCGCACGTTTGCCCACTCCTTTGTCTAGTATGAGTCCACTTTCAACTATTTCAAGCTAGTAGCTTTTAGAGAGAGCTCTCCTTGGTGTATGTGTACTTCCAGTTAGGGTATTTCGAACTTGTAGATTTTGGGTGTCTAACTCACTCTGCTTGTTCGCCACCTCCGTGAATTAGTATGAGCCTACTTCAGAATATTTCAAGCTCATAGCTCTTGGGTAGTTCATTTGCTGCGCTCGTTCGCTCCCTCCTTGGTCCAGTATAAGTTTACTTTGAAATATTCCAAGCTAATAGCTTTCGGGAAGCTGATTCCCTGGTATAATACAAGTATAATTCAAGTTTATAGCTTTTGGGGCGTTCGTCCCCGCTTCAGTCTTGAACTATTTCAAGCTAATAGATTTTAGAGAGCTCTCCTTAGTGTACAGTTCCAGTTAGGGTATTTTTAGCTGATAGCAAAGCTCACTCCTAGGGTTGGTAAAAGCCTACGCTAAAGAATTTCAAGCTAATTGCTTTAGAGGAGCTCACACGCTCCGCTTGTGCCGATAATTTTTGCCGTTATTTTGTCCCTTCAGCAAACAGATGAATTTGTGGTGATATCAGCTTTCTCAAATGTCATCTAAGGTTTTTTGACAAATATAGCATACTTGGGAACAGATCTTGAAGAACGTATGCATCACCAATTTTTATCGATGAGGAGGGGGGGGGGTGGTGTACTCGCGATTTTCCAGTAGTGTAGCAGGTGTGACTGAAGACATGAAACATGTAAACAGGTTCCTTGTAAAATTAATAAATATGAGCAGTTTTACAAAATGCGCGAGCGCTTTCGATTTAATAACCATCTACAGGCGAAGACAAGAATACTACTGAAGTAGTTATTTACCCGTCTGAAAAAAGCAGAACGAACGTATACAATGACTCACAATACAATTACGTCAATAACGTAAGTCTGAACTTGTAATTTTTGTAGACAGTATATCAGCAAGGTGTGATGAGGGAAGTATCTCGTTTACTATAAGGGAGAAATTACAAACAGCTTTCCCAATGCTACGCGTTTATTTTTAAAGCTCACCTCATGCAAGAGACGGACGTTTCCAGGCCTTGGAAACGAATGTCCGGACGCCAGAAGATGAGCAGCAAAATTCGATTTATTGGGTTGCTTTGTTTTTTGAGCGTTCTCATGCTCCTTGATTCCAGTTTTTAGGGCCCGGCCTGTGTGCCCAATGTAGGTGAAGGGACAGTCATTGCATTGGAGTCTGTAAACTCAGTGAGGTCATTGGAACGGCAGAAGTTCTTACTGGTACTCAAGTTATAGACAGCTGGCTTAAGATTTAGAGGTTCGAGTACACGAGATATACGTATGGGACAAAAGCTTGCCAAGGAAAGGGAGGCGGATCCATTTTTCTTTTTTACGACTTGTGTCTCTTGGATGAAAGGTGGTGGCATCGAGAGCTCTAGAAATAAAGTTTTTGTGAATTATTTTATCGATATCCAATTTCACGTGATTGTTCTCCGCTAAGAGCTTGATGGTGTCTACTTCTTTCTTGAATGCTTCAGGCGTGAGGGGGTTAGACACTAACCGATGGATTATAGTAAAAAAAAGTTCCTGTAAAATTTGGAAGTACTGATTCACACTAAACGTGTGTTTACAAGAAATTATATGGAGAGAGAAAGAGAAGGAGTGAGGGAGTAAAAAGCTTGAACTACACACCTCTAAATAAGAAGTCCGCATCTCATCCGTTCGGCTATTGGAAGATTTGAGGACACCAAGCCACAAAAAAAGCTCCTTAGCCCTACCCAGTTTGGGAGTATGATGTTGTTTGACTATATTTCATGGTTGTTTATATGGAAATTATAAAGAGATAGGCGGTATGAAATTTGGAACGAATATCGTTCACATTATAGTAGACGTGAACAACTTGGATGGATAGTCCCCCCCCCCCCCTCTTAACACAGAATATGTCTTGGGCATTGAAACTTCGTAATAATTAGAAATTCAAAAAGTCTAAACTTACAGAAATCTAAAGTTATTCATTGCGTTTGTAATGTGGCTCATCCACGTCTTCATTTCCATAATTCTTTTTGTTAACGCCATGTCTTTCATAATGATTTGATGAATTCTCATCTCCATATTGAATTTTTGACTCACCTAAAAGAGAGAAAAATTGAAGTTTGAATGAGGATTCTACGTACAATGAAAACATTCAAAAGGGAACTAAAAGCAGAAACACGTACTTTTAGAAACGTTTGAAATGCAACAAGAATTACAGAATTCATCTCCAAACTGGGTGAGGGTTTATTGAGAATATTTTCAATCACGTTGAAACTTAGCAAGATCTTGAACTGATCGACAGAAGAAATTTCCACAAAAACTTGAACCAAACGTATCGTTCCTATTTGTATATCTGAATCTTCCTACAAAATTTTAAAGGAATATGAAATTTTCAGTAAAATACATTCTCCTTGTTGGTAAGTTATCCATCATGTTTTCATAATTTACTTACTGACTTCAGTAAATGATTTACAGAGTTGAATAGATCTTTATTAATAATAGGCTGGATTTCTTTTTCTGTACACGCTTTGATGATTCCTGACATGATATTGATTGTTGCTATTTTGATACACCTATTGTTATGGTCCAATAGCTTTACCAAATAGAATAGCGCTTGTGCGTTGATGATTCTGAAAAAAGGTATGTCCATCTTTCAAGACATACAAAATTGAAATATTCAATTCAAGCGCTGTTGTTACCTACTTAAATTTATAAAATTTGACGTCTACGCCCGGCCAAGTCTTTTATGATAAACAGAAGATACTTACTTGGTCACTTTTTGCGGTGATATTCCGAGACATGATTCTCAATACTTCCAAAACAACTCGGGGTCTATTTCTTTCATTGTATAATATCGGTATCATTTGTAAAAATGTATCAGTCATAAGTCCGCTTATAACTTTTGGAATCGAGAATTTCAGTTTATTCAAGTTCCCATCAATTGAGAACGAAAATACACGACATGTATACCCTGTAATTCAATTGAAAACCGAGAGTAGGTACACCATCACACTCAGTATCCATTGTAGCCTGATCTGCATGTTTATTTATTTATTTTTCTTTTTCTGTTTTATACTTACTTAATACGTTCTCATAGGGAAATTGCAACAACCAAGGAATGTAAGGTAGAGCTAGATCAGCAAGCTCAAACAATGGAGGAGAATCATCTGGTTTGACAAGACATAATAGAGCGCGAAGGATATTTTCCAATAACCATTCTGCCTCTCTTTGAACCTCCTGGAAATAGAATAGATAATTAGCCAACATATCTAATTTGATTCAAAATTGAAAATGGATGGATCGATATTTGTGTAACAAGTACAATTTTCACATCAGGTGTCTTACTATAGTTGAGTTGGTGATGGTCAAACATAAGTTCTGTAAATTCATTCTAGTTATCAACCAAATATAATAGGTATGTACCAATGTCCTTGAAAATTTTTGATACTGACCTAAGAGTGCTCCTGCACCCAGAGGTTGGAAAAAGGGCATTTATGCTAGTCATGGTTTTGATGGTCTTTAAAAATCAAGTAATTATTTTCAAAAAGCTAAGTAGGTACCTATAAGTATTTTTGTTTGATGTAGGGTAAATCATTAAGATTTCACACATCAGATTGACAAGCATAGGTCAAGAGATAAGAATGAAACGATTTACGTACCAAAATCAATTTCTTGTTCTTCAAATCCTTCAAGAACCGAATCAATGCGTCTGTGGCTCTTTCATTCACAAGTAAATCCCTGGTTTCTTTTCCATGTGCAGCTAAAACTTGTACAAACCTTACAGCCAATATGATGAGACTTGGATTTTTAGAGAATGCCCACATAATGAATTTTGTCACTACTCCCGTACTAATGACATTCATAGCATGCCCCAATTTACCTTGTATAACAAACATTAAAACTTCACCAGGTTTTGACAAGGACTCGACTCTGAGAAAAAAAAAAAAAAAAATGATAATAAAAATAAAATCATTGTAAAAGAAAGAAAAAGACAGTCAATCAACCAACTAACAGCTACGTCTAATAGACCTATTTCAGAATATCATCAAATAGCGCCAAATCCGCATTATCTCCATGAGCTTCTGGAAACCAGCATGTTGACTACCGCAGGAATAACGCGAGAAACAAGGATTTTCATCATGTTGAAGGTATTCTTAAGAATTAAATAGTCCACTAGGAAAATGATTGTATTGTTTATAAATAACTATATAAGTTTGGAACCCAGGACGTTTCTCTTTCTAATTCATTCATTACCTACAAAGTCTTTGCTTCCTATGTACTTAAGTATATTCTTTCAGGAGTCAATACTTGGGATCAGCGTTTAAATTTAGATTCAATGCGGATTTGGCACAGTCTGACTCCAAGAATTTGATCTATATCCATAGATGGGTAGGTAGGTACCTTACATTTTCTGTAGAATATCAACTTACTTTGTTACTTTTTTATCCATGGTGATTATATAATGGGCAAACAACCATACCAAACCTTTTTGAATCATCAAGTCCCTGCAGTTTCTAGTCCCATTGCATTTAAGAAACTTCAGAAGATTGTCACAAATTTTTGAAATTTTTTGTTCTTCATTCCATGATTTCACAATTTCTGTAAAGTCAAGTCATAAAACTTCTCTGTCAATGTCTACATACCGAAATATCTTATTTGATTACTTCTTCGAACTATGCTGAAAATGTAGTAACTCTTGCGACTATTCACAGTTTCAGTCTGAAATTTACTCTATTTCACTTTTTCAAAAACCTGAATGTGAAAAGTTTCACCTTACACTCATATAACTTATAGGCTAATTATCGTTCATCCATAAGAAAGAAATGACTGCGTAATATTAATGACACACTTTGCCAATAATGACTTAATAGGTACAACATTACTATTCTCACATACCTTGAACTATTCGGTCCAGAAAACAAAACAGTTTGGCTTCTTCATCTTCATCTTTTTCTGTTTGTGAATTATTCTCTTGCAAGACCTCTGCGGTTTCTGTTTGAAGAGGTACAGGCACAAACGCACAACTGTCTTGCAATTCATTAGGATCTTCAGTGGCTAAGTATACCTTAAAAAGAAAAATGTATGAAAATTGGATCATATGTTCACAAAGTACCTACAACTTTT
Source organism: Aspidiotus destructor (assembly GCA_035079395.1). Taxonomy (NCBI): domain Eukaryota; kingdom Metazoa; phylum Arthropoda; class Insecta; order Hemiptera; family Diaspididae; genus Aspidiotus; species Aspidiotus destructor. The sequence goes on from JAVHKZ010000015.1 coordinate 2,334,033, forward strand.
CCATAAGTACCTACATTAAATACCCTCCTTACAAGTTTATCTCTACCCTTTTCACTTATGTCATACTGTAACTTCAAATAGACAAGTATCTCGTAAAATATTATATTACTCTATTCCAACACTAACTTTTTGGTTTCCTTCCTCTTCAGAATCCATTCACTTGAGCAAAATACAGGTAGGATGGATATTTATTGGTACCGGTAGATGATAATTGAAAATCTTAAATGAACAATTCCAAATTGGCCTAAGCTGTTTTAATCAATTAAAACCCACGTGGACAGAATGACAGATATTAAAAAACAGGAGCAGCTTTGATTAAAATTGAATCAGCAAGATATCATTATTGTCTATTATTTCCAACTCCCTTTGTATTGATACAGGCCAGTGGTGACTGGAGATATAGACCACAGCTGTAGAATATCTAGCGTCTTAGTAGATAGACTGATACTACTGAGTCCTCACTGACTGAGCTTCATTTGAGCTCAATACGTAGCGCTAGTATCGTCATGAGAGAAGTTTCTTTACATCATTCGGACCGGGCAGCCACTGGCGCGCTTCAATCGCATCACTCTTTCAGCTAGTAAACAATATACCACCACACGCGCACACAAGAAACGACCGACTTGAGTATGTTTGTGGTGGTGTGTTGTTTACTGGCTGAAAGAGTGATGCGATCGAAGCGCGCCAGTGGCTGCCCGGTCCGAATTAAATAGACTGATTCAGGCTGACGTCACAGTGCAGTAGTCACAGCTTGCAGCACTCATAAGTCATAATATCAGGTAAAAGTACCCAGTACCCATTCTACTTGATCGGATCCATGATTAACATGGGAACATTCCAATCATTTGTTCACACTCGAAAATACAAATGAATTTATGAATGCTAAATGCATTTTTATGTACAGAAAACTTCCAAGATTGTGAATTTAAAGTTTATATCCTTAACTTTTGGTTCATTTTAAAGTACTGATGAATGATCAAAACGTTCCTGTAGAATTTTTATGGGAATTGATATGCCAATATGGCAACAATATTCATGTGATCGATTGTTTTTCACAGATTTGACGTCACGCCTGAATCAGTATATATTAAAGTATTGGCAAATACATGGCCGTCTGCAAATATCTAAACATAATATTAACTGGAAACTCCTTTGGAGACTCCTAAATGTTGTGGTTGTAAGCTACTACCGGTAGTGAATGGAACTAACATCAGTTGTGAGAGTTGTGACTATGAATTTGTGTATGTTTTTTGCGTTTTAGTGACGTTTATTGTTTGACAACCCAAACAACCCAAGATTTGCACACCCTACACGCCGCTGGATGCGCTGCGTTGCATCACCAGAAGAGCTCAATGTATCTTGATTTGGAGTGCAAGCGCGAAAGAGTCGCACTCTACAATTTCAATGGTGTGAAAAAAAAGAACTGCTCATTTTCCGAAAGTTTTTGGACCAAAATGAGAATGGTCTCATTTGAAAGATAATTTAAAGACCAATAAAATTCATTCTCTTCAATTTTTCAAATAATGCTTTTGTTCCCGAGATATTTTGAGATTAGTTAACACGTAGTTGAATGGGATATTGCCCATGATCATGTCAATAGAGATGTAGACGGTAGCGCACCATTGCTACCAGCATTCCAAATAGGAGTTTCCCGTATTATTGTTTACAGTATTTGGCATTGACTTAGAAACCGGCCTAGCAACAAGCCACCAGTTTGGAGAAAAGGATCTCTTGCAGATTTGAAATAGATCTTATTCCCTGGATCGTTGGATTGTTGCCTTCCTGGTTTTTAGGTTTTTACAGATTTTGGTTCAATTTGGGTTGTTCAGTTTAACAATAGTGTCACTCAAACACAAGCTGATGATGTCACCTCCAAATCCTGTTCTCAAGCTCCTCCTGATGTAAAAGCGCAGCTCAATATTCAAAAATATTTAAAGTCTGTGGACATGTACCCAAGAATGATGATGTTATTTCTCGAGTCCCCTCTCCCCTCCCCTGGTCCAAAGTCGGACGTGGAAGGACTTGCGCTAATTGTAATCTCTGGAACCAAAATTTTTCTACGTTCCTTTTTTGATATATGTATAGTAGAAAAATTGAACTTTTGCAAGTTCCTCTATGCTCTATCATCATCATTTATAGCTTGAGAGTCAAAACTCAGGTTGATGACGTCATTAATGTCAGATTGCACTTGCGGAAATTTCCCAAGAAAGCTCCCCAACAAACGACCATTGCTAATTTCTCCTCTAATAATGTTTGTTGTTAGAATTTTTGTATTTGTTGTGTGATGGTTGAATTTCTCTTAGGATAGTACTTACATTGCTCCTCCTCTAACCCTTCCATTTCAAGCCTGGGGAGCGTGTGATTTCTGGCTCCTCAAAAAATCAAAGAGCAGAGAGGAGCCAGGAGGCTGTACCTTTGAAGCGGAGCCGGAACTGAAGCTCTCAATCTTGAGAGCGGAGTCAGAAGAATAAAAGAGAGCTGGCTTCAAGCAAGCTCCGGCTCCAACTCCTCGTTCTAGTCTCTCAAATTCTCAAAAAGCGAAACAGAGCCAAAGAGCTGGATTTTTGCAGCGGAGCCGGAGCTAGCTGAAGTAGAGCCCTATAATAACGAGTGAGGACATGGGCCGCCATATTTAGTCGTTACAGCATGAACGGCCCTATTCCTGCTTTACTGATACATTGTTATCAGTAACAGGAATAGGGCCGTTCATGCTGTACCGACTAAATATGGCGGCCCATGTCCTCACTCGTTATTATAGGGCTCTAGCTGAAGCTCTTGATCTTCTGAGCAGAGCCTCAAGGAGAAAAGAAAACAAGCAGAGCTAATATCAATAATTTTTGAGTAGGGATTGCGACCAAAATAATTTGAAACAGTTAACAGTTATTGGTCCGGTATTTAAAACGGTCAACGGTTATTGGTCACCGAGAGTATTTTTCAAAACGGTCAAAGGGTCAAACGGTCATGACCATTATCGAAAAATTATTCGGTCATACCAGTTCATAACGGTTAAAATGGGAAAAACATTTTTTGGGCGTTTTTTTAATCAGAAAAACATGTTTTTTTAATGAAAAGCTAACTGTCAACATAACTGTTATGACCGATTGACCAAAACGTTTAAACAGTCAAACGGTTACGGTCAGTCCCGTGTTTCACTTGAAACAGTTATTGGTCAATCGGTCAGACATTCTCATTTTGTTTTGGTTAATGGTCATAACTGTTATGATGTTAGTTATTCCGCAATCCCTATTTTTCAGTATCTAGTTGGGTTGTCTTTACTTCGAGCTTCAAGCCTTAGGGCTTTGGATTTTGAAATTTTTCGAATTTTTCCTCTTTTTTTTTTGTCATTTTGACTGAGGAGCATCTCCTGAGCTCCTCGAAAACGAAAGAGCGGAGCAGCTCCCAAAGAGCTGAGGACCTGACCAAAAGAGCGGAGTTTTTGGCTCTTTTCAAGATCAAATTATGGCTCCAGCTCCGGCTCCTCAAAATTTAGGTAGCGAGGCTCCTCAGGCTTGGCTTATAGACCATTTTTGTATGACGTCATAATTTTCATCTTGTTTAGGAAAAAGGTATCTATGTTAGATATGACTGCATCAGATACTACCTCGAATGAATTTGAATGTACAAGCCCTGCTGTTCATCTAATCAAGATATGTTTCATACAAAAAATGTTCGTCGTCAGTTCTACTTTTGTTAAAAATAGCTCAAGAACTTAATATTTGAAAGGTTTTTCTAATATTCATGAAAGTCTGCAAAATCCCATACAAATGAGCAGTATGAACGCCAACAGAGTAGCAGCGTGCAAATGTAAATTTTCCATATATACGTCATCACAAAAATGGTCTATATCAATGAAAACAGAAAAAAATTAATCAAGTTTCTGTTATTTTTCAGGCCAGTTTTACAAAAAAAATTAAAAAGCGGTTTGAGCGGCAATTAAACCATGTAAGCGCCCAATTTTGGGCGATCAAAGTATATGATAAATCTAGTTTAACCTGCCGGAATCTTGGCTGAAACAACGCTCAACTGAGTTTGTAAAACTGGCCATTAGGGTTAGCCATAGAATTCTTGTGTATTTGATTTTTGATGTTCAAAATTCTCTCATTGGAGTGTTTGAACCTTCACTCTTAATTCATGCTTCTTTCTGTTTTGACCATATCCTAATAGATGATATGATGCATGAAATTTCTTAATTTGAAAAGCATGGAATGAAAGGGTGAATTACATCAAGGCTACCAACTACCAAACTTCAAGTTTGAACTCCAATAGGATGGGTAATCCTGAGATTGTCCCTTTTTCAATAATTTTGTAACATGGCGACGGTTCTTTTCTCATCTTTGCGCATATCTATTTTAATGGGGCTTTTCCAGTGTATCTAATTGCATACTTATACTCATAAATCAGGTAGTGTTTCTAACATTGATCTTATGGCAAACTGCTCCAGAAAGAGAATGAGTATGCAACCCAGCAGCACCCATGAGATCAATATTTCAAAGACACTACCAACTTGATAACACATAGAGCAGGGCCCTGACATAGAGTTGTAGAAGAATAAGTTATTTGAAACACTGGAAAAGCCCTATGTAAGGTAGTTCTGTTTTCCTTTACGCATTATCAAGAAGTTACCAACACTGTACTTCATCATACTATTTTTACATTTCCAGGTACATTGCATTGGTTGCACTGATTGATATCAGTGTGTATTCCTAATGGAAGTGAGAATGTAAATAAAAGATATAGGTAGAACGATAATAAAGAGTGTTTTTCTATCAATAATTGAGAACGGATGAATGACCGTAATCCCGTGTAGAATTATAATTTTCGTTATTATTATTATTAAAGCTCGAAGACTTTCGTATATTGACGTCGATTTCAATAATCGAGCTGGTTATTCATATTACTGAACGAAGTTATTCTCAAGCTTTGCTGCATCTCGCGCAGCAACTTCGGTCGTAGTTTACGTGTAACGCAGTAGGGTAGTAATGAGTGAAGCACCAGAGCATTGTTGATGGAAGTACTATTTTCGTACGTATTATCGTTTCGGTTTTTGTATTCGCTGTGATTTTCGTGTTTCAATTGTATTGTACGAGTAAGACTCGAGAGTCGAGCAAACTGGGGTGTGTTTCCTCGTGATGCTCTTTCTCGTTTGAATGCGGTTGTGGTATCGAAGTAATATCGATTTGAAGAGTATTATTCGAAACAATCACTGCAGGAGTGTATAATAATTATTGTATTCGTTTGCCACTTCATTCTTTGTTCGGCCTTTCGTGTTCTCGGTTCGATTAGTGAAATTTTGTTTTTCTGTGTTGATATTATCACGAACTTTATCTACGTCGTCTCGAACGAGTGATTCACGTATTTTTCGACAGGAAGTGCGCTTGTTTTGTAAAATGTAGACTTCGAGCTAGCTGTAATAAGAAGACAGGAAATAGCGTTTTTATAAACTTCCCTCGTCAGTGACTTCAGGTAATTTAGCACCATACTACTAAAAGAGTACCTATCAAAATCTAGTACGGCTCTTAAAACTCAAACTTTGGTAACCGCCTTGAAATACGTTCGAATTTCCACGTGCAGTGAGTCTAGGGACCAAAGCGGACGTACAAAAAAGTGTTAGAGAGCGCTAAAATTTCTGCATAGTCGTCACTAGATTCCATTAACGTGATGAGTTTTTTATCAGTAGTCCATCATAGTGGAAAATTAGTACCGTGTGAATGAGTCTGATCAGCTGTCAGCCGTGAGTTCGCTGAAACGGCAGCCGTGTGCAGCCTCGTAAACTTGAACAGACGTAACGAAGTTCGATAGTACTCGTGCATATTTTACGAGTAGTCGAGTCGAGTGCATTAGCAATTCAATCGGTGTTAGCACTCGATACGATTGTAATCTTATTTTCTTCGATAAGCGAGATCAGGTCAAATAAATATAGTACTCGTATTTCATCTTGATACACGCTAAGAACAGAGCCGCTACCCCTTATAATCGTGCTGCCTATTTTAACAATGTGATGAAATTCGTCTCTAATTTGCTCGTCCACATTTCAGCGAACAAATCTACTGAAGATGGGCAAATTTTCCGGCAAACGATGCCGGCTCATCTCCATGTTCTGGTTGACGACATTCTTTTTCATCGTGGAGATACTCGTAGGATATCTCACCAATTCCATGGCGTTAATAGCGGACAGTTTTCATATGTTGAGCGACGTTGCGGCTCTGGTAGTCGCTTTCTTATCGGTTAAGGTGAGTATCCGGGTAATTCGAGATTATTGAAAACTTTGTACCTCAGATATCGATGATTGTTTATGGTGTTTGTTTGATTAGATGTCGCCGAAAAAATGGTCGAAGAATACTTTCGGGTGGGCGAGAGCCGAAGTACTCGGCGCTTTGGTGAATGCTGTATTCTTGGTCGCTCTCTGTTTCTCTATCACGGTGGAAGCTTGCAAAAGGTTAGCATTATCATTATGATAGCTTATGTATCCTCTGTACTAGCCCTTTGTACCTTGCGCGAACTTGACACTGATTGATCGACCCGGTAGCCATCTGTGTTTTCAACGAACTCGATCATTTCTACAAGAACGGCACGAGGAGTAAAGATCTTGAATGATGCTGCGCAAAGATATTCAAATCAACGATGAGGCGAACTGTATCTTTAGGATGAGTGAGAAAATAGAATTTCCTCCTGATCTTTGATTGGGATATACGTCCTTCCAACTTTGTATGACAGATTATATGTGATGATGATTCTAAATAGGGAGCGAGCGGGATGAAAAATTTTTCATTTGATTGTAGTAAGATGATGATCACTGATCCTCGTGTTATTCTAAATTCGTGATCATTGCTTGTACAAAGTTTGTGTGGGTAGAGTTGTTGAAGGAGGTGGGAACTACCTTTCTCTCGTTTACTTACCGCTGGTTGGAGTTCTTTGTACGAAGTGCGATTTTCATTAAAGATCTTCATTTTGAACGTAATCAACTTCTGATACTGACATTCAGCTTCTGCTATAGTACTTCTAATTCCAGGAAAATTTCTTATCTAGTGGTAATATGATGGTCATTGATTCTTATGTTGTACGTCGCGTCGTTTTGGTGTCATTAATTTGGGTTATTTCACCTAATGTCGTCGTACGGAGGAGGGGGGGGGGTGTCTTCAAATGAGACGAAGAATAATATTGTAGACTGGTGGCGAAGAACCTACGTGTAGAACCAATATCCAAGCAAGTATGCAAATGTGGAGTCATCTGTCAAAGGAGCTTCCGTTCCATGAGAATTGAATTGATTAGGCGCCCTTTTGACAAATGACTCTTCAAATCGGAGGTTCAAGGGTTGAGAGGGTTAGTCCACTTCTTGATTTCTATTCCGTTTTACAATCTTTCGTTGAAGAAAGTTGTCATTGTTGATGTTGGCATCAAAGTAAACCTATTCAAAAAATGATGAATTTGGTTTCTTCTCAATCGGCAAGTGTAAGCTTAGATAATCATTCCTCATTATTCATCCTGTTCACATTTCCTTCCCATCATTCTGCGTGATTTCTAATCCTCGAAAAATTGATACTTGAAGCTTGTTCGGAGTATCTGGTCTACTATTTTTGAGACAGTTGCTCAAAGGCTTGGACCTATCATCGATAACTCGGCATTATGGGACTATAGTATTGCAAATTTTCATGTATACGCACGGTACGTTTCCGTTGGGTTATTTCTAGACACTAGTCGGTTGAACTTGAAAAACTTCCGATACTTCCTCCAGTATTGCTTGAGGTACTCGGGGCCCACAGCAGCAGAAGGTGGAGAATAGAAGGAAGAATATACTATCTTGTGGGAGCATTATTCTCTTCCAAAAAGCTTGAGGGAGATTTTACAGACAGGGCGATGCGGATGAACTCGCAGAAAAACTATTCAGAAATCGTTATACGTTATCTGATTTCTGAAGTTGGTATGCTAACATAACTGTTAATATACTTCTCGCCGTCGCGTCGATTCGATCGAGAGTACAATCGTCTGATTATTCTGTTTTGGTTTATGTATGGAATTGTTTATTTGGAAGAAGACACGTTTTGAGTAACGTTATCAACAATCATTGTTACTTAGAACCGTAAAATCCTCCATGTCTGTTATATCATAATGTTATGACGCGAAAGATAGTACAAATATGCCATTTTCTTGGAAATGTTGATTTTAGGGCCAAGCACAACATGAGCAGCTCTGCTTCTTTTCTAAAAAAGGTCGATTCTGACGAGAAAGGTGGGGAGCAATATTTTGTAGATAGGCAAATGTATTTTCTTCTCAAGTCAAAGTCCTCCTTTTGATAAAATGTACAATAGAAATTTTTCAACTCCTCACACGTTCTGCTGATTTACTATGTGCGACGTCTGTTCAAATATTTGTTGTATCGAAATAGCCCAGACCATTATCAATAATGATTGTGATTGATAATCCTAATCGATGGATACGTTCGAGAGTCCAAATAGTTGTCAATAAAATATATTTACCGACAGATATAGGAGAGGGATGATTGTGGAAATAACAGATGAGTATAGTTCACTTTGACTTTTTCATACTTGTGGGCAAGTGTATACAGGCCTGCCAACTAGTAAGTTAGTGACTTGATCATTCTTTTCTTTCTTGATCACTATCTGTCCATATTGAAATGAAGGTAAGGAGGGAGAAGAGAACAATGATACAGTAAGAGCAAAAATTATCTTGGCAACTGTTCCCACGTTTCCTCGTGAGCTTAAGCAAGGCTTCCTTATCTCAAGAGTAATTTTTTCCAAGTCTAAAAAATCATAAATTTTTAAAAGTATGTATGAATTTTGCTGCTCGCCAATTTACCTACGCTCGAGCTCACAGGGAAACGCGAGAACGCATTCATCGTTACGCTTCTCAAGTTAGCGCAGAAAAGTGCTCGCTCGTATTAGGCCAACTACTAGAAAACTGCAGCCTAGAAATTAGATCATATTCTCAGCTTACCGTTCCTCCTGAAAATATTTATTCAGCTGTGTCAGTCAATCTGGATTTGGCTCACGGCGTCATTTTGTTTCATCTCATTTTTCGAGTGCTGTATTTGATTTCTAATATTCGCGAATAAAGGCGTCTCTCTCTCTCTTTCTCTCTCTCATGTATTCAAAAGTCCTGTTAATCTTTTCGAGCCTTAATGGAGGAGTCACCCAGGTTACAGTTAGAGAGGTGAAGGGCGGACGTAAATCGCCCAAGAGGGTACATCTCACTCGTCAACTGACTACAGAAATAATCACCAATACTTTTTTCCTAAGAATTGAAGATCCTGTAGAAAAATTCCTTCGAGATATGACTGGAGATTTCGCATTATTTACTTCGAGAACGACGTTTTTGTCATTATATTGATGCTAGTTTAGCATCATATATACCTGTATCTGTCTCTTACCTCCGCGATATCTACCTTGTGGACAAAACTTCACCGTTATCGCGTCCGTTTCCATCAAAGATAGGAAATCTATAGAGTTCGTGTCATTTTACGTCCATACTAAACTGTTGAACGGCTTTAAAGATCGGATGGAAGGGAGGAGAATGGAATCTATTACTACCTGAGAATTGGTACCCGTTTGGCTTCCTTTGGGGCTCGTAGTACGACTTCTTCTGAGTGCAACTGAAAATACGAACTATACGAGTATTATTTATTCCTACAGGCTCGTTGAGTGACAGTGCGAGTTGGAATGAATGACGACGTTACTGCTTCTCCTTCATTCTCTATGTAGCTAGTTAGGCCGTAGTTTCGTTAGGTCCCTGAACGATCATCAGACCTCCGTCATTGTGAAATAATCATTTTTCCCTTTGACCGCAAGAAAAAAAATTGTAACTCTACTTTTGCAATAACTTGAGAGATTTGAAAGATGTAGTTTCAAAGAAATTGGAAATCGTTAAAGTAGTGCGTAATAAAAATGCAAGTAATTTACCAAACCAAATAATATTCGTCATCGGTGATTATATAAGACACCTGGTCGATGTATGATTCACTGTACATTCCCACGTTTCGGTCCATCTCTGTGTATTTATGTCTCTCTTATAATATAATATGTGTATTAATATCTCTCAATGATGTAATCGCGTATTGCTTAATACGTCGCGCATCGAATAGAATATTATATTTCTACAAAATTTCATCTATCACTCGATAATCACGCGCGACGGAGATGCTATTTCGATTTTCGGAAAATTTTGTGCGTCTTTTGTGGAGGATTCATTTAATTTCGGCACAATAAAGAAGATAAGGCTGTTGATGTGCAAATGAAAGAGCAAAAGTTGAAAACATGTAGTGCGAAGAATAGCGTATGATCTATCGTATGATATGACTATCTGTATAAGAGCGAAGAATTTTCGAAGAGAAATATTGAGCAAGTAGTTTCGACACGGGATTAATTTTTTCCGACAAACAGTGCTGTAATAATAAGTACTAGGTGTACTTTAGAGCAATTTTCAAAGAGAGAAGGATGAAGAAAGAAATGCAAATATTGATAATTGCACACTGGTCTCTATGTGAGAAAAAACGTGAAAGAAAAATGGAAACGCAATTTGGCGAGAAAAATCAAAGGTGGAAAACAAGGCGAGAAGGAAGAGAATTATGTATGGTTTTGAATAATTATGTTTGAATCAACTGTTTTAAAGTGTGGACCTAGTATGTGTGAATAATCTGACTTTTAATTCATTCAAACTATAGTCTGCTAGAGGGATATTATCAGACCACTCTCGAAGTTTTATACGTAAACGCGTGACACACGCTAATTAGTTCATTTCTCGTCCCCAGGACGCAATGTTAACAAAATAGGTGTACTTCTTTTACTCGTACATTGTCTCTTATGCAGAAATTTGGTAACGACGTTTTTCCGTGGAAATTGTCATTTTTATGGAAAATTTATGATTTACTAATTTAAAATTTTCTTCAAATCAACCATTTACTTCTTTACTTGAGAATGCATAGTTTTTGAGATAATTGCATTTGAAAAAAATGTCTCCTTAAAGAGCCTATGAAAAAGTAGTACACCTTTTTTAATACGAAAAAGCGCTTCACTAGCTCTTGAGTCTTGGTGGACTGTTTTGATCTACTTGAAGTGTGTTCCTTTTTCGCGTGAGTAATCCCATAGGCACTCTAGTAGACTGTAATTCAAACACTGGGTAAGGTATGTGCGATATTATGAAGACAGAGGCGTTCTAAGAGTAAATTTACTACCGGAATGTTGCTCGTCATGGGCCCTTGAATTTAACTCCATTTTTGACATGTTTCATGTCTTTGCTCTGGGCTCATCCTTATGGAAATTTTTCATTGTGGCAATGATGCTCAAATCTGCGAGTCCGAGCCCCCCCCCCCCGTAGTTTCTAGCTTATCCTAATACATATGATGCAAAGGCGTAGGCTAAATTCATACTAGGCTAAGAAAACTCCAAGAGCATTATGAAGCTATTAGCTTGTGACGTCATAAGGTTTGTAACGTCATAAGTCAATGACATTATAAGTCAATGACGTTGTAGGTTAGTGGCGTCATAACTTTTGTGACGTCATAAGTCGATGATATTATAAGTCAATGACGTCATAAGTTAGTGACATCATAGGTCAATGACCAATAACGTCATAAGTAAGTGACGTCATAAGTCAATGACGTCATAGGTTAGAGGCGTCATAAGATAGTGGCGACATAGGTTAGTGACGTCATAAGTTAGTGACGTCATAAGTCAATGACCGATAACGTCATACGTTGGTGATGTCAAAAGTCGTCATAAGTCAATGACGTCGTAAGTTCGTGGCGTGATAGGCCAATGACGTCATAAGTTTGTGGCGTGATAGGCCAATGACGTCATAAGTTTGTGGCGTGATAGGCCAATGACGTCATAAGTTTGTGGCGTCATTAGTCAATGACGAATAACATCATAAGCCGGCATACGTCAATGACACCATAAGTTAATGGCGTCATCAAGCCAGTGACGTCGTAAGCTTTGTGATGGCATAGGTTTTATGACGTCATAGGTTAATGATATTATAGGTCAATGACGTCATAAGTTAGTGACATCATAAGTTAATGACCAATAACGTCATAAGTAAGTGACGTCATGAGTCAATGACCGATAACGTTGTACGTTGGTGACGTCAAAAGTTGTCATAAGTCAATGACGTCATAAGTTGGTGGCATCAGAAGCCAATGACGTCGTAAGTTAGTGGCGTCATAGACCAATGACGTCATAAGTTGGTGACGTCATTAGTCAATGACCGATAACATCATAAGTCGTCATAAGTCAATAACGTCATAGGTTAGTGGCGTCATGAGTCAATGATATAATAAGTTAATGTCGTCATAAGTTAGTGACATCATAAGTCAATGACCAATAACGTCATAAGTAAGTGACGTCATAAGTCAATGACCAATAACGTCATAAGTAAGTGACGTCATAAGTCAATGACCAATAACGTCATAAGTAAGTGACGTCATAAGTCAATGACGTTATAAGTTAGGGGCATCATAAGTTAGTGGCGACATAAGTTAGTGACGTCATAAGTCGATGACGTCAGAGGTTAGTGACAACATTAGCCAATGACCGATAACATCATAAGTTGGCAACACCATAAGTCGTCAAAAGTCAATGGCGTCATAAGGCGGTGACGTCGTAAGTTTTGTAACGTCATAAGTCAGTAACATCATAAGTTTTGTGACGTCATAAGTCAATGACATCATAAGTTAGTAACGTCATCAGTCGATGACGTCATAAAATGGTGGCGTCATGAGTTGGTGACGTCATGAGTTAGTGACGTCATAAGGCCTCAAGGCTGGTCTGCTTACAACATCTGAAATATACTAAAGTAGACTTACACTAGACCAAGAAGCGAGACAGATCAAGCGAGTGTGCTCCTCTAAAGCCCTAGCCTAGAATTCTAAAATATTATTATCTCGCATCATCCACAATCAGGTCACGCTCTGCTATTGCCTGTCCCTCGAGCTCAGTGCTGCCAGATGATATTTTTAAAAATCCGTATCCGCCATTTTTTTAAGACCCTGAACGGTTTATTAATAACGATCAGGAGAAAAGTATCTTTCACACTACTGTTTAAGATACTTTTCTCTTGAGTACAAGAAAAATCCATGATATCTTCTTTGAGGACCAAAAATTCGTGGATCTGGCAGCACTATACTCGTGCTAGATCCAGCTCCCGACTTCGTTAGAGTAGTCCCTATGTAGGTCAATATCCAAAGGGATGAGGGTTTCGACTACAATATAATGGATTGGGCTTCGTTCATGTAACGCTACGTTAGCCGATCGGGGAAAGATAATAGATTCGTCGACCGATGTTTTAGTCCACAGGTCGTCTTTCTGCTCTGTCGCTCATAAACATGCTGCTTTTAATAGTTTAGTTCATAGACTTACTGAATTTCCTTTGAGCCAGATTGCTTTTCAGAAGGAGTTACTCACTTTAAAACATTTGGCTAGAGTTAATGAGATTCACTTGGATATTGACGCATTGGTGCGTAGGAAAATTACTAGGAAATGCCTCGACACCACTACCTCCCTCCCACGTACCATCAGCCGTGAGAAATTTCGTTGGATTAGGCTCCCCTTTTTGGGGAAGTTCTCTCTTCAATTAGGCCGGGTCCTTCGCCCTTTCGAATTTCAACCTGCGTTTTATAACCCCGTCACTGTTAAAGGGTTATTTGTTAGGTTGAAAGATCGAATGCCTGAAGATGAGAAGAGTGGAGTGTATAGGTTAGAATGTAATGATTGTAAGAGTGTTCATATCAGAGAGACTTGTCGCCAGCTCAAGATCAGGGTTGAGGAGCATAAGAAAGTCTGGGAAGATGGTAAAGTGGGGAAGTCAGCATTCGCTGACCACCTTATTGCTGATGGGCACAGCTCCCGACAGGGATCCGAGGTGCTCCTCCACAAAGAAAGTTCTTATATCAAGCGTATTGCCTTGGAGCATATCGAAATCATTCGTCATAAGAACACTAAAGGTCTCGTTCAGTTGAACAGGTACATACCGGACGAAGATCTGATCGAGCTTGTTTATGAGTCACAACTCGATGAGTAGTTTCTTCTTTGTTTTTCGTCTTTTCTCGAGGTTGGTTTCGGTCTTTCAAGTCAGTTGCGTTCTTGTCTTTCGCTGATGATGGCTGCTTAGTCGATAGATCTTCGAAGGTTTTAGTATTTTCTGCGGTTTTTTGTATTGAGTTACTTCTTTTCTTTTTAGAAGTATCGCCTTTTTTTCGTTTTTTAGTATACCAAATACTTGGATATAGGCAGTGAAAGTAACAGAATTTTCTCAACTGTTCTACCTGCACTCACTTGACATCCTATTTCTTATTATATATTCAATCCTGACGCTAGGGACAAGCAAAGCAAGAAGCTGCTCGGAGCGCCTAGTTGAAGGGTGGCAATTTCACAAGATATTATTCGATCCATCATCTTTGGGAAAGGACGGTGAAAGAAAGACGTCGCGCCCAGGCTGATATCTTCTCACGGTTTGGAGTCTCTATAGCTCAGTAGCTCAGTCTGTATTGGCAAAGGCTCAGCGGGAGGACATCTACTTTAGATCATTCAACTCGCTAGGGAAGAAGCGTATTTCGGTCCTATCCCACTGAATAATGACTTGGAAGTCACAATTCTTCGAAGTCACGTTCAGACGCATTTTTTTGCCGCATATCCAGGTCATTTCCTCCGGCCTTCCCCCCCCCCTACCCCAAGGCGTATGTTGATCAGTATGCTAGTATGGTTGGTCATGTATCAATTCTCAACCTTTTTCCTAAATCGCAACGTCATAATCGGCGAATTTAGGAAATGGGGTCGAAAAACTATTCAGAATGTAAACCCAGTCGAGAGGTTCGGAATAAGTCAACAGCATACTGATATTCAGTACAGTCAATCAATCTGTTTGAAAAGTGAATTTTATATTTGAAGTTGTCGACGGCCTCGAAGTATTTTTCAAAATTCTGTGAAGAGAATGACCTAGGCTAATGAAAAAGTCACTCTAGCTTTTTTTTTTTTTTTCAAAATACAGAATAAACAGAATAGTTTTCGATCCTTACTCTTTCGCCATCTTGTGAAGAAGAAAATTGATTGTCCTCAGGGAGCTTCAAGTGCTACAAAATAGAAGGTATTTGAGCGGCAATTTTTGATACAACCGCACCGACCTAATCGTGACTTGGAATTTTGATTCCCTATCACTCCATCTGGAGGATGGTCATCGATTATGCAAATCAAACCGAATCCAGGGAAGACTCTATCTTCTCATTCGTCTTAAGACATGAACCATTGTGACTCCAAATCTACTTTCCATTCTGACTAAGGATATTGAGGAGAATTAGTCTCGCCCACTGTCAACCACAAATCGACTCAAAGTTGCTGGAAGTCGACTCGAAATCGACTCATCGCATCGTCGACGTCGAAATTAAATCATTTCCCGGTTTTATAAATTATTGATTTCGACTCAAAATTGACGTCGAGTTTGGGTCCCATCGGGTAGAAGATTTGTAATTTTTCGAGGTTTTGTGTGTCGAAAACGGACATTCTGGTCAAACTGATGAAATAGTGGGTTTTACCTTTTTCTGCTCTTCTGTATTGTTGGGGAAAAAATGATTCCACTTGGAAATGGAACGTGACTGTTTGAATTGCATTTTTGAAACAACTTCTAACGAACCTCGAAAGATTCTCTATCCTCTCATTGAGTCCTGAGACAGTCTGTAATGAATGAGTCATGGTCGAATTGGCAGTGTCAAATTTTTAGCTCAAAAATCTATTTGTCTCCTCGCAGTTTCTCGTCGAGGAAATTGGCAACTTACTCATTGACCTATGTGTAATTCGAAACTTTGAAATATGACATGCGAATGTGTGCTAAAAAGTTGTTCATTATTTTCTGACTTGCTGGTGTGTATCTTCCTGCTTCTCGATGTCAAGTTCTTATTTTTGTCGATTACCTTGGCCCCTGAGTGTGTTCTTCCTTGGCAATGAAAATTCACCTTCTTATGGTTTTGAGAATGTGTTTAGATCAAACTTTATTCAATTAGAAAGAAAGAGAGAGAAAAAAAAACTTACATAATTTGCAAACTTACAGATAGTTTTTTATTTCCTAAATTTTTTGTTATGCTATAAACACGATGAACTATCATTTTATGGTCGAAATATTACATAGGTCATTAATTCGAGTAAAGTGGTTGTGTGTTCGGTGTGTGCAAACGCGGATAAAATATTTTTGTGTGCCTTCCTAACAGATTATTTTCTAGAATATACTGTGGTTTCAGTATATGTACTTGTTGTCGCTGTCTATTAAGTAACGATGTAATCAAAAATTAACGATAGAGCGAAGTACACGAGCGATGACGTTACTATTTATAGATGAAGATGTATTACTCGATTTGTACAAAATTCAGACTTTGTTTTTTGTCTCGATAAGTAATTGGAATTGAAAACATTAAGGATGAATAACAGAGGAACGGGATTTATATAAGCCTATGGTTTGAAAAGAAAGATAGAGGAAATGGAAATTGACACTTTGTGACAATCTATAGTTCCAAGTGGGAATGTAAGATTACGCGGAGGGCACATCCCAAATGATATTGAAAGAATGGTCATTTTGACGATGTAGAGATGTCACGATATAGTTTGACCTAAAATATAGCAGGATAGAAAGAGTGAATCCACCTTTTCGGGGATACCTTCAGTGTTGGAAGAATCCCCTCGGTGAACTTCCTCTTCTTGTCGGCGACCGATAAGCTGCAATGCCCCCGCAACAACAACACCACGTCAGAGCTGTTGGAATTCCTTCTTGTTCTTTCTTCGAGCTCAATTGATCTTCCTATTCTTCCTGCTCTTCTGTATGTGGTTGGTACCCAGCTATCTTTTTCATGATCGTGGCTGCTAATGCAGACACCCTCCGGAACATAACATGGTGGCTACTAGGCCACTCAAAACATACAAGCGCTTCATCTACCCCAATCTCTTGAAGAGACCGCGATTAAAGCTTGTCTCGCTCATAACTCTACGCTTCACACTCAAGTAAGGTGTGCTATGGTCCATCATGTCGCCCTTGATTACTCAATTTTCCTCGGCTTCTCGTCAAGGTACTTGTTGAAGTAATCATGGCCGCTCAATACCTCCGTTAGGTGCAAGTTTTGCTCACTCTGGTCTCAGTTCATCCACCCATCGAGGTCGCGGGTTCTTCATTCAACTTTTATATTGTCTTCGTGGCTACGAGCGAACATCATAATAAAGTAAAGAGAGAAATACAACACGTAACGACGAGAAATTCTTTAATGTATAAAGGAGACTCATCCGAAACCGGTCTTGTTCTTCCTCGTTTCTCCTTTATACATTGAAGAATTTCTCGTTGTTACGTGTTGTATTTCTCCCTTTACTTTATTAGGTTCTTTATTTACCCAGCTCCGTCTGAGAAGTTCTTGCTTTCCCCTTCTCAAGCAAGGAGTGCCTGGCCTCTTACTTGACTTATGAAGATTCTCGATCGATCATTCTTTTCACTTTTGCCCACCACCGCTTTCAAAGGAGCTCGAGTGGTGATACTCGTGCTATTAATCAGAGAGCCTTTGTTGAGACAGCACTGTAGGCACACACACACTAAGCGCAGCTCTTTGTTGGATCTTTACCATCTCTCTTCTTATGTAGGGTGTCTTCATCGAGTCGGTCCATACCGGTACACCGTATAGGAGGTTCGACAAGGTGGTGCCTTCGTACTTCTCTCAGCCTTCCTAGGTTTCTCATCAGACGGCTGCTCTCATTAGGAAATGGTGCCTGCAGCTCAGCTTCGAGTCAAACCGGATGCGTTGGTATATTGTTACCTTCTTGGTCTTGATTTTCACACCTTGCAGACGAAAGATGGGTGGACTGAACTTTTGACGGCTTGTGAACAATATGGCGTTAACCTAGTTCTAGTCGGGCCGACTCGACCTTCACTACCTTTAGGATCCGGTTTACCCAGTTCTCCATCATTACAATTCTTTCGCCAGTGCTTACCACCAATGTATCATGCGCGTAGCAGATTAGCCTAACACCCAGTGGCAGCTTTAATTTGAAAACCTCGTTTGATATGACGCACCACAAGAGCGGCCAAAGAACTGACATTGATTGAAGGCCATAAAGATTATAATCCAAAAGAGAAGGAGCCTATTCTCAGGTGAAGTAATTTGGCCATAGAAAGAGTAATTCGGAAATGGAACGAGGGAAGTCGCTCTGAAGAATATTTCTTAGTGTTGTATTGCAGAGTAGGGCGTTTGAAGAGACATTTGGGTAAATTCGACTTTTTCATTGCGTGTTGTAGTCTTTATGGTGGTATATGCGGGAATTCTGAAAATGTTTTCAAGCTATTATTCCTCGCTCTAATGCGTTCTAAATTGACGGTCAAATGTAAAAAGGAAGTTTCTAATTTTATGTCCTAATGAAGTCACCCGATTTATTAATGAAAACCGCATTAACTAAATGATGAGTTTTCGTTCAAAAAGATGTAGAAAGTAATCAAATCAACGTGATGTAAGTCGAGTAATAATTATTTCGTTTTATTTTGAATTTCAGATTCATCGAACAAGAGCCCGTTCACAAGCCAGAGTATATTCTTTGTGTCGGAGTGTTGGGTTTGATAGTGAATATTATCGGTTTATTTTTATTCCACGGTAAGTGATGCGATTGTTGCGGTGCATTAATTCGAGTGTGTATAACAAATTGCTTGTGATAATTTCTATTGACGAGTACGAGATAAACTAACAACTCTTCCTATCTCTTAAACACACAGAGATGGACCTTCCTTGAAAGTTTATTTCGATGCTGAATGATCATGCGCTATCTATTTTAACAACTAGCATCATGCTTTGTCTCTTTCTTTTTTCTTCTTTTACAACCTTTCTGACGAAGTCTAGAAGTATGACACTCCTGAACTGATAAA
Organism: Aspidiotus destructor; assembly: GCA_035079395.1. Classification (NCBI taxonomy): domain Eukaryota; kingdom Metazoa; phylum Arthropoda; class Insecta; order Hemiptera; family Diaspididae; genus Aspidiotus; species Aspidiotus destructor. The sequence continues at coordinate 2,352,915 of JAVHKZ010000015.1, forward strand.
GTCGACCATATATATTTGAAGTACATATATCGCGTAGACCCGTGAAATTATCAACGAGCGCGTGTTGTTTCTTAGTATTCGTTTGCATGTATACCTGTGATAGTGTAGATACGATGTACCAGTTGACAAATCGTACGGGAAAATTTTGTCTAGGCTCGATTATTTGACACATTTACCTAGGTCTTGGTTGATCGGCTGGTAATCAAGTTCACATTGATTCTGGTTAGAATTCTCAATAATCCAGACTTCGGATCAAATTTTGCGATTATGAAGTTCGAAAACACGTGATCTGAGGTCTCGTTTTGAGATTCTGTGGGACTGACTGCTTTATGCTGCTACTTCGAAAGGTGTGAGAGCTGAGCATTTTATGTCGTTAGCTGAAAGTTCGGTGTGTGATCGAGCTAGGGCTCACTCTTGAATAGATAGCGGCTAATGTTGCATTTCAAAGTTTCAGGCGCAATTCTTGTATGGTGTGCAACTAAGGTACGGTGAAACGACGTCAATTCGGGATTAAATGCGTTTTGACTGAAATCGCTGCCAGTTTCTGCAAGTTTCATTCTCACAGTCCGGCTCCACTTTTTAGTCTGCCTTGAATCGAGACAGGGCCATTCACTGCCATTTGAAATTTCGAAGGTGGTGTTCAGCCAAATACTAGTATTATGGATTTTTGACCTTGAGAGACCTGTCCTCATACTAGTATACTGATCAAATTATCCTGGGACCCACCTGCCATCTTTCACAGGCTACTGAGGCTAGTTTCACCAATCTTTTTCTTTTTCTGCCAATGTTCCTATCTTTGACTATGTACCAACCTCACCACTTCCCCAGACTGGTGTCTCTCCGTCTCTTGCTAAACTGTCAATCTATTTCCGGTACCATTTTACGATAGTTAGATGATTGGACTAGCTTGGGGAGCTTAACTTTGATACCCACTCCAGAAAAGCTAATTTGGTCGATTATTTTCTTCTCACAATGCTTCGTTTGTCAATCCCTAATGTGGTATACCGTGGTTCAGACTAATATATCGATTGATCCAATTAGTCTGAGGCGCGTAGCTCAACTTTCATCTCCACGGAACGTCCTGGACTTTGCTGGACAAACTTTCCTGGAATTCACTCGACAAAATACCCTGTAGGTGAATCAGAAATCTGCGACTACACCTTGTATGGTTTTGGTTATACTAGACCATGTCCCTCAAGCTATTAGCAAAAGCTTGAAATATCCTGAACTAGACTCATAGATATTTTCAAAAATCTGCATCCGCCATTTCGTCTCAGACCTGTCAGGTTTCTGTGGTCTTGAGCGATTTATCAATAACGATCAGGAGAAAGGTATCTCTCAAACGATGAACTAAGGTACTTTTTCTTTGAACGACTCAAGGTCGGTAAAGACCGCGGTATCAGTCTATAACGACCAGGAGAAAAGTATCTCTAATACAAGTGTCTGAGGTACTTTTCTCTTGAGCGCAAGAAAACCGTATTTACTTGAAAACTATCTTTTTCGAGGAACAAACATGCAGCATTGCATACGAGGCCTAATTTGGGCAATTAGTGGATTTTGAGGGCAAGTGTTGATGGATTCGTTTGTGCTGGTCACCTTCCTCTCCGACCTCATGAGAGGGTTGTAAACATACCAAGAAGTGTCCTATTCAATATTTTGTCCTGAAAACAGGCTGAATTATGTTCTCAAGTTTTCCCGTTGTGGATGGCCCTTTTCCCTCCAGTCCTGGGGGAGAGAAGCCAGAAGACATTCAGAACCCAATTCGCGAATTCGATTAAGGAATTGCCCTCTGGCGGCAAAACAAATACTGTTTGCTGATTGGTGCAGTCAACCCACCAAAAGGTGAAGATGTGAAAAAATGCGGTACAACTTTCATTCTCTTCATTTTTTCAAATAAAACGATATTTAGGGCAGTAGAAACAATTTTATTTGTATAACCTCTTGGCATCAAAAATACATCATCACCTTTTGGTGTTACTTCCTCATTTTGCCGTATGCAGCGCTTCCTTAATCAAATTCGCAAAATCCAATAATTGGCGGTTTCTAGAATAGAAATGGATCAAAGCGTTAGTGCTATGTTTGTTCTGGTATCCTTGTCCCAATCGTTGTCTCAAGCACATGGTGAGAGATCGATTGCGACTTCCGTGTTCTATGGGGCCAGAGACAAATTTGTTAACCATCCACAATGAAAAAACTCGAGAATATATTTCAGCAGAAACGTAGCACGCGCAATTCAGCCTGTTTTCTGGTCCATGATTGATTAGGACAAGGCTTAGCATGTTCATAGCTCCCTCATGAGGTTGGAGGGGAAGGAGACGAGCACAAACTTAGCACAAAGGAATCCATCCAGCCGTTCTTTGAACAATCGAGATAAAAAAGCTGGAAATATGGAACTTCTAATTTTGATGCAAGTATATCCATGTAAAAATCAATATTTGAATGGATGCAGGGCATGGATCGTTCATTCGTAAGGCGTCCCTTGAGCACAGAAAATCCGTAGATCTGGCAGCACTGCTCACACTAGACCGACCCAGAGGGAGCCTCCCGAAAACTATTAACTTGAAATTATTCTAAACTGGACTTACAGGGTGTGCCAAAAAGATGTTAACAGCTGAACGAAAAACTCAGGGAGGACTGCGACAATTTCGTGGAGTTCCCCGGTTGACTGTTAACATCTTTTTGGCGCACCCTATATACTGGACCATAAAAGAAATGCCACCACCCTAGTTTGTACTAAGGTACGGTACAGATGATACAGATTGCTAGGCGTATCAGTATTCATCTGTATATTCCATTTACACGGTCTTAATGACAGTCAACAGCAAAATACTTGTGTACTCTGAGAGAAAGAAAGGCATGAAATATGGTCTTTTTTTTTCGGCTTCGCCTGATAATTTTTCTTCCAATCGTTTCATCTAGTATACCACGCTAGTATATTGATAGATCAAACTACTGCTCCCCATTTCCGCAGGCTAGTTATTCTAATTCTCATCTTCTTCTTGTACCAATTCAATATGTAACTTATATTGATTTGCCACCCCCTTACAGGCTACGAAAAAAAGGGCGATACTTCTAAAAAGAAGTAACTAAATGCAAAAAACCGCAGAAAAATACTAAAACCTTCGAAGATCTATCGACTAAGCAGCCATCATCAGCGAAAGACAAGAACGCAACTGACTTGAAAGAACGAAACCAACCTCGAGAAAAGACGAAAAACAAAGAAGAAACTACTCATCGAGTTGTGACTCATAAACAAGCTCGATCAGATCTTCGTCCGGTATGTACCTGTTCAACTGAACGAGACCTTTAGTGTTCTTATGACGAATGATTTCGATATGCTCCAAGGCAATACGCTTGATATAAGAACTTTCTTTGTGGAGGAGCACCTCGGATCCCTGTCGGGAGCTGTGCCCATCAGCAATAAGGTGGTCAGCGAATGCTGACTTCCCCACTTTACCATCTTCCCAGACTTTCTTATGCTCCTCAACCCTGATCTTGAGCTGGCGACAAGTCTCTCCGATATGAACACTCTTACAATCATTACATTCTAACCTATACACTCCACTCTTCTCATCTTCAGGCATTCGATCTTTCAACCTAACAAATAACCCTTTAACAGTGACGGGGTTATAAAACGCAGGTTGAAATTCGAAAGGGCGAAGGACCCGGCCTAATTGAAGAGAGGACTTCCCCAAAAATGGGAGCCTAATCCAACGAAATTTCTCACGGCTGATAGTACCTGGGAGGGAGGTAGTGGTGTCGAGGCATTTCCTAGTAATTTTCCTACGCACCAATGCGTCAATATCCAAGTGAATCTCATTAACTCTAGCTAAATGTTTTAAGGTGAGCAACTCCTTCTTGAAAGCAGTTTAGCTCAAAGTAGGTCTGTGGATTAAACTGTTAAAAGCAGCATGTTTATGGGCAACAGAGCAGAATGACGATCCGTGGACTAAAACATCGGTCGACGTATCTTTTCTAAACGCTCCAAACTCGTGGACCCCGTCTTATTTCGAGACAGTAAGATCCAAAAAGTTAATGGAGGCGCCTCCCACTTCCACAGTGAACTTCACGGAAGGATATAGCTTATTAAGATACGTGAGAAACTCGAAGCAGAGCTCTCGGGGACCAGTCCACGTACATAGCACGTCATCTACATACCTGCGCCAGTACAGGATGTTATTTAAAGAGGATGGCCAGAAGAAAAGAGATCGGATTCGAACTTAGACATGAACACCTCAGAGATTAGGGAACCTAAAGGCGGACCTATAGGAATACCCACCTCCTCTGAAAATTCATACAATTTACCACTAAACTTGCAAAAATTAGGAGTCCAACACAACCTCAAAAGATCAAAAAATTCACTCAACTCTTCGTGAAGAGTATTGAGATTCACCAGGAGTTCACCCTTTACAGGCTAGTTCTGTCGATTGTATATCCCTTCTGTCAATGTATTATTAGTCACCTCAGAGCAGTTCGTCTACCTTTTTCTTATGTCAATCCTTCAGTCTAGTATACCATTCTAGTATCTCCATATCTACCTCGACAAGCTGGTTCGTCTCCGTTCATCTCCTTCTTTTATCAATGTATCATGCAGTACACCTGCCCCTTATCCTCTCCCGGGCTAGTTCGTCTACTTCCTCTAGTACACCGATGCCCATACTAGTGTTGATTGGGAGTGCAACTATGCTCCCTATTTCTTCTGACTAGTTTAATAACTTGTTTTCTTCTTCTGTTGATCCAACTAGCTTAAGACGTAAGGTTGAGTCTTGGCGTCTTCTTCTACCCCGTCGATAGAGATAGTTCTAAAGGAGGGCTCTTCCGCATTCAGCTAAATTGGACGTTGTCCCCAAGTTGTTGAACGTCCGTGATCGTCTACCACAATTTACCGATTTTTCCAGAATTTTTGCCAGATTCAGATGAGCGCGTCTTAGTAAGAAAATCTTGAAGTTGCGAGTCATTGATCGAAAAACGGTGTTCATTTTCTATCTGCTTCGTAAACAAACACTCCTCGGGAAGTCGAAACCCATAGTGTTTGGTTCATTCACCGAACCGGTCCCGCGTGCTTCGCACATTTTTTTTTTTCAACGGTTACTTTTTGCGCGTGATCAGCGAAATACTCTTCTTCTCGTGTTGCAAAATGGTTAAGCGTTCATAACATCCGCATTGCTTGTTGACGAGTTTTTACATCATTGTTTTTGTTTATAGCAAACGTGTTGTGTCTAGTGTGGTAGTCGTCGACTGGATCGTGTCGAGGTTATTTGGGTGTAAAAGTCTCACGATAGCCGCCTCAATTATATTACACCAGTATGCACGCGCGCTAATATACTATAGTACATTGTTTATTCGTTTTTGATTCGTATGGTAGTCGGTCAATTATCAGTTCAGTGTCCGAAACGCTAATGGTGTCATAAACCAGCAATAAAATTCACAAGGTTCATATTTCCGAGCCGTATAGGACTACTATTTTGGAAATTATTTTTCACCACAAAGCTCAATTATTATAATCGATTCATATTTAGCGGGATTCGTTAATTACCCCGAATTAATTTTGATGAAATTCGGTCTTCAGGGAACCTCATTCACGTTGAAAAGCTTCCCATCGAATACGAGAGAATGTAGTTCACCGTTATGCTGTATAATATCTCGAGTACCTGCGTACAATTTGTGCAGAAAAAGTACTTTTATTGAGGGGGACGCCGAGTTGCAAGCAATTGAATACGATCGCTGACTCGTAATTAAACGATTAATTTGATCGTAACGATATTCAGTCGAGCGTCTACTCGCTGATACGTGTTTTATTTATTTTTTTCTTTCTTTCTTAATTTTCCTGGGGAGAATATTGCGATTTATGAACGAGTACACGTATTGCGAATTTTTCGTACGTGCCGGAACGATATAATATATTTTGAAATCCGCTATAATGTAATTCGACGATGCGAAAATATCGCTCGCCTTGATTACGGGCCTGGAGGAAGGATATGAATAAGTAATCGAGTAAATTGAGTGCAATTAATCTTCATCTTCTAGGACACGCTGGTCATAGTCATTCGCACAGTAGTATGCCGCACAATCATTCGCGATTGACTCAATTAGTGTCAGCGGGTGCCAGCGCGACGGCTACCGACGATAATGAAAACGACGAACGATTTCAACCCCCGCAGCATTACCACAATCACGTGCACATGCACGACAGCTCGTCGCAGATGAACATGAGAGGAGTATTCCTTCACGTGATGGCTGACGCACTCGGATCGGTCATCGTCATCATCTCGGCTGCTGTAAGTTTTACTATTTACGATAGTGTAGAGGGTGAGAATGAGCTTGGGTCAAGTAGAACAGTCGATCGATGTCACAAAACCTAGCTGGGCCCTTTGGTCCTCTAGGGAGAGACAGCTAAGAAATAGCCTGGTTTCGGACAGGAACCATAAGTTATCGTTTCCTGGCCTATTTTTCAGAAGAGTGAGAGAACTTGGCGACATTATGAGGCTGTTGGGAACTTGAAAATCGCGAAGATCAAGTGGAGGCTTGAAAAAATTTCGAATGGCTAAAGATGCATGTGTGAGGGAAGCGGGTAGAAGAATTTCGACCATGGAGGTAGATGTATTCACCAGCAGGGGCATTTGGAGACACTCGACCATGCAGCTATGTATGAGAGTACAGTAGAATGGAGAAATTAGTTTTCCGAAAGGTATTTAGACCAGACAGAGGGTTAAGCATTCAACTTTGAAGGAAGGGGAAAATTTTGGAGTGTACGTTGGGCCTAGTTCTAGGCTAAGGTCATTGATGACGTCATAAGGCAGGCGTCTCAGGTGACGCAGATTTCCGACTGATCTCAATCCCATGTTCCGGAATGTCAAAATTTCCAGATGCTTCTCCTCGGTAGTCTCAGCTACTTTTTCAAGGCCTCTCGCGTTTCTGCATCCATCATAATCGAATTGCGTTCCGAAAGTATTTGGACGAGGGAAGGTGAGGCAAGTCACGTGATCCGACTTGACGTTCCTGGTCTCAGTCGACTTGGACAAACGGGCGAAAGAGGACTAGCGAGGCTAATGATCTCGACCCACAGTCTTCGGTTGGGAGGAGGCGTGGCAAGTCCCATGATTTCAATGGCAAAGATCCCGACCTGACAGCGGTGGATTAAGGCACAATCATCACAAGCAAATGCTTGTGTCCGCGCGCGAAAAATTTTTTGAATGAATAAGAGGAAAAGGAAAAAAAAGAAAAAAATTAGAGGCCATTTTAGGTTTGCAATGGCAGCGGGGAACCCGCAACCTCCCCCGCTCGCGATCACGTTGACGCGAAAATTCACCCTCAGAAAGTGAGTTGGCTGGGCTCTTCTCAGTATACTGCATGCTAGGCCTAATAATATAATGAAAGCTGGAATTTGAAATGATCCCATCCCCAAAGTAGGTCAAGATCAAGGTCATTGATGACGTCATACAGCACTCCTGGTGGAAATTGAAATTTTTCCGTCCCTGAAGTAGGTTAAGGTCAAGGTCATTGATGACGTGATATAGCATCCCGGCTAGAAGTTGAAATTTTTCCAAGCCCCTACAGTAGGTCAAGGTCAAGGTCATTGATGACGTCATAAGGCGCCACAAGGCGCCACACGTCACTTCACGTCACGCAGTTCACAGGAACTCCCGGACGTCGACGTTTTCTGAGGATGTAATCCCCCTAACAAAGAAAAGCATCCCGGTTGGAAGTTGAAATTTTTTTCAAGTCCCTAAAGTAAGTCAAGGTCATTGATGACGTCATGAAGCGCCACACGTCACGTCACGCAGTTCACAGAAGCTTCCGAACGCCGACGTTTTCTGAGAATGTAGTCCCCCTAACAAAATGGGAAGTTGAAATTTTTCTAAATCCTGAAGTAGGTCAAGGTCATTGATGACGTCATAAAGCGCCACACGTCACGTCACACAGTTCACAGAAACTCCCGGAGGCCGACGTTTTCTGAGGATGTAACCCCTTAACAATACTAGGCCTGATATTATGAAGGCTAAAAGTTGAAATTTTTTCAAGTCCCTAAAGTGGATCAAGGTCATTGATGACGTCGTAAAGCGCCACACACCACGTCACGCAGTTCACAGGAACTTTTGGACGTCGACGTTTTCTGAGAATGTAATCCCCCTAACAAAGAAAAGCATCCCGGCTGGAAGTTGAAATTTTTTTCAAGTCCCTAAAGTAAGTCAAGGTCATTGATGACGTCGTAAAGCGCCACACGTCACGTCACGCAGTTCACAGGAACTCCTGGACGTCGTCGTTTTCTGAGGATGTTATCCCCCTAACAAAGAAAAGCATCCCGGCTGGAAGTTGAAATTTTTTTCAAGTCCCTAAAGTAAGTCAAGGTCATTGATGACGTCATAAAGCGCCACACGTCACGTCACGCAGTTCACAGAAGCTCCCGAACGCCGACGTTTTCTGAGAATGCAATCCCCCTAACAAAATGGAAAGTTGAAATTTTTCTAAATCCTGAAGTAGGTCAAGGTCATTGATGACGTCATAAAGCGCCACACGTCACGTCACACAGTTCACAGAAACTCCCGGAGGCCGACGTTTTCTGAGGATGTAACCCCTTAACAATACTAGGCCTGATATTATGAAGGCTAAAAGTTGAAATTTTTTCAAGTCCCTAAAGTGGATCAAGGTCATTGATGACGTCGTAAAGCGCCACACGTCACGTCACGCAGTTCACAGGAACTTTTGGACGTCGACGTTTTCTGAGAATGTAATCCCCCTAACAAAGAAAAGCATCCCGGCTGGAAGTTGAAATTTTTTTCAAGTCCCTAAAGTAAGTCAAGGTCATTGATGACGTCGTAAAGCGCCACACGTCACGTCACGCAGTTCACAGGAACTCCTGGACGTCGTCGTTTTCTGAGGATGTTATCCCCCTAACAAAGAAAAGCATCCCGGCTGGAAGTTGAAATTTTTTTCAAGTCCCTAAAGTAAGTCAAGGTCATTGATGACGTCATAAAGCGCCACACGTCACGTCACGCAGTTCACAGAAGCTCCCGAACGCCGACGTTTTCTGAGAATGCAATCCCCCTAACAAAATGGAAAGTTGAAATTTTTCTAAATCCTGAAGTAGGTCAAGGTCATTGATGACGTCATAAAGCGCCACACGTCACGTCACACAGTTCACAGAAACTCCCGGAGGCCGACGTTTTCTGAGGATGTAACCCCTTAACAATACTAGGCCTGATATTATGAAGGCTAAAAGTTGAAATTTTTTCAAGTCCCTAAAGTGGATCAAGGTCATTGATGACGTCGTAAAGCGCCACACGTCACGTCACGCAGTTCACAGGAACTTTTGGACGTCGACGTTTTCTGAGAATGTAATCCCCCTAACAAAGAAAAGCATCCCGGCTGGAAGTTGAAATTTTTTTCAAGTCCCTAAAGTAAGTCAAGGTCATTGATGACGTCGTAAAGCGCCACACGTCACGTCACGCAGTTCACAGGAACTCCTGGACGTCGTCGTTTTCTGAGGATGTTATCCCCCTAACAGAGAAAAGCATCCCGGCTGGAAGTTGAAATTTTTTTCAAGTCCCTAAAGTAAGTCAAGGTCATTGATGACGTCATAAAGCGCCACACGTCACGTCACGCAGTTCACAGAAGCTCCCGAACGCCGACGTTTTCTGAGAATGTAATCCCCCTAACAAAATGGAAAGTTGAAATTTTTCTAAATCCTGAAGTAGGTCAAGGTCATTGATGACGTCATAAAGCGCCACACGTCACGTCACACAGTTCACAGAAACTATCCCGGACGTTTTCTGAGGATGTCATCCCCCTAACAAAATGGATACCGGGTTCCCCGCTGAAAGAAGGTCAGCTTGTAAGTGGGCTTGTGTCCGCGCGGAAGCTAAGTCCGTCGCTGCGACCTGACGCTCCTGGTCGGAGTTGACGTGGACAACAGTAGAGGGCTAGCGACGCTGATGATCTCGACTTCTAATACTCTCTCCCGCCTGTTAAGATTACTGGTATCGGGTGCCAGTAAGATTCATCAGTGTGAGGAGAGAGGGGGGGGGGGGTGTAAAAAATTCTGAACATTGAGCTGTATGCATCGATAGCGTGAAAATCCAAAAAATTTCTGACTGCAAAAGTTTTTAGATGATCTTTCGAGAAGTGATGGTTTCGAAGTGTTGAGAGACGAGGGATAATGAGCAAAATAATTCTGACTGTCGAGCTGTAGGTGTAGATTAGGAAGGGAACTTGAAAAAACTCAAGCTTTATTTGTAATCATGAAATGGAAGGGGAAATGGCGGTCAAGCTGAATCAGATGAAGAGCTGGGGGATTTAAGGGTGTGCTTCGCTCGTGAAGCGGAGCCGAGAGGCTGGACCTTTGGAGCAAAGCCGAAGCTGAAGCTCTCGATCTTGAGAGCGGAGCCAGAAGACAAAAAAGAGCTAGCTCCGAGCCAGCTCCGGCTCCAGCTCCTGGCTCCAGTTTCTCAAAGAGCGGAGCGGAACCAAAGAGCTGGGTTTTTGTAGCGGAGCTGGAGCTAGCTGAAGCTCTTGATCTTCTGAGCAAAGCCTCAAGGAGAAAAAAAAACAAGCAGAGCTAATATTATTAATTTCGCCCATATCACGCCATTGTCAGCCTTCTTTTATCATTATCAATGAATATAAAGTAGTTTCTGGTTCTTCTCTCTTTCTAGTTGGGTTGTCTTAACTTCAAGTTTCAAGCCTTAGGGCTTTGGATTTTGAAATTTGTCGAATTTTTCCTCATTTTTTGTCATTTTAACTGAAGAGCAGCTCCTGAGCTCCTTGAAAAGAAAAGAGCGGAGCAGCTCCCAAAGAGCTGAGGAGCTGACCGAAAGAGCGGAGTTTTCGGCTCTTTTCAAGATCAAATTATGGCTCCAGCTCCTAGCTCCGGCTCCTCAGGCTTGCTAAAAATCCTCCATGTAACTAACAGATTTATTGTTCGCTTTTCTAAAGATTTCACGAGCACAGGGAAAAAAATAAGACAAGTCTCTGTACTCAGGAATTTTTCGAGCCTTCCCTATTTTACCCTAGTATCCACTGCTATAGTCCTGACGTTGGGTCCTCCGAGACTCGGCAACTCTAGGTAGAGGTATGGCTAGAAAAAGAAAGCCCTATCAAGGATCTTGAATTTGTGAGAGTTTTATGAGGCACAGCCGACCTAAATATTATTGGTCGCTTCGGTGATTTTTTAGCCATCGCTTTGTAGGTGAAACTTGACACAAGCATTCATTAGAGTTTGACAAAAGTTCGATGATATCTCTAAAAATATCAATTTTTATGGAAAATTCAAGAAGACAAAAGTTGTTGCCTCTGAAATTTTGGAGCTGAAAGATTTGTCTTGCATTTTACCAGAGAGAGACGTTTCACATATAAATTCTACGCCTACAGCGCAGCTCAGTACCGGTCTTACAAGAGTGCGGCCTGTAATTGAACTCGACCGTGTATGAGGTCATAAAGTACCCTCATTCTCATCATTTCTTTTTTTTTATGATCAAAGATAAAATTTCAAATTTTTGAACCGAACTTTAATACAATTTACAACGTATTTTTCAGACTAGGTTCCGAATACTTGTATATGTTTTTGGAAAAATGTTTTTAACCGAAGTTTTTAAATCGATTTTAGTTTTGCTAGGAGTGCACAAAAAAGCGCTGTTTTTCCCGCTGTATTTTTTCGACGTTCCTAACATACCTATCTTGAACAAACATGTACGATAAAATTTTACCGTGCAATATTCAACTAAATTTTTTATTTTGCATGTTCGCGGTGTCTTCATTTTTTTGAAATCAACAATATGTACATATAGCATGCTTTCTTTGTGTTCAACTGATGCCATATGTCACTTAAATGTGGCCTATTATTTCCAAAACACCCGCCTGCATGGAGGAAATGTGATATTGAAAATTTTAGTTTTTTATGCTCTATAAGGCTCGAGACTCGGAACAATTAAGAGTTCAATGTCGCGTCTATGGGTGACGAAATAAAGTGACCTGATAGTTTTATAAAGGGAAAGTATTCTTGAAAATTTTCAAATCATATGCGTTAAGTCTGTTCAAGTATACCAAAAGTTTCACGCTTGACGTACGAAGTAGGATAAAAAGAAGCAACTTTCGGAAGAAATTTCTGTGAATTAGAAGAGTGATTTCGATAGATTTCTAGAGGAAAATTTCAACCAATTTTGAGCCTTTAGACCTCCTATTGACCTATGAAATTCTTTTTGTACGACTGAGAGTATCCTTAATTAGTCTGTTCTGGTCGAAACCGCTGGTGTTTCCAATTCCCATCTCTGGTGCAATTCTATTATTTGCTTGCTCTATCAAACGCTTCAAAATTGACCCGAGAGATATCCGTCCGTAACCGTCGCCATTTCCTGTTTCCTTGTATGATGATACGACTTCCTAAAGGGTTATAAGTTCAGTAATTAAGCTCTTTCTTCAACTCAGCTTCATGATATTGAAACGATGATGGATGCCTTGTAAACACGCAAATTATTTTTGTAGGTTATTTGGTACAATGAAGAACCGTGGAGGTTCTACATCGACCCGACGCTGAGTTTATTGATGGTCGCGATCATCCTGAGATCGGTTTGGCCGTTGTTGCAGGAATCCGCTCTAATATTGTTGCAGACTGTGCCGACGCATATTCAGGTGGATGAAATCCAAAGGCGCCTTTTGGAAAATGTAGACGGTGTACTCGCCGTTCACGAGTTTCATGTGTGGCAGTTGGCCGGAGACCGAATAATTGCTTCCGCGCACATCAGGTATGTACTGCAATCGTTCAAAAGTTCTCTTTACAATGGTGCAAATAGAAAATATCCGAGGGAAAGATCTGATCAAAATTTTATTCAATACTTTCATTTTTCATGGTATTTTGAAACAAATGCTTAAGTTGGGAAGGTGGATCCTTCGCTCTCTTTCTCTCACTATGAAACAGAATAATTCGGCGAAGAAGCTGGATAGAGTGTTGTCAGCTAGCCATCCACACTTGTCCAATCTCTGCGAATAGTGGCCCATCATTTGAGGACCACTCTGTCAAAAACTTTCGCTGTATGTGTTTCTTATGGAACTGACGTCCTTTTTCAAAAGAAAAGACTTCATTTGTTGATGCTAAAATTAGTCTCGTTGACAGACAAAGTTACAAGCTTTATATCCGTTCACCTTTACCCTAAAATCGATCCAACTTAAGAGCTGCCCACAACCTGTGACGCTTGCATTACGAGACGGAAAGGAAGTTGTGCTGAATACATACGACTTCCCTTCCGTCTTGTAATGCGAGCGTCACAGATCGTGGGCAGCTCTTGAGTTGGATCGAGTATGGGTACATTGCCAACTGGGATCGTGAAGAATGAAATGCTCCATGAGAAATACGCAGGAACGTTTCAATTTTACGTTTAGATTTGAAAACAAAAAATGAACGAAAAACCGCGTATATTCCTGAATATTAATACGTAATTGCTTAGTTTCGATTTGTTCCACAGTGCTGCGACACATTTTAAAAATCACACACAAAAAAAAAAAAAAAAAAATGCAAAAGTCTGTTCAACAGGAGCTCAAAATAAATTTTTGTGAGTGGTGAATAAGTTTGTCAGATTTCTGTAATAAGGAGGGATTTTTGTCAATGTTCTTTTACTTTGTTATTCGAAAAATGTAAATATGATTGAAGCAGGGTAGACGATTTATTGCAGGGGGGGGGGGGATTCATTCCTTCCTCTTCTTTGATGTGGGAGATAAAACTATCGTTCTATCTATTTTCATCGCTTATCTCTCAGACCAGGACATCTTCGGCACTTTTTTTTCGCGTTGAGAAAAAAAAATTATCATTCACGCCGGGTGGTCTCGTCAATTACGCGACCAGAAGAACTTCGTTCGCAGAACAATTGAATAATTAAATACAAAGTTTTCAAACGCGAAGTCTGTAAAGAATCAATTTTTAGGCTATTTTGAAAATAGAATGCATATTGTACAGTAATCTGTGACGTACGAGAAAATTTAGATGAAAAAATCGGAAACGCATAGGAAGTCAACTTCCTATTATCGAGTCTCACCTAGTGTTGAATCAAAATTTCAAGTCTCGCTCATAGAACTGAGTTTCTGTTTCTGAGCTTGTGTGACACGAGTTAGAAATCGACTTCTCTCTTTTAAAAATAGAATCCTTGAGAACTCTACTGGCAGAATAAGAGTGATAAGGAGGAGCCATTTTGAAAATACAGTATAGGTTTTCATCATGCGGAACGTAAATTATGGACATCAACGAACGTGTTCGTGTAATCTCTCGCAACAAAACCCCAAAATGTAACCAATCTTTCACTCTTACTAGTAAGAAGTTCTTCTCCTCCATAGAGAGTTGAGCGTCTGCACCGAAGTAGTCGAACTTCTTCTCACCTTCAAGAAAGACTCCTTATGTCCTCTGACATACTTTCATCGTAACTCTAATCCTGATCTATCCAATGTAAGAAACTCAACTCTTGAAACTGTCTTTCTCAGAAAATACTTCTTCAAACTCCTCAACTTGAGTCCTTTTGGTAAACTTATCATCACCTTTTCGGTCTTCCTCCCCATCAGGTCAGATATCCTAAAAAGGATTTCTTTCTCAGATACAATAGTAGATACAGCTTCAACGGATAACCCGCTACGCTACGATTGTAGGGGTTGGGATGTTGAGAAGAGACCTATACAGCCCTTTGAAGCTAGTGGTCATTCTGTTCCTCACAGAATAAAGTCTTGTTTAGGCATTCGCCGAAGGATGACGGCCCTTTGTGACCAGTCCTTTCCTGCGCTAGTTTACCTTGCAACCATTCTACCGTAGGAATGTCAATTTGAGTTGTAAATAGGGACTGGGTTATGGTGGTACCAGTTCCGACACCTACCACTGATTTGCACGTAACTACTCTCAAATTTTTTCAATCTGCCAAAGCTATCAATCACAAAATGTAACTTTACCCTTTGATGATCTTTACAGGGATCCCTTTCAGGAGGTCAGACTAAAAGTCAAGAACCTGTTCTGTGATGGTGGATAAGAAACGTCTGCTTACAGATCTTCGGATTATAGATCTTCAACTTAAAGGTTTAACCTTTCACTGTTGAAAAGGGTGACTTTGAGCGTGCCAAGGGAGCCTTAGACAGTCTCAAATTGAGAACACAAAAGATAAGGGAAAACATTGATCTGTTGAATGATCCTGCCGCCCAAACCGAACTGCAAGAGCGAATTTCCAAAGTAGATTACAGGAGGCTGCTAGCCTAGACTTGGGTCCTTCTCAACATTTCACCTTGGGACGGCGTAACTTCTACGTCGAAAACTTGATAGTGAGTTTACAAACTGATACAGAAGCCTTACAGCTTGCTGAAACTCTGGAAGTAAAAATTTCGTACCACAAACATTGGAAATTTCATTTCTTCCATCATCTTTCAAGGAAATTTTGTTCTTTCAGACCGATCTAAATCGAGTTTTTGACAAATTTTTGCTCCACAAATTTTGTTCTCTTGAATTTTCTTCTGAATTATTTAGTTTCCAAGTTATTCGAAATTACTTGATCAACAATTCAATAGGAAAATTGCTCGAATCCCGCCTTCAATTTTTCCCGAGCTCCTAGCAGATGACCGGTCCACCTTTTGCAATGGCTGACGTCTGCTGTTGGTTGTTCCTATCACTGTTAGAATACATGGTGAAAAATTTTGTATGTCTATAGGTAATTTTTAATAATTGTTGGGATGCATACAAGGTGGCAAAGCTAGCGCGCCTCTGCTCTCTCAATTCTCTAGTCCAAATTCCAAATACTAAACTCAATACCGTTTTGTTTTGGGCTAACAATTGCTATAGCCATACACGAGCGAATTTTTTGACGGATTTTCCATCGGACCTTGAGTGAATCTTAGAAATCCCTAGTCGGATACCGGAGACCTTCAGTCCGGTTTGAAATCATACGGATCTGAACCGTGGATCAAATCCGACGAAAAATCCGCTCGTGTATGGCTAGCTAATAGGCATTTCTGCCGTACAAAGTTGAATTGACATATCTGCATTACGCCAATCTGTTGAACGGTATCTCTTGGACAAAGAATGGTTGGTGTCACTAGCGTACGCGGCCTACCGCAAATCTATGGTCTGCGGAAGGAGAACAATTGTGACAGTGTGTCTACCACCACTATGAGGGTATGCGTCCTACCATTGTAAGCCTGTTGGCGTAACCCAGAAGACACCACGAGGAGGTCGGCTTGCACGTCTTCCAAATTCCACCCCAAGGGGAGTTTCGTCAAAGAACACAGTCCAGTCCAAATTCACAGATGTGTTCAGTCATCATCATTGTCATAAATGTTCCTAATATCCGCTAAGAATTCGAGGAAAAGATCTGGTTCGTTCTTTCGTTTCATTTTCCAACAATATTGGTCCAATTGGCCTTGAAGGGCGTACAATGGAACTCTTCTCTTCTTCTTCTTCTTCATAATTGATATTTTGGCATTCAGCCCCGACCTTTAGATTCTCTGGGTATGAGCCGCGGTAACTGGATCCACGTAGAGTTCTGCTGGTGGTTTACTGTCTCGTATCTGTAACCCTCGGCAACCAGTTGCCTGTATGCTGGCCTCTCATCGAAATGGATTAATGATCCGTTTTGGCACTCCCTCCGGATAATCGGGATGAGGGTTGCTTTGCCCCGTCGTTTGACGACGGAATACCTGCAATTCGTTTCCTGCCGTAAACCAAACATCCATGGGCCATCTACTTCTGGCGGCAACAAGATTTCGGCTATTCTAGATGACAGCATCTTTGTCTTCAGAAGCAGGCTTCGTGTCACTGCCTAGCAAACGACCTCCGCTGTACTTCCTCCGTCCAACGAACCGGGATTCGTCGATTTGAATGGGTTCAGCGTCTGTACCAATCATTTGCGTTCGCTGGGCGAGTAGTTCGCAGTTTCGTGGTAGTACGCTAGCAGAAAATATTGCGGAAGGCCGCGTACGCTAGTGGCACCGAATGATTAGTGTGCGTCGTCGGCTAATTATGGGTGTGCATGTCAATCCCTTTGTCGGCATGGAGATGCTAAATTTGAAAAATCCGATGACATTTTCAAATTCTTTGTTGAAAATTAGGAAGGCACATCTAGTTGTCCAGGAAAAGTAACCCAAAAATAGGGTATAAATTGAAGTCATAGGTGGCAAGCTGGAAACTGTTTTGTAGCTCTTACATATGATTGTTATCACTGTCGTAAAACCCACCGTCAATCTGACTGGAGCTTCGCCCCCAATTGTAATTTAAAGGTGGCAAAAAACGGTTCTTAGCATGTAACTCGTTAACTATTTGCTTAATCGACATTTTACAAGTATAAAAAATTGAAATTCATTAGATTTTCTATAAAAAAGGCTCAGTTCATTTTTTACTCACGTTCCATACAAGTGCCACAAAATGACGTAAAAATTTGCCCCCTCGTTCAAACAAAATATAGTTACTACAGATTCGCATCTTTTCGTTCAAGTGTAAGCAATGAAGCATACCGGCGACGCTTGCTGTGACCATGGCAACCAGCTCTAAAAAAACAGAGATTACGGTGTGCTGACTCCACATTTGATTTCCTGCACAGCTGTTTCGTATGCGGGCTCAAAGCAAACAGTGATAAGGAGAATAAGAAGCCGGTACATCGACGAGACAAGATTGTGGTTGTCACTGCGTTAGAGGCGAAGGATTCTATTGTTGAGATGTCGGCAGTGATTTCAAAAAGCTTAGGTATTTTCTCTACTTCACGGAAAAACATTCATATCTTTGGGCATTTGCAAACTAGCTAACGGGACTTCGCGCTCTGCTCATTCACCGCCGTCCAGGAAGCCTAATATACTGTTAGGCTGAGCAACTGAGGGAAGGAGGCTCGCTCATTCTCTCAACTCTTTCGCCTCCCCCCCTCCTCAGCACCATTTAGCCTAGCATAAGCCTACTACACTGTATGTCAGGTCTACTATAATGGAAACCTAATATACTGTATGTTAGACTAGATGAGCTCGTGCACCATATGTTAGGCCCAGTATAATGAAACTGTGAAGCAGCGAGGGTCGAAATTTTTCCGTCCCTAAAGTAGGTCATGGTCATTGCTAACGTTATCTAGCGTCTTCCCCCAAGCGTCTCCCTCCTATCGACAATAATATATCATATGTCAAAATTTCCTACCTCCTCCCGATAAACATTGAAGCCTCTCGATGCCCGGGTAAAAGGAGGGCTTCAGGGGATTCAAAACGGGAACAGGGTTTCAAAAAGGGTTTCAAGTGTAGTTCGTCCCGGTTGAAGCCCGAGTAGCAGGAGGGCTTCAGGGCTTCAAAGCGGGAATCAGGGGAATCAGCAGGTGTTTAAATGAGGGTTTCAATGGTTAACTTTTCCCAGGGCTTCAGAGGCTTCAAATTGTTTACTGGGCTCTGCCTATCCAAAAATTCGGGTGAACAGAACATAGTGTAACATTTCGCATGTCCCCTTTTCTGGTATTCGGCTAGAACAGCGCATCCGAGTCTGACGATGAAGATCTCATTTGATGTGATAATTCTGTAGTTTATTTTTGTAATTTATCTCTTGCAACCTCAATAAGCGAGCCTCCTCGCATCAGTTACTTGGCCTTGCAGTATATTAGGCCTCCTGGACGGCGGCGAATGAGCAGAGCGCGAAGTCCCGTTAGCTAGTTTGTAAATGCCCAAAGATATGGATGTTTTTCCGTGAAGTAGAGAACATACTTGAGCTTTTTGAAACCACTGCCGACATCTCAACAATAGAATCCTTCGCCTTTAACGTAGTGACAACCACAATCTTTTCTCATTCTCCTTATCACTGTTTGCTTTGAGCCCGCATACGAAACAGCTGTGCAAGATATCAAATGTGAAGTCAGCAATTTCACAGCATCAGCAGGGTTGCGATAATTTAGCGGCTGGTTTTCAATATATTAATTCTGTCGCGTCGCCGGTATGCTTCATTGCTTACACTTACACGAAGGGACGCGAATCTGTAGTAACATTAACTGAGCCTTTTTTATAGGAAATTTGATGAACTTCAATTTTTTATCCTTGTAAAATGTCGATTAAGCAAATAGTTAACGAGTTACATGCTAAAAACTGTTTTTTGCTACCTTTGAACCACAATTGGGGGCGAAGCTCCAGTCAGATCGACGGTGGGTTTTAGGACAGTTTCCAGCTTGCCACCAATCACTTCAATTTAAAATGCTATTTTTCCTGGACTATAAAGAATACTCGATTATATCCCATTATACTATCTAGAAAACTATTACTCTGTTTCCCAGACCGTTGTTTTGGATATACCTACGTCAATTCAACTTTGTACGGCAGATTTGTGGATTACTTCTTCCTTCATCATGTTGTAAACAACTCTCATCAGATGAACAATTTATCTATAACTATTACATAATCAATGAAAATAACGCCATCAAAACACGATGGAATTGCGCATCTGTGCATTGTTTAATCTGAGTGATTGAGTTCTTCTACGGGCTGGTTGTGTGATACCGAGTTATTCGATAACCCCGGGTTATTCCCTCGAATCTCGAGGGATTATTGGTTGACCCGAGAGTTTATTCCGTCACGTGACGTTGACTCTGTATTGTAAAACTAGACCTACATGAAGGGAAGGTAATATAGTACCTTTGTGAGATCATTCTTGCAATTCCACCTGATAAGAGAATCAGAAGTTGATCACCCTGACGTCACCCTATATGAACTGTGGAGGACAACAGTATTAGAATTCTTATAAAATATTTCCATATTTTGAAATATCTTCCCATGAACTCTATGATTGTCTAATAATTGAGATTGGTTTATTTTCAAATATTACAATTGGAATTCAACCCTTTAATTGTGATTTACTATCGAAAAGATATCACTGTGTATGTGTTTTTGGAAATTGATAGACTTGTCACGAGTATTGACTCATATCAGTCAGCATTTTTCTTCTGCTCGCTGTGAATGTGATGTCATAGGTGATTAACTTCTTATTTCGGTTTGCGTTGGTACCAAATTGCTTTGGAAAACGAAAATACGAAGAAGCGTATTGAATTCAGACTATAGCGGAAGCAGTTTCTAACCGTCATAATCTGCTCAACGATCTGGGTGCAACTCTACTAAATCCTTTTATTCGCTACTTCCACCGATACACGTCATAATTCACGATTCTGCTGGTTTCCTTTGACCTTTCTCTCTCTACTGGCTCGTTCTCGTCTTTCCGTGGTCTTCAGTTATCACAGTCACCTGATGATGAATGGTTCATCCTTTCGAAACCGCGATTGTGTTTCCCTTTAAGTAGTTTGATTGTTTACAATTTCACTTTATAAAAAATTTTCTCTTTTTCTTTTCTTTTTCTAATTACCTAATATTTTTTTATTTTGTTCAGAAAAAAAAAATTTTGAACTTCATTTTTGACTTTTGGTTTTTGTTTTTACGTTTTGGACGTTTTTGATAAATTACACTCTCTTCACTCCACTTGAAGTTGAATTTGTTACGTGCGTGTATCCTCTCCTCCTTATAACATTATGGCACGTACCCATGAGGAAAATATTGAATTTAGCGTTCAAAATAGTTGAAAATTTTCAGTTTTGTCTTTCAATTGTCCGGGAAGAGGCACTCTTGGCACAAAACGGGTGATTGGTTTATCATTCAATCATTGAAACTACATACAATTACAATCAAATTTAGACGCGTCCCTCCTTTGTTCTTCTGAAGTAATGACGTCCCCATTTCAACTTCAGAGAAAGACCTTCCCTAATAATTACTACTGTACTTGAAGGAAACCACGAACGCACTCTTCAATATAATATACTTGATAATTTATCATCATACGTGTCATTGCTTCATTAACGACAAGATTATCACTTTACAGATGTCGGAACCTTTCGGAGTACATGAAACTGGCCGAAAAAGTGAAGGAATTTTTCCATAACGAAGGAATTCATTCAACAACGATACAGCCCGAATTCGTCGAAATTGCGGATGTAAGTCACAACCGATGATTATTCAGTTCGCATTGACCTGTAGTTGTATAAATTTGACCTCCTCATCGAGATGAGTGAGTGAGAGGTGAAGACGTTGTAGAAGTAACATATCATTTTCAACAATTGTCGAATGCCAATTCAATAATTGAATATCAAAAATAAATACACCACGGGTCGTTTATATAATGTGTGTAGTTAGGTCAGTGAATTCTTTAATCAGTCGAGTTTCATCTTGTTTACAGTTCGCCGAAAGTACGACGAGAGAAACGCCAACTCAAGACTGCGTATTAGATTGCCCAAAAACGGATAAACCTTGCACTTTGTCAACATGTTGTGGTCCGTCAAAGAAAGTAAGGATATATGTTGTTTTTTTTCGCCGAAAATTATTACTTAAGTCGAGTGAATAAATATTCTCCTCATCTTGAGAAATGAGCTTATCAGATTTACCATGCCACAACATTTGCACCGGCGCCAGACTTTTTTGCAAATGAACCAAAACTACTAAATTGTAATAATGTACTACTTATGTAAATTCTGCTACAATCTTCTTATTTGTAGAACGTAGAGGCGAATAATTGAAATTTTAAGACAGTCTTTGATTCGTCACGTAGTCTCACTCGAAGAAGCACTCGCCATATAAGTGAATTGTGTCGAGTCGTTTCAAGCACATGTGCATTATTGATTGTTATTTACGCTACTTAAGAAAGTAGTGAGGCTGCAGGTCTTCTCTTCCTCTTATATGTAGGATGTTCGTTGACACTATTCATTGCGAGAACTGTGAACTTCAATTTTTGTTGTTCAAGGTCAGTTTTTTATCGGCATTGAAATCGTTTATTGCAGAACTTGTACGAAAATTCAGGAGTTATCTGTCAAAAAGACGCCTGATCAGTGAAATTTTTGTATGTGATATGTAGCGCAATAATTTCTGGAAATTCTCTAATCATGATTATGTTCTCTCTTTTTTGCCTGTGTACTAATTCCCTGAGAATAAGAGGGTCAAGTATACTCCAGGGGAAGGAGTTTGATGAAGCTGTAGAGTCAATTTTAGGGTCATTCAATCATATGTGTAGAAGAAAGAATTGAAAATGTTTCCAAATTCTTGAAGTAGGTCAAGGTCACTCATGATAAGATCGGCTTGTGGCGTCACTTCCCCGACGAAAATTTCAGAATGACTGCCAACTATCTTCATTTTCGATCTGGTTGAAAGTTAGTCCTCTTGGAATATGTGTATCTCGATGATCAAAATTTGCTGATTTCTCTCTCTTTGGAATTGGAAACTTTTCCAAGTCTCAACCATCTTTCTCCTCATGTATGTGGCTTGGTTATCTAGATGGACCTGTCTCATGTAAATTCAGGGTGGGCCGTTCAATGGTGAGTTTTATCTATGAGTTTTGTGCCGTCTCATGCTTTCCTGCCCCACGTAGTTCAATCTTCACTATTACCTTGAAATCCGTTTGTTTAGCCTGTAGTAGAAGATCTTGAAAGACGGGCCGGCCCCTTTGCTTTGTCCCCGTTCCTCTCTCGAATGAGCTCGATGATCTCGGCATTCTTATGACTTCATCTTCTCGACGCGAATTTCAGATTGACTCTCAGCTTCTTGACAGATCCTTGGTTTTTTCCGGTAGTCGATTAGGATCAATTATTCGGTTAGAAGTGAGTCCTCCTTAAATTTATACAGTTCGATAGTAGGCATTTTCCGAAGTTCTCTTTTTAGAAGTCGGAATTCCTCCAAGTCTGAACGTCCTTCCCTCTCTCCTCATACATGCAGATCGATTAGAAGTGGACACATTTCATGTCTTTAGGCTGGATCTGAAAATCTGACTTTGAGTTTCACCCTTGAGTTTTGTTCTGCGTTATGCTTTCCTGCCTCCTCGTAAATCAATTTTAATACTACCTTGGGATCGGTGTTTTCAGTAGGATCCTCAAGGGTGGGACCGCGATCCGCCCCTCCTTCGTCAAGTTCAATGAACTCAACATGACTTCAGATCCGTTATATCGTTTGGAATCTTGACTTGGAAATTACCCTGATTACGTCATCGGCTCGTGACATCATTTTTATGATGAAGTTTTGGAATGACCCTTCAACTTTAACGCATATCCATATTTTTGATTTCGATCGTCGATTAGGGTCGATTATTTGGCTGAAAGCGAGTCTTCCTTATGTGTGTAGCTTGATGATGATCAGAAGTTTTCCAAGTCCCCTTTCCCTGAAATGTCATGCTTCATGTCACTAGGCTGAGTCGGACTGCGGATTTTATCCTTCAGTTTTCACTTTCACTACTGCTTTAGGATTTTCATCTTTGGCCTACTGTGAGGGATCCTGAACAACAGATCTATGCTATTCTCCCATCAAGTGAGCTCAAGAACCTTGACCTGATATGACGACCTCAATGATATCAATTGCCATTGAGTCAGGGTAATATGCCTGATGACATTCTCGGCAGAATAAGTATTTCTAATACGGCTTGGTACTACCCTGAGGAGAGCGCTTTAGTCGGGAAATGACTTCATCCAAGGCTAGTACTCAGCTTTCTTCTCTCTCGATATCCTTGACCTGACATTGTACTCTTAATTCTGCTTGTCCATGACCTGCATAAAAATTACCTCGAAATGTGATTCAAGTGAAGAGGAAGGAGAAAGAGGACTCATTGGGACCAGTGCTGTGCCATGTGGCCCAGTCCATCATTGTTGTGAACGTTCATGAAAATTGGAAGTTGTGCACTTCATCTTTATTTCTTGAGCAAAAAGGCTGAAAGAAAGGTGAGGAAAGCATGGATGAGGGAGAGTGGAAGTGCCAATACCTGTGCAAGACACGCTGTCCCTGCTTGGATTCGTTGTCACTGCTTGGATTGGGCAAGCTAGTACTGTAAAATGAACAAAAATTGTCAGTTGTGCACTTTTATCTTCATTTCTTGTGAAAAAAGATGAGGGAAGACTGAGGAAGGGAGGGATGATGACCCATCAGGGTGATTTTTTTCAAGTCTGTTCATTACCTCCTATTATATTAGTATGACCAGTTGCCTACTTTTTTTGAAGTAAGCCGGTATCTCAATTTTCACCTTTCCTCACTCTTTCCTCAACCTTTTTTCACAAGGAATAAAGATATAAGTGCACAACTTACAATTTTTCTTTATTTTGCAATAATAACTTGCGCAATCCAAGCAGGGACAGCGTCCATGTGTCTCGCACATATATTGGCGCTCTCCCTCATCCTTCCCTTCCTCAGTCTTCCCTCACCTTTTTTCACAAGAAATGAAGATGAAAGTGCACAACTGACAATTTTTGTTCATTTTACAGTACTAGCTTGCCCAATCCAAGCAGTGACAACGAATCCAAGCAGGGACAGCGTGTCTCGCACATGTATTGGCACTTCCACTCTCCCTCATCCATGCTTTCCTCACCTTTCTCTCAGCCTTTTTGCTCAAGAAATAAAGATAAAGTGCACAACTTCCAATTTTCATTTATTTTACTGGCAATATTTTAGTTGCATTGCCGGGCAATATTCTAGTTGCGCCGATCCAAACAAGGGCAGCGTTCATGTGTCTCGCGCATGTATTGGCACACCATCTCTCCCTCATCCCCTCCTTCCTCAACTTTCTCTCAACCTTTTTTCTCAAATAATAAAGATCAAATTTTCATTTATTTTAGTTTACAATATTTATTTGTACAATCCATGCAGAAGCGGCGGCATTTATGTGTCTCCGGCATGTGTTGACATTTCTCCTCTCCCTTATCCGCAGGTGCAGATCCAGAACGTCATTTTGGAGGGGGGGGGGGACCTCAAGTGCGTTTTTTTGTTTTTTTTTTCTTTGTATAATTTAGGATTTGGGGGGACATGTCCCCTATGCCCCCCCCCGTGGATCCGCGCCTGATCCGTCCCTTCCTCATTCCTCTCAATCTTTTTTCTCATGAAATAACGATACCCTATAACAAATGGTCAGGTGCGCATGAGTTAAACATGTTTTTCATTTTTTTGTGCGTCAGATACGTTTTTTCTTCTTTCGTCTTTCTTTTTGAAGTATTTTCTTTATCAGAATTTTGGCCAAAATTTTCTTTATTTTTCTGCTGGCGTCACTATTCAAGTTTGTAATTTTTCCCAGTCGTTCCTGTTGGAAGATTCAATTGGGATTCTCTTTTCCAAGTCGGCTTTCTCAAATTTATAGCTTGAGTTTGAAAATCTCCTGCCTTCCTCCCTCCTCTGCCGTTGGAAACTCAGTTTAATCCAATCCCGTGATGTACATACCCGAAAGTTGAAATTTCCTAGAGATTTCTCATCTTTCCTCAATCATCTCCCCCTCCTTTATCCGATCAGTGCTGCCAGATCTACGGATTTTTGGTCCTCGAACGGTAAAGTACGGATTTCTTGTGCCCAAAGGAAAAGTACCTTAGTCACTAGTATAAGAGATACTTTTCTCTTGGTTGGTCGTCACAGGCGCGGATCCATACCGTTATTTTAGGGGGGGGGGGAATCCCCCCCCCCCCGTAGATCCGCGTTTGTCGTCATAGGCTGATATTGCAGTTCCTTGTAATATTGAGTCGATCAAGGGAAAAGTACCTCAGTCATAGATATCAGAGATATGTTTCTCCTGATTGTTATTCTTGGATCAGGAAAAGTCCGTAGGAATTCGTTTTCAGGTCTTAGAAAAAATTACGGGAAAGGATTTCTAAAAATATCAGCTGGCAGCAGTGTATCCGATGTGTATAACTGCGACCTGTTCCAAGATAAGAACAATTAGCATCAGAACACAAATTTCTCAGGAGAGCGAAAACAAAGTTCAATTGCTAGCTGATAATTACCCTTTTCCTGAAACGGCGGTTGATGCTAATTGCCCTCTTCTTGGAACAGGCCACGAGTTGAAAATTGCTCCTCTTATTCATCGTTCGGAAGTGAATGCATTTTTCGGTGCCCCTCTCTCTCTCTCTCTCTTACCTCTGTATTGTTGTTATTTCGTTTTTATGTCTGTTCTTCGTTCAACCTTCGTCCTGCGCATTCTTCGACTTTGAAAAATAAACGAAGAGGTACTTGCAAAAACTCACAATCGGACTGTTTTAATCAAGAGTGAGATTCAAGAAACTTCTGACCTTCGAGGTGTACATGAGAGGAGGAGATTCAGAGAGCTATACCTGGAGAGAAATTCGGAAAGGTTCCAAGTTTCCCGTCGATTCTCAGTATCAAAACTTCGTAAATGAATCTACGAGTTCTTCTACTAATTTTTTCGAATATTTTTGTGTGCGCAGGGCCGTGAAAGTCCATCACCCGGCGAGACTCCATACCTCTGCCGACAGAGGAATAACGTACCGAATTCCGTTCCCGCAATACGTAGTAATCAACCCTCCGAACTGCAGGAACGCGGGGCGTTGTTGACTCCGTGCACGAATCACGTCCACGAAAACTCTCAGCCTTCGGCGCCGATTATCGACTCCGGAATCGTGAATATGAAACCTGCAGATTTCAATAACGAGATTCAATCGTACTATACGAACGAACAACAACGTCCTTTCATTTAGTCAAATAATTTTTAGAAAAAATCTTTTGTTACGAGTTGAGTGAAAAGTTGTAAAACTTTTCTTTTGTTTTTTTTTTTTTTTAAATCGTGTTTAATTTAACGATGCTGTGTTTTATTTTAACGTTAAATTGTTACAAACGATAATAATTGTACATTCTGTTATTTTAGAAAATAGCCGATGGTCATATTTTGATACATGAGATGAAAGAAGAAAGGGCTTGTGTAAAGCTTCCGTTAAATGACTTTCAGCATACTAGTGGAGCTATCAGCGCGCCGCTAGTGTGTATTACAGAGAGAGAAGTAAATAATTGTACTTAAGTTTTGTGTGTGATTTTATACCTTAGATATTTTTCTATGTAAGCGACTAATTTAAATCGTTCCGAGTTCCTTTTTGATGAGATTACCGTCTGATTGAGATTTTGATTGTCATCTCGCGGATAATGCGTTCGTGACGCAAATTTCTGATCATCGAAATTCTGATTTTTTTATTGAAGATGGTAGACTCATTTCAAAAGCGGATAACGAACTCTCGCACAAACTGTATGTACACAAGTAAATTGAATTTTAGTTGTTTTTTTTTCTTATTCGTATCGAGTGGATACGCAATCGTCTTTTAGCTATTGATAATTTCATTTGTATGATCCTTTTCAAAGTAAACTTATTATTTTTATACTTCTGGCAATCATGATAGAAAGTTTGTATAGTAATAACTGTTATTAGGATAAATTATGTGACGATAGGTTTTATGAAGATGACGAGAGCGAAAAATTACAGTCGTTGGTGTGACTTGAGTTTCGAACAAACTGAAGCAAAAAAAAAAAAAAACGCACGGCCGATCTTTCAAGGTTATTGAGAAGTCATTCTTTTGTTTTCTATACGTGTTTTGTAATTTAAATATCGTTAAAATACATAGTATATTAATGATATTTGTGGTTGGTGAAGTAAAAGTACAAATTTATTAACTTTCTTTTTTTTTTCACTTTTCTTAAATAGCGTACTTCAAAAAATTCGATGTACAAAGTACGAACTATTTTTGACAGTCAGGGCATGAAACATTTCAATATTTCATACATAATGATTCATTTTAACGGTTGTTCTTGTGTTGTATCGGATGTACGAAAACATTGCGAATTTTTAAACTAACTAATCGCTGTACCTTTATCAACGTGTGTTTTATTTCGTTTTTCTACTGTTATACAAGTGTACATACTTATAGACGAGAATTCGTGGTTTCATCATAGGCGATGAGACGTGCTCCTGTGATAAAATTCATCAACTAATCGTATTATAATAATTAATGGAATCTTGTAATTTATTTTATTTTCTTTTCGTATATTATGCAGTTTTATTGCATATTTGTGATTTATATATCTACTGTTCTATATTGTATTTAATTTGAAGAAGAATTTGAATTATACGAGAATTTTAAATCACGCTACTATTTTACAAATACACGTAGGATACGTATAGTAATGATTTATTTCTCATAGGTGCGTCTGTACATATTTACAGAGAATTATAATACAAATGTTTATTCCGAACGGAATAATAGGAGATTTCCACGTTGAAAGAACCTTAGTAACGATATTTCGTCGAATAATCTTTGGGCGAGACTACGAGACCTCGTCCTTTACGCGCTCCTCGGTATACGGTTTCGATTATGTCGATCATTTCTTGTTTGTCTTCTAGAGCCCAATTGATTTTGTTATTATTACCGGTACCCAAATCAATCATTATGTGTTTGTTGCGAAAGAAGAACATGACCGTGCACGGATCGTACAATTCGTACCTGAAAAGAAAAACAACAGAGTGATGTGAATTAGGTGGGAAAGACTGCAGGAGATTGTTCTAAGGTATTCCTGCGGTGACGTAGTATTGTAGAGATGTATTTCGAGAAGACTTGGCCGAAAAAGAGGTGCTTAGAAAAGATACCACTTTGAAACTTCTTTATTGAAACCAATTTGGTAAGTGCGTTTCATTTTCGAGAGGCTCAGATGGGGAACGATCCAGAGTATTCGAAATGAGAGAGATATCCTACTCTGAGTCCCTGCGTCTTCTACAGATTTTCCACGGTTTCTTTAGATTAGGGCAGACAGTAAAAATAACATAGGTGCATTCCATCACGAAAACACTTGGAAATTTATTATTTAGGTTTAGGACGATGTGAACAGGACTATCTCGCGAATAGTTCATTTTGGTCCTCCCACAAGTCTTCTAGAAGAAGAGTGGAGGGTAATTTCGAAGATTATTTAAGGAAACATTGAAAAGAATTGTACGAAGCATATCCATCAATTTGTTAAATTAGGGTTTGATAAAATTCATTTTACGTAACTTTACCTATCTTTTTTTGAAAGCTCTTTGATCCAAAATTTTACGTTCGAAACAAAAAATTTGAAATACAGTTTTTGACAGGGAACGTGATCTACGGGAGGTCTTTCCGGAAATTTTGGCGTCTGGTAAAATTTTAGATCGTGGCGTCACAGGGTCGAAATTTAAACAAGGAACCTGTTCTATGGTCCGAAGATTTTGGCGTCCCGATGTCTGGTATCCGGCTGAAACTGCTGTATGACATCATCAGAGTGGGACGTCACACAGTCGAAAGTTGGAATTTCAACAGGGAACTGAAGGAACCTTTTCCACGGGGGTTCAGGGTAGCCACTTTTTTCCAAGAATAATTTTCCCTGCCTTTTCCCGGTTATTCAGACAAATTTTCAGAATTTTCCCGGACTTTTTTCTGTCAATACAGTATTGAGGAGGTATCTGTAAAAAAGGGCCTCCGTTCCATAAGAAATACATTGAACGGAGGCCCTTTTTACAGATATCTTTTCGTTGTAGCCCTTTATTTGTATAAAAAAAATAAATAAATAAAAAATAATGAAAATGAAAAAAATAAATAAATAAATAAAATGAAAAAAATAAGAGATAGAAAAAAATAAAAAAAAAATAAAAAATGAAAAAAATATTAGAAAATTTAAAAAAATAAAATACAGGTAACAAAAACCTATTTGAAATTTTCTTTTCTTTTCGTCTCATTCTGAGAAAATTCCCTGACTTTGAATGAAGTTATGCCATTTTCCCTGACTTTTCCCAGACTTTTCCGGACTCACAAAATTCCCTGACTTTTCCCGGTTTTCCAGGTTTTCCAGAAAGTGGCTACCCTGGGGTTATTTCGAAACATTTGTCTTGCGCTGTGAATTGTGTGGCGTCCGGCGAAAACTGATCTATCCTAATAAGGAATTTGGACTTGAAAAAATGTGGACTCTTGAGCCATTATAATAAGTGACTTGAAAAAATTTTCACTTTAGACCGTAGGCACCCTTGTACGAGGAGCTCAAAAAAACATAAGCCAAGAGAAATCAAAGATTCTTCAAGATTTCAATTTGAATTCTCAACACACATAGAACAGATTCCCTGATTCTGAGTCCCCCCCCTCCTATCATGTATTATGGCAAGGGACTTGGAAAAATTTCAACTTCCAAGCCTTTGCGCTGTTCTCTCTCCTCTTGCGTTTTTGTAACTTTCGTTACGTGGAAATATACCGGGAGGGACAGAGAGATGTTACGAATTAATAAGAATTTGCACTAAATCTGTTCTAGTGTAAAAACGCAAAACGTTCGATGTACACTTTTCATATTGAATTTGCGCCTCCATCCAACTTTCTACGACTTTTCAGAGCCGAGTTATGGACCAAAAAGTGCCAAAAATTGACCAATTTGCCAAGATTTCCCCAATAAAAATTAAAAATCTCCCATTTTCAAATTTCATAGAGTTATTCCGGTATTTTTTCGGAATCAGCGTTGAATTTCACTTTCAAACCGAGTGAAATATTGATGTTTGAATAATTTTCAATTTTTGAGAATTTTGGCAAATCGGTCACTTTTTGGCACATTTATTGAATTAAAAATTTTTCAGATTTGAAATATACATCTAACGTTTTGCGTTTTTACACTAAAACAGATTTAGTTAAAACTCTCATTCAATTGGTCATACCTCTTTGCCTCACCCGGTATATGTTCGCGTACATTGAAAGAAATACGAGCGAATGAAAATGAGCAAAAGAAGAGGTTAAAAGTACCCCGCATAGATCGCACTTGCGCGCACCGGATGAAGCCGGAGAGCTAGAAAGAGGGTTGAATAACGAGAAGGAAGCGATACGGAAGAATACAGGTACGAAGGAACAAGTCGCAGAAGTAGAAAGAGGGTAGAATGACGAGAAGAAAGCGATACGGAAGGTTGCAGGTACATAGGACCAATTTAGAATAAGGAAATGTCGCCACTGTGGTTGATAGAGAGAGAGAGCGCCGCACCATAATGTATGAAGGAAAATTTAGACACCGGAACCAATTCCACCCATGGAACAGATTACCTGCGTTCCTCGTTCAACTTCGTTGAGGAGGTCGTCGTCTTTCATCATTGTCTCGCTGGTGGCCGGATTATTTCATCAAAATTTACTTCGTAGCCAAGTCAACAGCATGCTACATAATTTTTCGAAGATTTTTACAGTGATAGTAAAGATGATGATGAAATTAATTGCACAAGATGTATGCTATATTACCATAGCTTCAAGTACATTGAAGGTAATTCATCAGACTAGTCCTACATGGAGCTTCAAAATCTTTCAGCGTTTGATTTTATATTTCGGAACAGAACGGAGGTAAACAATCGTATGGTTTTCAATTTCTCTCTCGCCGACGAGAGTTTAGATTTTCGATCTTTTCGTTTTCATCATTTCAGATGACAATGGTTTAATTTCCGGATACAACATGTTAATATTCAAAGTATTTCATTCGACCTACAAGTATGTTCTCATCTATTTTATTACTTACATTTTATTGAAATCAGGAACTTGAGATATATCGACTAGATAAATAACAGCAAAGTTTTTTACTTTTTCAGCAATATTATACAGAACTTCGTCCATCTTCATGCAGGTCGGATCCCAATCGTGGCCGAAACGTATGACCTGGAGAATAGAATAGACTCGAATGAATCAACAAATCTGACCATCATGACTTGAATAGTAAAAAAGTCACTTACGACCACTCGATCCTCTTCCGATAGAATGGCTTGGTCAACTTGCCATCCATTATGTAAGTGAGCTAACATATACGACATAGTGCTCGATTTAATTTACTCTTTACGATAAATAAGTGATGCTACAACCTGGATACTCACTGTAATGCACCCGTATGAAGTGTCAACTCAATTACTGACCGTTCCTAATCAAATTAAACTAATAATATTTGCCAAAAATCCGATTTTTCCAGCGATTCGGCTTCAACAAACCATTTCTGAATCTGGAATGATAAAAAATATCGTGTTATCTTTAGCGTTGCAATGTTACGCTGCTTTGCGAGCAAAATATTGTTCTATGAATCGTGAACCTGGAAAGAAGCAAAAGATAACATGTCCAATTCATCTTGTTTTCAGAAAGCCCTTTGTCAGGGGGATTTTCCGCGCTGAAAAAGCAAATTCTGCAAGCAAAATCAATTACACATATTGCTTTTTTGCAGTTGTACGGTTTATCGTCTCACTTTTTCGGTACTTTACGGTTCATACACTGAGTAATATTGGCTACACTGCTGCTTCGCGATGAAATGATGGAATGAAGCCAAAAAAATGGTTGTTCTACCCCGCCTCGTCATTGAGCTCGTCGAAAGTTGTTGATGAGGAGAGGATCGCAGGGTCGAGTCGAGTTGACAGTTTAAAGTTGAGGTGGTTGAGTCGAGTACTTGTGAGCACTGTATTTTTCCCGTCTATCGCGAGAAAAAAAAATAATATTTGAACGGCCTCACGCGACTTCTCATTCAGCTGTCTAACATGTTTCCGTGTTATGTTTTTTGAGGAGTGAAATTCGGTTATAATTTGACGTTCTGATTGCTAAAACAATGCCGTTTGGTTCATTGCTTCTTCGAATGTTTATCAAAGATCGGATGCGGAAGGATCAGTTACGATAGTTCATTCGCTGCTTGGGTTGCCTTATTTTCAAAATGGCCGTCCAGTGCTCTTGAGCAAAATCAAAGTAGGAATCGTTGCTTATCTATGATTTGCGTTAGGCTTTGAGTTCACATAGGAAATGCTGGAGCTATACGTTCTCTCATTAATTACCGCTTGTATATACGATAATGGGAAATAACCCCTCCTCTCAATTTTTTTCGCGGTCATGATACGATGACCAACAGACGGGACAAACTTCTTTTTTATATCTCTCAAATGTTTCGATGCTAAAATTTTCTAAGAAATGAATATGATTTAAAACTCCAAAATTTCTTACAAAACCTTTGGACAAATACTATCCGTATTCTACACAATGATGCTACGTGAAAAGCTCGGTGTCCCTGGGGAATGTTTACCATTGCCATATGATAGAAACTTCATCGGTCTCATAGTGTTATTTTGCTCGCTTCGTAAATTTACTTGTGAGCGTTTGTGACGTTTCTGATAGCAGTCGACGCTCAAATTTGCGCTTTCTTTTATTTATGTAGTAATTTTGTACGTTTCTATTCTCAGTATGGAACCACAACCAACTGCTAGTAACAATTTCATTAAGTCGGAGCCACGGATCGAAGGATCTGTGTCTCAAAATGATGTCGCCCGAATTGGAGAAACGGCTAAAGAAACGAATGAAACGAATGATCTAAATGAAGTTAGCCCGAGTGCTACCGACGAAAATACGAATGATCCTTGGGCCGAAGTAAAATGTACCTTCTGCAAAAAATCCGGTTTACATTTTGACGATTCGAGGTTGTTAGAGTGTTTGCATACGGCATGTATGGACTGTGTAAATTCCCGTTTGAGTCCAGCTATAGAAAATAGAAAAGGTAATATATCGTCGACGTAATTCTGATCTTTTGCTTTTATCTGAAGAATGACGACATTATTTTATTTCATGCGCGTACAGAATCAGTATCTATTTCCTGCAATGTGTGTCGTATCAACTCTACTTCCTTGATAGAAAATCCCTTTTTAATCGAATCCGCTTTATCGAATACGGATTCGAATACGCAGTCGAGCGATAATTCTAGACTGGCAAATGCAAAATGTACATCATGCCACGATAATCTCGCTGCGACCAGCTGGTGTGTAGATTGTAACGACTTCCTGTGCGATGGATGTGTTCAGGTATCTTCTATATAGTCAAGTTTGATTGCTCGCGTGTTAGAGCGTAGAATTTTCATGATTTTTGTTCGATTTATGCAGGCCCATCAAAGGTTAAAGATTACCAAAGAGCATACAATAAAACCGAAGGAAGAAGCGGATACGGAAAATAATACTCATAGCAATTTGGATGTCAAGTTGAAGACGGCATCTTGCTCGTTACATCCTCAAGTAATTGAAAATTTTGAATCTTTATGCGCGTTCATAGGGTACTCGAATCAAAAGTACACTGCTTATTCTTTACACGGTTCGTGCTGGCATTTCAAACGCTCATCTCATGATGCGTTCGCTCATGGCTCTGTTCACCTATCTTATTTGGATGAGGTGAATGACATCGCTCCAATCGCTTATCAGAATCTATCTCGTGAAAGGAGTTGTATTTTTCTGATATAAAATCCATTAGTTATTTATTTTCGATACGTATGGTGCATAGTAAACAGACACAACATTGTGTATAAAGTTTACAGACTCGTTTCTTA
This sequence comes from Aspidiotus destructor, assembly GCA_035079395.1. Lineage (NCBI taxonomy): Eukaryota > Metazoa > Arthropoda > Insecta > Hemiptera > Diaspididae > Aspidiotus > Aspidiotus destructor. The sequence continues at coordinate 2,386,995 of JAVHKZ010000015.1, forward strand.
TTTGGAAAAAGATGAGACAAAATTCACAATAGAAACGGAAGTATATTGGAAAGTTATTCGAAGAGAAAATTTGAAGTGTTAATGAGTTAATCTATCAGGACGAGATAGATAAGCCGATCAAAACTGTAAAATTCGTAGAAATGTAAATTTTGTGCATGTAAGGCGATTTAGAAGAGGATAATTTGTTGTAGAGCTCTTTTGATTGTTTGAGTTTCCCCTTGTTTCAATTCTTCAGAATTCTTGTTAATGGCTTGCTCATTGAGAAATTGGCTCCATGTTCGTTGAGAGCCATTCATTTCCTTATTCATCCTGGTTCGGAGTGATAACAAACGAACCTCTTCATAGTTCTGAAATTGTACACTCTTTCCTCCCGTGCTTCATTATCTTCTGGATCATCCTTCGTCTCGTAACCTCATCCATCTGTTTACCGTATTGTTTTTCATACACGATTTTTTTTTTTTTTTCTGGAGGGGGGTGAACAAGAAAGAGTTGAAAAATATTCTGTCTTTTCGTTTGTAGAATGTAATGATTACAATAGGCATGGTGGAGGGCTTGAACCTTCTGGCTTCTCCCTTCGGTGCGTCACTGGCTTCGTCTTCCTCCTTCCCTCCTCTTCTTTTTAAATTTGAACATTCTCGTGTATTATGAACTCAAATACGTATGGTAAAGTCAAGGATTTCACTCGATTATTTTCTCGACATCTTTTATTTGCAGTCTGTTTTTTATTTATATTTATCTTGAAATCGTTGCTGTTTCTTATTGAGAATTTTCATATCGTATTCGGCGAGACTATTATTCGTCAGATGAACAACTAAATATCCGATTTATTTCTGCAGGAACGATTAACTCTGTATTGCGAGGTATGCGACAAGCTAACTTGTAGGGATTGTCAGCTGACCGGCCATAAATTACACAGGTATAAATTTATCGACGAGATCGCGTCGGAAACGAAAATCACCATAAATGCGCTACTGGCCGAAGTGAAGTGCGTATATTTGGGTTACATTTGTGCGCTATTTTTCCGTGTTTACTTAGTAATCTATCGTGTTCCATATTTGAAATTTTTTAGTTACAAACGAGTTCTTCTGAAAAGCGCTATGAAAGTCATCGACGATAGGCAACAACTGATACTCGACAAAAAGAGGGATTTGTTGAATGAGATCACCCAGATGGTCGTGAAGTGAGTATCAATAATGAGCATATGTTTCGACTCGCCGACGAAGCGGTGGCGGTAAATAAAAAACATTTTTTTATTGACTGTTTGATTTATGCGCTCGCACAGGTTAACAGACGCTGTGACTAGCCGCGGTAAAGCTCTCGTCAATATATTGAATGAAATTTGCGACACGAAACAGAAAACTTTGAACGAGAAAAAACTGGCGCTAGAACAATTATCTCTACTTACGGATCACTGTATCGACTTTATTCAAAACGCGTTAGATAGGGGGAATGACATGGCTGTCCTTAAAACGAAAACGTGAGCGATTTTTTTTCCCTCGTCATCATATTCGATGGAAGCGGCAACTTCTATTGGTGACGTATTACCTACGTGTAACTGTATATTAATGAGTTTTGTAAACAATTCAGGATCATGTTGCACCATCTGCAAAATGTGAAAAGTAAACGTGCAGACATACCAAATCCAGAAATACCGGTTCGAATTCAATTAGCGTTGGATAAGGCGAATGAAATTTGTCAAAGTAATTATGCTTTTTACTTGTATAGATTTACTCGGGGTGGAGGATTTCCTCCTGCTCAGTTCAAAGACGTAGAATGTGAGAAGTAAAGCATACTTGAAAGTGAATCGCTTCTCAAATGCTTCTACAGTTCTCAGAACAGCTCATGGTCAGTTTTTGACCCATATCTTCGGAAAGTTGAACTGTAGAGATAGAACGATTGTGAGGTTTTTAGTATAGTGTAGAATAAACTCAGTTCGTTGTATATTAGGCTTATAATTCTAGGCCTATTTTGAGCAATCATTGAAGGCGAGACCGCTGTATGACCACCATCAATGACCTGGACTCTAGTATAGCTTAGTAGGAGCCTTTGTATAGTATGTAGGCGAACTAGTTGACGGACTCCCCATTCTCAGCCCAGTTTAAGCTTAGTATCTTGATAGGAACCTAGTTTACTGCTCATCAGACCTAGTATACATTCGCTGGTCGAGTGAGACAGTAAGCCAAGAATACAATATAGTACCCAGAATTATACTAAGCTGGGAGGGAAGCGAACTAGTTAGCTTAACATACTAGTCTAAGACGAGGCTAACGGTATGTTGGGTTAAGTAGTTATCAAGCTCATTCCCTCCGCTCGTTGGGCCATTCGTGGGGCATATAATAAAGACTCATCTATTTCACTGCCGGAACATTTTCTTAACATAGATTTGAGTCAAGGCTGAGGGTCTTCTTGAATTTGCGTCACGAAAAAAACATCATTTGCTGATGACGTGTTGAGGAACTTGATAAAAATTTCGATTTTTGCTGTCTAGGACAGCACGTCACGCGCTGATGACGTCCTTATAAACTTGAAAGAATTTCGATTTTCGCTACTGTGTTACCTGTATCCGTGGCCTTCATTATACTGGTTGTGGCATACAGTATAGTGAGCTATACAAGGCCTAACATGTTGTGAACTAAGCTTTAAATGGATGTATCCATACATCGATACTGATTTTATTGTGATCAATAAAATCTGAAAGGTTTTACGTTTTTGTAGTTTACAGTCATCCTTAATTAAAGTTTTACTTGAGTAATATAAATAACACGGATACAAGCGCCGTATTATTTTCAACAACCAAGCGCTTTTTAATATGTTTCATGTCTTTTCTGACACCCTATACACTATTGAAAATTTGCGACAACACCCCCCCCCCCTTCAATAATGGACTTCTAAAATTTTCGTGAATTATTGAGAAATCTGCGAGTACCACTCTCATTCGAGAAAAAAATAAATAAATAAAAAATTAAATTAAATTAAAATAGAATAAAATAGAAAATAAAATAAAATAGAATAAAAATGAAATTATATACCTGGCAGGTCATTGAGAAATCTGCGAGTACCATCCTCTTTCGAGAAAAAAAAAAAAATTAAATGAAAAAAAATTGAAATAAAAAATAAAATAAAATAAAATAGAATAAAAATGAAATTATATACCTGGCAGATCATTGAGAAATCTGCGAGTACCATCCTCTTTCGAAAAAAAAGAAAAGATTAAATGAAAATAAAATAAAAAATAAAATGAAATGAATTTTTTTCAAAATAGAAAAAAAAAATGAAATAAAAATTGAATCAAATTAAATAAAAATAAAAAGATATACCTGGGAGGTGTTTGAGAAATCTGCGAGTACCACCCTCTTTCGAAGAAAAAGGAAAAGTTGAATAAAAAAAAAAGAATAAATATAAAATAAAAAAAAAATTAAATTGAATTAAATAAAAAAAAAAATAAAATTATAAATAAAAATATACACCTGGGAGTTCATTGAAAAATCTGCAAGTACCACCCTCTTTCGAAAAAAAAAATGAAAAATGAAATAGAATAAAAATTAAATTAAATTAAATAAAAATAAAATAAAATAGAAAATGAATTAAAAATTGAATTAAATTGAATACAAATAAGAAAATATACCTGGGAGGTGATTGAGAAATCTGCGAGTACCACCCTCTTTTCAAAAAAAAAGAAAAAATTTAATAAAAATAAAATAGAATAAATATAAAATAAAATAGAAATTAAATTAAATTAAATAAAAATTAAATTAAATAAAAATAAAATAAAAAATGAAATAGAATAAAAATTAAATTAAATAAAATAAAAATAAAATGAATTAGAAAATGAATTAAAAATTGAATTAAATTGAATACAAATAAGAAAATATACCTGGGAGGTGATTGAGAAATCTGCGAGTACCACCCTCTTTTCAAAAAAAAGAAAAAATTTAATAAAAATAAAATAGAATAAATATAAAATAAAATAGAAATTAAATTAAATTAAATTAAAATTAAATTAAATAAAAATAAAATAAAAAATGAAATAGAATAAAAATTAAATTAAATTAAATAAAAATAAAATGAAATAGAAAATGAATTAAAAATTGAATTAAATTGAATACAAATAAGAAAATATACCTGGGAGGTGATTGAGAAATCGGCGAGTACCACCCTCTTTCGAAGAAAAAGAAAAAATTGAATAAAAATAAAATAGAATAAATATAAAATAAAAATTAAATTAAATTAAATAAAAATTGAATTAAATAAAAATAAAATTATAAATAAAAATATTCACCTGGGAGTTCATTGAAAAATCTGCAAGTACCACCCTCTTCCGAAAAAAAAAAATGAAAAATGAAATAAAAATAGAATAAAAAATGAAATAAAATAAAAATTAAATTAAATTAAATAAAAATATACACCTGGGAGGTCATTGAGAAATCGGCGAGTACCTCCCACTTTCGGAAAAAAAAAAGAAAAAATTAAATAAAAAATGATAAAATAAAATGCAAAATGAAATGAAATAGAATAAAACTAAAATTAAGAATAAAAATATATACCTGGGAGGTCATTGAGTTATCTGCGAGTACCGCCCTCTCTCGAGAAAGAAGAAAAAAATTAAAAATAAAATAAAATGAAAAATTATTCTAAAAAAACATTAATAAAATAAAATAAATGAATGAATAAAAATGAAAATGAAAAATAAAAATGAAAAATGAAAATAAAAAATAAAAATAAAACCAAGAAGCGGGATGAACGAGCGGAGCGAGTGAGGCCCAGTAATCTCATCAGCCTGAAATATATTAAAGTAGATTTGTACTGGACCAAGAAACAGGATGAACGAGCGGAGCCAGTGAGGCCCAGTAATCTCATCAACCTGAATCTTACTAAAGTAGACTTGTACTGGACCAAGAAGCTGGACGAACGAGCGGAGCGAGTGAGGCCCTGTAATCTGATCAGCTTGAAATGTACTGGACCAAGGAGCTTGAAATTTTGGAATATTTTTGAACGATGAAGAGCTCAAGACGACTGGCGAAAAGACATGAAACATGATCTTTATATTTTTGGCAACGCCAAGAAATCCTTCCCATTTTTTTACATTACTCTCTGAGTATAAATTCTCTTCTCAATCTTGACCTAGCTTATATTAAGACAAAAATTGGAATGGCTCAAATTTTCCCGACATTTTTTGATCCTGTGTTGCAAATATTTGAATTCCGTCAAACATTGTGAACACTACTGAACAACCAAAAAATTTTTTTCTGTTACATACTTTGAATGGGTGCTTCTGAAAGTCTTTTTCACGCTGAATTCAATACCTTTTTCGCTAGCACGTCGAGATTTTTTGTAATCTTCTTCTTTACTTTCGACAAAGCGCCGCGCATTGTCGCGGAACACATCGACGATAGCAGTATCAAAGCACGCATAACAGCGTCAAATTGCGCAACGACGCACAGCGATTTTTCGCAAATAAAGAAGACGATTACAAGAAATCTCGACGTGCTAGCGGAAAACGGAAAACGGCATTGCATTCAGCGTTGAAAAATACTCTAGAATCGCTAGGATAGCTGTTCAGTAGTGTAATTATTGATTACATTATTATGAAATATGCGATGAAACTAATGAATTATAGTTCAGGTTTCTGTGGCGTTAAACAACAAAAAACCTGTAGCAAAACTACCCCAACTTTGATTCAACTGATTTGTTGGCTCCCGTAAGAATAACGTGGGAGCAAGGATCATTATGTCGATAATTTGAAATGAGATTTAATCAAGTGATCAGACGTGTATCCTTATCCTTCACAGCATATAAGAAAATCAAGTCGTGGCTTTTCCTGCGCAGTTTTTATTTAAATATGAACGCGACGTTTCGGTCTCATTGAGACCTTTTTCAAGCGATTATTGATGAAACCAGTAAACAGAGTGCAAAAATTATGATGATTAAGAACAAGGAAACAAGAAAAAACTATATTATATCTCGAGCGCGGTTATAACAGGAGCGTATACCGGCTTGAGAACCTTACGATCGTCTTTAAAATTAACAGCGTTGGATCATCAACCTCAAGTTGTTGAGAAATTTTTTATTTTTTTATCAGGAACACGGTGATTTTGGTTCCTCGTTTTATTCTTATGGTAGTCGACATGTGGGTAGTTTTGCTATCGCTTATTTGTCGTTTAACGTCACAGAAACCTGGGCTATTGAATTAATCCCGATCTATCGAAAAATGTATAATATTTCTCATACCGACTGATTACTCACCTTTTGTGATGCAAAATTATCGGTCCGTGAAGTTTTCGTTCTCTACAATCCTTTCTCTCCGCGTTCAAAACCCCTGAACTTATGATTGCTCTTCTGAGTTGAAATAAAAAACGGTCATGGCGCTGGAAAGCACTTCCACTTTAGGACGAACGAACAAACGATCTATATTTTCAACATGTGACTAGTAATGATGAACGAACGAGGTGAGATCTCTATGAAGAATGAAACAACTGAGACTACTTCGTGATAGAGTAACGAGAACAATAGGAAGTAGCAACATACAAAGTACAATTGAAAATGAGAAAAACTTTCCCACTATGACGAAAAAGCGCGATTATGATAAAATTTATCGACAAGAAGGTCTACGTCATAAAATAATCTGTTGTTTTTTTCTTGATTTTTCCATGTCCAAAGTACGCACTTCAATAGCTCCTCAGTAGAGGCAAAAATATGTTTTTTATGTCAGTATTTATTGTTTCTCTTATCGCGTTCTACTGACCGTGCACTCAAATATGAGCATAAATTGAGAAGCTCCCGAGTAAAAACTATATTTCGCATATTCTTGATTTGGAAAACAGTTTTTTTCCAATGTTTGCTGAAGCTCAAATCGAAGAGAAGGGAGGGTGAAAAACGTCGCTAAACATGACTGCATATCTGATTGTTCAGCGTGATAAACGTCTATACTGTCTTCTTTTCAAGAATGTAATGCAATTCATTCTTCCTTGTGAAGTTCTGACGTGGAATACTAGATGTAGTTTTAATGTATCAGTCACAAAAAAACGATGAAATCGATGTAAATTAATCGTATTTATCTTATTTTCAGTGGTATCGAAATTAGGTATCCTTATCGTGGACGGTCGCCAATATAATATGCCGCAAGGATTCAAGAACTCGACACCTACCAATCAAAATCAACAATCAGTCGTTAGTCCGTATAATACTGCCAATTCACAGCCACATCACTCGGGCAATAATGCGGCCATGTTTGTCGCCTCTCCTGTTTACGCTGTCAACAATGCTAGTAATAATAATAATAGTAATAACAGCTGCAATAGCGGTGTGACCAACAGCAACATGCTGAGAACACCTATGCAAATAACGTTCCAAGGTGTTCGAACACTCACTCCTAGACAGCAGGCATTCGCGAATCTCAATCCACATTTTAATTGTAAGAACAATTAATTTACTTCTACTCTCGTTTTCATGAGTCGTAGATTCTCATCCCAATGTCTTATTTCTTTTGCGCAGCCGTAACCAATAACAATCATGTAAAAACTGTAACCCTACCTGGCTATCAGCAGCAAGTGACATCATCGACGCATCCGCACAATTCTATGTACAACAGTATGAACGGCCCGACCTACGAGCAGAGTCTTCGGAAGCTGCTTTTGAATTGCGATAAGCAGAACGCGAGTTTGGTGGTAAATTCGGAATGATTGTTTACGAAGTTGAGAACTTGACTGTGAGGCGGGACGCACTTGAAGTTAAAAGGGGTTGATTTTGCAGTTTGAGAGACCTAAAAGAAAGATGGGCAACTTTCATTTTCATTTCACTAATGCGAGCGTCTATTTCGTTACGGCGCATGTTTTAAAAGGAATAATATTCCTTTCGTTTTCATTTTCTGGAAGTAGTACACGTGTCATAATTTCGGAAAGCTGCTGTTGAATTGCATTAAGCAGAACGCGAGTTTGATGGTGAATTCCGCATGATTGTTATTCAAGTTCAAAAATTGAAATAGATTGACGCCACAATTTAAGAATCCTCTTTGGTCAATAATTCAAAAAGAAGAGATGAACCATTTTTTTTTTTATTTTCTGAAAGTAGTACACGTATCAGAAATTCTATTAAAAAAGTTGGTTGAAAGGAATGTGACCTCTTATCGAAGACGGAATATGCAAACCGCCTCACTACCATAATTATTCTTGTGTCATATTTTTCATGACCTAAATTTCGATATCATCTTGTTTCAGCAGTCTGTGAACTCGATACCGTACAGAACGGCTGCGCCAACAGTTGGCCAACCTGTAGTGTATCAAAACGCCGATACTAATTCAAACAATCGTATTCAATCGGTATCTCCGCAATCTAACGTTCTTAAGCTGCAATATCCTCCCAACATGGGTAAAATGTATCCGCAGGGGTATCAAGGCAATTGTGCTAATCTAATTGTTAGTATTTTATCGAGAATTAAGGCAGATAAATGAGTTCTCGAATGTTCTGCGATTTATAATGATCATTTTAATTTCCAGCAACCTATGCCGGGTCAGGCGGGAAGATCGAATATGGTGAGTCCCGTCGCTCGACAGATGTTGACTAGAGAATCATCTTTAAGTCCGTTACCGCAACAACTGCAATGGCATACGCCGCAAATTAATCAGAATTCGAATAGCAAGCTTGTGGTTCACTCTAATAGTATTCCATTGAGCCATATGTCGGGCGATGATTCGTACAAAATAACCCTACCGTCTGCCCGATCGAGACCGTCGGTAACGCCCCCGACTTCTGGTAATTTTTGATTTTTTTTTTAAATGATACGTATTACAAAATATGTTGGGGGAATATTCAATGTTGTGTTGAATTTTGTAATGTAGGAGTTTCTGTTTCGTCATCAGTTTCCAAAACTCCTTCGCCTCACAATCAGACAAAATCGCTGCCAGAAGAGACGGAAAAGAATTTGGACAAAGTTAAACAGGTAATGATGCGCTTCATCGTTGTTTTATTAAATGTAATTCTTCAATTTTGCAAAACCTACAAGAAGTTGGGAGAAGAATCTGTTTAAGTGAATGAGATTTTTTGTCGTTGAGACATAGAATAGGTCTACTGTAGGTCTGTGGCAGTTCACATCGGCTAGTCTGATGTGTATTCTTGGATGAAGGTGCTGAGTCCAATGTCGTTAACCTTATCGAGGATCGTGTCATGTCAGCAGAAGATGAAAGATGTAGAATAGTTTTTTTACATTCATTGATGAAATGATTTTTCGGAGCTTGGCCAGATGATGTCTTGTGTGTTCTCCTTGGCGTATGTCGTAAATAAATTTTGAGCTTTGAACCTAACAGAAGCGAGACGTGAAAAATGTTGGGCTCCTACTCCTTCGTAATATTTTGGATTTTTATTCCGATAGAGAAAAGTAGACGTCAATTGGAAAATGTTGAAAACTTGTAATTGAAGATCAGATGAAGAGATGATGAGGCTTGACTGACGAGAGTGTGACGTCAACATGAAAAGACGAAGGAATCTTCTGCAGTCTCCGCTGAATAACTTTTCCTTGGTTAAAATTTCTTCGATTTCCAGAAGTTCCTTTACTTTTTGTTATTACTGTAAACCTTCTTGACAACGCGCTCTAATTTTTGTGAGTCTTCCTCTGTAGGGAATTGATCCTTAAAACATCCTCCGATGTACACCTGCTCCTACTCTACTCATCTTTAGGGATTTCAAATGATCCCGGCCCTAATTTGTTTCACAACCCTAGTCTTCTTGTAACCCTTTGAGTCGTCCGACTTCGGATTCGAGGATCCACGCATTGTCTTCTGCCTCTATCTGTCCTATGAGGGCACATGTCCGAAATGTCATCCAGCTGACTTCTCGCAGACTGAACGGGTGAGTGGTATGTTGACTGTGGGTATTGTTTGGGGTTGCTGGTGGAGGACTCCGCCATTTTAATAAATAATTCTCGATCCTCACGCAGTCGAGTGTCTCTCAATCGTGGCTCATCTTAGCCTTCTTTAAAGTTGTATGAATCATATCTATATCGTATAGCCTTTCCTTGCTGTATACAAGGTATCATTCTTCCTTTGGACATGCACCAACCATCGAAGTTGGCTCATTGGCTCACATTTTGCCTGCTCCAGGAGGTTTAGTCTTGCTATTTTTATCCTGAATAAATATTTCGGCTGTCTCGTTGAAACGTCAGGAAGGACTTGATGTATTTTCGGAGTGCATAGCACTATTGTCTTTTTGACTACCTCTAAATTGAGGTAGTTGTTATGCAGCACCCTCTGCTTAAACTTTAGGTGCAGCTTAACTGGCATTTTTATTCCGCTGATTAATTTCAGAATCTATGTGTCCACAAATACGTCCCATATCTTTCTAAGTTTCCGCGGCTGGGTATCCCATAAACACTGCGTCATCTGCATACTGCTAGTCTGTGATGAAACTGGTTCTAAAATTTTTGTATCCTTAAGCCTGGTCAAGGTTTCCCCAGTCCAGGAGTTTGCGGTCCTTGAGTACCACGATGACGTCTAGCCGTTCTTCAACTCGTATATTTGTTCTTGACTATCAATTAACCAAGCTTGAACGTGGCTCATAATGAGAAAAAGAATCTTGACTTGCAAAGTTTTAGCCTAAAATACTCTTCTGGGAGCTTATATGAGTTGTAACCTCGATCCTATGCATAGAGGAGAAATTTTGTTCAAGGTCTTATGGTAATAGCCTAGCTTGAAGGTTTAGAGCTTGACCCTCGTCTAAGCCTACCTGTACAGAGCTTTGACGCTCCAATTTTTTTCAAGTCCTCCCCAGCAAAGTATTGCTGTCAAAAAATTCGGCTTTGGCTTGCGGCTGAAGCTGACGACCTTGAAAAATTCGGATTTGGCTCATCGCTTATGGCTAATCAGAAAAATTCGGCTGGATCTTGGCTGACTGATTTTTTGGCGGGATTTCAGCTGATTTTTGACTGACTTCTGGCTGGCTGATGATTTTGTTGTCGTTTCGTTGCAACCAGGGAATGAAAAACGTAACGAAAATATGAATCTGTGTGCTGTGGGTTGATTGACAAACTGACAAACGAGGCAGAAAGCCGAAAACATGGCAAAAGTCAGACTGCTGCTAGGAGAAGCGTGTCACACGTCATTTCGCACGTATAATATGAGAAATAAGCATAAAATCAGCCGAAAAAATTTGGCTGAATTCGGCTTTCGGCTTCTAAGAGTAAACATAAAGCTGGCTTGTGGCTTTTGGCTGGCTGTAATACTCTGCTCCCCAGTGCTGCCAGATGATATTATCAAAAAAACGCATCCGCCATCTTTTCTAAGACCTAAAAACAAATTTCTACGGACTTTCATCAGTCTATCAATAGCGATCAGGAGAAAAGTATCTCTCATACGGCTATCTGAAGTACTTTTCCCTTGATCACTCAATGTTGTACGGTGGACCGCGGTATCAACATTTAACGACCAGGAGAAAAGTATCTCTCATGTTTGTGACTGAGGTACTTTACCCTTGAGTATCAGAAATCCGTACTTTACACAAAATTTGTCGAAAAATCTATCTTTTTCAAGGAACAAAAAGGAAAAGGATGGCCAGGATCCGGACAGTGGAGAGGGAGTCAAGCCTTTGGAATGGATGTGTTTTGGGCTTCCTCTTATAGATTCATAGATCTCACCGTGGATAAGTGCTTCCCTCTCGAGTTGGCCTATCCTCTCCCGCGGTGAGGGAGCTTACCGATTAGCCCGTTATCTGGAGGGCTTGAGTTGAAGTGAGCCGCAGCTATGGGTTGAGCTTTCGCGGGGCCGGGTCAGCCTAAAAATTGTCAAGACCTCGCTCGAAAGTTAATGTCCTCCTCTATGGACGTCTAGGGTTCAAAATTTCTTAAATTCTCTCCTTTTCAGGGGTTCATAGCTCAAATCTTGTCTATCGAAAATTGGAGCCTGAAATTTCTCCAAGTTGTTAAATTAGGTCAAGGTCATTGATGTTGTCACTATGTTTGGACGCGGACATTTTCCGAGGATTCCTTCAACAAAACAGTTGAGCGGGTTTATGAAATCATCTGACGGACGGTGAGAATCATTAGATGACCACCATGAAACTAGTCCCTTGTTGTGGAAAGGTCTATGAAAGAATAACAAATTTAAAATTTCTCATATTTTCTCACGTTTGACTGAAAAACAAAATCCAGCAATTTTTGAATTGAGTGCCCACTTTAGCACATGACTTAGGGATTCTAAGAAGAACTGCGTCTTGATGATCTTGACCTCAATTTGAACACTTGACGGAATTTTTCTGCCTAAATCTTTGTCAAGGAGGGACCTAGAAGAAGTTTGTACAAAGGAGGAATATTGAGTTGTGAGCTACTTGAAGGTAGGGTACTTGAGAAACATTTACGTCCAGTTGACCTTGAACTCATTCAGTTCATCGGCGAAATCTCTGGAAGTGCGCCCCTCTTCCTCTAGCTGTACTTAGCTAGTCTATCAGAAAAACTTCTGTGTCCCAATGGCGCTGTTGGTATTATGTAGCTAGAAATTCAAAACTCTCCCAAGTCCTTCTCTGTAAGATTTTGGAGCTCGAATTTTTTTCAAGATCCTCAGAATTCCTCCAAGTTTCTTTTCGAGACACTTCTGAGCTCGAAGTTTGCTAAAGTTTTTAGAGATTCAGCTGTTGAAATTTCTTCATGTTTCTCCTGTACGACTTTAGAGCTATACTTCAGTTAAAAATTAAACCTGTTCTCCTTCAGTTTTGAAAATTGTCCGTTGTCCGGAATATATAGACCATGAAACCTATGTAACATGAGCTCATGGGACTTGGGGAAAAATCATTAGGAACTTGGATGAACTTCAAGTTCAAGACCCACTCGAGTTTTGTTGCATCGTCTGAAAAACGGACGTCATATGCTCGAGGAACTTGAAAAAATTGCGAGCTCAAGTAAAATATTTCATCTGCGAAGCAAGAGAAAAGTTTGTTTGATTTGAATTTCGCATCCTTAGCTACCAGGAAGAAGGAGAGGAAGCCCATTTCAAGAGAGTACACCTCCCAAAATGATTTGTTTTTCCAA